>OY754338.1:47847288-48501248 GCA_963573305.1 Pyrrhosoma nymphula | reverse complement strand
TTACTGTAAGCAAAAAGAATTGTATTCGAAAAAAACTTGTGACGACAACTAACAAATATGAACATGCACATACGTGCACATACTTTGGGGTGGTATTACGTAGAAATCATAAAATATTGAATGTGTAATGAATATTTTATTCAGTAAAACATCAACATTATCAGCGAAGACAATGTTCAACATGACAATAAATAAAGCATATGAAGTACTTTTTTCTGAGTTGGCTGGTTAAATTTCTGGAGGGTAGGGAAATGTTTATTGAAGAGCAGATGGACGAAATAGTGATTGCACAGATCAGGAAGTCAGGAAAATATAGAATGCTGGTAGAGAGAATAACGGAATTTTGGTAGGAAAAGAAATTGACTATAGAGCAAGATACGGGCGGGGATATGCAGAGAGAAATACCTATTGGCGGATAACAGTGGATCGAAAGTTACCGTTTAGGGCCGAATGATGAAAGGGGAGATTATTGAGGTCGTTATGGGTGAAAAACTGTTGTTTATCAGTGCAAGTTGATAGGAAAAAGATGATTTTCCAGCTGCCAGCATTAATAAGGAAAAAGGGAATAAATAAGGTATCGAGATTTCAATTTAAGCCTGGGCCCTCAGAATGAGACACAGGTCTCAAGAATAATGCGCCAACCCGATTATTTAACACAGCTGGTTCCATAAATATTAGCTAGAGTGAAACCTTTTCCTAGGCCTAAAACCGATAAACAACACACAGCTAAACAATGATGACAGCGGAGAATGTTAGTGAGTATAACTTCTACATCACCATCATCAGTAGTCACCAATTTGAATATTGGTGTGCTGCAACTCTCCTGTCCACTCTCCTCTCCACCAACCGTTTCAGTCGTACATAATGATTTACTTTGACATTATTCATTATTTGTGAGATCAATTATACTTCCTCTGTAATACTTCCAATTCACTGGATATTTCATTGTTATCTATCATCGTTTTCAATAGTGTATTATGTTGCAAAATGTGCCTAAAAATTTTGCCACCTACTTATCTCACTTTTCACTTTTTTGTTGGTCACTATACCCGTCCATTGGGTCTTCATCAATCATTGGCACCACCTCATCTCAATTGCTTCCAATATAAATTGCTATGCAGTTACCCACAGTTCGAACATGAGAGAGCATGCTCCAATTTATATTTTTAAATAGTGTTTCCAGTAAGCAATTACAGGCTGCTTTTGTATGTAACTATTTTTAAATGATGCAAACAATGATTAACTCTGAATTATTTCATACAAATTTCACATTAGAGGAAAGAGGATAATAGAAAATGGAGAGATAAAAGGGAGTGTGTAGGTTTTAAGGATGTGAAGCGAGAGAATAAAGCCATTTGATAATGTATGGTGAACTCACAAAGCGAGCAGACCACGGAGTTTTAAGGGGTTAATATGATTATGGGGAGCGGAGATTAATCATCGAGCATCGTAAGGAAAATTTTTCTTTCAACTCCACCCTTTCCTCCTTTCCAAGATATCTTATCCTTTATCACATAGTCCATTCCATTGCCGACTTCCGTCGTTCCCATTATGGCTGGTTTATATTTTGTGCGGCGTGGGGCCCGGAGTTTATGCAAGGATTATTTTAGATGAAGGGAGGTCGCTTTCCAAAACACATTCTCTAGAGATGGCAAGCGAACGGAAGCCTTAGTGAGACTGCGAAGAGAAGGGATTGATAGTGAATAGGTGGATTATTAAGGTTGGCAAGATTAAAATATTGGCCTCATGATGCTTCCATCCATTATCCTATTTTAATAACCGAACAGCACAAGGGGAGGAAAAAGGTACGCAAAACAATGGTAATGTAAAAAGCGCAGTTAGTTTTTTCACTTACTCCCTATTCTTCTTTTTCTTTCTTCTATCATCTAATGTCAACGCCCTGTTCTTCTTCGATGATTCTTACGTTTTCCTTCCATCACCTTCAGGGTCTTTCTAAACTCCGTTTACCAACTGATAATATTTATCTTGTATTCGTTACGGTTCTAATGTTATTTTCTCTACGCAGTCAAAACTATTTTTGATAGGACATGATCCTCTAATAACGTCTTGTTTTACATGGTCTGGTAAGGTATTCCTGAAATTCTACGGATTACTTATATCTCCGTTGTCCCCATCAACCGCTTCATTTTTATTATGTATTTCTACCTGTTTCGGTCAAAAAGAATGTTTAACATGGCGTTTATTGTAAAATAAACGCATAAAATTTGACCAAAGGTTGGAAATTATTTCCGGAAATTTGATGGGGCATATTATATTCATTCCGAAAAATCTAGCATTTCTGCCTCGACTTTACAGCTGTTGTAGCTTTAGAGGACGAGTTCGATGTTTCTGAATCCATTATTACCTACAGATCTGTAAAGCAAGAAAGTGTCTTGGTCTAATATTAGCTTTCTATATTCTGGTTTTTTGTTTTTACTCAAATATGTACGATAATCCTAATAATGTCGTTACCACTAATAAGATGGAATATTTACAATGACTTTCAGAAGGTGTGACCAAATGGAATGCCTTTTTTTAGCGAAATTGATAGTAAATAGTGTCTATACCCCATAGTGCACGTCTGTAACGTATGGTTATGCAACTGCATGCTACCTGCCTAATATCTTTTTTCGAAGCCTCTCTATCCTAGGCAATTTCCACGTCAAGGTCTCTGCTTTCCAGAGATATCCTTACATCTTTTACTCATGACCTTTTAGGTCAACCACGTTTGTTTCGTCCAAGTGGAACCCATACATTATTCGTTTGGCATAGGCACTTGGAACTTTCTCGCATTTTTTTACAAAAGGCGGAAAATTGGTGATGTTTTCTTCTCCATGCTGTCCTCCGTTAGTAACTCCTTTTATACCCTAGAACTTCTTCTAAGGGAATCAATTTCAGCATTTTTCAGCCTTCCTTCTAGTTCTATATTAATCACCCAGGCTTTTCAGCCACAATAGGAGACGGATTATACTAATGCTTAACCTATTTTTTCTTATTAATCGTTAATATATTATTGTTCCACCAAAAGGAATATTAGTAGACGTTTTTTTAATTTCTCTGATCCTCTGTACTTTATGTCTCTTTCCAAAGCCAATTATGTGATTATTGAATATAAATTTTTAAATGTCTTATCTTGATTAAAGAATATAATAAGAACTTAGATGATGCAATTTTGCAACAGATAATCATTTATTCGACCTGGGTTTCGATGCACTGTATCATCATCAGTTAATAGAGAGAGAATCAGAGAGTACATTTTATCCGTGGAAAATTGCGTCGTCTAAGTTCTTATTATGTTCAAATTTCACAACATCTCGCCTAATACCTCCGTTTTTGATTAATGAATGAAATTTCGTTTACAGCTTTATAGTAACCTGTAGATGTAATATTATTCGCACTTAAAGCGTTTCGCCATTTGCAGTGTCTATATATATACGGAAAATATCCTGCCAATAGTTGAAAATCTTACACTGTCTGAGCTAAATAATAATTAATTAATAAGTTTCGCCCGGGTATAGGCTCTAAGGCTTTAATAGGCCCACGCTTATATCCAATGATTTGGATTTCAAAATCTTCATATTATGATCGCATTAGTCGAAAAAAAATCGCATAACCACATAGCAGAGCAACATTTCACAACTACTTGAGTGCCCTATTTGGGACCCTAAGAGGTCGGGGACATTTCATGTACAGCGTCCTTTCCTTTGCTATCATCTCCATTCGTAAAAAGTATCTAAATTTTCAGTGTGCATATGGAGCTTAATGCAGTGACAAAAAAAAAAAACACCAAGTTTTGAGGTACTCCGTCTAATCAGGGCTGAACTTATTGCTTCTTCAATAATTTAATTCACAAACCTTCATGTTATATTGAAGTAAAAATCCCAGTTTATATTTCCATGGCCAGTTTGTACGTTATGAGGTAACTCACGAACAATCATGCTGTCAAAATGTATTTATATTTATGGTATTAAGGCGGTCGAATCTGTTATCATGGGCCACAAAATACATATTTCAACGGTGTTTCAAGACAACCACAATAATACTAGAATCACATACCATTTTGGTAAATCTGTCTACACAGAGTAACTCACCTTACTAGCAGGAATGGAAGTGATACAAGAATTGAATTGCAAATATTTTCCTTAAATTAAAGCATGTTATGACTTCAATTGCTATTAATAATTTTCAGCGTGGTATTCAAAATTTAGACGAATATTATATTCTAATATGTTTTTTGGAATCCGTAAGCAAGCGAGAAAACGTTTATGTTTTCAGCAACAATTAAAATAATATGAAATTTATGATGTCACCTTTTGATGAAAATCTGTGAAAATGCAACCGCATTATTACAAAATATACTATTTTTACATAATTCTGGTCTTAAAAAAAACATCAATCCAGCCACCTTAACTCGCACAGTTTTCCATCGGGTCATTTAACGCATATTATGGAGAGGAATAAGTCAGACCCAAAATCCCAATTTTCATAATTATTTTTGACGACGAAAGAGACAAATGACGTGCAAATATAAATGAATATAAAAGGTCGACGTGAAGAAAAACAGATATTGGGTAGTGGTCGAGTTATCTCCAGCCAATATAGCTTAATTTAACACTCTTACTCCAAAGGGTTAACCTCCTCCTCATGTTCTCTACATTCCAGGATATCCCACAAAAGCTCATTTTCTTTGTTTTGAAGCAGTTTTACCACTGCTCTAATAACCCCTCTCCCAATTCCGAAGACAAAAACAAAGAAAAATGTCATCTAAAAGACGTCAAGCTCTAGTGTAACCTCATAAAAAAGTATCGGGGATCCACCGAAAATTTCAAAACCCGTGTGAGTGTCACATTATGTTTCTTCTTTTTAGTCACCCTAGTGACGAAGTATATATATATTTTTGTGTTCACGCTCGTGAAAGCTTCCTAAATATATATATATATATATATATATATATATATATATATATATATATATATATATATATATATATACAGTATGCCAAGAGGGTGGCCGATAAAAATATAGAAACGGAAAAAAGAACACTCACAAATTAAAACTTCCGATATTTCGATGGAAAGTAGCTTCCATCTTTCTCTAGGTAGAGAGTAAGAATGAGGAAAGAGATAAAGATTGAATACCTCAAAGAGGGGGCAAAGAGGGGGAGACGAAGGTGTAGAGGGGAAGGAGGGGGAGAGGAAGGTGTAAGAGGGGAAGGAGGGAAAAGACGAAGAGCGGGGAGAGGGCGGGCGGATGGGAGAGAGGAAAAAAGGGGAGCAAAAGGAAGAGGAGAGTGGAGGAAGCAGGGAGAGATGAGATGAGGGGGAGGGAGAAACTAGTGTGATTTATTGAGTCCAGGGGGCGAGAAAGCCTGGTGGATAAGAATGCAAGAAGATTTAAGATCTTTGAGCTGAAGGGGAGAGGAAGAAGGGGGAAGGGAAGCAAGTAGACCGACTTTAAAAGTGTTATTGTAAGTGGAGTTGTGGGAGGAGACGTGAATGGCGACAGGGAGAGAAACAGAGAGGGAGGGGCAATCGTTACAAGACGAGCGGTGCCCATTCATTCTAATATTGAGAGGTGTGGTGGATAAACCAATATAGAAAGAAGGGCAGTATTGGCAGAGGAGGATGTAGACAATGTTAGGCGTGGTGCAGGAGGGTGAGAGGACAGAAGGGAGGGGAAAAGCGAGGAACTTGTCCGGCAAGGGCTGGGTGATGAGGATGGCGCAAGTTTTACATCGCGGGCGGTTGCAAGGGGTGGGAAGGGATTTGGTGGGTTTGAGTGATTTGGACAGGGGTTTGCTGATATTGAAAATGGCGGATAGATTGGGGGGGGCGTCTGAAGCTGAGAGAGGGACATTGGGGGAATATTTTCGAAGTGGTTAGGTTGTCTGACAGGATAGGGTAGAGGTTTTTAATAATACGTCTAATAGAGTCCACACCTGGGAAGTAGGTGGTACAGAGGGAGATATTGTGTTGAGAAATGCTATTAGTGGGAGGCAGTTTGGGGGAGTGTGGTTTTTTGAGGATTTTATTATTGAGAAGGTGCTCTCCCCTCTCTCAGCTTCAGAGTAGTGAATCTCCTCCAGCTGAAGAAGGGTCCTTAGCCCGAAAGCTACCCCTTAGCAGTGGACACCGGTGTCGTCATGGATCATCTGTTTCCTATCCTTCCCCAACCTCAACGCCTTGTTTCTAGCTTATATATATATATATATATATATATATATATATATATATATATATATATATATATATATATATATTCATACATTCATAGGAAAATGGAAATGGATAGGTACACATAAAAGGACGAACACAGGGTTTGGTGGGGAAGATGAAAATGAGTCAAATCCAGACAGAAAAAATTTCACCTTAGCCGGGATTCGAACCCGGATCTCCCAATTGCCGGTCAGGTGTGCTCCCAGTTACACCACCAAGGCTACTCAATTAACTGCTGAATTTGACGGGGTAAATGTCACACCCCATGCCCAAGTTGAAAGGCCCAGAGATGGCGCGCAAGGGCGATTTCACCCACCATATAGGGGACAAACACAATTGGAAGGTTGAAAGGAAAGAGGAATACAGGCATACAACATATAAAGAGGTGAACAGTACGTTTAAAGGCACGCATAGCCGTAGAAGAAGAAAAGAGCCAACATGGCCAAATATACTCAATCATACGAAAAATGACGCTCAAAGGCGCGAATAAATTCATACATTCATAGGAAAATGGAAATGGATAGGTACACATAAAAGGACGAACACAGGGTTTGGTGGGGAAGATGAAAATGAGTCAAATCCAGACAGAAAAAATTTCACCTTAGCCGGGATTCGAACCCGGATCTCCAACTTGAACTTGGGCATGGGGTGTGACATTTACCCCGTCAAATTCAGCAGTTAATTGAGTAGCCTTGGTGGTGTAACTGGGAGCACACCAGACCGGCAATTGGCCTGGCATACTGTATATTTATCACCCGAGTGATTTTCCTGGAAGTTTTATATATATATATATATATATATATATATATATATATATATATATATATATATATATATATATATATATATATATAACCATTCATTCATTCACTCAAACCGCTCACAGGCGTAAATAATAAATATTTCGTTCAAACAGGGGGTGAAAGAAAGAGGATAGGAAACATATAAAATTAAACAACACAATGGTGATGTGAAGATGGAATGATGGCCGATTTTTATGTTTCCTATCCTCTTTCTTTCACCACCTGTTTGAACGAAATATTTATTATATATATATATATATATATATATATACAATTTTGTGGAAAAATCACGCACGTGATAATCTAGATTCCATTTTTTCATATATGACACTTCATAAAACAGTAGGTATTAGTTATCATTAGGATTCACATTAACGATACAGGTAATTGGAACGATAAAAAAATACTTTGCATGCCTATTCAAAACGAAGCCTTAGCTAAGCTTAACGAATCTTAAGCCGAAAAGGCTTAACGAAGATTCAATAAACACCATACCATATTTTAGTGCTAATAAGAACTTGCATTGTTTTTTTCAATTAAGTGACCTGCAACTGGAAGTATGAGGAAAATATGGGCATATCAAATTTAAATTTAAAGTTTAAATGAAACTTCATCTTTATTTTCCACTTGAAAATCAATTAAAGCTAGCGAATAAATATGAGTAAATGGAAAACCTATGGAATGGCTGGGTAAAACTGAGAAGAAAATGGGGCTGTTTCAAGTTAAATGGTGCCAACTTGAGGACAAGCACTGGAGAAATTCGACTACAATGTGAGGTCATTTAATGTGGCAGCAATTAATCCTCGTATAAAAGAGGCTAATTTCGTTCTTGACCTCCGTCGCTTAACTTATGTCTCCTAAATACCCCGATGTGAATTAAGTTTAATGCCGAGTTGGTGGGGGAAAAACCTTTTGTAACATAAAATTGTCTTGAGAAAAAATTATCTTTCGAGCTTGGAACTACACGACAGTTTGCGAAATGTGGGGAAAGAAACTTGAACCTACCAATTTTCTTTTTAAGAAATGTATCAATTTCTTAAAGTAGTCGAGGCAACCCAATGTCATTTTTCATTTGAAACAAATGCAATATTCACGGCATTCATAATGCTGGATCAGCTCTGAGAGAGGATGCAAATGGAGTTTATCCCGGGATGCATGGAAATTACTTCTTACGAGGTGACTGTAATTATTGCGCAAAGTAGTGACACTTCATTAAGAATATATTTAGAGGGTATCAAATTGCGGATTAACAAAACAGCTTCATGAAAAACTATAAACTCTTCGTCATATACAACAGTAATTCACCTTAAATTTCACTGGGGACCAGTATGTCTTCGTCTGCCAAAGGTCGTGGGTTTATATCCCGACTGAGTGCTCTTCAAAATGTTATTAAATGTGAGACTATTGACCAAAGTTTTTCTCAATAAAAGGTATAAATAAATTTTCGCATACTCAACATACGACATACGAATTTTTTTGGTAAAAAAGTAAAGATCTACGAATCTAAGTATAGTACAGCTAATGAATATTCAAGTGTGTTATTGGCCTCTCTATTACTGTAACGTTGAATCTTTGAAGTAGATTCTCTGTAGGTTTGACATTCGGCCACTGAATTCATAAATAAAAGGCAAGGGCAAATAAATATCCGCAATAGCTTGGAGAAGCATCAAACTGCAAAAACTACCAATGGTATATTATTTTGCTTGAATGTGACCCTGCAGAGAATAAAAACATTATTAACATCAAGACGTAGGTATCAAGTACCTACGTCTTCACGGCAGAAGCTACACATAAATGATTATACGGTTTTCGTCCAGCTAAGCAAGCAAATGGGTATGAGCCAGCTCTATGGCCTTACCCAATCTCTCACTTTTTCCAGGGACCTCGTTCACTTCAAAGGATTCGGAGAGGCCAAGGAAATAAAGAAATCGAATCAGCCATCTACGGTAAGTGCGCAAATGAGGCAGACAATAAAGCCAACGAGGTCTTCTCTACTTCTCTCTCTCTCTCTACCTTTTTGGGAAGGTTTGCCTTTGAGATATTGTCTGCCCAAGACTTTTCCGATTACGCTGCAAACTGGATACAGGTCCCGGTATATCCATGGATTCCCTTTTCTATCTCCACCAAGGGTTGTATTGAACCGCCGTCGCCTTCCTAGATGACCTTAACGGGAGAAATCCAAGGGAAAGCGCTGAAAAGCAAAAGGTCTAAAGCGGGAACTTATTCTATAGTTTGGCAATATGAAACCAATAACCTATCAATAACAGGCTTAAATAATGAAAAACTATTTTATGGTAGCATGAACACTCCAAGTACTGACTTAAATTACATATCGAATCCGGAGCCGGTTCCCTGAGAATTCATCTAATAAAGATATTTCGTAATAACAATTTTACAATCCAATGATGCATCTAATGTGCGATAAATGAATAGATAAAATCATTTATATTAATTTTTGCGCACAAAATAATGTAGCAAAGCAGAACTAACTGCAAAAATAACCTATTAAAATTTTTTTCGGATTTAATAGGAATAGCATATTTCTAAAGATAAATTCACTTTGTTTGTTATGGTTAATTTCAATTTAATATGATTCACCTGAAATATAAATGCGATCATTAAATAATATTTATTTAGTTTACTTAAGTGTTTCTTCCGTTCTAAACTCTTTAATTTTTCGCCTTAAAAGTACATTTTCGTGCAAGTCGAGACATGAAATTCTGACATGAAATTTTCATGAACTGGGTATAGTGAATCTATATACTATGTGAAAGACACTACTTTTGAATGAATACAGTGATATTGGGAGCAAAATGACATTGCAGGGGTCTGCAGTGCCTGGGTGTTAATGGGAAAATAATTTCACTATTATTAGTTAGTATGGGTTACCAATCAATCTCAGATTGATCTGAACTCATACCAATCAGAAAAATCTTGACCAAACTAATTCTAATCTCAGGAGTCTTAATTTATTACAATTTTCCTGCTTTTTTCAGCCACCATATTTTCTTATGCGTCACGTTTCTCAACAAACAATTTCTTCTCACCAAACCATACCAAAAAAGAAAGAAGGGCCCCACATTTCGATCTCATTGCATCGAATTGAAATATCTCAGACTGTCTACAAAAGTGGGCTGACTAGACAGCCCATTTTGATTACCTACCGAGCTGAGACGGTCACATCGATCTGATAGCAAATTGATAACGTAGTGAACGTTTCTTGGGGAACTAATAAATAAGAGTCACTACAGATGAACCGACTGATTTCGACTGATTCAATAAAACTATCATTCCATACCTGATTTAATACTGCAAATACGATTACCTAGTGATACTTTACCTACGTGTTCTTAAATTTACCAAGATACCTTAGTGTCAAATTTGGGAGAAATTTATTTTATCCTTTTTATGTACCTTAGAGACATGAAAAAAATTACGTAAACCATAACGTTGGCCAAACAGACCGATAATTAATGCACTGTTTTGTTCTTTCCAAAAATAGTTTTATTGTATTCCATACAGACATATTATAGACAGTACTCTGGTATACTAGTTTTTGAGTCTATTCTCGAATTCTTACTAACTGTACCCACCCTTAAATACTTCTCCGTGAAGTACGCTTTGCCACACCAATTGTTGGTAAACATCTAGTTCAACCTCGGTAGAAACGACGCCACACGCGACGACAAAGTAAATTAATCATTTCCTTCTTTTAAGCTACAAATTTTCTCTTGATATTGCCAATGATTTTTCCACTGATTAAAAAATGAGTTACTATTTCCGTTATATCGGTCTATAAGACAGGGAATCCTGAAATGAGTTCAAAATAAAATATTTGCAATACTCTTATTACTTGGCACTTTAAAGAAACATTCCCTTGCAATATTTATGAAGGCACTGAAGATCAAAAGGCTGCACATAAAAGAAATGGGGGTTAAAAATGACATAACGGTCTTGGAGACTGACGTAATGGTTTGAGAGTTAATATCAGCTGTCGATGACGTCTTCAAATAACACACCCGATACGATAAAATTAAAATAAGATTCCCATGAATTTGGGACATTTATTCTATAAGGGCTTCTAGTTATAGTCGTGAATTCGTGGTAGTGGTTTTTCCCAAATTTAAATATGCGACCGCAAGAGATAACGCGCCCATCTGGGTCATTCATCTCACTCGTTCGTCAATGAAGGAGAGGTGAATGACTGGATTTCCGGTCAACCACACGCTGTCCTCTTGCTTTGTGTAATAATAGAGTCAAGGACACGTGAATAGAGATATTTTGAATGCCGTAGGTTTGGTGTTTTATTTTAGAAAGAAAAAAACTTTTGAACCTCAGAATCAACTAATATAAATGTATTAGGCATCAGAAGAATTGAATAAAACGTCATGAATTCGAGTAAATGCAATGTGATAACCACATTGTCATGTTGCCATGCCACATCATATTTTCAAATATTTCTAATTGTAAAATGTACAACACAAAATAAACACCAAAATATCACCACAGCAACCCAAAATGCTCGGAAGCCGAAAGCTGGAGACAAGGTTTTTTAGATGAATTTTCGATACTGCTTCAGCCAATCGATCTCAGACCGGCCTGATAGTTGTGAAGCGAGATGTCTGAGATATGTTTACCAAAACGAACCGTGAATATTGATACCGAGACTTCTGGACTTCCATAGTAGCTAGGTAGAGTTAACATTCCATGTAGTAAAAATGTGAGGTTTTTTAAAGAATATACTCAGTAAGATTTGAACTCAGACCGATCCGCAAGTTCTGAAGCGAACTGACTCAAACTTTAAATGTTTTCCAACGTGAACGGAAAAAACCAATATTGAACTATCAATCACCAGGAGAATAAATTAATTGTTATATTCTTGCTTCATACGTAGTTGATGTGTTATTAAAATTTTCCCTTATTTTAAATTACGTGATGTGTTATTAAAATTATCATACAGATTGTAAGAGAGAATGTAATTTACGTAAATGTGTTCACTTTAAATAAAAAAGACTTTTATGTGTCATACTTCTACAGTATTTATCATGATACAATTATAATTTTAGCGAACAAAAAAAGTTTTATTTTTTACCCCCTAACAAAACATTAAAGGAGCAAATTGGCCTTGTGTTATTTGCATGGATTAAAACATTTTTTATCCAGGGGATTAATTTTCTTTTTTAATCTAAGAATGTAGGTATCATATTGCGAAATTTCGTGGCACTCACCAGCAGAGAATTAGATGTCACTGAGCCTGAATAAAGCTTTCCTGAGCGGGAAAAGTGTCGAAGGACTCCTGGAGGAAGACTTGGCCTCCATATCCCACATCTCTTGTATGCTTTCCTTTCCTTTCTACCATGCTTTTCTAAAGCGAGTGCCACAAACGTTTACTACACCTATACTCCCATTACATTCCAACGAGATAGCTCCACAAATAATACTTGTCATGTCATGACAAGGTACATGGCCCGAAGCAATATGTTTCAATGTGAACAATGTAGAAAGTCAGATAAACGCGTTTTCTACCGTTAAGTTGACATTTTCCCACCAACTCACTCCACTACGATCGTCCGAGTGATTTCATTGGCCAAACGCTGCCCGAGAGATAGTTTTCTCCTCCTTCTCCTGCATTGGTCTTTTCCCGTCAGCTGACTTATAAAAGTGGCACTCGGAAATCAAGGCATTTACACCTTAGACTCCGGTTGAACTTTGGGGAGGAGCAGGAGGAGATTTCAGCAAGCAACACTCGAATCTTTGTATTGGGCTTGATTTCCATACAAATTCTCAGCAAACTATCGCTGCGGACGACGAGGTCATCTTCAACGAGGTACGATATAATTTCATTTTGAAATCTTCTTGCTACGTTAGATCCACGTTCAGCAATGGATTGTAGCAAAAAAAAACTATTGGTCTGTTATCTGGACAAAATAATGAATTCAACGATATTTCGTCCAATTACTAATTTACAAAATTCAGAAGAAATTTCATATTGAAAGGAAAAAATGTGCATATCAACCTTGCTGTTTCGTGATCATTGACGTTGTTTTTTGTTAACATTTGATTTCATTGCTATTCACCGGCTAAGGCGAGTTATATCGTCAACCGACTCCAAAATTATAAATATCTGGCTCAAGAAAATCTTGTCTCAAATTCAAGAACTACTATGATGTGTGGTAGTGCTTCATGGATGTTGAATTCCTCTCAGGATATGGCTACAACGTTAATTGCATATTTGAAAGTGTATTGCTAAGAGATAAAGGTTTCTTTTCCTACCTAAGAAGTACCCATTGCCAAGCGTAAGGTGTCCAGCTTAAGGTATCTTCCTTATGCCTGACACACAACTGAGAAAACGTCAAGTTACTTTGAACTTTTCTACCAATAACTAAGTTTTTTACATTCAATTGTTATGAGATCGTTTAATGTGGTGATTTATCAGTTTTACTTCTATTGCGAGGCACCATTGCGGCTCATCGCAAGATACTTAGTTTTTAGGTGTGGCAGTGGTAATTAGAACATTATCCATGTAAGAGGAGGGAATAGGAAAAATGAGGGGGGAAAGAACAGAGGTGAATTGTATGTTAACGACGTGTCTTATGTTAGCGTCACGCTGTTTTAGTTATAACCACTAAAGGTATGTGGTAAGAAGGAATTTTCATACCTGGCACATCTGGAGTGTATATCTCTAATTTCCTCGCGTATGTAGTTGTGGCTTAGCCAAAATAATATCCTACGTATAATACCGAAACTCGCCTGATCTGAATTTTTCAAACAATGTTCGCCTAGTGTGTAGCCTCTGAATCTCTAAGGACTCCCAAACTAGCCTTTCCATCAGCTGTGTAACCTTCTGTTCACTGGTACCCGTTTTTAACGATGCGTGCGAACGTAGCAATTAAGATGTTTTTCGGTGTTTCAATCCAAAATTTGTGTCATTCACTGTCATTTTTTTCCTGATGTGCTTGTTTCAAACATGACCATCTAACCTCAGGTGGGATGAAAACGGATGATAGAGCATTACAATGTAGATAAGACCAAGGTATTTTGGGTTCCTTCCGCAAGACGAGTGTTCCACTACGTTGAAGACAGCACTTAGGTAGTTAGTAGGTCCTGAAGGTCCAGGGACCTAAGGACGCTGACTAACTAAATGACACCCAGCTACATAGAGCAACGCGGTAGCAACCCGTAAACGTAAGATGTCATCTGCACATCAACGCGGAAGTCTTTGCATCATAATACAATAGCATATTCAAATAAAGTTTTCACAATTTTAGTAAAAACGCTAGTTAATTTATAGCGAAATTGATAGCGTGGCTACACGTGAATAGTACTTGCTTTCCATTCACCGGGCGTGGGTTCAGATCATCGGATCGGTGGGTATTTTTCAATGGAATCCCGATCCCCATCTAAATGCTCTGTGGAGAGTATTTCAATTAGAGTGATCCGTCCATCATATGAAAATTCAGACGGCATTACACCTTTGCACATTTCGTCTACAGCAGGCTTATGCGGGCGCTGCGTTTCTCTCCACCCTTCCCTGAATTCCAAATAGTTCTCTCTTTGCAAAGCTAACCTCACATCCCAAATCTCAGTTTTCGTTAGCCTCCTTCAAATAACCCAATTTCAGGGTAAAATGTGTGCAAATTCATGGTTGCTGATTAAAATGCGTGTGCTTGTCCTACAAGATTTATTGAATGCATGACCACTTTTGTCAAATAGACGACATTTTAAGGAACAGACCTCCATGGGTAACAATTATCTACCCGATTATGAACATTAGAAAATTAAACCGGTCGTGCATTAGATTATTCCAGTTAAAAAATATATAGTTATTTGATATTGGAAAATGAAGGTTATCTCAAAAGCCTTCCATTCATCCCTGAGTCCCCACTTAATTCTTCCCGTAACAACCTTTCCCTAATTTCACAGATTAGAACATTTTTCTGACGCATGTATTATATAATATATCACTTCGTTAAAAACTGAACAGAAAGTGTCACACAAATTGTGAACGGATTAAGTTGGGAAACGTAAGAGACTTCGAGGCTACAGTCAGGCTTATATTACTTGAAAAACTCCGAGCAAGTAAGAATCAGCACGACAAGGTGGATATTATTTCAACCCCATGTACATCTCTTGAACTGATGGGAGAGATAATATAAGGAACATTCATTGCCAATCTGACAGGTCATTTCATTTTTCCTCGAACCAGTAGTAATTATAACAAAAACAGCGCGACACTGCCTTACGACACATCTTTAACACACAATTCAACACTGCGCTCTCCCCCTTCCTTTTGCCTACTCTCTTCCCTCCCCATGAGTAGTGTCCTAACACCCGGTGCCACCCGCTTCTGCGCCAGCTTGCAGAGTTTGTGTGTAGATGTATATAACCAATAAATGAACAAATTATGTACATGACAGCATTCCGTTCAAAAGTCGTTGTTTGTTTCCCCCGCCACAGGTGCCGTCTACAAGTGATCTACTTCAAGTGTTGTGGATGCTAACACGGCAGAGGAGTTGTAGCTGGCCAACGAGTGGAGATCGCGAGTCAAGAGCGAAAAACTTCTACTTACGACTCACTCCAGGAACTCCGGGTCCAGGGCGAGAAAGGCCAATAGAAAAATCTCCCGCGGAGGTATGGAAGTGCTGCGTGAAGAAGCACCTAAACCACCTGTCTCTGAAGCGCGCGACGACAGACGGATGGAAACCGTTCATGAAGCCAATGCTAGCCAATTGGAAAAGAAATCACCTCTCCACCAAGCGGTGACATTAGGCGACCTCAAATCGGTGGAGAAGGCCATCGAGCTGGGGTCTGACCACTTAATTGGGGGTAATGAAAGCTGTGATCTGCTCAAACTGGCCGATGACATGAGTAAAAAGCATCATGGTAATCAGGACCGTGAAAGCATAGTGCAGTTGCTAAGATCAGCACATGATAGAATGCACCCTAATGAGGAAAGCTACGATAAATGTGAAAGTACTGCAGTAGAAAGCTCATTTGAATCGGAGGCTTACATCAAGAATGTATTGTCCACTGAAATGGCTTTCTTCAAGGATTATGCAAATTCACTAAGATCAGAGGTAAAATCCTTGGAATCTAGATTAACTATGGATATGACTGCTCTTAAGCAGTCAGTACTTGGTGTGAGGAATGAGCAAGGAAACATGGTTTCTACGATAAAGCAGTCATTGAGCAATATGAGCAGTGAGCAGACCAACGTTGTTTCCACGGTTGATATTATCATGCAGGCAATACTTAATTTTAGGAACGAACAAGCCAGCGCTTTGTCCTCCTTCTCTAAAGAAATCGACACCGTGCCAAAGTCACTGGATTTGCTCCATTCCCAAATTACCTCTTCACAGACGTCTTTTGAAAGTAAAATAATGTCTATATCAGATGCTGTGAATAATGTAGAAAAAGAATTGAACGCACTGAAGGAAAAGGTATCTCATTTATCCACGGGGTTTGCAGCCTTGAGTCAGTGTGTTACTTTAAAAGAAACAGTAAAGCTTAGTCCGCAAGATCAAAGAAATCAATGCATCGAGGCGATGATGCGGATGACGGAGTTGAGGTCTGCGGACCAACGTTACACCCAGAGAATGAAAAGTCGTTACGAAAGATTGTACGATGTGGATCCCGTTACGAAATGCATTCTTGAGTTTCTGCAATTCCAGTCGTCTGTTAAAGTTATAGTCGATTTCGGATCAAACGTCATTGGTGGAATGAAATCGGAATTTAAAGACTACGATGGACAAGATTTGAATGGAAGTAGATTTTTTTCATTCGCTGACTTCGAGGAGCGAATTGCTTACGTGGCTGGGCTTAACTCTAACGAACCAGATGCCACCGCTAATCTCGTCCAGCCACTGGCGAAAATCTCTTTTTATTTAGCGTTTAACAACAAAGGGTTGCCATTCGCGGAAAACGGTGATGAAGAGCGAGAAAAGCAATTCAAAGAGATCCTTGAGAAAGTAAAGATGAATGAGGAAAACGACGATGATTTTGATGAGATCATCGAACCTGGTCCCCTGGGATATAGGAACACTTATCTGGCCCAACAAATACATTTGATATCGGCCGTTCCTTTTATGATCGCCACTTACGGATCTTCGTTCGCTAGGAGGAGGCTAAAAAAAAAGTATCCGTCACTCCTTAAGTACTACGAGGAATACGTGATGGTGACGCTGAACATGAAGTCAAAGGTACGTGAAATACAATTAGAGCGTTTTATACCTAGGGATGTTCCGAAATTACTAATTAGATGCCAGTTTCAAAATTTTCGATTTGATACCGAGTGCTTCGGTATCAATACTGAGAAATTCAAACTACTCATATCAATACTCTGCTAACAGTATTGTGAACCGTTATCGACAAAATACCTGTGATAATTCGGTAAGGTTTCCCGGTGTGGCCTTTGTACTGGAGTTTCTTTAAGCTATGTAGGTACTGGATCATTCCGTATGTTACGTTAGGTTCGTTCTCTTTTATACGCAATACCTTTGGTATTATGATGGCTCTTCAATTATTATCTCGTCGGAGTTTTTTTACAAAAAAAGAAGCCTAAGTTATTCAGTGAAGAAATCCGGAAATAACACAAATCTGTTGAACCATATAATATTGAAACATCCTTCTCAATTGCGCTACATCGATAAGAGAGGCTAAGGGTGATTGAATATATACTAGAATAAGCTTTTGAATATTTGTTAAGACATTTACAATGTAGTTTTTAATACTAGCGGTACAAGACTGGGTAAGTAAATTGAGGAACAAGGATAATACATTTTCCATTTGGTTTTAGGCTTTCAAATGCCGCAAAGATTCGATTTATTTGAATTCTGGTTCAATGTAATTCGATTTCGCGTAGTAACAATACTTTCTTTAGATGTAATACTAGTATTGAAATTCATTTTTTGGTTCTTTTATAATCCAAGAATCGATACTTTCACACTATGACATTGCACCATTAATTTACCACGTTTAAGTAACTTTATGAATTTGAACTTTATATGTTCCACACTTTTATTTATTTCCGACCATGGTTTCGACAAGAATTGTCATTAACATGCTAAAATGTCTAGCGTTCATAATTCTTATTTACTACAAATCAGATTACTGGGATGTTGAAGGCGGCTTTTTTCAAGGTATTGGGAAAATATTGGAAAAACAGTGATTTTGAAGTGATTACATAAATTAAGAGGAATTGGATGGATGAGGAGTTTTGTTTTGTTTGTTGTATGGTTTATCCAAGGTGAATCGTGGGGGGGAAATAAAGCTGGAATTAAGACAGGAGAACATTCTTTGGTAATGTTACTGACATCAGTGGAGAGTGGTTTTCCAAAAGACTTTCGTTCATTAGGTTTGCAAATTCTGTAGATTTCACATTGATCTCGAAAATCAAGTTTTCTTCCTTTGCACTGCACATGTTATATTTCCGGGTTAAAATCTCTACTACGTCCGATTTCTACCAAATGTTTCGCCAAATTTATATGTTGAGCCACAATTTATAAACCACGTTTTATGTTCCATAATTCTGGCAGCAAATTTTATCCCTACTATGGGAGTAACATACAACCACCGAAAGGCACTTTTTGGTGGCCCATAGGTCCCTGGAGCCTCTCTACGATAGAATTGTCCTCCTTCCGTGTTCTAAAAAATATAATCTGAATTATATACCAATCCGTGTACGAATTCTGAAGTATAAAACCTTAATCTAATCCGAGTTTCAATTCTTTGGATATTTCTCTATTGACTCTAATATGACTCTTATCTATTACAGGCCGTTTAGCGGAGTTGGGAGCAGCTTGCTGGAACCCTACAAGATTGACAGGAAACAAATAAATCAACTCTTAAAAACAAAGCAGTCATTCATAAACATCAATATATCCTGGGCTTGAATGTATCCCCTCTTGAGATATTCTGAGTACAGCGTGGAAAAGTGAAAAATGAAATAATTAGTAATTTATAAACCCCTCCATCTCAATTATAGCTTGATATATGATTTTACATTTTAATGAAAAATATATATTTAATAAAAAAGCATTACTAATCTTCCCTTGACATTCTATATTTATTGAAAATTACGTATTAAAATGTAGCCAGAAAGATATTCCTACTAGCCAGCATTCACATGAAAAAGTATAATTATTTTACGATAAGACAGAAGACGAAGCTGAAAAGGAGAGAAGAAATGCTAGCATAATAATCATAGGTAACTAGAATATGGTACATGTTGAGGGAGAGGATGGAAATATTGTGGAAAAATTTGGTTTAGGAAATAGGAACGAAAGAGGACTAAGACTAGTAGACTTCTCTAGAGAAAACTCCATAGTAGTTGGGAACACCATATTTGAAAATCATAAAAGGATAAGATACACCTGGACTTCAAGGATAAAAAAAGAAAGGTACCAAATAGACTATTGTCCTCTCTTTTCGCCTCGATTGGCCAAAGGTGAGAGAAAAGATAAATTGGTTGAATCACTAAAAAGACATAGAAGTGGACTGTAAGATCTATGGCCAAAAGCAATGCATGACTTACCGAATAGAACGTTGAAAAATAACTGCAGGTGCGGTGAGGTGTCTTGAAGTCTGATGGTATGTCGACGGCAATCAGATCGGAACTGCACACGCACTCACGCATGCACACACACACAAAAAAAAACAAAAGAAAAAACTCCACGATACGCGGACGCGGTCATGGCATGCATTGCCCTCTTGTGGCCATAGAGGAAAAACAAAGATTGGCGCGAATACGAAACATAACCGCCCACCAAATTTGAGAATCAAATTTTAACTTAAATTTAGTTATGAAAAAAAACATACTAATACTTATCTTGGGAAAAGGCTCAACAATTTCGTACAAAAAATAATAACAGAATACCTTCTCTTTTGGGTAGCTCAAGGGTGTTAGAAGCATAAGGTAAGTTAAAACAAAAAAAAATGAAGGATGCCCGTGAATTTTCACTTTGGAGGGGGCGGTCACCAAAGACTTTGTAGATGGGTAGGACGCCCTCGGAATAAGGATATAGAGCTACCCAGGCTAACAAGGAAAATAACAAAGAAAATAAAGAAAAAATATCCTTTCATGATCTTTTAGGAATCAATTGGTAGCTTTACCAATTGAGCGACAGGTCGTGTTAAAATTCCTAGTGTATGGCGAATATTTACCACTCGGACACGACCGTCCTGACCTGGAAATGTTTTCATCACTCTCCCCAATCTCCATTGCTGAGAAGGGGACTTATCACTTCGAATCAGTACTAAATCTCCCACGTCTAATTGCGGCTGATCTTTAAACCACTTTGACCGGGTCTGTAACGTGTGTAAATACTCCTTAGACCACCTCTGCCAGAAGTGTTGAGCTATTTGCCTCACAAGTTGCCAGCGAGATAACCTACTACTGTTTAATTCTGTTATATCAGACTCTGGCGTGCTAAGGAGCGGTGCACCTATCAAAAAATGGCCTGGAGTCAGTGCTTCCAACTCATTTGGATTGTTTGAGAGAGCCGTAAGAGGCCGCGAGTTGAGTGTGGCTTCAACTCGGGCGAACACAGTTGTCAGCTCTTCAAACGTCAACGAACGTTCCCCTATTATTCTGCGCAAAACATTCTTGGCAGTTTTGATATTGGCCTCCCACAAACCTCCAAAATGTGGAGCAGCCGGGGGGTTAAAATGCCACGTAATGTGTCTGCTTACGAGTACCTCAGTAATATTGTCCTTGAGGAAAATATTGTGAAATTGTTTGTTTACCCCCATTAGATATCGGCTGGCTCCCTTAAAATTAGTTCCACAGTCAGAATATACGTGAGAGCATAATCCACGTCGCGAAACAAATCTGTCAAGAGCAGCTAAAAATGCATCAGTAGACAAGTTGGACACGACTTCAAGGTGACAGGCCTTAGTGGCAAAGCAAACAAATAAACACAAGTAAGCTTTAGAAATTTTGGCATTTTTTCTAATGGATTCCTTTATATAGAAAGGACCACCAAAATCTACTCCCGTGTGGTAAAAAGGACGACTGGGTCGTACTCTCGAAGATGGAAGGTCACCCATTAGCGGGTACGTAGGTGTGGCTCGCAGCTTGAAACATACAAGGCATTTATAAACGCGCGTCCTGACAGCTTGTTTGGCAGATACGATCCAATACTTTTGAGAGAGCAAATTCACAAGGGTGGTGGAATTTGCATGATTATACGCCCTATGGTAATGATCTATGATTAGATTAGTCAATGTAGAGCTTTTTGGAAGCAACAATGGGTGCATCTTAGCGTAGTCCAAACATGAATGCTTTAATCTGCCGCCCACCCTAAGGCAATCGTGGGCATCGATAAACGGAGCTAATCTTAGAAGAGTAGTAGAACAAAGCAAACCCCGTTTTATTTGTTTAATATCGCGTTCATAGAAAAACATTTGCGTCGCACGAACGCACGCTATTAAGGCATCAGAAAGTTCTGATAAACTCAACTTGCCTGTAGGAACCTGTTTCCGTTTGAGATAGGCAACGTATCGCAAACAATAGGACATTACTCTCTGTAGCCGTGGCAACGAAGAAAACCTATCAATGAAAGACAAATCCATTGGTATGGTGGTATGAAACATTACAACAGGCCTACAGGGTTTTAATTCAGGCACTTGGCTATGATCGATGTTCTCCAGAGAAATTATTTCCCATTGTTTACAAGGATAAGATACCCAGGAGGGACCATTCCACCACAAATTATGTGCTATTAGCTGTGATGGCAATACACCACGACTAGCACAATCTGCAGGGTTACATTTCGTAGATACATGATTCCAAGTTATTCCAACCGTAGAATCAATAATACGTGCTACCCTATGGCACACAAATGTTTTAAGTAAATGCTGAGGTGTTTTCAACCAAGATAATACCACGGTAGAGTCACTCCAAGCATGAACTGAGGAGATTGTAATACATTTAGATAATGGATGAAAAACATGCTCAATTAATTTTGTTAGCAAGACAGCACCAAGTAATTCCAGCCTTGGAATGGAGACCGTTTTAATGGGTGCTACCCTCGTTTTGGCCATGAGTAGAGATACGTGACCTTGCATGTCGAGTTTTCCACTACGCAAATAAACAACAGCGGAATAGCCCTTCTCCGAAGCATCACAAAATCCCAAGAGATGATACTCCCCAATCATGCCGCCCGATAAGTTTGCAGACACAAACCTTTTAATTTTGACCTCCGACAAATAAGGGAGCTGACTAACAAAATCATTCCAAACTTTCAATAGCTGAGGTGGAATAGGGTCATCCCAACCTAAGTTAAGTTTCCACAATTCCTGCAACAAATGTTTGGCCCAAAAAAGAAAATCATTTAATGACTTTCCTGAACTGGATGTTGAGGACCCATCAAACACTACTCGCATCTTGGTGGTAGTACTAAAAGGTTTCACCACTGCATGGTGGGGGATATAATACTTCCCCGATCCCCATTTTGAAGGTGACATATGTTCAAGATTCAAGTATTCCTCCAAGAAGGCTGTATATTCAGCATGTAGTTCACCATGCTGTTTGAATTTACGCTCTAAGTTCGTAAATCTCCTGATAGCTTGAATTTGTGAGTCCCCCAGGGATAGAGAGAGATCATAGTCTTTTAGTAGCAACGGTACCACATAACTTCCATCAGGATTTCGATAATGTAACGTTCTGAATTGCTCCTCAGCGATTTTATCTTCAAGTGAGACATTAGGAAGTGTAGGCAATTCCTCAATTCTCCAAAAATTCTGTATAGATTCACTCAGGTCATTGTCAACAGAGGTGAAGCAACTGATCACATTTGAACTTTGATTCGTTGTTCTTGATGCGAGTGGACCCAAAAGAATATAACCGAAAACTGAAGGCCATGCACTAGGGAGACCCTTTTCACGCAGTATGTGACCTTCAGTCATAATTTCTGAATATAAGTCAGCGCCAAGCAAGAAATTAATAGGCCCTGAATTATAAAATTTAGGATCCGCTAAATCCAACGAGGAAAATTTTTCACGAACAGAGACAGGGATTGTAAAGCAAGGCTGATTAGAGGTTATTTTGGGAATGACGATAGCAGATACCCGTATTTCCTTGTCACTATTGCGTGGCTTCATTACAAATGACGTAACACCTTGAGTAGTACACACAGGGGTACCTGATAAACCTACACAGTTAAGGCTCATCTTTTTTCGAAGCAGCCCTAATCTCTGTTGGCACTCGGTGGTTATAAAGCTAGCCTGCGATGCGGGATCAATTATCATTCTAATAGGTTCTAAGGTTCCATGAGATGTCTTGACTAATGCCAAAGCAGTGCCTAATAGAACAGAAGGATGTTTAGATTCAGACTCCGCCATGCAAGACATTGAGCTCACTACTGGATTAGTTGATTTGAAAGAAAGAGTACTTTCATCAGAGACGTCTTTCGAAGCCCCGTTGGTACATGAATGCTTCGGTGCTTGGTTAACTTCTTCAGAATTCGGCTTTAAACCTTGAACAGAATTCCCGTTTACACACAATAATGAATGATGCCTACGAGAGCAGTACCTGCACCTGTATTTAGACTTACAGTCGAGTGATTTATGAACACTTGCTAGGCAATTAAAGCAAATGCCTTGAGATTTGATAAAGTCCTTACGTTGAGCCACATTAAATGCATTAAATTTCGGGCATTGATAAAGTCTATGTTGTGCCACACAAAGCTGACATTTAATTTTGTGTTCACGTTCAGGTTGAGATGCAGCAATTAATGAAGTTTTTTGCGTCATCCCTTTAGCCACGTAAGAATTCTTGACAAGCTCAGACTTAATTTGCTTGCACCCTGATGTCCTTAAAATATTGACGTACTTACGCCCAAATTCTAAAAGACGTACAATTGAAGGAAAATCCACTCCATTATTTTCTATCTCAAACTGCCTTTTGATAGATTTGTCTAGAGCTTTAGAGGCTATGTAAAACAAAATAAATTCGGATAGATTTGGAATTTTCATTGCATTTAATGCGTTTACATTTTCCGAGAAAATATCGAAAAAATTCTTCCGAGAAAATATCGAATCAACCGAATCATTATTGATCCGTATACTAAATAATTTATCTAGATAGTGACAAGCAAACAACCTCTTATTTTCGTATTGCTGAACTAGTGTCTGCCATGCAATAAAGTAATTGTCTGAAATTATGGGTATGCTAGAAACTACAGCCAATGCTTGACCCTTTAGGCTCGATAAAAGATAATGATACTTTTCAATGTCAGATAAAGTTTTATTTGAATCAATTAGACTCGTAAATACATCAAAAAATTGCTTAAAGTTGGCCAAATTGCCATCAAATGACGGAATACTAATTGTCGGTAGACGCGTTGAGGAAGAGAAAATAGGTTGACCTTCCCGAACAGTAACAGGAGATTCCTTCGTTAATTGACTCGCGATAGCATTGATTTTGTGATAATGGCATTCAACGCGCTCCTCTACCTCGCTTTCAGACGCATCCGCGTCTAAATTCAAGTCAAATGCCAACTCACGCAATTCGTTCGTCATCGTGATAAAGGACTTAAAATCATCTGGCAAAGCCGAAACACGACTTAAGAATACTGGTAACTCTTCACTTTGCGATAAAATCGTAGTTGACATCAAGTACAGTCGCTCAATTGTCCGAATGACTGAGTCACGTCTACTTTTCGTAACGGCATAGTTACGTTTTAATACGCGAATAGCTCTTAAATCATTTACTAAACTACTTTCTTGTTCACTATCTCCCTCAAGAGGCATGATAACGTCAATTTTAGCAAACAAAAACAACTAAACACTAGAAAAATTAGAAACTTGACTTAATGAGTAAGAGATAGATACACACCTTCACACTGAGATAGATTGACGCGTAATAAAGATAGAACGAGCACCTGCACAAATAGCTACTGTCAAATCACAATGCAATTTACTGACAAAGAAACTGAAATGCTAAGCAAAAGCCTTTCCCAAGATAAGTAAGTAAGCCATACAAGATAAATTCACTCCGAATTCAATATCCGGCCCGAAGGACCAAAAACAATGTCCTCTCTTTTCGCCTCGATTGGCCAAAGGTGAGAGAAAAGATAAATTGGTTGAATCACTAAAAAGACATAGAAGTGGACTGTAAGATCTATGGCCAAAAGCAATGCATGACTTACCGAATAGAACGTTGAAAAATAACTGCAGGTGCGGTGAGGTGTCTTGAAGTCTGATGGTATGTCGACGGCAATCAGATCGGAACTGCACACGCACTCACGCATGCACACACACACAAAAAAAAACAAAAGAAAAAACTCCACGATACGCGGACGCGGTCATGGCATGCATTGCCCTCTTGTGGCCATAGAGGAAAAACAAAGATTGGCGCGAATACGAAACACTATATTAATATAGCAACGGTATAAGAATAGCTTGACAAATGCTCAAACTACAATATAGTCATAGCAGATATGAACCTAAAGAAAAAAGGAGACTTTAAACTTAGAAAAATAAAAAGAAGATGGAAAAGGGAGGAACTAAATACAGAATATAAAGAATCCCATAAGTTAATGAGCAACACAAACAATGTAAATAATAGCTGGGCAGGAATCAAGAGAAGTAGGAAAGAGACAGCAGAAAAGGTATAAGTAACTGACGTCAGAAAGAAAATAAGAAATTAATGGGTCACCCACGAGTTGCTGAATAAAATGGCAGAAAGAAGAAAATGGAAGATAGTGAACACAGACGAAGGAAGGAGGAGATAATAAAAACTGAATAATCAACTAAGAAGAGAGACTGACGATAAATATTGACAAAAGAAAAATGGGTTTGGGAAAAGTGCAATGAAATGGAAATATTAGAAAAAGAGGGGAGATATGATCTAATGTATAAGGAGGCCACAGAATTAATATATAAGAAAAAAGGAGAAAGTAGTAGTAGTAGAGAAGTAGAAACAGCTGATGTAAGACAAGTAAGTGAACCTGAAGAAGTTTTGGAAATATGGAAAGAGTATAGATTGGGAGGGTACGCCTGAAGTGGATCAGGTAGAGTTCAAAGAGGAAAGTGGAGTAAAATAAGAGGATAAAGGACACCATATATTGAAGAGTGAGATAGAAAACTCAATAAAAAAATGAAAATGAAAAAGCTACTGGGATTGATGAAATCCCAATTGAAATTATTTTTTAATTAATAAAAGCACTGGATCATGAAGGAAGGGAAGAGTTACTCAATCTGTACAATGAGATATATGAAGGTGGCAAGTGGCCAAAAGAGTTGGGAGAAATAGTGATGATATCCATAGAAAAGTGGAAAAACAGCAACAAATGCGAATAACATCGGACGTCACGCTTAATATCTCACGCAGAAAAAGTACTACTAAGGACAATTAACAGAAGGCATATGGGAAGCGGAGTAGAGCAATCGAAGAGGAAGAGAATGGTTTTAGGAAAGGAGAATGAACCAGAGATGCTGTAAGCTTGATAAGAGTATTTGGAGAGATATATATGAAGAAAAAGAGGAAAGTATATTTAGCTGCCATAGATAGTATTTCATAGATTAGGAAAAGGTGTTCTACAGAGTAAGATGGGGCAAATTAATAGCTATACTGAAAAAAACGAGCGATCCATTGATAGAAAGAAGATTAATTAAAGACCTCAATTTAGGCCAAACTGTAAGAGTGAGGATTGCAGGTGAGATGACTAAGAAAACTGGTTTGGGAAGAGGAGTAAGACAAGGATTCTGCATGTCCTCAATATTATTCAACATATATTTGAAATAAATAATCCAAGGGTGTCATGATGGTAGAAGAGCGGTGTGTTTGGGAAAGAAAAGAGTAGAGTGCATAAGATTTTCAGATGATATGGCAGTATTAGCGGAAACCAAAGAAGAAATAATTGGAATGTTAGAGGACCTTAACACCAAATGAATAGAAAATGGAATGAATATGAACAAGAAGACCAATTGTATGGTGATCGGAGGAAAAGGGGAGAAAATCAAACTAGAAGGGAAATTCATAGAGCAAGTGAAGAGATTCAAATATGTGGGGAGTAATATAACAGAAGATACGTCTTGTATAGCTGAGATAAAAAGATAGATGGCGTTAGCAAAAAGAAGGAATCCAAAGGAAAAGGGAGATATTCAGTGGGGCTTTTAACAAAGAATTGAGGAAGAAACAAGTAGAAGTCCTATATATGGAGTGTGGCACTATACCTACTTGGTCACCTGTGAAACTTGGGCTGTTAGGAAGAAAGATAAAATAGACTGGAAGCCCTGGAGATGTGAATATGGAGGAAGATGGAAAAAGTGAGTTGGAAGGATAAAGTGAGAAACGAGGAGGTACTGAGGGTAAAGGGTGAGGAAAGGACTCTGATGGAAAATATTAGAAGAAGAAAGAGGAATTGGATTGGACATTCCCTGCGAAGACAATGTCTGCCGGTGACGGGTATAGACGGAATGGTGGAAGGGAAAGGGAGAAGGGAATGGAAAAAGAAGCAAATGTACATACATAAAAATAGGCGGAAGGTAGGCACACACAAGGCGCCTGGCTGAGAGAAGAGTGTAGCGGAGGAGGAGCCCATGAGATAACCTGCCATCTAGAGCAGAAAAACATGAAGGAATGACTGACCCGAGTCTCAATGTTGATACATCATCTTCAGGTGAAGTTATTATTATTTCAATGTTAATACATCATCGTCAAGTCAAGATGATATATCTGCATTGAAACCCGAATTGGAAGTAAATTTTATTAGAGTAGAAAGTTGTACGTGTTATTGCTTCATCACTCTTCATGTGTTTAAGAGGTCAAAGATTGACGCAATTTGTGTCGTATTCATTAAAAGATGGAATTCACCGTCCAAAAGGAATGAATATATACATTCTATACGTAAGACAGGCCATGTTGAAATCCAAAACCATGCTCTACATTTAAGATTAGAACTCCAAGTCACATACAACCCCAAGGATTCCTCAAATGGCTTCGCAGTGTTTCTGGTAAAAACATATCATTGCAGATTTAAAATCTTGTTTTAGTTCCGATAATATTCAATTTTTGATCCTTTGCAAATTCGTACTTGTTTAATTTCTAGGGCCCTTCTTAGCCATCTAGGGACGCTATTGCTCATAAAATGAAAACTGCCCACCCATGTCACCACAAATATTTTTCCACTCCTCCCACCTTCCCTTGGCATCTTTTAGTCCGCTCGTCAGCTGATTGCGTGGGAGTTTTCAAATAATCGTCCATTACTCATGTGTGTCCAAGTTTCCTGGATGACGCGGCTATCTCACATAAACTAACTCTTCAATCATTTACTTCTCTCCAAATCCTGCGAGAACCCTTGTCAATTCACTCTCATCTAAACTCCAGATCAATTTTAAGCACCGCTCTCCGCTTGAAGCGGTATAAGCTGAAAATTTGTGATGGCGCCGATAAAACTTCTATCGACGGCAATGGCGGGCCTTTTCTCACGCAGTGACGAAAGCACGTGGCACACAAAAATTGATTGTGCTCGCTAACCATGATGCCAGGTAGAAGACAGAATACAAAAAAGTTGAGACCCGAGATACATTATGCGTTCCAGAGTCCCTCCAGAAGTCACCGCAAGGGTACTTAGGTAGGTCCTTTGATTGCTCATACACGCTTGTTCCACCCTCGCTGACATCAGACATTCCGCTGATGAGTGCCACCAAGTTTTTTATCTTTAGCCGGCATCGACTCACTCGAGGTTTCATACATGTATTCGAAGGTGTGAAAACACAATGATTATATCAAACCTGGACAAAAAATCAGAGCAGTTTAACTTATAATCATCAATCATATCATAAATATATCAACTAGAAATCAAATTATCTAGTTTATTGTTTTAAAATTTGAAGTGGCAACCAAAAGCTGATAACATTTGAACTTATTTAAGACCGAAAAATAGGTTAGTAATGAAAAATATGTATGAAAAAGAGACTGCTAACGACAGAATTTTAGGGCTGATATGTTAAGGATAAATTAGAAAGGTACTATTTGTATGAATTATAGAAAAGAGTGGTAATTAACTAATTTATCGAAGCAAAACCTTGATCATAGTGGTAGTGCCATGTGAAAACGACTTGAGGCGTTTGAGATGTTGGCCTCAATAAGGATGCCTGGGTACGATGTCTTGGAAGGAGAAAAAGTGAAGAAAATGTAGCAAGTACATGAATGGTACGTGAAATGACGAATGAAAGTAGGTGAATATTGTCGATGTAAAGGTAAACCCCAGTATCCATATACCTGATTCGTTCATTTCGGGGAGATTATAGACAACTTGAAGTCCTTTGTGCCATTGAAGACAGGATTGTTAGGGAAGGGTATCTTGGAGTGGGGATGGAGAAAAAATGCGGCATTGGCGTTGGCTGTCATTTTACTGAAAAATGTCCAAATATCTCGGGATTTGAACCATGCGCCTTCGAAATGAGTGACCAGTTTTATAGGCACTTGTGTTTGAAACGCTCCAGATAATTTCGATCATGTAATTAAATAATCACGTGGTAACTCACGTGGTCACGATTCGAGATTTTGGTGTGTTTAAACTACTCTTAAAAATTTGACACAGCCTTCCAGATCGAGTTTTTATCACCGTAATACTGTTGATTGTGCTAAAAATCCTGATTAGGGACGCAATAAACAACATATTGGAAGCTTAAGTTATCCATCCGAAAGGTTACTTACTGAAGTAGGAAAGCATTCCCTACTTCAGCAAGGAATTCTGTTCTGAGCTCAATAGATAATGTCCTCGCACGTGATATTTCTATGACTTGTCTGATCACAAATGTTTTGAAAGCTAATTTTAAGCAACCTGACAGTTATTTCAGAAGGTAAAATAACCCAATGCTCGAAAAATGCCCCAATTAAATATTTACATTAAGTTTCTTCAAATAATTCAGTTGTAACTAGTTGTATCACTTTCATTACTAGCCAAATTTACAAAATACCAAAAACGAATCAGAATGGTCAAAGACATATTTTTTTCTTAAATTTTATTCTAAATGTTACTTCACGTTGAGATAGCTTTAAAAAATTGTTCATTTGAATATCAGATCAAAGGTGGAATCATGGATCCAGCATTCCCGTTGTCGTTATCGTTATCCAAAACGCAAATAGCTCTAGAATGCCAATGCTCATCGTAATTATCCTCAGAACGCACATCATCTAATAAAACTTGTAATTAAAAGCACCTGACAAAATATAAATAATTATGATCATGCTTTAACTCACAAGACTACAATTGATAAAAGAAAGATAACGCGAGCGCACGCATTAAGGAGAACAGTGATCACGCCCAAAGATCTGTAAAGCTCTTCATAAAATAGCCTCAGGGTGTAAAGTAACACGCTTTAAAAATATATTTTCAACTGGTGTAAAATAGGTATCTGATAATTGGGCAATGACGTTATTTTTACCGATTGCTCATCTGCCATTTTAACAAGTGAGGTGCTCTTACATGACAACATTCGAACGGGTAAATAAATAAGGTCATGAGAACTTTTAAGGATGGAAAATAATGCGGAAAAAACAAGGTGCTAAGTAAGAGTATGATTGAAAAATTGAATTAGAATAGAATAGTTGTCACACGGTTCCGATTTCGTGAAAATAAGAACCTTCATTTTAGGAAGACAAAGAGTAATGGAAATATGGTATTAATTTGAATGCTGCATTTGATCAAATGAAGTACAAAAGCCGCTTATGAAGGAGTTCTTTTAGTACTGAAGAACAATGCTTTTGATAACATGTAGAAAATCTATTAAAAAACCGTGGAACACAGTTTGCGCAGAAAACTCACCTGAAAACAACTACTCCAGTCAATGAAGGGGTTGTAGAGGACATGGAAGGGGATAGAGACCAAACTTCAGGGATGAGTTTGGAGTCGATAGGAGGTAATCATACTAAAAGTCCCCGGACCTAGGAGGTGTGAGGGGGGGAGGGGGGGTCGCAGAAGGTCCCTAAAAACGCTAATGCTCTTTGTAGTTCAATTTGCAATACAAATAAGCTTAAAGTTTAAACATTTATATTAAGGTTAAAAAATAACTTGGAGGAAACCAAATCATTAGGTTATGATACTTAAAGTGTATTGTACCTATTAAAGTGAATTAAATTTTGGAAGTTCATATGCTGTTCGATCAGAGTTTTCTTCCATAAAGGTAAATTTTTCCAAAATCGACGGAATTCACGTGACAGGCGACTCGTATTTACCCCGAATAACTCATGTTTGACGCGTTCTACATATTACCATGAGCAGTGCAATGACCATCGTGCTAGCCTATATTGTGGCTCATATACTAGATATTACTATGAGAAGTACAATGACCATCGTGGTTCCCTATATTGTGGCCCATACACTGTAGAATACGAAAACAGCTTACCGAATTTCCCTTTTTCATACCTGGGACCACAATGCGGCAGCATGTACTTCAACATGTATGCACATAGTGTGAAAATAGTGAGTCTTTATACATAAGCCTACTGTATATTTAGTTCATTACACACATTTCTTTGCCATTTTGTAAATTTACAAAACATATAGCTACATTAACAATATAAACCCTAGAAAAACGGGAAAGAGCGATGTGCTGTCATTTTTACAAATTCCGAAATTTCCCTAGACATTTCAAATTGCTGTAACTTTTGACCAGTTGAAGATAAAATATTATTTGATGTCTCATTTTAAACGTAATGTAATTCTCTAAAACTATGCTTACGAGGACTTTCCTGTAAAACTAAACGCTGAGCCACTAGAAATAAACGTTTGTCAAAAAACGTGAGGAAATAAAGTGTTTTTCCAAAATTTACAATTTTCGATATCACATATCTCGATAACTTGGAGGAGTAGAAAAAAATGTATGAAGCCGTGTTTACACGATGCATTTGCCCGCGCAAGTACGTGGCTGGACAGATGTGTGAACACATTCACCAAATTAGAACAGAGGCTATTTTCTGTCCACGCATTCACGAATTTGCGCAATTTTGAGTGTTTACACGGTGAAATATTGATGGTGATTGTGTTCACGCATCTACCCAGGCGAGTAAATGCATCGTGTAAACACAGCTTAAGAAATTATTTTATATTACATTTTGTCAGCTTCAATTTTAGAACAGTTAATATTTTCGCTACCACGCACCCTTTTCAACATATGAGCGAAAAACAAAAAAGGGACCTTCTGCGACCCACCCCCCCCCCGCACACCTCCTAGGTCCGGGGACTTATAGTACGTTTACCTCCTATCGACTCCAAACATAACCCTGAGGTTTGGTCTCTGTCCTCTTCCATGTCCTCTACAACTCCCTTTTTGGCGTTATTGACTGGACTAAATAGATATTAGGGTAAGGTCTGATTACAGAGAAGTGCCCCGCTCGAACATCACGGATTTCAATGAAATTTTGTATGGACATTCACACATATCCCTTATGAACATTTGTAAATTTTTACGCTCGCCGATGGTACAATTGCCGATATATAGTAATTTGTCTGACCCCGTGCCGCAGTCTTCTTCAGTACGACTATGAGATTTCGGTAAATTTGAGCCATATTATCTCAGGGGATATTTAGATGGGAGTAGCAATAATTGTATATCTTGTACAACCTTATAAGCTTTATTTAACAAAATAATAAAAACAACTGTAAGAGCGACCTTTGTGTAGAAAACTCAAGGCGAACCTGAACCGAAAAATTGCGAATCGAAAATAAAAATAAAAATTTCTGATTTTTATATTTCAGGAAGTAAAGGTAAAATCAACGTGAAAACTTGCGCGTGATAATATATCAATACATGGTTTATGAATAAAAAATTTCATCTTCCTAGTTCTTTCCATTATTTTAAAAATCGCATCAATATTTCACACTTTTTGTAAAAACGCCAAAAATAGGGTATTTTCACCCTGCATTAAAAAAAACCCTCTGTAATTTTTTTTTGGATCGTTTTCATTAGAAAGAGAATTATTTCAACAATATAAAAAAGTATATCTGGTTTTTAATCGGGGGAATATATGGCTCTAAAAATAGGGACAAAGATGAGGATGACCTTCGTAAAAACGACAAAAATAGGTTATTTTCTGCCCGCTCTTACAAAAAAAGACCTTCGGAATACTCTTTTGAATCATTTTTATTTCGGAGGAGCATGTTTCAAGCCTCTTAAAAAAGTAGACTTGGTTTTTCATCGCGAGCACATACGGCCCTAAAAATATGAACAACGTTGAGAACGTCGCTACGGTGGCGCCACATGCATTCTGTTGTTTTTCGTCCTGTTTATTTTATGTGGACATTTTTATTATATTGCGTTGGCCCATGGTGACATAGTCACTACCAGTTCAGGTAGTTGAACTAGTAACCCTATCGCCGTAGGGGTCACGCCCAATTGCCGTGCAATACCAGCCACGGGTGGGTTTCTTGGTTGAGGATCCCAGGCCTGCAATTCGCTTTCTTCGACAAGGTTCCAAATCCTTGTGTGTCTCTCTGGTTCCCAAGCCAAGAGTTGGGCAGCTTATCCTAAATTCCCAAGCCTTTAGTTCCCAAGACGAAGCTCGTATGGTTTTTTTTTAAGACTTGAGAAAGGAGACTATAGTAGAGACTTAGGTTAAGTCGTGGCCGTACGGTCGTTCTGTATTCTGTGACTTCAAGTTTTTTAAATTGTGAGTGACGCCATGTATTCATTTCCAAAATCCTTCAAATTTCAACCTATTGAATCCGTTTTTCCACTAGAGATGCTTCAAAAATAGTGCCAAATAATAGGCCAAAAAATAAATTAAAACTAACTACAAAAACAATTGAGATTTTACGTTTAGATTTTAAATTATCTACGGGATATCACATATTGCTGAAGAGTGGTCCCAATTCCTTTTTAACCTCCTTAAAGTCCCCACAATGGGGGAAACGAATAATGGTTGAAGCCCAGGTCTAAACACATATCACTATTTTTCCTTTCTATTCCTTTTCCTCATGCCCCACTTCATGACTGTTGCCCTGTGTAAATGAAGATATGTTTCATTTCACTACATTTAGTAAACATTTCCTAATAATAATAGACATTATTGTTCTACAAAAAATATGAGAATGCATGAATATATTTGGGATCGGAAGATATTTGAAGCAGAGATTTTGTCATGAAAATATTTAGGTACTAATTCGGGAATAATGAATTAAAGGAATAGCGGAAAAACGGTCCCATTTTCCTGATTTGTGATCTTACCTACGCTCAAAATTAACCCGTGATTCCGATTTGAGCCCTCTGTCGTGTTCATTAGGTAATTTTGTTTGATACAGGTTTCTCAACATTTGGAAGCAGATGACAGAAGAACACAGTTATCCTCTGAAAAACAGATTTCTTTGAGGAAAGCTGCAAATATTTTCTCAGAGAAAACTCAGAGAAAAGCTTGATCTTTAGTCATATATAAGGTCCACCACATTAGCGTTGAGACATATACAGACCCATGACACCATTCTCTTTCGTAGTAGGCAAAGTCAAACGACTTAGTTGCTGCTGTTAGGTCTAGCGGCATTTTACAGAGATGAGAGTAGTGAAAGGTAAGACCCATCATTGCCCTAGAATATTTTAATGAAGAGTAAAACGATTACATTAGTTGTTTTAGCCAAAATTTGTGAAAATTCCTTCTCCATCCTATCTTTGAGCAAACAATTCTCAAGTAAATCATACCCACTCTATTTAACCTGAACTTATGTATATCCTATATCTATGCATACATATAAGCATTGATGTAGAAATGGGAGTCCAAACACTCCTGCTAGTTCACGATGGCTTCTTTTATGGTTTGAAGGATTGTGTCACTATGATAAGTTTCTTGTATCACATGAACCCATTTTTTCCTGGTATACCACTTACCCTCAACAACATTCATTCTAGTAGACGACTTTATTTATTTGTAAATAGGTTATTGTACGTTACATGAAGCACCTTAGCATAGCATAATCGTTAAATACAAATTATTCAGTACGTTGAAAGCTGAAACTGAGCGCATGCGTTCGATATCCCCCACTTTCCACGAGCAGTTGAAGCCGTTTGAAATTTCAGCAGAGGCGGAAATGCTTCGGTTTGGGCTGGGCTCGTGAGCCCGTGAGTGGGACGGTGCGAATCACCCAATTTCTCGCCACTTCACGTCACGTGGCGTCGAGTGGCGGCAAATGAAGTTACCGCCGCCACTTGATCCATCGGAGAGCACCCGGTGACGTTCGGGCGTCCTCACGGATGTCGAGGGCACGCGTGCAAAAGGGATGAATACGCAACGGACGGTCAACAGTACAACTCGCCTCGAGGGTACAGAATGGAAATTGAAGGCAGGGATACCGGTTGTAAGCTGATAGCGCGTCACGTGATCTGGTGGAATTGAACTGACAACGACCCGATAAGGACACACCAAAAAACTGAGATACATTCGAGAAGTGCCAATTGTGCCACGCGAATAGCCAAAAAAAACAGTACGTTCACTTATTCGTTTAATAATGTCTGGTTAGCGTAAACAGGAATAATACGAAAATTTTACTTTTAATTTACATTTACAATGTCAACTAAAAGTTTCGGTTTTGCATATTACATCAGTCTGTTGAATATATGACGTGAGCACTGTAAATGTTCCTTGGTAACACAGTGATCAGGCTTTGCATATTTCAATTTTCTGTCGGTTATTTTATGTGAGCGCTATGGTTAGGCGAGCGTATTAATGTCATTAAAGAATTAATCATTTTTTAAACAACATCACCTTCTAACATTACAATAACTTCATTATAACAGAAATACTTTGCACAAACTTCCACAGCAATTTTTATTCTACCGACCTAGGTTTCGGCAAATATTGCCATTATCAAGGTGAAGTATCAAAGTGGGCGTGCAATCAACACTCGGGTAAGAGAGTAAGTAAAATGCTGGAACAATGATGATCCTAAGTCGATTTTTTATAAATATTTACTTGACCACAACCATCATAGTGATTTTAAAACTCTGGTTCTCCATACCCAGTGTACATGGAAAAAACTCGACTTTTAGGAACAATTTCAAATATGCTTGTCATGTAAAAACAATAATATCTCCGTTGAAAATGACCAATTGTTCCCATCCCGCTCCTCGCCGTTACTCTCCACTCACCTTGAACGAAATTTGAATCCGTCACCTTCCTGACGATTGCTTAACTACTTATATCCTAACCGTCAACCTCCCGGTAAAAAACCCCCACCCCTCATTCTCCCGTTGCGTCTCGATTTCTCCCTCCTTCCCCACTTCAGTCGCCTCTCTTCTCCCACCTCCTCCTCCATCCCATGCCTAGATCATTTATATATATATGTATATATATATATAAATAAACTTTGCCACAGGTGGGGCGGAATTAAATATAGAAACACAAAAAAGAAGAACACTCACAATATACGTTCTGATATTTCGGCAGCCGAGCTGCCTTTCTCACAGAAGGAGGGATACAGAATATATATATATATATATATATAGGAACTCGCAGCAACTCGCTTCTGCGAGGAACTTGCTGAAACTTCTAACATTTCTGCAAGCGTACTTACAGAGCCGTTTGCGCCTGCAAATCACGTCTGAAGTTGCTTGCTGGCAATAACTAGCGCAATAAACCTGCCAGTGTAAAACCACCTCATAACACGAATAGAATATCATGAAACTCTGCTTTCGGAATTCCATCCACGTTCCGTTATCTTTTGAGGATGGCAGTTTCTCCAGCTAATCCGCTTGCGTCTTTAGGTCAGAATCGTCGATTCAGTCCGTCTTACATGGGAGATGGCCTTCTACCTGATAGGTGAGTCATTTTGGCAGGTGTCTGGTTGATTTCCGACTTCTTCGAATATCCTCTTCCAAGTGTTCCAGAGAGTTTATCCATTTCTTCCGTTAAATATTTCTGTATGTTTCACAACAGGATAGTGTCGTTGTTAAAATACAACGAAACTTGGAGGGAATCCAGAAATAATCGTAAAGGAGGGACAGAAAGTACCTATACCGTTGAGGATGTCTGAACACGGATCAATTAGTAAATGTGTCGTTGTGAGCAAGAGTGGTGTAACTAAAAATAAAATGTTTTGGAAAATGAGACTTAATACACAACAGTAACTTTAAAGACAAAGGAAACTGAACAAATACTGAAACCCTTAATAGTGCTTTCTTGTGAAAAACCACATGAGACAGACTCACAACAATCATGGGCAAATCAATATAGGTGGAAGAATTCTGATACGTTACTGTTCTGTCCTGTATTCTGCTACGAGTATGACAAACCACTGATTTTACCACGCGTCCTCTTGCCGGCTCAAGCAGTGTTAAAACCCCAAAAAGGAATTAAAGAAATTACTCATTATATTTCTTCAATGTATGGCGTAATTCTCGGAAATGTAATTTGCCATTCATCATGGGAGAGTTGATATCTTTAAAATCCAATATGTTCGAAAGCAACTTAATGCACAGTAGTTCATTATTTTCAATGATGTATATACCGGTACTGTTTGTTAAAAACATTGTTGTACTCCCACAGTTATTACCTACGCGAGAGATAAAAATAATCCATGTGCTACCATTGAAGTTTAGATTAATATTGTGAACAAACATGGTGAAGGGAAAAGTGCAATAAGCGCCTTCTTTTTCGTAAATGGGCTAAATTTGTCAAGAGTAGAAAGAGAAAGTGTATACCAGAGTTATCGAAGCTTTGATGTCTTAAAAAAATTGATGGCTATAGTTTCAGGGATACTCCTGAAAATGGGTATTTTCTCCCAAATAACTATTAATCGCGGTTTTTTGGAAAAAGGATGCTTGTCATTTAAAAATATTGTATAGCGTTGGAAAACGTTCATTTGTCACCAATACGTACGGCACTTTCTTCATGGCCATCAAAAATGAAATCTTTGAGTCGGTGATTCAATCAGCGTCATTTCTTACATATCAGGTACTTTTGTCTGCATTGCGACCTCTCTGCTTGAATGTATGTTTTTCCTAAAAATGTGCGCCTTCGGACATCGGACAAAGTCGTTATGCATCCATTTATATCCTTTTGAATTAGAGACGAAACGGAGGAGATTCTTTTCTGCTGGAAGGATCTTCGCTATCATGTTTAACGCATATATACGCATACCTAAATGTCTATCTATAATTTTGCATTTTACAGTAATGCTCGTAATCTGGAATTGATTTTTTTAAACCCTTAGTTAGATAAAAACGAGAGATAGCATTCTACAGGAATATGAGCCTGCTTACAGTAAGTAACACAACCGTAGAAACAAGGTAGCACCTTATTAAGACATTTGGAGCATGCTGACTTAGCTATAGCAGCTGCATAGCCAAATAAGATGTTGGGAATGTGGTGCTACCGATTAATAATGAAGATAAAATGGATGAAGAGAACTACCAAATCACCATCGTTAAGTCATACGCTGAATTGGAAATTAAAGAAGGTATTGAATGAGGGTAAATTCAAATTTTTGGCTCATTTTCGGACGTACGACCAATTTAAATCAGAATTGGAATGTAAAATGAATAAACCGAGAGCGCTTTAAGTATTAATAAACCAATAATTTATTGTTTTAGTATTTTAATATTCATATTGATTTTCCATGTGTTGTGAAATTAAGAATTTTGTTAAACATATTACGAAATACTGAAATTCGCACGTTGATAAAAAATTAAAATCCAAGCTTCTTATGCACACGGCTGTTTCCAGAAGTGACTTGTGTCTTTTAGTTTTTAGTGGATTTCGATAAACCTGAAGCTCTCGGCTATACTGCAACCTTGACTTGAAAAACACTGCGTCTGATTCGGCAGCATTTTGTAATGTCTATAAAATGGGGGTGGGAGGAAAAAAGATTTGGAGTAAAATCGCGAACAAAAGAATCTCTCACGTGTTTTTTATGCTGAATAACGTACGCAGATTTTTACGACACAAGTGTCCTCCGTGAAAGAATTCGTTTGGAAGGGAACACTCTGGCGAGATGATGCGTAGTCACTCACCCTTCCCAAGTATTTCCTTTACGCTCTTGTCTCGCACGCACTCCGGAAAAAAATAATGAAACAAAGGTTTAAGATCCCTCTCTCGTGCTTCCCCCTTTCACGTTGTTTTACCTGATTTTCCTGCATGTTTTTCCATCTCTCTCCATCGTTTTCTTGCTCACATTCGTGAAAAATCTCTCGAAAGGTTGAGCGGAATATGGCCCTTGTCGAGGTGGGAGAGTGTAAGAGAGGATGCATGTACCTGTCGGTATTTTCTCATGCATAAATATTTATGCGCGTATACACTTCATTTCTGCCGTTCTCCGATCTTCATTTTACACAGTTTGAAAATCCAACCTTTATCCTGTTAGTCATAAAATTTGATCAGAGGAAATGTAGTTTTCTCTTGAGTTATTAATTGGTTAGTGACACCGTCTATTTTAGTATAATGTACAAGAATGTGACCTTCAGTACGTATGTACATTTTTTTCATTACTAATATATGGTTATTCAAATTTTTTGTTGATGATGATGGGGGGAAGAATTATTATGAAGAATCAGAGGAATGAATTGGTATGAGTTTAGCAGAGAAAGAAGACATGAGAATGTCGGATTATGAATAATGGATTTTATGTCAGAAAGATGCATGACAAGGATACCAAACACGAATAATCGATTTTATATTAGAAAAATAAGCAAATGAGTATACACCCTGTGGTTAGGGAAACCATTTGTAGAACTTTTCCAAAATACATTCACCTACTGCTACTTAATATACTACTATAGTAGTACACGCCTATAGTAATATACGACTTGGTTGCTCATAGAGGACTGGACGCAAAAGTAAAAAAGAATGAATGAATCAATGAATTTATTTCCAACGATAAATATGGTAAATACATAAAAATTTCATTATGGGAAAGAATTAAATTATTCATATTTTTCTTAGGGATCCAAATAAAGTATAAAATGTCAAAACATCCTGTTTTAAGCATTATAGGCGATAAAATGGTTGTAATCGTTCCATTTATTTTCTTGAAATAGGTATTTCCTGCAAAAGAATAATTTAGGAAAACGATTCTAGCTCAAATCGTCTCCTCAGATTGGTGAGGGACCTATCAGCGTAGCGGTAAACGGGAAAAGTGAGCCTATCAAAGTGTTAACCTGCTCATTACGCGAGAGGGAATTTTAATTTTTGCTTAAACAAATGGATGGATGGAGCTCACCTCGTGTTATCCAAATGAGGTTGTCCACAAATTGGTGTGGGGCATTTTACTCCAATTAAGATAGGAAGTAAGTAAGATGTAACTTAAAATTCAATGATTATTTGGCAGTTTCAAAGAAAAAGATGTTCCTTTCTAATGATACGAAAATATTATCAACTTACTTTTTGACATACTTACCAACACATTAAGTCCTTTTTCATAAGATATGGTTCAGCAGTGGGATACAACAGGGCGTCAAAATCATACAGTGTGAAGAACGTGTTTGTGTTATGAAATCGTAAATCAAAAATTGGTATTTAATGTGTTTATAGCCCGTGGTGTAAAATGTGTACTCAATAATGATAATTATTTATATATTTTTAAAACTAATGAGAAATTCATTCCTAGACGAAGTTTTTACGTAAAAGGTAGATATTGCTAAATCCTCTACATGCTTTTCAATTAGCATTAAATTAAAAATAAAGTTCAAATATAGTCTCCATTGCAGCTAGAAAAAAATCTCGCTGAAATTGCACTAAATACCTGTTAGACTTAATGGATTTTAGGCCGAGCCACTAATTAGAATAACGTTTCAGTATAGATAGCGTAACAACATTTACTTCATGCTCATTACAATAGCTTAAGCTTTATAACAAACGGAAGAATTAACATACTTTGTTTAAATCCACTATATATTAAGTGGAGTTAATTTAGTTATTTTAATTCTTTCGCAATGGATAACTTCCACAAGATCCAGGCTACTACAGTTTTCTTTATAATTAAATTAGAATACAGCTTTCATTATGAAGAGGAAAATATCCCACTAAACCACCATACAAACCAGTCAATAAGTTAAAAATCAGTTTTGCATCAAAATACAATGTTTGGTGAATGCGTCCAATAAACTCTATACCTAATTTAATTCTGCATTAATTTTCATTGATGGTTATAAACAGTAGGAGCGTGTTCCCTTATTTTATCATCGTGAGCATGGGGAACGCCTGTAGTGATGCTTTTGTTTGCAGCGCCCCTAACATTACTTCACGTCTTTCCCACCGAAGCAGAGTTTGTGGGTGGATGTTCATCTCTTCTGCCACTTGCAAGGGGGAGAGCGGGTGGAGGTAGGTCGCGGGGACTTGGGTGGGAAGAATGAGAGACCCTGAGAGGAGCCAAGGAACGAGAAGGAGGGATGGTTGTTTTTTTTCTCACCGCCCGCCCAATTTCTTGGTGCTTGGGACGAACCCTATTGAAAGGACAGGATAAAAGGAGAGTGGCACCCTATTTCACTTTTTTTGCCCCTGCGATAGTAAACTTTTTACGCGCGACGTATTTTTTACCCGGAGATGGTACTTTCTTTTCCTTTCTCTGTCCTCCTCTGTTTGTAATTTGGCGCGTATGGGATGGAAGAGTTCATAGTTTCTTAGATTTTCCTCCTTCATCTATCCTGGTTTTTGTCCTAGCTTCCATTTCTCAACATGACGGGAAGCAGCCTTTTCTCCTCATCTTCTATGAAGTTATTGTTGTGATAAGCTGCGTGGCTTTAAGTAAAGATGCAAAATAATCACTTTCGCTTATCTCTAATCTTTTCTATAACATCCTCCATGTGAATTGAGGCAAATTTTAATGCCATTTTTTAACATGCTTTCCTCTTCCGTGATGATACATATATATAATCTATGATATGGTCTAATATCCTCTTACTGGTGTTCATCGTTGTACAGCCTATGCGTTACAGACACAAATGAAAATTTTAGCGTTACTAAAGGGTGGTGGTTTTCTTGATACATTGTAAATTCAAGCAAAGAGAGTGTGTATGCCGAGTGAAATAAATATATCCACCAGGAATACTACATGCGTATAAATAAAATATCTCATTTGATTTATAGAATATGTGGTAGGTATCGTTACAAAGGGAACATCATCAGGTGTTTCATTGACAAATCATCACCTGATAATGATGCCCATGTTATGAAACTGTTCGTACATTAAATTGATCAGGTAAAATACAAACAGTTCATTTAGTCAATGTCCACGCATTTTCTCTAAGTTGGACTAAAAACAACAAATTTAATCGCTTTGCTCCTCGCTAAAATATTCTCGGGCTATAATGGGTCTTACCTTTCACTACTCTCATCTCTGTAACATGCCGCATGAGGGTCTGGGTTAATAATTTAGTTGATGCTCCAATGCATTCCTTCATCACAGTTTTTCATCTTATTACAATTACCCTCGGCCTCCGATTTTAAACGTTCCATTATACTACGAGTGGTCCTGGTGATAAACTACGCGTCATCCCAGTATTAGGCATGTGTTATTGGAAATAAAACATTCATATTTGCCTCTTACAGAATGGTAGTATTATTTTTTAATGAGATAACAACTGGAGTGAGACAAGGAGATTCTATCTCTGCAGTACTATTTGATCTGTGTACACACGAAGCCATGGAAGAACTGAGGTTATAGGGAACAATTGTGTATACATCTACTCAGGACTATGCCTATGCTGACAACATAGTTCTAGTGGCACGAAGTATGGATTCTCTGAAAGAAATATTAAAAATTTTAGAACAAAAGAGAAAGAATTTAGGCTTAGAATCAATTAGAGAAAAACGAAATACATGAAATTTACAGCCATGGAGGACAGAAGATGGACTCCAAACATTACATTTGGGCAGTACAACTTTGAAAATGTATAATATTTCAGTTACTTCGGTACTTATTTAAACTGTAAGAACTCAATGACAGAAGAAATCAACAAGAGAATAATGGCCATAAATAGGGCGTACTTTGCTAATATAAAGCTCTTGAAGTCCACCCTGCTATCTAAGGAGATGAAAATCAAGACCTATCGTGACATGCGAAGCAGAAACCTGGACCATCTCTGCTGGAAATGAGTAAGCTCTACGGATATTTGAACGGAAGGCTTTAAGAAGAATATATGGCCCAGTGACAGATGGTGCAACATGGAGGATAAGATCAAACAGGAAAATAGAAAATATTACCAGAGGTGAAGACATAATGAGATTTGTGAAGACCCAACGGTTAGCTTGGCTAGGTCATGTGGAAATAACGAATGAAGAAAGGATGCCTAAGAAGCTGCTACATAGAAATATGGATGGACAGAAGAAGACCAAGGAAAAGATGGATGGAGGAGTTGGAAGAAGACAAAGACTATGAGGAGCGTAAGATGGTGGGAGAAATTGCAGAACAGAAGAGAATAGACAGGCGTCTTGAGGGTGGTCAAAGCCCATATCGGGCTGTAGCGCCAAGGAAGTAAATAAAGTAAAGTATTAATGTTTTAAGTGTCATAAATATCTTCCTTGTGTATCAATATATTATTTTTATGTCATTTTACTGCTTATTTTGCACGCCAGTTTACTGTTTATCAGTATTTCTACGCCATCTTATTATTTTTTGCTCAGTGTTGCTCATCCATGCTATAATAATTCAGAAAATTATGGTTTTACTAGGTTTCAAGTATTGTTAAACCCATTACGTTTTTCTTAAAATCTCGTTTTTTTAATATTCAAGGATCTCGGGTCTCAAAACATTATGAGAATTCAAGATGCTATGAGCAATTTGTATCTGCTTGGTAAAATAATACTTTTTCTCAGTCTGTAATTAAGTACATCTACACTGCGGTTAAGGATTAATGAAGGCTGCACGCCATATTTCTTTAATTTATCTCAAATATTATTGCTTGTAGTTAATTCTTCAATGAAAATCCAAAATTAGGTAGACATATCCTTTTACAATTCGAAAAACTTCATTATATTTAGGACTGCAGTATTTGTCCCCGCACCAAAAATTCGAAATTCCTCGAAAATTCTCGTATCGAGAATATTCGAGGAATTCCTATTTATTTCAATAACTCGTTTTATTAATAATCAAGGATCTCGGGTCTCAAAACATCTCGATATTTCTAGATTCTTTCAAAAGGAACACAAATGAATCCTCTGGTAAGTGAGTAGTCGACGTAAATGCTATACTGCTACGTTTATATTGAAAAATGTTATAGTGCACCTTTACAGGAGACGACCGCCCCAGAGAACAGAGCAAAATTTCTTATCAAGATTATAAAGAAAACACTGTCGAAATTAGAGTGCAACTCTCATTAGTATGAAGAATATAATTTAAAAATAGGTGGCTGAAAATAATGTAGGCACGCTATCTTCCATTCCTATTATTCAATGAAAATGTATTTTATAAATTTCATGATCAATCGCATGCGCATTTAAAATTTTTAAGAATGTATTCTTACGTTCTCGAGAAGAAAAGTTGCACAAAACAAATCTCATGAATGAACAAAATCAGAATTGGCTGACGTTGCGAGTCAAATATAAGAAATTAAAAGTTATCGAAAAATATGACTAATTTATTTTAGTATGCATTCCATAATTTGGAATAAAATTTTTGAGCTAAAATAGAGGCTGCGAATGTAATATAAGAGACAGGTACCTATCCTTAAAAACTGTCCCTTCATACGCCCTAAACCTTTTACTGGTCTCCACGTAATTGCTGTATTTTTGGTACTTTTATCTATGCAATCGATTTTGTTTCCACAATATCACAATTGATCTTTTATGTTAAGCAAATTTATACAACTTTACACTCATTAAACCCGTCAAAGTCAATTTTAAATTTGATAAAGCTCGCTACCTTTCAATTTATCCGGAAAATCATTAAAAATATTTTGCACTGCGCCGGAAAATGTAGTCTTTTCTGGTGTTACACAAGACGCATGAGCTCCAACTAAATTTAGCGAGTGAGCACTACCTGATAAAAATCTGGCATGCTCATTCCGTTCTAAGATTTGCGCTTGAACCCCTTGGTATTTACCCGCCATGTTAGCACCATTCAATAGTCATACGACTGTACCCAACAGTCTGATATTATAAGATCATCTTGGCTTAATTTATTTACTATTTCTTCAGTATGTCCACTGCCTGCTTTTCGTCAGTTTTTATAATACCTAAAAAACTTTATATAAACTTTCCATTATTTGTATCTAAATAGTGCACAATTTTTGAAATTTTTTCTTGGTGGCTGATAGCTGGAGTACAATGAAATGACCTACTGTAGTATTTTGTTTGCAGGATTTTCGCCACAATTTCATTTTTGACTGCTGATTCTAGTGTAAAAATTATTTCATTTCGTATAGTTGGTGAGAAGTACGAACACTCTCCTTTAGTACTAGAAGACACGTGTTCTTTCATTTGTGGATGGTTTTTGGCTAGGAGTTCAACAGTATTAAAAAATATACCATATTTACTATGTCCATATATGTCCAATTTGCTCGACTCCTTTCAGTTCCAGGTTGTTTTTGGCACAAAGTAGTACTACGTCTATTATTACCTTTAGAATTCATCTCCACTATTCTTTTTCTGCAGATACTACATTGCAACTCGTCTTAAGTTTTACCATTTATCAGTCATAGTTCCAATTTTTCAATGTTACATAACATTTATGGTGTTCCACAGTGTTCTCGTGTTCTCATACTCTTGGATTATAATGTTTCTAATCACGAAAACCTTTTGAAAATATTTTTTCTTTCGTACCGAATAATAAACAGGGAAAACAAAAAAGAGATTTTACGTTTTCACTGTAAATGAGTCACCTCCTCTCTATTTTCTCATTATCTGACAAGGTCTTCTGAAACCAATCAGCTGAAAAAGTTCTGTCAACATCAGTCATTGAAAGCCTAAAATCGCAGTATTTTCCTTGCGCTGGGTAACGTTTAATGACACTACACCTAACCTGATAATCTATCTTAGGTCAAGACCTAGGGTCATTATAATTTATGCACTTTGTCTTATCAAAACCAGCATCTTCAGAATCCAAAATATACAATATCGGTACAAGGCCTGACAAAGCGATTTTAAGACTATGAATGTGATTAGACACAATGGTATAAATTAAAAAATTTTCCCGCGACACCTAACCTAATACCAAGTATAATATATTATTAATCAATGCATGCCATCATTTTCTTTTTCATCTGAAGCTGCTTCATCGTCAATGTCACTATTGTTCTTTTCTGCGTGTCTTTCTAGTGGGGAATCAACATCTTTTATAACATAAGCTGTGGTGTCAGTTTGTAACTGCGATTTACCAGCCACATAACCCTGTTCTGGATTTGACGATATCCATTTACTTAATTTGTGGGTTAAATTATTTTGTCCTCCTTGCGCCCACTTCTGATTTTTCGTAATTCTGAACAAGGCGGTTTTTTCGGTGGTGGCATTCTTAAAAAACAAACATAATGACTAAATTATCTCGACTAGATTGGAAATACATAAAAACAATGATTTGTGGTCACTTCAAAAATAATTAAAATAACATAAGTAATAAATAAAATTATAACTTACGTTTATCGCACTATAATTACTTTAACACTAGGTATATAAAAATCAGAACGAGAGAATTGTGTGGATTCCACACACAGTGTTTCGCTACGCTCGCTGTTCGTTCTCACAGAGTATGGGCAGCCTACACGGCCGGTTTGGTGGGCGCGTGCCGGAGAGTGGAAAAACGGCCAATGTTAATGTACGGGTATGACAACATTTTGATTTTTGTGTAAAGTTTTTTTCTAAATCTTTTATTTTGGGTTCGGTACAAATTTTGTGTATTAAGTTAGGGGCTCCGTTCCTAATCTGTGGGGTCGTCTATCGTAATCAAGTTTTTTTTTTAAATGCGAGTTAGCATCATGTTTTAATTTTGTGTGCCAGTACCCCAGCGGCCCTCAGGCTGTGGGTCAGCTAAGTGCGCCCCCCTGAGGGTTGCGCCCCTGGCAGCCGCTCGCCTAGCCAGCCCCTAGCTACGACGCTGTCCACCATAGTTATTCAAGTTCTCAATCGAGGGTGGAAAATATGGCATTTAATCCTCATATGGATTCACGGCGCCGCCGCGGCGCTTTGAGTTTTAGCATGTGCTTAAAAATTTAATATTTAAGATAAGGTTTTGAAACCATCAGTAGTCTTTTATTATATGAGAGACTTTAAACTGGTAAGGAAAACACAGCTATCTGCCATTCATTATGTTATTTAGTATTTCTCGAAAAAAATACATATACTGATACCTGGCGCCGCCGCGCCGAGGCGCTGGGAATTCAAAAGGTATTTATGATACTTCTGGGTGTTTTAAACTGCTGAATTGACCATGTTTAAATGATTAACAACCCCTGTTGAATAACTGTAGTGACAAGTATTTTATTTTGTTAAAAAGTTATCTTTATTTTATTGTATTGAGAGGTTACTATTGATACGAATGAAATATGGTTGAAATATATTGTATGGATATAGAAACGTTGCTCAAACATTTATCGGTTGCGAATATTATCATTGAATATTAGTGTTAAAAACTAATAAAAGATGTATAACAAATCTCAGCTTTACGTTTCCATAATAAGCTATTATTGGTTTATTAAGGAAGCATTTTCAAATTTCGCTCCGCTGCTCAACAAAGCTTTTGGCTGGTAGAGACATTCATAGTTCATAAGGAATTCTATTTATTGGGAAATCATTTTGAATTCTTTTTTAGAATCAATTGTTTATTTTGCGATGGAGGAAGGAGGAGGGGAAGGGAAGGGTGGTGAAGGTGAGCACTGATGTTGTGGGTGCTAGGTAATGGGTTCAGTATTTCCAAGGATGATTAGGATAAGGATGAGTTAGTTGAGTACCGGTAGAGTCACAACTGTTTTTTTCCTGAGCTATAGGAAAACTCAAACTCATATGGGAGGAGAACCATCACGGGGACTTCATTCCAGAAATTCTACACTGCATGGAGAGGAAGATGGAAGTATGGAAAGAACTGGAGATTAGGAGGAACCTGAAGGATGGGCACCAAGAAAACTGAATCCTTTTTTTGGAACCACTCCATGCTCCTTGCCACTCCAGGAAAACAGTCAAGACCCCATTCCAGGAACCCACCTTCCCCACTCTTACCATTATCACCCATGGCAAAACCGAACCCATTAACGGGTTCCCAAGGCACCACTCACCACCTCAAGTTTCTCACCAACTCTGCATGAATGTAACACCTCTGCGTAATGCCACTACGTAATTTGTTGCTGAATCATTGGGAGTCTCATATCGACATTGCCAACATTTTAGCTCATGGTACCCTCAGAAAGGAACCCATTTGATGCAAATTAAGTCTTTTGTCATTCATAGCATATCCCATATGTTTTATTCTGCAGTTCGTCTTGCTCCAGATATATTTTTTCCAGCACAATTTTATTGTTTCTAGGGAGTGTATCTGATCGGATCGATGTCAATATGGTTTCTGAACGGCAGCGAAATAAGGCTGGCTGCAGAATTCGGCGATGATGAAGATCTGAATGGCTTACGTGTAGGGAGAGGGACTGATATTTGTACAGATGACGAAAAAGATATCGAAGAGCTCTTTCTGATTATGAGGATGTTATCTACTCAGAAGTATTTTCAGAAACAGAGCGGGAAAATGCAATTAAGACATTACAAGTGAATACCATCCAATATGAAAAGATCAAACAAAATGGTACTATGATCCTCAATTATTTGGTAAAACTCCCGCCCATAATTTTGAGAAATTATGTGTGGGAATAAGATGGTATTCCTCCAGGAATAAGGATCGAGGACCCGATGGATTCCTTTGGCCTATTTATTCGCAGGAAACTTTGAGATGATTTTGTTCATTTCACAGATAAATAATCCGTTAAGTTGCACCATGAAAAGGATATATCACTTGGACTCCTGTAGATGCCTTCGAAATTGATGAATTTTTTGGACTCCTGAATGCAGTTGGAAATTTGAAGTCCTCCAAAATTTAGTGCTCCTCGGCTTTGAAGTAACTTGTATAGGCCTATAATTTTTAGGGCTACGATGTTAGACATTAGCTTAAAAAATATTCTTAGGTATTTTAGGACTGACGGTAAAGAGACAAGGTCGGAAAGATGGTCTGATAAGCTTGCACCCATTCGGTTCATTTGAGATGCCATGAATTTGAATTTGTGAAAGTATAATCTCTTTAGTGAGTGCATTACCGTCGATAAGCAGTTGGTTGGGTTATGAGGCCTTTGTCCTTTTCGGCAATATATTCCGTTAAGAAAAGTACGGAATGATGATTTTTAGGGCCAATGATTCTTCTGCAGGGTAGGTATATTCTTCAAGGCATTCTATATTTTTATAAAGTAAATGGGGCAAGAGCGCTCCCGAATTTAGGAGAGATAATCGTATAGGAAGTCTGTATTCCTTCGTATGGGACTACTTTAGGCTACTTCCAGTAAGTTACAAAACTTGAAAATAATATATTAACGATGGTGGGGACTCTGCGAAAAAATAAAAAAATCATCCCGGTGTATTTTATTCCAATTCGCTACCGTGCCAAGTATTCATCGCTTTTTGTATTTGGATTTGGATCTTATGTTCCTAAAAAGGAAAAGTCAGTAATTTTGTTGTCATCTATGCACCATGGTAAAAGAATTGCATTGGAAACAAAGTAAACCATAAAAAATATTTTACTATAGTGGCACCTAGGGTGGGATAGATTTTACGTGAAAAATAGTTCAGTCACACGTGCAAGAGAAAAACACACATGATCGCGTGCATTTTTATGAATTATTTAGACATGTGTGGAAAGGCACCCTATGTGAATTTGACTAAACTAAATCCCAACTGTAAAGTGGATTAGCTGAACTACAAGCATAGGAAAATAGCATTTTCTGGAAAAATTGGCAGTAAAATATGGTGAGAAAACACGGACTGCGACAGAAAGACGACGACAGAGACGAGAAGACGATGCGCTCGAAAAAGGTAAAAAGGTGATTTTATAGTATTCAGGGTACACCACTAGACATTAAGTTGACAGAGAACTTGAACGAAAAAAACAAGCGATCGCAATGTCAATAGTGCACGATAAAAAGACAGGTAATCCAAATCTGTGACCTGTGTTACCGCAACATTGGCAAAGAAATTTCAATGTAATTTGGGATGCATGCTGAAAATGCTAAAAACATATTTTTTTGCCAGTATATTTGCTGATTATTTTTTAAAATCCTTATTTCTCTTTAATATGCATTTTAATGTCATTAAATATTAAGTAACCATATACAATATATATTTTTCACACCTTAGTTTTACTTGACGGCGATCAAGCGCCAGAATGGCGCCGAGAATCCGTTTGCGTCACGAAATTCAGGAATCCGTATGAGGGTTAAACTTGTCAGTTTTGTAATCTATCACTAATTCTATCCATGTGATCAATCGTATCGTAGTAGCATATGATGGCACGAAAACTTCAGATGCTGGCCTTTGCACTCAAGGTCAGAAAGGATACAGCACACCAACGCTCAGATGGTAGTAGGAATGGGGAGGGGGGCAATAAAAGTGGAATTACTCGAATGAAACGCCATGAGGAAGCGAACCAGCGATACGACTCTTGTGTCACCGGCCACCAGCTGTGGGGAAGGGGTTTCAGAACGACGATCTGCCATGGGGCCGCGTCTGGCCAGTCCCATGTTAAGTTTTCATGAGGGAGAGGCCTTTCCAGCTTTTAGGTAAGTCACTTGTATTAATGGCAGCCTCACCCTTTCTCTTCTCGCGGCATCAACGCCGTTATTAAACCTGAGATGGAGCAGTTTTATCTTCGGTCTCCCGAGGAGAAGTTATCATGATGAAATAATATTTCATTACCAGCACTCCGAGCCAAGGTTAAAAGGGGACACAAGGATTGAGTAATTTACACATCTTTCATTTAGCACCTTTACTCCTCAATGGATTTATGTGGAGGTGGATTTAAGCGACACTGTCCACCGGGGAATTAATCATTTACCACTACCAAGGCTTTTATAATGGTTAAGTAAAGAATCAAGAATACCAAACTTTAAGAATTTACTTCCAAGATGTAACCCAAAATGAAATTTTACAAGCATAAAAGGTTACCTGCTCCACATTGGAGGTGGGGTAAGAGTGCATTTCATTCATCACAACCCAATAGAAAATAAATGAGATACTTTTATCGAAATGTTATGACTTGAGTCTTCGCAGGCATACAGATACATTTCATATCAATGTTATCTCAGATATACTTGTAGATTTGTTTTCAGGATTGTCTATTGTAAACAGCCTTTTGACTGTTTGAAATAGTCTAGGGTAATGGTCTCTCTCTATTTCCATAGTAAATCGAATGGAGAAAGATATTTCACTGATTTTCGATGGAACCACATTGAAACGGACACTCAATATGCAAACGTACTCACAAATTCAATATTAAGTTATTGAAAAAACTTTACCAAATTTTTAGTATTCTACCGGTGGAGTAAATAAACATTGGACATAATGCACATGGGTACGACTTTAAATCGGTAGAACCGTTAGTAATGCCACGTTTCCTCTTTCAATGACCAAAACCGCTTAACGTTCAACAAGGAAATGCAACATATTACCGTTTAAGTTTGATTTCACAATTCATTTGGATTATATGCCCATTGTGTATTTTGTTGGAGTCTAAATTTAAAAGTAATGAAAGAACATATGGAACAGCAATTTAATAAATATTTTCAAGTTGGTAAATGCTAAATTATAATTTGGTATATAATCAAAACCTCAGAGTTATTTGACGATATAAATTTAAAGATAGTTCTGCTCAATTTCGCGCCTTGTGTTCTAACCAGTTAAGCTACCAAGGAAAACTCTTCCACTGCGAATTTACTGGATGCTTTAAGGAGAGAGCTGTCCTCACAGGTTGAACACAAATCCCCATATACTATCTTTTAAGATTGAATTCGGGGCATTTTCATCCAAAGTCAAAGCAAAAATAAAGCCCAGCATCGGCAAACTCCATTGTTACAACAATATTACATTACTGTCACTCACCACTGCGGTGTTCCTGTGATTTTTGGATCAATCGTATCAGCCAGAATCCTATTGCCTTCTTCCAAGTTCCGAAAGTTTTCCATGTTTTATCCTGGAAGTAGAAGATAAGGGTATTTGTATATATATATTCAACAAAAGGTGCCTGTGGCATCTTAAATATACCGTATATCAGTTGCAACCACGGATCAAATTATATTGTCCATATAACCACCAGCAGAATATGTATTCATTCTCTGAATTGAACAGTAGTATAACTCGAATTTCAAACAATTGCTAATAATCGAGTGCCACATCTTAAGGCCGTTTTACGGGATACTTATTTCAGTACTGAATATCTAACTGAAAATCAACATGCTTAAAATCGTACCGCACCCAATCAAAGTACGACTGCATCGGATAACGGAATAGAATTCGACCATCAGTACTGAAAAGAGAAATATCTACGGTACTTATTAATGCAATCCTACCATACGATTTTTGTTTCCAACGGCCACAATCAGGAAGGGTGGTGAGTCGAATGTTTCTAGAATAACGGTGATGGCGCGGGAATCTACCAAATTTCTCAAGGAACTGTTCATGTTTGTCGAAAACAGCACAATTATACAGCGATGCCATGCCAATTTAGTGCCGGCAATGATATGAAAGTCGTTTTTTGCGATAGAAACCACATCAATTACAAGAGAAAGCCGCAAGCCAAAATTTAGTGTTCACAATGGTAATGGAAGGACAAGGTTAGGAGGCATGGAGGATAGAGACATGGAGGCTGATGTTACTTAAAAATACAAATCAAGTGACAAGTGACTTTTCATATTTATTAGAGAATATTATATTAAACCCGCATTATATCTATAGAACTTGATAGAGGCGATAAAATGAGAGAGATAAACTGACTACTGATAGTTATCGAAATTCCTTCTTCCTACGTTCCATTAGTGGCTTTAATAAAATCAGAGGTAGATACTAAGAAACTGCTAAATTTTACAGTTTATATTCGTAATTTATTTCCTTCTATTCCTTTTCCCAAACCCTTAATTTTAAATGACTGATTTCCTTATATTCCCTGCCACACGCCCGAGCAGCCGCTACTGGGGAAAATGTAGATTAGGGTGGTTCGAGTTTCACTAATTTTTCAATTTAATAATACCTCATGGAGAAAAAATTGCCTTTTGGGGCGTTAGTTAAGTACCTATGCCAAGTTTCAGCAAAATCAAAATATGCCCTATTAAAGATTAAGCCAACATTGTGAATGAAAGCAATGTATATTTATTCCTATTCATGCATTTCGGTCATCCGGGAGACCATACCGAAGTGCATGCGTATGAGTTTGGTTTGCTTTAATTAAAATTTAGATCAATCTTTTATTTAGCATTAATTGTCAATTTCTCTCTTCTTGAACTGAAATATGCCCTATCCTAGCCCTTTGAACTCTTATGTATGGGAGCAGTGCCAGTCAGGAAATTTGCCCGGGGAGGGGGGGGGGCAAAATAATTTTGTCCACCGATTAACAACATCAACAACGATTTTTTTTACGATTTTGTAAGCTGGGCGTTAATTTTAAGGGTACTCATCTCCATCCGCATTTATATAAGTACAATCCTGAAACCCGTCGCAGAGGCGTGCGGCAGGGGATATTAGGTCACCAGCCCTGGAAGAGGTGGGATTAGGGAAAAGGAGATGGGAGAGGACAGAGGTGATTTTTGCGTTTAGGATGTCTTATTTAGTGGCAGGCTTTTTTATATAGTCGCATATGGCGCATGGAAAGAAGAAATTAAGTGTACCTACCTGTCAGTAGGACAGTGTAGCTATCTTATTTTGCCCCCCTATCTGTTCTATAGGTATAGCGCGGGCTTAAAATTATATCCTCCGTATCATACTGAAACTCTCCCGATCGGAGTTTTTCAAATTAGCTATGCCTAGCATGTAACCTCAGAGTTTCTTACGGTTCCTTACCTAATCCTTCTATCAGCTCTATGATACTTTCTATCCACTCGTAGCAGTTTTCAACAAAGCGTGTGGCTTTCCTTTGCACATCATTTGTTTCGCGAAGTAAATCTTTTTGTGCTGTGTGTCCCAAATGCTTGCGGGGTATTCGAGATTTGGCCTAATCTGAGCAAAGTATCATTTCTCAATCAATCAGTGCTCAGCAAACATGTACAAATTTTCGCAAGAAAAAAATTCGCATTATCCTCTTGTTCCCTTTTACTGCACCGAGCATTGAATCATTAAAATTTGGCTTACTTGCCCAATGCGCAGACCACCACGCTACAACAGTTCCTTCGCATTCTCTCAGCATGTTTGCAGAATACAAGGGAAACTATTTTTAGCCTGATATCTAGTTCTTTTCCTCATATAATATATTTCATATACATGATAGGACTTAAAGAGCTACTATGTAACGAGAAGAGTACTTCCAAGAAGCCTCAAGCCTTGAGATTGATGCATTCTATACAATTACTCATTATTCATATTATATTTTCCTATATTAAGATATCCCTGCCAATGTCCAAAATATTCGTCCATTCGACGTCCAAGGTTTTGATAACGATGTTTTTTTCCTGCTTGTTATTCCAAATCACCTTATCTCCAAGTCTTCATCTTGAACCCGTATGATATTCACGCACGCGAAAGTGATACAACAAAACGAGAAGACAAACAGCGCACGGTAGGAAGGAAGACGCAACGATTTCGGCGTAGTGGAATGGAATCTCGGAAAATTACAAGGAAGTTTCGCCACCTGCCTTTCGATTATTTTACTTGGAACCGGGCGGCGGAAGTAAATGCGTGCCGGAATATATGTACGCATCTCCTGGGAAGACAACACGGGTGGAACAAAATGAAAAGACAAGAGGGGGGGGATTTCGTAATGGAGATGTGTTTCTCTTTTCCTCCATCTCTCTCACACTTTTATCTTCTGCTCTCTTTCGTTTTCCTTTCTCTCTTTTTTGGCACTCTCTCCTCTCTTTCTCTTCCCTTTACTCCTTCTTCCACGTTTTTCCCCTATTGTCGGTCCGTTTGAAGAAACCAACAGTAAAACCTTCACGACCCGGAAATTTCGTTTTACAACCCGAAGAATCTAAAAATGCCTTTATTCGTTGTTACGATTCTCACTGTTGTACACGAGGTAACAGATTGATCAAAATGATCGATTAATCGATGCATATTTTAACTTAATAAAATATTCATGCGTTAGTTATGAATAAACTAGGGAGGGCGATCGTTGAAATTCAACGGGAAGAATAAAAACTACAAAACAGTTTCACAGAAGTAAAAGAATCTCCAGGACTTGACGTGTAAAATTTATATACAACTAGCTGTGCCCGGTATGCGTTGCAATGCCTCTTTTTCTGTCTAAGTAGGCAAATATAAACAAAGCAGAAACATTTACATGTGCAAAATACATGAAATACAATGTTTTTTATTGTGAATAAAATTAAAGTACCGCTAACGTAATCCCCATGTCGAAATCTGTCTCCAAGGAAAGTGTTACTATCGTCCCATCTCTATTCTCCCCACTCTCTCTCTTTTACTTGAGCGTATTTTCAATGACTGTCTCTTATCCTTCACCCTTCCTTACATCTCACCGCATCAGCACGGTTTTCTTACTGGGGGCTCTTGCCCAACTAATCTATCGATATTGCACCACCACATCTCCTCTGCACTCGAAGCCTCTTACCAAGATGATGTGTGTTACATTGACTTCTCCAAGGCTTTCGACACTGTCAGTCATACATTTTCATTATATAAACTGGAAAATGGTTTCAATGATCACGGTCCTTTCTTCGACATCCTTTCTCACGTCTTTACTCAACACTCGCAGAGAGTGGTGGTTGACGGTATTTCCTCCCCTATTCTTCCCGTTCCCTCTGGTATCCCTCAAGGTAGCATCCTCAGTCCTCTCGTTTTTGCCCTGTACATCGATGTCGTTACATGCTGCACCCTCTCTTACGCTCGCGAGATTCTTCTTTTCGCAGAAGACTGCAAATTTTTCGAAGAATTGGCACCACTGCTGACTCTCAATGCCTCCAATCTGCCCTACGCTCACTTGAAGACTGGCGCAATATATGGCAACTCAACATTAATCCTTTAAAGCCAGCCTCCATGTCATTTTCATTAAAGTCAAAACCCTTACACAACCAATATCAACTTTCCGGCAAAACGATCTCCGTCATCACCTTGAATAAGGACCTCGGCGTTACCTTCGACAGTAAACTTACCTTCGTCTCTCATCTCAGAGAACATAAGTCGAAAGCTATGTCCGTTGTGGGAATCCTCTACAGATTCACTGAAATATCAGGCCACCTAGCACTTAAAACGATCTTAACTGGATGCATACTCCTCATTGTTGAGTACTGCTCATTAATTTGGTCAACTGCCTGTCCCAGCAGCTTAAAACTTTTGGAATGTCCCCTTAAATGTTTCACATCAATTGTCCGTCACCGTGCTAAACATTGAATCTCACAAGAAACACTCACGAAGTTTCCCCGGCCGATTTCGTTCAAATTGAACAAAATGGTAGAGTAGCGCAATAAAAGCACATTTTCAACGTTTCCCGAGCCGCGATGCTCTGTGAGCCGAGATATTTGCAGGCAAAGTTCCACGAATTCCACCCTTTTTCGCCATAGGTTTCGCCGCGCTTACGGCCGTTGCGTCGTTGCTAGGGACGTGCTTGCGCTTACGGACGACGCGGTATCTGCTGTCGAGAGGGATAATCCAGCGGCGTATGCCCTGAGAACCAAAAATAGTGATATCCTAAAACCTCCAGAGGGTAAATATGTCTTAATTGACTACGAAAACTTTCGTTCAAAGTTATATCTAGAAATCGATGTATGCATAGGATCACGAGAAGAAAATTGTACTCAGAAGACAAGGTTTACACTGATAAATTTCACTTTTAACAGAGGCGTATGGGATTGGAAGGCCCCATTACAGGTTATCTTCAATCCTTTCCAAATAACTCTTCAATTTTTAGAAATAAAAAGGGAAATATTTTCCGAGGTTTTCTTTTTGGGACCGTAATGAATGACCACCAATATTTTTCTTTTAATTTTTAATGGTCATGATACATAATTGGAACATTGTCAATCGTTTAAATATATTTATAATGCCAATTGAATTATTACCAAGGGAAAACAACGCATTGTGCGCCGAATTTAGGAAAATATGCCCTACACCCCGCTCGCAATATTAGCTTCTTTTCATTGCACAGAACGTTGTTAATTTCCACCCGCATTTTCACCTATCTTTTATCACCATAGTACTACATTTTTTTTTATTTTAACGTGCAACCTATTTGTTTTTCAATACCTAGTCGTCAATTGATGATTATGACGATTTATCACTAGAGAATTGTGACTAACGAGTATTCGCATAGCTGAAAATAAGGGATTTAGATGTACAAACATTTAATGTATAACCTTGGTAGAAAGAGTAACCACGGCTTTTTCTTTCACGACACATTTAAGTGTTCATTTCAGCGAAGGTTTTCGTAGGCAATTAAAATATATTTTTTTCCTTCTGGAGGTGTTAGGAAATCGCTATTACTTGGTTCTCAGGGCACACACCGCTGCATTATCCCTCTCTACAGCAGAGACCGCGTCATCCGTAAGCACACGGTCCGCCGCTCACGTCCCTAGCAACGGAAGACGCTACGGCCACGAAACCTATGGCGAAAAGGGTGGAATTCGTAGAACTAGCCTGCAAATATCTCGGCTCACAGGGCATCGCGGCACGGGAAAATGTGCTTTTATTGCGCTACTCCTCCATTCTACTAAATTTGATTGAAAGCGCTAATGATCATAAAATTACCCATGGAGTTAATCTCCGCCTGAGATATTTGTTGCCGCTTGATTGTTTACTTCATTTGGTTCACAAAAATACCTCCATTGGGGTTTCAGTTGCTTATTATACTTTTCAAAACGTTTAAAAATAAGTACGTAATCTTAGATTGGTGAAGGTAATTGTCTTTTTCGGTAAATCAATACCAGTTCCATTCATGGAAGGGAGCCGTCGAAAAATGTGCTCATGTAACGGTACCTTTTAAGGTGCCATTTCTTGGCTAATAATTACGATATGAAAACATATTCACAAATTTTGGAGATGAAATAAAATTTGCTAATTTTTGTGTATGGAATAAGTTTTTCGTACAACTCATAATAAAAAGTTATTTAAAAAAATAATTTTTTGAAGAAGAAAAATTTTCAGTTACCGTCTTGGAAAATTTAATCAATATGCGTAAATTTCGGCTACAAAAAGAAAGATACAAACAAAAAATTAAAACATAGACCAGTTTTTATTTGTAGATAAATATTGCTGGATACCACTGCTTTTGGGGGTTTTCATGGTAACTGCAGAATGATTGTGACAAAACGTTTGCGTTGCCATTGTTCGGTAACTAAGAAGTTGCAACCCCATGTTCATCTGACAAAAAATGCTTAAAATCACTTCCCCAACCTCCTCCAGAAGTATTGCACTTTCCTCCTGAAACACCCTGTATATTAGATTTAGGCTACCATAGCCACAAATGGAGAGGGTGGGGTGAAAAATACCCACACAAAAACTTCATCTTAATACTCATATTGATCACTTAACCTAATTCGTAATGGTCTAATATTTATATTACAATTTAAAACCCATGCTGCGGTTTCCAAGAGAATTAAAAAAAATATTGTTTAATAATTTTTTTAATTTTTCATTATTTTAAAATTTTAAATTAATTACAGCGATCATACACGAAAACACTCATACAATGATTTTTTTCTCACTTGATACCGCCCGAAATGCCTGATCATCTCCTCCCTCGTGCACTTTATCCCAGTACCCTTTTCCACCTTCCACAACGGTCTTCAGTAGTCCCTTCTTCTATTGTTAATTCATCCATTAATTTAAATTAGTACTACATAATTATCATCCTAGATAATTATACAGTAGTTCTGTTTCATTCTTCCTTTCTTGCGTTTCTTTCATCGAACGATAAGGATAATTACTTGCCTCCTCTTTTTTATAGTATGTGTCTGCACAATTATTAAGTTATTGAAAATAAAATATTGAACTTCCATACCTACCTGCACATAAATTATTAATGAGATATAACAAGATATTTGATACAGATCTTCACACGTTGCAAACATTATCACTCAAAACAATGATATAATCACTAAACCCGATTCTAAGGACAAGAAAATACGTCCGGCCGAATAATTTTCAAAGTATTCGGTGACATAATACAGAAATCACAAAAACTATGAAGATTAAAGGAAACAGGCATCAGAAAATGTAGGTAGGTAACCCGGTGATTGTAGGCTGACAGTTTCCGGAAGGGTTTATAAGCACTGAAAAGTTAGAATTTACGCGGAATGGGATGAAAATAGTTTGTCACGGGAGTAAAGCAGCAAGCAAGTGAAGGAACGAAAAGAGATGTCAGATGTGATGACATACACATGTGACTGCAACTACTGTCAGGTTTACAAACATAGGAAGGAGGCATGTATCTTCCGGTTATCTGTAGCGGAAAAGGCGAGAGTTCAACCTCATTACGTATGGATTGTCGCACTACTCTCAATGCGAGAAGGGTGGCGATTCCTATACGGAAGCTTGTGTTCATAGAAGACATGCAACACTGGATATCTCGGAACTACGATGAATAAAACGATGCGTGAAAGCAATACGGTCGGTTGCATCTCGGTATGAAGCCTTCCTCTAGTGTACTTGATAGTCTCAGTCAAATGTTTCGTAGACATTCAACGACTTTACTCAAACTTTATTCAAAATAATATATAAGCCTATTACAACAAATGCTTGTCAAACGTTGATTTTTCATCAACATGAAGCAGTGACTTTCATTTTTTTCGTAATTCTTAAATTAAACTTTCTATTTGTTTCTCCTATATTAAAACAGATAAAATCAGGTGTTGTTCATGTTACCAAATATATACCGTTTGTTTATTATCAATCAAAAATCTCTGGAAACAAGTAGCAGTTTACCAAAATTCACTGAAATATAGTTTTACATTCTCTCAGACCACAACATATCACCTCGAAGGCAACGAAAGTACATACTGCTGTGTTGAAGATACATACAACGAGTGTATCTTCTTTTTTCAATCCAATTTAAACGAGCATACGAGATTCCTCCACATGGCCTCAGTTTTCAAGCTAGAAAATAGTACACCATTTTTTATCTAATATACCAACATGACCCAACGAACATCATTTAGCATATAATAATTGGCAAAAAAACTCTTCAGAATGCATTGTTTTACATGCAATATTTAGCATTTATCATCTAACCAAAGCAAAAAAAATTTATTGAAAAAACTACGCGATGGAAATCGAAGCCAATACTTTTAAATTTAAACGAATTCAACGAATTTAAACGAATAAAACGAACAAAATTTAAACGAATCCGATTTAAACCTAAAGGATTTAATCTTATCATCAATGCGCGCGACTGTGTATGAGGTAATTCCTCAATAATATTGGCTTGTAACCGATACAGGATAGCACTGGCATGGTTAAACTACAGCCCTAACACTGCTGCTAAAGTATGATGACGAGATCAAGTATTTTAAATATTTATGCCGATATAATAGAAAAATATTTTTAATTATGTAGAAAAAACGCCTATTCATAATTTAAATGGAAGCTTGAATGAACAATTCAGTGGCACTGAAGAAATTGAACGCTTTCCGGAATAACAGTGTATACAAAAATATAAAAGCAAGTTTCACACAAAAGTTTGGAATTCTGTATCCGAATAGAACAAAAAAGGTATTGCAAGAGAGCATACGGGTATTAGGAAGCAAAACGGCTAGAGCATGAATAGTTAAAAATGTAACGAAAGATGCCAAAATAATATCTTAAATAGTTTTTATGGGATTAGTTAAGAAGATGGTTACATAGAGAATATTAAGCAAAAACATACTGGGTAATCCGTGGTAGTAAAGAGATGCTGACGCAGTCGGGAACATCGATCTGATAATTTTATTGAATTTCATTGATACCTCTGTCTGTCTCTGAACTTTCACATCTAGAAACATCCCATACGGGCATTTAATTTCATCCGAATTAAAGTTATATAAGGGACGACTTGGAAGAGAATATAAGATAGCGTCACAAATGTTTTGTGGAAGTGCATGTACAAACCTTAATGTGGATGACATAATAAACAGCCCAAAATGCAAATAGTGAATATAAATTACATCATAGTGTAAGGGTAAGCCACCATATCTTGCTTAATTCGATTGATCGAATGTTGTAAACAATATAATGTTGTTGAAAGAAAGTTGCTGGGACTTGAGATTGGAATGGCCGCGTTGACTGATTTATCGTCATTTTACATTGAAATAAACCTATGCATTGTGATACATTGTGTGTGGGTGGAAAGGGAAAAAGAGTATCGGTTGTTGCCTTTCCCGGAGACAGTTAATTTCTCTCTCTTTAGCAAGCCGACTTGATTTCTCAACCCTTCTTCATACCCGAAGCATATTTCTTATACGTGGAATGGTTCCGACAAATATCCAATCCCTAGCATCTTCACTAGGGTAATGCATTAAATGGTTAGTCGATCGACCCATAATCCTGGTAATATCCTCAGTATAGTGTTTTAGGTCAACACTGACTACGTGCCGTGCTTTATATGACGATTTTCAAGAATAAAATTTCAAAAAAACTTGAAAAATAGGCCGTAGTTACCGAGCCTCAGGGTGCTGCATCGTGTAGCTCAGCCTTGACGCACTATAAAAAAATCGCTCTCATTTCCTTGGTCGAAAACCTTTTTCCAAGATTTTTGCTTATTATTCTTAAGAAATAACTATTTTACACTGTGATGTAAATTTCCCGAGTTATATATCTCGTAAACGAAAGATAATGTCTACTTTATGTCAAATTTCACGTGTAAAACGGGTACGCCATTTTTCGTTGCAAAACCAGACAGATGAGAGCCAAAATCATCAAAAGTCATGGAAAATATAGGCAAAGCTGCAGGTCAAAGGAATATTTCGTTTTTTATTCCATAAAAATCATACCAACGCAACACCACCTGCTTAAATTAAAAAATTTACGAATAAAAACGAGAACGCGCGTGTTTTTGAAAAATTGGTCATGTTTGGGCTACTGTATCTCAGTAACGGGTCGTATTTATGTAAAATGGCATATAAATCTATAATATGTAATCATTTATAAGTATTTACGCTAAGTTTTAAGTCTGTATCTCAAAAAAAAGCCATTTTGGACTTTTGAACGGCTTTTTCCGATTTCGGACCACTGGTAGTGAAGGCTGCTCGGGTGCTCTACCGGGTAATGCCCTCCATGGCAACCATGGAGGAGATTACCCGGTGGAGCACCCGAGCAGCCTTCACTACCAGCATACGCCGGGAAAGCATCAAATCTTTTTTCGGACCACTGTGGAGCGGCTAAAACCACTGAAAGACGTGAACTTAAAATTAATATTATCGAGCAATAAAAATATTATCGAGTAAGTTACAGCATTTACATACTCCTATGTGAAATGAACAAGGTAGGGTGTGTTACTAGAAGAAGAAAAAATACAAATAGACAAGAAGTACACTAACACATGGTACCCTCAAAGATTAATTAAGAGAATTAGGATGCATATACAATTATACATATATGTGACTGACATATTTTGTTAGGGTAGGCTCAGCGAGATAATGGTTCCTTCTGACAACGCTATAATCATGTTGGGAATAGCAATGACAAATTAATTATGATTAAAAAGATCTAAGCGTTGCTTGTTTCAATGTTTTAAATCTTGGATCTAGAATATATATTCTTATAGATAATAATCAGAACACATATCTCGCTTACATGACTTTTTCAAGCTACACATAATAGTTACCAATGATAGAACAATCATAAAATTTGAAACACACAAAAATATTAATGAAGGCAAAAAAACACACCGTTGCTAATAGGGATTTATGCCCCGATCGAAATTTAAGGGACCTTTGTGAACCTCGATTGATTTTTAAATCTTGTTAACACAGTGCTAATAAGATTTTAACAAAGTGAGTGAGATATGTAATTTCTGACAGAATTCGTATTGATTGAAGGGTATATTGGGGTTCAACTAAAAACAAATGCCGAGTGACGGTTGCTTTGTATTGACTCATCTATAGTTGACTAAATTGACCACCGAATACTTTTGCTAACCTCACTGATGGAACGCATAAAACGTAAACGAGAAACCTAAAAATATTTTACACATACGTTCTGTTAGTTGCTTTCGTAAGTTTTATCAAGAAGTCAGAGTAACATTCATTGTGTACTCAGCAGACGGAATAACAAATAATTTAAAAATGCATGAAGGTTGGAAGAAAGGAGAACACGAAATGCTTCCCAAGAGAACCAAGATATAAACGATCACGTGATAATTTTAGTCGGCTTATATATATTTTCTTGCCCCGTAGACGTCTGGCTCGACGAAGAAGTTTGAACGGGGAGCATAATTTTTCTAATCCAAGTCACATACACTGGGCGCAGTAGGCTGGCGCAAATAAGCTCCTTACCTATACGCGGGCGTTCCCTTGGTTTTCAAGCAAAGTTCAACGTTCCTACTGGGAGTCGTTGACCCGGGAGTGTCCCCACATGTCTGGCGTCCGAAGGGAAGTAATTCTCTCTTGCTCGCCACCCCCAACCCCACATCAACAAACAACTCCCATAGACAACTTTCGTTCACCTCTGAGCGATATTCGTGCTTCGGTATCGAACTGCGATAGAACTTTTGTATCGTGAACACCGCCAAGCGTCTCCAAACTCAACACTGATAAGTATTTTACTATTTAGCTTTAATATTTCATAGATTTCTTTTAAATTATCAAGTCCTCTTCAATTTTCAGAAGAATATAGGTCTTGATAAGAAACAATAGATGATGTTACCTCATTTGCGAAAATTTCCAAAAAATATTATTTATCTTCAGGGCTTTTTCTAAGTCACGGCATATTTACACAAATTCACACAGAAATATACACAATGGTTTCATAGTTATTCAATGTTCACGGTTAACACACTTATTTTTCACGAATAGTCTGAACTTATTCAGTGTACATTTCTGACGACATTTAGTACTAAATATAAATTACCAACTCCTTGAAAATGTCTTTAGAATATTCATTTAATGAAATAGTGTCTAATATGTTTTTTTATAAATCGTCCTAAATACAGTGAATTAATTATGGCTATGATGAAGCAAAATTACAACTGCGAAACCTTTGCAAACGAGGAAAAAAAATCCATTATTTATTGGCCAAGACCTGCCTTGTTCTGATAAAGAAAGAAATACTCTTCAGTATTGTAAAGGAGATCTACCCGTTAAAGTATGTTTAATGAAAGAGAGTAAAATCATTTAGACCTTTACAGGCAAATGCCCCTGTGCCCTTACACGATTTATGACTTTATCTCAGCATACATCCTACCTCCCTTCATCCCGTCTATGAAGGATTTGCATTTCTTCATTTCTTCCGTTTCCCTGCTTACCTAACAGCTTCACTCTACCACGGTCTTGAGCATTCCTTCGCCCCTCAAATTTTTATACTTGTCCTCTTCAAATTACACGTTTCGGCACTCAAAATTATACCTTTCGCAAACTTTTTCCTTTCAAACACAAGGTACGCTACACTTAGAAAAGATTACTTCCCGAGTCAGAATATGGTGCAGACTCACTGAAACTGTTTTAGATGGTAATAAAGGTGACGGCAAATTGCTGTTAATGATATTACATGAGTCCAAACTTGCAAAACTTTAACATTACATGCGTCGCATTTTTCGACCATATCAGCTCACATCAGCATGCGTCGCATTTTCGACTTCATCGCGTTGTCTCATATGAAAATCTTGTACCAATTAACTGCTCCAGTTTTTTTTTTCATTTTTATATATACAGTTTATCCAGAAATATTCAAATGCAATGACTCATGATGCCTCACATTTATGTTCATCATAATACGGTGTATCAACTAGCGGGACATCATTGGATTTAACTTAATATCTATTTAATATCGACTAAAGTACCCTATACAACACAAGCCATTCAATAGAAGGCGAGTATAATAGTATAGTATCAATATTATTTATTTTTAATTGCTTTGAAAAACCCATTATATCGAATTAGTTGTTCCTTCCCATATCGATTATAAGGCATATCGAAGCATAACAAGGTTACATAACATCGAATATAGAAAATGACATTCGATACACCGCAATAAAGGCGGAATTACCAAATAAGTTACTCATATAAAGCACAAGGGACGTGGTGTATATACTTGCACTCGTGCATGTGACGGTTTAACATATAACTTTTGCATTTCGCAGTGATTGGAAACTTAAGAATCCTATACTACCACACGAATTCGATTTCCCATTTTTAACAGGGAAAAACAGAAGTAATAATGTCGAAACAGAATGGTTCCCTGAAGCAGAGGTAGATTTAAGTAGAAGTATAACTCACCGAGAAATGACTACTGTCGCCTTTTACTTAGAAGTCACCTTCCATGTGCAAAGCCAATTTATGCATGTCCTAGGTCAAGCTAAAGGGATATGTTACATGCTATGAAATCTACGTTGGCATGTAAGAGAGGAAATTAACCAATATGATCTTAAAATACTTCTAAGATAAAAAGGTAAATGGTGCATAGTATAGCAAAGTTTGAGTGGAAAATAACCTGCGAAAAATGAAGAAACGTGACGCACTCAGAAGCAGAGTGGCAGGTTTCTGGACCGTTGGGGAGGAAAACCTGCCCATGAAGAGGAAACACAGAAAAGAAAAATATTGGAAGAGGGAAAATGAAGAACACAAAAAGAAAAAAAGTGAAAAAACCGTGGTCCGTAGTTGGCCAATTCGAAAGGAGAAAAAGAAGAATCAATGCACAAATGATGTTTTTTAATTTGGCATATATATTCTGTCCATCATAGGCATTTATCAATATAAGATCTTTTATGATTTTTTTTAGAAAAGAAATTTATGAAGAAAATTAGCAATAAATCCACGTTTTTTTACAAAAAATCTACTGCAAATTGAAATTAACCCAATGACTTGATGGGTGCTTTCTATTCAATCCAGTGTGCTGCTTACCTAGTACAGCACTTGCTTTCCATTCGATTCAAAACCTGCGCACATGGCAATGCACTTCAAAAAATATTGGGAGCAGAGTTGATGTGCACTCCGATGATACCAAAAAAACTTCGATAACAACACCCGTGATTGTTTTTGTACTCATTGACAGTAAATGTACCAAACATGGATAATTTTAAGTTTTTAATTATTCTGTGGTTTAAAGCTTACATTTTTCATTACTACTTTCGAACTAATGCCATAGCTATAAGCAAAGCATTCGGCTGTGACTGTTTTGCACGAAAAGATTGATACCAACCGTGAGTTTTCCAAACGTTTCGCATTGTACATGGTGCATCCATCGGTTCAACGTTATTCGTGGTCGCCTAAGTACGCTGATGCATCAAAAACTTGAACTCAAAGCCTTGAATGGAAAGCTCCATATATCAGATACGATATCCCAGGAATATCGAACATCGCGTTAGATACATAACATTTGATACGATACTTTCGATAAAATACATTAGATACATCGCATGGGATGTATCACACTCGATATATCGCATTGCATGCATAATATTCAATACATCACATTCGTTACATCGTAAAATCTCACCAGCCCAAGCTCTGACCACTCCCTGTTCTCACCCTTGACCCTCAATTAGGTCCTTTGCCGGCCGTCCGCGCCACGCTGCTGACCCTTAACAATGCCACACCACGGCACATCCGCCATGCCCGCCTTCCCCCCTATTCTCTCCCTAGCCCCGAGTAACCAATTTCGAAGCGTGACTTCTCTTCCGCCAGCCATCCATCTCCATGGCTACCGCACGGCGCGGTACAGAAACCCGTCGACTCCTCAGATGGAAATCCCTCATCAATCCACCCTTCCTCTTAGTTAGCCGAGAGACCTCCCAGTCTCCTCTCGCCGAGCGGCGCTAATAGATCCGGTGAATCTGACAGGAATTTAGACGGAATTCACAGCCACCGTACCCGGAAAACGGACATTCTACGTCGCGTCGTACGGAAAAGCAGTGTGGATGACGACGTTACATTTACGTTCGGTTCTCGCTTAGCAAATAATTACGCTTACACGAGTAATTTCCATGTCCAGTACGATGGATCCACGGGAACAAAAAAATTGTAGATATCCATGCACAACAGGGCAGGGCTAAGTTAAGCCAAGATCAAGTAAAGGTAACATCAGAGAGCATGCATTCATTACATTACAAATGATGAGAGTTGAGGAATTTTGAGATTTTTCTATATGTAGTGACAATTCCAATATAAAGCAGATTATCTGTTTGGTGACTTTTTACTTAGTGTAAACATTAGTTTCTAATGTGTGCCATTTTAATTTTCTGGTTTATATCTGGAATATAGTGCAAAATATATTATAAAGATATGATTATTGAAGTAAATTCCCGTTTTCTTAGAAATAAGTCCAGAGAAAATGAAAGCATAATGAATGTAACAGCAAACATTTAGCACTAGTTAGAAACATGACGTAAGTAGAGTAAGAAAATGACACAAAATGTTACTTTTATGACTGAAATTCTAAGAAATCAACACAACAAGAAATCAAGCTATTTTGAAAATCGTTACACGCCGTGCGTAAAAAACTTCTTCACAATCAAATAATTTTATGCGATTTTTTGTAATAAAGTTATTTCCATTAGATATTTATTTTAAAAAGATATTACATAAGTACACAATACTTAATGTAACATATTTGACGAAATACATATCTGCTGCAACAGATCTTCCTCATTTATTTCATGTGTCTCAAGAAGGCAAACACAAAACTTAGAAAACACTGTCCTTTTGTTCACAAATACGTCTTGAAAGTAAAGGTGAGAGGCGGGAGATATTTAAGTATCAGCAGAAATTGGATATACTACATTATTATGGAACAATATTCATTGAATTTCATGTTTATGATATCTAGCTACCTTACTTCTTAACTACCTTAACCCCATATTAAATGAAGATTTAGAAAATAATGTGGTAAGCAGGCATATGAACGAGCAAATATGTATATATATATTAAGTTCATTAAATTGGCAATGATTAAATTCACATGATCGGGATTGAGTTACCTACAACATAAAAATTCATAGTCCGTACGGAAGCAGATAATAGTTTAATATAAGTTTCAACCTTAAAAATTATTGTAGTCAAATATTGTGAAAATAATGAAAATATTACTTTAATGTTCTTCAAATTTTTACTTTTAATACACCATAGACTTATCCGAGAAGAAGTTTCAATAAATGATGCCGAAAAAGGATTGGCAATAAGACCTAACGAGCAATATTGCTAGTACTGATCACCTAGAAAGCTTAGTAGTAAAATAAATTAATATAAACCTTAAATAATACCAAAAAACACGTTTGGGTAGCGTTTTATACCTAAGTAGCTATATCAGTGAGAAATACACCACGGACGCCATGATAAAACCATTTTATAATTACCCACTGGTTTTAAATTACTCAATAAAGGAAGTATCGTAAATCAATTAAATATAAACAAATTCACGTTATTTATCGTCTTATGAAACATAATATAGAATAACTCATGACAGAGTGCATCAATGTACTTTTATCTAATTTTCTAAGTCTCAGTCTTCCTTTTCCTGCGTTTTTCCGTCTCAGAATCCCTGCCTAGTTTTTTTTTATTTGGAAGAAGAGGAAATTGAATACATTGGAAATGCTGTGAATACAATCTTCTGCTTAGAAAAACAAATTTTTGTACGATATTCTCAAGGACCTTCTGCTGCTTAGCATTTATAACAAAGGCTCATCTTACGTATCTACTCTCGGTGTTATGTTTCAAGTGTTTCTAAAAAAAATACCGATCAGCCATTCAGAACTCTCCAAAAAATCATCCCAGAAACAATTTATCGTGAAAATCTAAATTTTCCCTGCACGCCTTCACCGAATGCTGCAGCCTCTCTTCTCCCATGCTAACGCCCACCCAGCAGCTAAGTTTACTTTCAACACCTGGGATGAGAACACTGTTTTCATAACAGGCTTCAGAGATAAGGAATAAAAACATTTCCACTAAAGGCCCTAGTCTCTCAAGCCCTCGATGTTGAACACGCTGTGTTTCTTCTCTTATCTATTTATTTGCTAGGAAGCAGAAGTCTTACGTAGCGTCATTGATAAGAGAAAAGTCCAAAGGTCGATCTTTTTTCACCATTGATGCAATATATATGCGTTTGAATAAAGTTTTCATAAAGTCAATAGAATTTCATTCATAGGAAGGCAGGACAAAAATCCAGATACGAAATTTAAGCAAATAACTTTAAACTACAACTATCAGCAAGTTATCGCTAGTGGTAGGGAATTGATAAAATTGCTACCACTTGTCAATTATCAAAATATTATAACCATAAAGCTCAAAGGGTTCTTTTAAGGTTAAATTACTCCTAGTCATTCAAATGCACCACGAAAATAGGTCAGAAAACAAAAAACAGCGTTAGCACAGAACAGATGCAAACTCATTCACACCTCAAAATGAATATGAAACCATAGGTAATAACACAAAAGTACTGGTATACAGAATGCATTGGTTCCATATGAAATTTAAAAAAACATCAAATATTATACCCGGGTGATTTCAAAGGGCCATTTTTGCCGCACTGGAACTATAAAGATTAAAAGTTTGAATGAAGGCCATTGAAGGAATACTTGAGGGCATGAATCGAGAAGCCTGCGTTCAATAATTGGAAAATTTCACAGTTCCAACCAGAATATCCTTTTCAGACTTCTCATACATTCATCGCCAGTGAAAATACAATAGAGATTCACTAAATGGATTTATTTCCTGCGCGTGCTTTTATCCTGCTCCATATTTTTTTTTCTTTCTTCGTAATAAACACTTTTAATGATTCTAAAACAGATATACAGCATAAATACAATATAAGTCCTCCTGAGCCTCTGGCTCGTCAGGAGGTGCTTGTGAGTACAAAAAATATTACAGAGCATTGGTGGCGATATAATAAATTGTACACTTTACACTTTTACATGCATTATGAAGGATGACGATCAATTTCTGTCTCTTTTCAGTTGTGAGATAGTACTTATATTTGGTATTTTAATATTTACAAAATTAGGAAGTTTAGGTATAATCACACTTAACATTCTATCACCATAGTTTGTGTATGATTTCGGAATATCATATAATTCCTTGTATCTTAATTGCATTGTATCTTTTAAGTCTTTTTTTAACCTATATTTTTTACTGTAATAATTTTCAGTAATGAGTACATATTTAAATAGCTTATCTACGGGCAGTACACATATGTCTTTATAGACCTTATTAACGTCAGATAATCCCACATCACTTCCTAAATTATATTTACATCTGAAAATTGTTTTTATTATTCGATTTTGGGTGCTAATCAAAATTTTTTTATGTATATTAGCAGTGCTACCGATCACTGTCAGACCATATCTTATTACCGATTCAAACAAAGCATAATATACCTGTATTTGGATTTCAGTGGTAATATATTTTGTTATATGATACATTTGGTAAGATATTTTTCTTAGCTTTTTATTGATTTTTAATATATGTTCACCAAATTTGAAATTACAATCAATAATGACACCCAAATAATTGTATTAATCTACTTGAATCATTCTTTTACATCTACAGTTTGATATTTGATAGTTGCGGTGCATACAATCATGATCGTGCATAGTTAAATTTATAAATTTGTGTCTATCTATTTGGCTAACAATATGTAAAACTTTAGATTTCTTATTATTGATTCGTAGATCGTGATCATTTGACCATTGCGCAATGGAATTTATGTCATTTTGCATGTTCTGCTGTGCTTTATCAAAGTCCTTGTGCACACTAATTAAAGCTACATCATCAGCATATAATATTATTTTACTATGGTTAATAGACGAAAACACTCCATTTATATAGATTGTGAAGAGAATTGGACCTAATATGGATCCTTGCGGTACACCATAGTTTATAATTTTCCTGTCACTCATATTGCCATCTAGTTTAACTATGATATGTCGTCCTGTAAGATAACTTTTGAACCATTCATGAATATTGCCTCTGATGCCTATATTATACAAGATATTAAGTAGAATTTTAATATTCACTGTATCAAAAGCCTTGCTATAGTCGATAAAGGTCACAATTATTTCATTTCTTTTATCAAGGTTCAAATTAACAATATCTGAGAACAACTCTAAAGCGTCCCTTGTCCCTTTTCCTTCTTGATAACCAAACTGAAGTTAATTAATAATTTGATATTTACTTATGAAGGCAATCAAATTTTGTGCAACGTACTGTTCTACTATTTTACTTAATGATGGGAGTATTGAAATTGGTCTATAGTTGTTCAAATCTTTAAATGAACCCTCCTTATGTATTGGTCTAACTAATGCAGTTTTTAGATATGCGGGTAGACGACCTTTTTTAATACTTATATTTATGAATTTAGCGATTAATGGATGCATCAATTCATTGTGTTTTAAGTCGTACATTCTGATTTTATCTATGCCAGGGGCTTTCACTTTCATTTTAGCCATAATTTTTTATACTGAATCATTAGAACATTCTGGTATTAAAATGGAATATTTGTTGCTATTACAGTGGCTGGCACAAAAATGTTTTTTGTAAATTATTTTCAATTTATCTATGCCATTAGTGAATTGATTAACAAATTGGTCACATATTGTTTTTATATTCTCTCCAAGTGGATCACCTAGGTGTGATAATATGACACTATCACCTGTTTTTCTTGGTTTCCTTCCTAACAATTCATTAATTGTATTCCACATTCTTTTTGCATCTGTGATTTTACCTAATTTCTGATGATGGTAATTCTTTTTATTTTTTCTTAATTTCAGTAACTACTTTACTTCTTAGTCTTTTATAAGTCTCTCTATACCTTTCATTAGTGGGGTTGCTTTTCCATTTTTTAAAAGCACTGTCCCTATCCTTGATTATCTTTTAAGGATTTCAGTATTCATTCAGGGTTTCAATGGATAGTTATACCTATTAACAGTATATTCTTTACTTGATAAACTATACATATGATTCAGAACTTTGACCAGCATATGATACATAACCTCAGGATCATCTTCGCTAATGATATTTCCCCACTGATATTGATTTATGTTGTGTTTCACCTTATGATTAACCAGAAAACAATCATGATTATTCTCAGAAATCATATTATTCAATTTGACTTTGGGATGATCATTAATAATGCATAGTCCTACCATATAATGGTCACTTATTTTTGTTTTATATACAAGTCCTTCCACAGAGTTAGTATTACCATTAAAATAAATATGATCAAGGCAGGAAGACACTAAGTTGTTTCCAATTATCTCCTCCCGGGTATACTCCAAAATAATTTCTTCATAACCGAATGTAGCTAGGAGATTCCTGTATTTTATGCAGTTCACCTTCGTTTTATTTTTAATGTCTATATTAATATCACCTATTAGTATATTATGACCCGTAGTTTTCACAAGATATTTATGTTCAAGTTCATCCAAAAATTGATTTATAGAATTATTAGGAGGTCTATATATTCCAATAATGCTAACACTTTCCCACAAATACATTCAAAGCTTTCAGTCTCAATATTCTTCATGGAGAACACAACATCATTTTTTACAAAAAACATTATCCCACCTCCTCTTCTGTTGCTCCTAACTTTACAATACCTTGTATAGCCATCAATATTGTAGGCAGTTATTTTATCCGAGTGTATATTAATTTCTGCCAAAATTAGAATAGTTATTAATTATTATTATAAAATATTATAGGAAGTAACTTAAGTGAAAATACCTGGCAAATCTTAAATTGGGTCACCGGTAAGTGGCGAGTGAAAAAAAAAATAACGGTCCTGAGTTCATAAACAAGCATTTACCTTGCTTATTTTAATAATTTTAAAGCAACATTACTATTACTGACTTTAACATTACATTACATAACCCTATGAGTATCCGATGAGATCAGGTTTTGTTGCTGGCGAAATGGGTGGAGACTCCATGCGGTCGTAAAGTTCGGTAACCATGTTCACCACCGACCAATAGGTGGTTACCCTACCGTCAGGTTACCAGAAGTGGGGACACCAGGGTTCACCTCTTCTGAATACCTATTGGTACGTATTCACTTACGCTCAACATGTGGGCATGCACTCTAAGCTGGTTAGTAGTCAGCTTTCCACTCCAAAGGTTACTCCTACAGTAAGAAATATGAGTTTCACAGGGTATTCCGAGTGAGATCGCCTCAGTTCGCACAGCAGGCATTAATCTTATCTTATCTCCGTTTTAACGTCTCCATTGTATCGATATTCGTTCCGACCGGAGCCGAAAACTCCACTACTAACATGGCGTGAGATAAAGGGTCAAAGAGAACAATATCAGGCTCCGTACCCTCCAACTGTTTGGTAGTGGGAAAAAAATATGTCCACCAGATTTTCTATTCATCGTTACCCATCGCTCCCCACGACCCAGTTCCCCCCACGTCCCCATCGTTCCCCAGGACCCAGTATCTTTAAGGAAATAAAGCAGCGTCTGAGTTGATTTTATGCAGTAATGATGTTATAAGAGAAAATATGACACTCCCAAGGCCATGTTATAACGAGTTATTTACGCTGACATGTAGTAAAAGGCAAGGCGGATTGCTTGCTGAACACGGCGGCAGGGTTGAGTTCTAGCCTGTCAACGCTAAGGGTCGCCACTCCGAATCCCGCCGGGGTAGGGTTTTTTTTATCTCCCAGGGAACGGTTGTCAGTGCTCGCTCGATGTTATCTGTTTAAATATCTGAAGAAAATAGGCCATGAATCTTTTTTCAAGGCATTGTGATATACATACATTTGTATCCGGTTTCCTTTATTTCCGCCTCGTAAATCTAAATTAAGTGTATTGATGGCGACAACTAAACCTTTAAGAATGAAAATATTGGTTTCTGACTTCAGACTCGAGGAAGGTGAACGTCTGTTCCTTTGAAAGCAAATTCGATTACATTTTTGAAAGAAGTGTCTAAGTATGGGCTAATTGGTGTATATCTAGAGCACCGTCTTTTTCTCGGATCTCTTGAAATCGAGCTTGAGAATTTCTACCTTCAGCAATTATGTTGCTCAAGTCTCCGCAGAGGATCCGATCGGGTCTAAATCAAGTTCACACGTTGCCCTCTATTACACGCCCCCTAGCTAGAGATAGGAACCTAGAAAACCTAAACGTTTTAAATATTAAAAACGTTTTTCGCATCCGGTTTGATTAATTGGCACTTTAATCTTACGAACCAGTAATATTTACGTGTTCGTGACCACTGAGTGTTCACATGTGATTTTCAACACGACGTAATCCTAATGCTATACAGCCGCATCTCCATTACATAAACCTTCGTAAGAAAGTGCCGCTATTTATTTTTAATTTTGCCCCTAAAGAAGTTTACTTGGAATAGATAATATATCAGACTATATTCGCCATGAATAATAGAGCCATTAATGTTAGGATAATCCGCATATGCATGTAAATATAAAACATGAATAGAATAAAATGTGAAAAACGCGTTGTTTTTCGACAATAACTTTTTTTGAGCGTTTTAAAATGCTCACGTGAAAAAAAATATCCCATCACTACCCCTAACCCGTGATCGTTAACGAGGTGTAAATAAAGGTATGTAAATACGCAGAATTGGATGATTCTGTCGCGCAGACACACAAACGTGTTCTAAAAAACTCTACATGATTCCCAATCACTGCGAAATGCACAAATCATTTGAAAATGTTTATGGCGAATTTCATTCTTTTTGGTGTAAATTCTGACACCCGAGCACGTGACTTCGTGTCATAATATTTGTGTATTCCGCAGTGATTCAAAATTTGTCAGAGACAGTCATTCTATGCAACAATGTAAGGTTTATCCTCTGCATCAGTGGCGTAATAAGCACGGCCACGTCTTTTGTGATAAAATGTGGATTTGAGACGAGAACATCTAGTTCGCATAAACCCTCGCTGAAAATTTAGTCCAATCAATAGAGATAAACCCAATGTAAATTTTACTCAAATTCTATAGTGGATGAAATGTGCTCAGGAGTGTGGAGGTGGGCATGAAATGACCCCCCAATATGCGTTCGACTCGAAATTATGAGGGGTTGCTAAGTAGTGATTATTTATAGGGCGCCGAAATGACTTTTTTCTTATTATTTCAATAACTAATGAACTTACGAAAACATGTTTCAAACAAAAGTTGTGGGTAATAAAATAAACTTTAATTTGAGTCGTCGTACGTCGAAATCGATGAATTAATTATTGCAAAAAAGCAGAAAAACCGGTGAAAATGGGCGTTTTTTGTTAATTAAATATTCAGTGCAAAAATGAATTTGTCACTATTTTTATTGCTTTGGAGGAAAGCGCTTGTGATGATTAATACAACTATTTTTTTAAAAGGTGATTTTTGAATTGTTTGCTGAGTTATGGCCTATTGTTTATCCGAAAACAGTGTTTTAAAGTTAATAATTGCTATCTTGTCGTGAAATTATTGAGTCAAATCCAACGGAATTCTACTCTCAAAGACTTATATTACATGTAGCATTGAAATCAATTCGAAAAATCATTAAAAAGTCATAGAAATAAACGTTTAAAAAGAATACGTTTTCAGACTAGCGTTTTTTTATAAACAAATAGAGATACGGCGTCGGCTGTTGGTCACACCAGTTTCTAACTTGGATATTCTGTAAGCTGGTTTGATTGCGCAGATTCATGACAAACAAAAAGTCCTTACGACCTATAGGAGCCGAGATAGAATTTTTTTTTCTTTAAATCGCAGAGGATTTACTTATAAAAGTTAAGAAAGCATTTCAACGGCATTACACAAAAAAAAGGCTTATATTTGATTATTACAATTACTTTTTTAAATAAAATTTATCTTTTATTATAAAATTGCGCGCACAAAGTGGAGCGTATTCACGGCGGACGCGGCAGCAACAATGGGACGCGTGGATGGGGTAGAGAGCGGCGGTGAATCATGGAGCTGCCGCGCGCTTGAAAAACTGAATTTGAAACTTCAAACGGAGGAGCGCGTACAAATTCGCTCTATCTCCGCTATTTATGGACCAATCTCGACGTTTGTTTTTTTAATTAGGGGTATCTTGGAAAATAATTAACAACTACGCTATCAGCCAAAAGATATAATTAGAGATTCAATTGTTATTATTAATTTTTATTATTAATGTGACTCACTGCATATTTACGGTCATTACTTACTAATAACTATTTAATATAAGCTTATGTTTATCAAAATGGAAGAAACATATATTATTCACATTCTTTCATTTCATCAAAACAATTTATTTATGCCGACCCATTTACGAGATATAATTAGAGATTCAATTGTTATTGTTAATTTTTATTATTAATGTGACTCACTGCATAGTTACGGTCATTACGTACTAATAACTATTTAATTATGCTTATGTTTATTAAAATGTATGTTTCTTCCATTTAAATAAACATAAGCTTATATTAAATAGTTATTAGTACGTAATGACCGTAACTATGCAGTGAGTCACATTAATAATAAAAATTAATAATAACTGTTGGAATATATGCAATTCTATCAATTTATAAGACGTCTCTAATGAAAATAAACAAAAGGTTCGATACGTGTGTATCGTCACTTGTATTGTTGTCTGACTAAAGAATGCACGGCTTCTTATTTCTCTAAACCTTTGTACCTTTAAATATCAGGTTATGGGCCCAGACATTAAGCTTCAATAAGTTTAATTTCCGAGAATATATTTTTCCGCGATCAATAACGTTGAAATCCTGTCGGAAAAATTTACGCTAAAGGATGGCGGCGGAATATCAAGACGACAGATTCAAAGTTCCCTTGTTCGACGGAACCGAATACGACGACTGGAAATTTCGTATGGAAACATTATTGGATGAACTAGATCTCTTACCACTCATCGAGGAAGAACCAGTTTATCCAGGACCGATCCTAAATGAAACAGCGTCGGAATGTACAGCTCGAGAAGAAGCGAACACTCAATTGCGGAGTCGAGACAAAAGATGCAAAGGACTTATAATTCGGAAGCTAGCAAACAGTCATTTGGAATATGCAAAAGGAAAAATATCAGCATACAGCGTATGGAAGGAGCTGAAAGACACTTTTGAAAGGAAAGGTTTAGCTACTCAGCTACAAATTAGAAGGCAGCTTTTATCTCCAGCTTGTCAACATAACCCCAAAAAGGAAAATCTGGAAACTCACTTTCTTCATTTCGATCGACTGATTCGTCAACTAAAATCAACGGGCGCCAATGTGAGTGAGCCAGACATTATTTGTCATTTGTTGCTTACCCTGCCGCAGGAATATAACGTGGTTGTCACAGCCATAGAGACCATTTCTACTGAGAGACTAACCTTAGCCTTTGTGAAGAACAGATTACTTGATGAGGAATCCAAGCGATCTTTTCTGGCTAACGGAGAGCAGCACATGAATTCCGAGGTTCAACCTTCGACAGCATTCGCTATACAGTCCAAACGAGTAAAGAACAACCCTCAGAATACACCGAAGAATGACATCGCTGAGATAAAGAATGAAAATAAATATCACAAATCTTATATTCGCTGTCACAACTGTGGTAAACCAGGTCATTTGAGGGCTGAATGCTGGAAGGGTAAAAGTAAAAATGGGCACGCTTATGCAGCCAACGACGACGAGGAATCTTTAGCAGACGACTATGGGATCGGTGCGATCAGTTTTGCAGCACATGTGGAAATAGAAGATAAAGAGAAGACAGTGGAGGAGGAATCAACTGCTATGGGAACAAGCTCACAGTCTGAAGGTGAAATAAGCTTTACTCTAGACTCTGCAGCTACCGAGCATTTAGTTGGGGAACTAACTCCTCTCAGTAATGTCACTCCACTGAAGATACCCATTTACATTAAAGTTGCTAAAACTGGCCAGCTGATGACTGCCAAAGAAAAAGGGGATATTAATGGTGTTATTTTTACGAATGGAAAATGGGTTAAGTTACACATTGCCAACGTGTTAAGGGTACCTGATCTTGAGATGAATCTTCTATCTATCCAAAAATTGGATTCTTATGGTTATGGTGTGCTGTTTGCAGATGGAATAGGAAAAATATTGAAAGGTGGTCGAACAGTAGCAGTTGCTAGGCGCTGTGGAAAATTATACAGGATTGTTTTTCAGAGGGCACACACAGCTTGCCTTTCAACAGAAGCAGAACATCTGTGGCACCAAAGACTAGGACACATCTCCAAAGATGGTTTGAAGAAATTAACCACACTGGTGGATGGAATTAAAGAAGACAAATTCAAGAGTACATGTGAGCATTGCGTGACTGGAAAACAAACGAAACAACCACACTTGCATGAAAGACTCAGAGCAAAACGTCCATTAGAACTTGTGCATAGTGATCTGGTTGGACCAGTATCTCCAATGTCATATGATGGGATGAAGTATATAATGACATTTGTGGATGATTATACCCACTTTACTGCAGTGTTTTTCTTGAAATCAAAGTCAGAAGCCTTTCATTATCTTAAGATTTATGAAAAAATGGCAACATCTCATTTTAGTACAAAGCTAAGTCGTTTTAGGTGTGATAATGGCAGGGAGTACGTTACCAATGAAATTAAGGCCTACTTTGAAGAACAAGGTATACAATTTGAATTCACAATACCATACACGCCACAGCAAAATGGGGTGGCGGAACGAATGAATCGTACAATGCTTGAAAAAGCAAGATGCTTGATACACAGCTCAGGCTTATCAAAAACTTTGTGGACAGAAGCAGTACTTACTGCTGTATACTTAATCAACAGGACTCCCACAAAAGCCCTGGAAAAGGAAGTTCCAGCTCACCTCTGGTATGGAAAGAAACCAGACCTCAATAAACTGAAGATTTTTGGATGTACAGCCTACCTGCATACTCCCAAAGAATTAATGAGTGGTAAGCTAGAACCTAGATGTAAGAAGTACATCTTTGTAGGGTACTGTACTAATGGGTACAGACTTTGGGATCCAGAACTAAAAAAGATTGTCAGAGGAAGAGATGTAATTTTTGATGAAAAGAAGTTCCAAGCTAAGAAGGAATTAGGATACTGGAATGAAAATCAAGGTATCACTAAAATTGAAGAATACTACCCGGCAGAGAGAGACCAGAATTCAGGTGGAGAGCAGAATTCAGGTGGAGATAAGAATTTAGGTGGAGAATGGGAAATAGATGATCAAGTCAGAAGGTCAACCAGAGAAAAGAAAAGACCTGCTTATTTAGAAGACTATGACACAGAATATGGAATAGGTTGTGCTATGAGTGTTGAAGCATTCCTTGATGATGTACCCGAGAATTTCTCAAGTATCAAAGGGAGAGAGGATCAAGACAAGTGGTACAATGCAGTTAATGAAGAAATGAAGGCTCTTCATGAAAATGAAACTTGGTATTTAACTCCACTTCCCCCTGGAAGGAAGGCAATTGATTGCAAGTGGTTTTTCAAAATAAAGCGGACTGAAAATGGGGATGTTGATCGCTACAAGGCTCGTCTTGTTGTGAAGGGATGTGCTCAGCGCAAGGGGTATGATTATGAAGAAACCTACTCACCAGTAGCAAGTCTTGTAACTCTACGAATCCTGCTAGCAAAATGCAATCAAGATGGACTCTTTGCAGAGCAACTGGATGTCAAAAATGCATTCCTTCATGGGAACCTCAATGAAGATATTTATATGAAACAACCAGAAGGTTATACTGAAGGCAATGAAAAACTAGTCTGCAAACTTAAAAAAAAAGCCTATATGGTATCAAACAGGCTCCACGAGAATGGAACAAGAAGTTTGATTCCTTCATAAAACGACTGGGCTTCACTCAGTCCCAACATGATCAGTGTTTGTATACTAAAGGTAACGATAACAGTGTAATATATGTTTTATGTTATGTTGATGATATTATTGTTGCAGCTAGTCTTCAAGGGGACCTTCAAACTGTCAAAGAGAAACTCAAGAATGAATTTAAAATGACTGATCTAGGCCCTCTGAGATGTTTCCTGAATATAAAGATTTACAGGTACAGTGACAGAATCATCCTCAGCCAGCAGTCTTACATCAACAATCTGCTGCAGCGTTTTGGCATGGAAGATTGTCATCCAACCAAGATTCCAATGGAAGCCAGACCTATAACAACCTTGGAAGGCCCTTGTATAATTAATGAGAAGCCATACAGAGAGCTTGTAGGATGTCTTATGTATTTGATGTACACCACACGGCCTGATCTTAGTGCTTGTGTCAACATGTTTAGCAGGTATCAAACTACAGCCACAGAGGCCCAATGGGTGGGACTCAAGCGAATCCTACGTTACTTAAAGGGAACCAAAGACTATGGTCTTGTTTTTGAACGAAGCTCAACACCAATATTAGTAGGATATGCAGACTCAGATTGGGCTGGAGACACTACAGACTCCAAGTCAACATCCTGCTACTTTTTCCAAGTGTATGGAGCAACTGTAAGCTGGGCCACTCGTAAACAAACCACTGTAGCCATTTCTACAACTAAATATTAACTAAAGGACTAGTGGGTGAAGCTTTCTTCAATCATCGCACTGGTTTGGGTGTGAAACAAATAGGTTGAACTAGACCTTGTATAAATTTATTCCATTTATTGTTGTTTTCTTTTTCTTCAGAAAGAAAGATATTTCTGTTTTTGTGAACACATTTAAAAGAATTTTTTTTTGGTGTCATGTGTGTTTCCACATTTGAATGCTTGTTTCTTTTCTTTTTGGTTTTTTTTGAACATTGCTAGAATTGAGGTGGAGTGTTGGAATATATTCAATTCTATCAATTTATAAGACGTCTCTAATGAAAATAAACAAAAGGTTCGATACGTGTGTATCGTCACTTGTATTGTTGTCTGACTAAAGAATGCACGGCTTCTTATTTCTCTAAACCTTTGTACCTTTAAATATCAATAACAATTTACCAAACCAGCTTACAGAATATTCAAGTTAGAAACTGGTGTGACCAACAGCCGACGCCGTAGCTCTATTTGTTTATAAAAAAACGCTAGTCTGAAAACGTATTCTTTTTAAACGTTTATTTCTATGACTTTTTAATAATTTTTCGTATTGATTTCAATGCTACATATAATATAAGTCTTTGAGAGTAGAATTCCGTTGGATTTGACTCAATAATTTCACGACAAGATAGCAATTATTAACTTTAAAACACTGTCTCCGGATAAACAATAGGCCATAACTCAGCAAACAATTCAAAAATCACCTTTTAAAAAAATAGTTGTATTAATCATCACAAGCGCTTCCCTCCAAAGCAATAAAAATAGTGACAAATTCATTTTTGCACTGAATATTTAATTAACAAAAAACGCCCATTTTCACCGGTTTTTCTGCTTTTTTGCAATATTTAATTCATCGATTTCGACGTACGACGACTCAAATTAAAGTTTATTTTATTACCCACAACTTTTGTTTGAAACATGTTTTCGTAAGTTCATTAGTTATTGAAATAATAAGAAAAAAGTCATTTCGGCGCCCTATATACAATCACTACTTAGCAACCCCTCACAATCTCGAGTCGAACGCATAGGGGGGGGTCATTTCATGCCCACCTCCACACTCCTGAGCACATTTCATCCACTATAGAATTAAAGTTTGAAAAAATCTCTATTGATTGGACTAATTGCCTAGGCCGCTAGGACGCGTACCTGGCTGACAAACCTGACCGGAATTTGGAAGATCCATGTTTGAATCCCAGTCAAGACAGTGGTTTTTCTATGGAAAATTTCATCGTCTTAGGTGCATATATCTCTACCACCTAGATTTCTACATTCCGGCTATGGAAAACTTACACTGCAGATATTGATGAATCATAATCATTATTCTCATCCCTTGATCGAGGTTACACAACTCATTGAAAATCCCCTTCATGCATGCCGGGGCGAAATACAAAATCATTCAAAATACTGGCAATAAGGTTGATGCATTGGAAAATTGTTGTATGAAACAGTGTGATTGATTCTCAAAACTACCAAGGACATCACGACATTTTCGAGAATAAAACTCTCATGCTTATGTTTTTGCCTCTGCGTACCTGGATATTTAGAAACACTAGAGAGGAAAGAAAATACATCTCAGCTGCAATAAATACGGCCAAATTTGAAAATTAATTTATAAAAGAATGAATGTCAAATAATAATAATTATAAAACGTATCGTGGGAATGTAATTTCCAACCAAAGATAAGATGTTCAATCACCGAAGTCTTATTTGTATAAAAATACAAGTTGTTTTCTTCCCAGGAGATAAATGTTACTTGAAACAGTGCAAATAACATAGATAATCCGTGTTCAGGTAATTTTATCAATTTACTTGCAAAAAAATAAGTTTAAGCCTGAATTCATTGCGATAGTTTGATTGATCTGTTCACTTCTTCGACCAACCCTTCGCTCGTCAGTGTGAGATTGAATTTTTCACTTTCATGTTTAATAATTTTCTTACATTAATTCTTGGCTTGTGTGTACTGAAAATAAAAACCATTAAAATAATATAAAACGAAAGGAGCTTGTTAAACAGGTAGAGAGAAGAAAATCATAAGTTGCATTCCAAGTGATCATGAGAGGTTAAATTGAATTTGGTAGATTTAGAATTCGTCGCTTCGTCATAAAACGATGGGATATACCCTCAAGCTCTGTAAATGTGATTAAAAATGTTAATGCTTTACCTTAACACTCAGTGGCGTTGACAAATCACTATTTACATGGCTAATGTGAATGAGAGAGACGAGTGTTTTTTACCAAATCTAATGTGATATACCCCATTGATAGCGCGTTTTTGTTGAATAATTAGGGAGAAAACGCTCTTTACGGAACATAACTTTCAATATTTACTAAATTACAATGACTACAGATTCTTTTTCGATTTATTTTACAATACGTCATTCCGCAGTTTTATATTAGAGCAAGTGTCTTTAAGAGATTCCATGATTTACACTCCTAAGAAATTCAGCTGTTTGCTAAATGACGTAACCACTTCGAGTCCTTCACTCCTCTTAACCTACCTGCACCTTACCCTTACCTTCCATTCTTATCAATGACCACGACATAACCTTTTAGTTGTGACCTTTAATATGATAATCTAATTTCATTCTCTGGTCTTATCTCTCCTCCTTTCCGTCCCGTACACCCAAAGAATGCAAAACATACGCCTGGGTAAAATATTTCTATCATTTTAGTTTGAAGTATAATCGGTGTTATTACAGGGTGAGGTTAAAATTAGAAGGGTTGAACTTTCCGAATTGGTTTTCGCAATTGTGACTCCTATTAGCACTAAGAAAGCAGTGCTTTAGGAGAAAAAATAACAAATTGTACTCTCAATTAGATTATCCTTCCATCCTCATCATTGCGTTTAAAATACTTGATCTTTTAAAAGTAATGCAGTACCAACCCAAAAGGATCAATGCGTATTTCAGAACCTTCAGTATTCCACTCCCTCTATTCAACTTTTCTTCTCCCTTGGGACATCCGCCGGCAACTCTCTGTCAGTTCTCATCAAGTGTAACACCTCACCGTACCTCCTCTTGTTTTCAAGCTAATTCCTTCAATTTTATCCATAACTTAGCCTTTAAAAAAATTCTTTCAATCAATCACCTCAAAATGACCTCCATTAATTCCGGAGCAATCAAAGAAGTACGATTTCCACACTCTTTTAATTCTTACCGACCACAGTTTGGACACGTTTTTTTTCTCATTATTAGGGAGATATTTCACATTCCTACAAAGATAAGCCTAAAATTCTTCCATATGTCAGCTTAAACTGTTATTTTTATCAATTGCTATTTCAAATTGTGTAATAGAAGGTAGAGCAGAGGGCAGTATTTAACCTATCTTAGGACTGAATCATTGCTCCATAAAAATAGTCAGCAACTGTTCTCATACAATTTAGAAATTCAATGCAGTTTTGAGACTTAAAAGATAGCTATAAGGATCAATAAATCACTTTTTAACTTACGGTTTTTAAATATTTTGACTTCAACTCCCAAGACTGACAGGACAATTCAATTAAATAATAATCCAGAATAATACTTTTTCAAAGTATGGTTGAAGGTACGCAGTTAATTACCATTAAGTAAATATTTAAACAGCTGTATTTGGAAGTTCCAAGAACTTCTCCTTGAAAGTTAATTTCCTACCGAATCTAGTGGCAAAAATGTCCACCATTACACTTATTTAAAGTGAATAGTGTGGCTTCAAATGCTTCACGACCCGTAAAGACATCTTTAAAACAGACAAATACTACGAATGAAATTGAAGACTCGAAACAGCCATAAACATCATGCTTATCATATCATATTATCATATCACATTATGCTTATCGGCCATAAAAATCATGCATATAAACATCATGCATGCTTAACCCATAACCTTACGCGAAGTAACCAGCAGATCTACATCACGATTCTCATGTGGTATGACTTCACTACATCAACATTTTCACGATCTGGAGATTAATTCGCTCAAGTTTTTCTTACAAAAATTATGATATTTTCTCATTATTATGACTAAATTTATAGCTTCAACTACGACATTAGTACTACGTCAGGTGTAATATTATTATTCGCACAAGCAAATTTGCTCAGTAATTTTGGTCTCACTGTAGGTCATGAATCATGCCGAAATATTAGTTTGCATGTTCGAGATGGATGCAACTACTAACAATTCTGCAAATAGATTCATTCGGCACAAAATTATGATTTATATTTTAATTCAAGGTCGAATTAAAATCGTTGAAACTTATTTAAAATTACATAATACATTATTAAAAAGACAAATACTTTTATTAAAGAGCACCCATGTTACTTACTTATTCAGATATAATGCGCATGGAGTAGATTTTTTTATGTAGTAATTCATTTCCATTTTTTTCAACAGACAGGCATTATTGAAGTCCATAACTATGTGCAACAAGATAACAGAACATCAACAAAAATATCCAGAGGGGAGCAGGAAGTCGGAACATTAACGTTCATGCATTGCCTATAACTAAAGAACATCAATAAAGAACTTTTACCCGATTTTCCAATGGTGAAAACAAATTAGCACGAGTTGAAGGTGAGGATGAAGAGTTAACTATGAGTAGCAAAGAGAACGAGCAAAGAAGACACCGAAGAGTTGAAGAAAAAACACCAGTCCATTTAGATAAATCAAATAACGTGGGAAGAAGACGAAGAGGGAGAAAATGGCAAGGGCCGAAGGAGCCAAGAAAGAGGGGAAACGTAAGAGAAGGCAAGGGGACAAATTAGGTGCGGAAAAAAAATTAAAGGTGTCGGTTAAAGGGAAAGGAGCATGAGAGGGAATAGGATGAGGAGGAAAGAGCAGGAAGGACAGCCCGGGTCAACGAGAGACGAGACCAGGAAAAAAGATCCATGAGGAAAAATTCGATGATATGGGCTGATAGAAGTCAGGAAGATAGATAATTAATACACCAATTATTAATAAGCGGGTGGCGCATTCTCACTCGATGAAGAAATAGTGGTGACTTCAAGCAAAGCGATGGTAATGGCACACGATTATTCTTTTTTTATTTAATTTCAGGATAATTAATGGTCTCTACCAACTTATGGCGCTTTTATAAGATTGTGAAATACCAACATTGGTTATGAATTGTTTATCCCGCATAATATATGATGCGTGAAAGGGTTGATAATAATGATATAATAATTGATTTAAATGTTTCGTGAACTTTTTTAGCGGTTCTACTTTTTAAATTCATGGTCTAGCAATGTATGTTTGTTTCATAGTTATTGTTCTTTTTATTTTCTTCGTATTGTTTTTATATACGAATATTCAACAGTACTTCGATGGAATACTTGCAAACTAACATTACGTAAATACAATAACCCCCCAAAAGCTCAGTCACCATAGAAAATAAACCTTTCTACGCTAAATACAAAAAGGAAGAAAAAGAAAATAAACCATAGAAAATAAACCCACTAAACTTGAATTACATACCTTACATTACCCTTCATAGTATTTAAGAACTGAGAACGCAAGCTATCTATTGTACCTTGATAATGTCAACGATTGTTGAAGCTCTGCTTGTAAATAAAGATATTTTTAAAATGCAAAGCACAAATTCATTTAGATTGACGTACACTAGTTTCATATAGCTATGCCGGAAGACTTCGCTTTTATTCCTACTTAAGGATAGAAGAATTGGTAACCCTAACTTAGGAAAAATTGTATCCTACGGGGTAACTATAGTCCTCACATAGACCTTAAATAGTATTGAATGTAGATATATTTTGAGGGCTCAGTATTGAACCCCAGCCTCTCCACCAGAATACCCTCAAGTGATAGTTTACGGGAAGAATGATTCCACGCCAGTGACCAACACAGCCGCAATCACACAACCCAGATAGGATCCTTCGCTAGGCTAATGGGACCCCGCTAAGGATACTTAGGCTCATAACCTGGGATCCTACATAATGTTAATGAGACCCTAATAAAGGTGCCTGGTTATTAACACAACCACACATACATCAAATACGCGTATTTCGGCTACAAAGTAGCCCACTTGAGCGATCCGAAGGAAAGCGTCACAACAACGCAAGGTTGAAGTGAGGAAGGGTAATGACAGCCAAGATGATATGAAGGTAAATGAGAGCTCACCCCATCATTGTAAGTAAATACAGCATCAGAAGTTGCATTGTGTACCTAAAAGTTAAGCAATGAAAAAAGAATAATTTTATATTCTAAAGAATGTTATTTGGTGTCCCTGTGACTTTTAAATTTACATTGAACATTTTACATTCTATACTGGGCGCTTCTTCAGGTATAACACGCGTTATATGTGAGCTATCATGCAAATATAGGAATAAGCTAGGGTTCACCTGAAATTTATCTTTCGAAAAAATAACGGTCCAGGAATGAAATTTGAAAGAGATGAGAGGGATAACAATGGATAACATCCTACTGCTTGCCAAGATAGACATTGCAATAAGAATCAACTACCTGTAACGCACATTATTCCCGGCGAATTACCAAGCAGAGGATGCGAAACGTTGAATGCAAATTCAAAATATCACTAAAAAGTTAGGAAAGATTAAAACGGAAAACTGAGGAACTATATGTTCCTCCTTTCCGTTCAAATATTCATGGCAGATCCTTCTGTGTGACTTCATGCAAACTATGGAGCACACTCCCTGAGCAAGTGATAACCATTAAGAACTTTGCAGTTCGAATATAGGGTAACCATGTGGATACATTCCCTGCGCGATGAATAAAGACTTAATTTATAATTTATTATTATGCTATCGTTCTGTTTTTCTTTTTATAATATCCCATTCTGTATATACTTTGGTATTTTTTATGCTCTGGTATTCTTTTTATGTTGTATGTATGTAATGTATTCTTCTAATTATCACCCTCCTAAAATTTTTCGTACAAACTGTTCTGCAGAACGAATGGAATTCTACGGAAATCGTCTTTCTTTCCCTAGAAAGAGTTCCTTTTCTAAGGAATTGCAAGGAACGCTCATGTTTCGTATAAATAATTTCTGTAGAATTACTAGTTCCGTACAATCTGTTCTGTTGAATGTAAGGAATTCTACGGAAATCGTCGTCCTTTCCGAAGAACGAGCTCCTTTTCTAAGTATTTATACGGAGCATAACTTGACGCATATGTTTCCTAGATTGTTTCAGTAGAATTAATCAACGGAAACGGAATTCTCAGCAACTGTTTTGATATTGAATTCACTTCGGTAAAGCAAACTCATAATATCATATGATGAATGAACGTTAAGCCATATCAATGTATTTGGAAATAAATATCTCTGTAGGGCAAAGGCAAAGGGAGACACTATCAAATACAGAAACACTGAATAGACCCTAGTGCAATGATCTCTTTTTGGTCCCCGAACAATAAACATTTTATTCTATTTTAAAGAAGCCGAAAATTATTCTTCTAAATATGGATAACTTCTGAGAAAACCTTAAAACTAAATAAAGCATAATTTAACTTTAAATATTAAAATGTACACCCGTAGTTTTCGTACAGTAATAGTCTTAGGTGCCCCCCTACTTGGGCTTGAGCTCAAATGGCACCTCGACACCACGCGATTATGGCCAAATAGTTTTTTACCTGGAAAACGTCTTAGTTGGTTAAAGAAAGAACAACAGAGATTGATTCAAAATAAGTAAGTACATATTTGTTTGAAAATAGACGTAGTGTTGTTCTCGCATACAGTGATGCGAGAAGTGCTCGATGCGAGAATATTAAACTGTATTTTTAAATATTATGATGTAAACAAGCAACAACAACATGCTGTTCTTTGGTCAGAAATATTAATATTCGAGAAAAAGCAAGAGTGCATTCAATAGAAAACACACAACACCCTGGCAGAGAATGTAAAAATAAATATCGAATTACAATAAAATTTTACAAAAGTCGTGTTACATGGGAGAGCAGAATACGACAGTGTAATGTGGAAAGTTCTTGTCGAAAAAGAACGTGGATTGAATGCTATACTATTACTTGCGAAAATTATATTGTTAAATGTCGTCACAAGAATGTACTGGAGTTACATTCTGGCAAAAGGAAGTTTGGAATTTGAAGCCATAAAAAACGGAAAATTTATTTAAGAGAAATGCGTGCTTCAGCTCTTGAAAGAATCCAAAGAAGATTGGTGAGCCAGAAATATTGTGGAAAAAGACGAATCAATATTTTTAATATTATCCATCCATTAAAAAATAATTATTAAATTATTTATTATTATTAATTATTTTTAAAATCATCTATTATTATTATTATTTATTAAAGTTTTATTTATATTAATAATTTGTGTTTTTATTACACTAATTATGGTCTTTTAAAAATGTTATTTCCAAGAAAATGTCAGAAAAACGCTTCCTACTAGTGAATAAATATAATGAGAAAACACGCCAATTTGGAAAAAAATCAGAATGAGCTGCATTTTCCGAATAAGTTACCATTATAGTTCTCTTTGCGCAGTCTCCGCAGCGCATTTCATGAATGTTCGCCATCATTCGGCTTGGACGCGAGAGAAAATCAAGATCATGGAAAGCGAGGATGGCGGATGCGGGAGCTGAGCTGAGGGGAGTGAACTTGGGGAGGGAGCGAGGAGAGGTTAGTCGCCCGGCTAGGCGGTCGTGCGGGTTAAGCCCCCAGCCCTTTCCTCTCTCCAAAGGAAAGGCAACCGAAACCGCCGAGATGCCCGACCTGTAAGGTTACAGGGAGGGTGGAAGGGGAAGGGGGAAGCCAAAAAGGAAAAGATAAGGGTAAGAAGGTAAGGGAACCTCTCCTTATCGGAAACGAGAGAGAGAATGGAGAAGTAAGGAGGGGAACAAAAATAAATAGGGGAGGAGGAAGAAAGGGAGAGGACTTGGGATAAATATGAAGCATAAAAAATGTCTCAAGCGTGTGGAAAGAGTAAATTTTAAGCTAAGCATGAGAACATATATTAAAATCTTAATTTATGTTAGTGCGGGTTTACACTTAACATGTGATATAACCTAAGAATATTACGTACCTAGAATTAAAGAGACTAGTAGTTATCTCTTGAATCAGGTAAGTACTACCAGTTGTGACTTTGCATCATCATCGTCATGTAGGGAGTAGATATTAAAACAAATCAAGTGGAACATTACGATAGACTGCCTCATTATATAGCACTGTATTTCGATACGTCTCACCGAGTGATTGTATCCTTAGCTTAATTTACATTAATTTCTGAAGTTATATCTCCATTATGAACTTCGTTTAATGCTCTTTATATGCGATAGGGAAGGCGGGAAGACATGGTATGGGGGTAGGTTGAATGAGGGCAGAGGAGAAGAGAATATATATGGAATGTCGTGACAAGTGCCAAAGGAAGAAAAAGGAAGTGAAGCAGGGTTCAAAGATGGAAATCGAGGTGCGACAGAAGGTCCATCGGCAAAAAAAGGGATAAACCAAGGCGCGGAAGGGAGAGAAGGAAGATTGGAGAGAAAGATTTTCGGGGCATAAGGGAAAATGTAGTCAAGTGACTGTTGGGAGCTTCTGGAAAAACCCTGGGAGAGAAGAGTCCTCTTCCACGTGAAATCGGGATAACTGATCGCATTTCTCCTCGCAAGCCATTGTAATACGCTACCCAGAGTAAAGCGACACCTTATTTCGGTCCAGTTCATTTTGAGATAAATCTTGAATAACAAATTAAATGTTGCATTTTCACGAAAAAACACGGTATAACACATGCAGTAATATAAACATTATATTATATAGATATATTACATTACAATTATATAAATACATTAAAGGTCCTTTTTCTTGCGCTAGGTGAATGTAATTTCAACACAAACTGTGGAGGATATCTTCATTCCATGCAGTTTACTTTGCCTACAAAAACAGCTACTACAGCAACCAACAGCTATAAATTGTTTCCCTTTTATTATGCTATTTTGGAATATCTGTCTGTATTTCTCGTTGAACCTAGAGAACTTGATCTAACGTCATTCTTGACTAGTGCTTAAAATGCTGCGTGCGTGTTTTTTCAAAAAAAAAGTCTTCATCCGCCACCCTTAAAAAAGTAACTTTTACGTTTAAAGTTACTTTTTCAGTTACTTTGGCAAATTGGATGCTGTGGTAATAGAGGCCTGTATGGTTTTTTGTTTTGACAATCAAAGCAAACACTTAATACTGTCATTGTAGTTTCTTCCATCCGCATCCATTTGTTTAAAAATGTTTGAATTGGGGATTTTCGTTTTAATTCCATTTAGTGCCCAGAGCGTTGTTGGTCAGGTTTCCTGCTTGCCTATCCGGAATGCCTAACTTTATAATTTAGATAAAAATCTAAATTATAAAGTTATTAGCGCTATAAATAATCATTAATTGACTTTAAATAAATCTTTTATTTTACTAAAGGTATGAGGAAATAATCAATCAATCATTGAAGTAAACTTCCGGTTAAAAGTAGGTTTTAAGGGAAGCCAGTTACAAACTTCCGGATGTTTACATGTGCATGGCCCTACCTGCTAATAATATTCCATTCCTCATCTCAGCGTACGTCTTTCCTCCGTACGTAGGTATTACCATTCCTCATCCTACCCATAAAACTTATTCTCTTTCTCAGTCTTTCCCGTTTACCCAACACCCATTCCTCTATAACGGCCATAAGCTACCATTTGAAACTCATTACCTCTTCCAACCACCTACTTTACTTCCTCTCAATGTCACCCAGAAAAAAATAAATTGAAAAGCTTTAGACAATAGTTTTAACTTCAGGATTTTTAAGAAGTAACCAGTGATAAAATAAAACCTGTTAAGTAAAATATGCTTTCTATAGCCAAAACAAAAAATGATCTAGGGTGTAGAGATTTGTAAATGCACCCAACACACTATCATTAACGAATGAATGGCGATTAAACTGGTGACACCACGTGGCAGGGAGAAGACGATAATACCGTCAAACACTTTCTCAAGATCATTCAGAAAACATGGAGCGGCCGACAACAGAATGGTCCGCGGAGTATCACAACCTTATGGAGCGAAAATATGTAAGAAGAAAGGGAGCCTTCAACGAGATGGAAAATCAAAGAGGATGCGGAAAGGAAGGAAAAAAAGAAATAATTCGAAACGAAGCAGGAGAGAATAGTTCAGGAGAATAATTGGGAACGGGCGACGAATCGACGCAAGCCGGCAGGGTATGGTTCCGGAGACAGCAGAAGAGAGAAATAAGGAAATTTTTAAGAAGGGGTCGGGGAAGGAGTTTGGCGGAGTCGTCAGCTGACGCGGCCGGAAGGAAAGTGAAATCCCAACGGGTTGGAGGGAGGAATGGGACGGGTATTTGCTCTTGTCTCTCTCTCTCTCTCTCTCTCTCTCTCTCTCTCGTTTACCCCTTAGGGGAGGGATTTCGGGAATATATGCTCACGAGGCAAGAATGGGAAGAAGCCAAGAAAACAGGGGAGGAATGAGAAAAGACATGGAAAAGGATTTTTGGTGCGGGAGAAAGTGGAAAGCAAGGGTGCCCAAAAGTGGAGATAGGACAGGGAAGTCTGGAGAGAAACGGGTTTCGCGGCAGAGGGCGGTTCATCAGAAAATATCCACGCTCTAACTGGATCTCAGGTCGCGAGTTAGGGAAGACGGGAAGGCAGGAATTTACATAAATGCATACCTAAGACGTCGCTCTCTTTCCGTGTAGACACTGACAAAGAGCTAAATTTTCGTTGTTAGGCCAAGAAAACTGGCTCTATTTTAATAAGTTTTTCCGTACTGCCAAATCCGTGAATATTTCCGAGCTCTTTCACTACTCAAGCATTCACTCACTCTCTCATATATGCTTTAATGCTTTACACCTAATTCTTCTCATCTTAAGAAGGTTCCATCGCAACTATGGTATTCAAAACAAATATCTACTATATTCCAACTTTTGGTTCGTCTCTTTATAAATATTCAGCTTTCATTGATGACATGCCTTACTCATTAAAATACAAAATTAAGGTACAGTATATGCAGATTATTCGATGACTGTATTTTAGTGTACACCCATTTTTTCAACAATAGAAGCCGGTTGCAGCGTCTTTTCTATTTATTTTCCGTATTTTGATTTCAATAATAGCAGTAATATGCCAACAACTAAAGTAATAAGATGGTTAGCTGCCTATATTTTATTTTCATTCAAGTCACTGGGATTTTTCGATCCTTATCAACAGTTTTTCGCAAGGATGGCATTTATATAAAATAGACATATGCTATTGGTATCTTTGATTTACCCTTACTTGCATTAAAAACCATGAAATTTCAAGTTTAAATCTAGAAGAAAGTATCTTAGAAAGTAATAACTCGATGGTAGGCGAAGTAACTTTTTATTGTCACTTTTTATTGTCACTGAGCGGTTTCGATGCTTTAGTATATCATCATCCGAGTTATAAAATGGTGTGGAAATTACCATCACGTCATTTGAGTTGATAATAAAGGTAATATTTTGTTTTTCATGCCATAAAGAGAACATTTTTTCCTATAGTTAGCCAGATTAAAAACCAAATGACATTATGTCATTTTGTGGTGGAACCACCATAAGTGTCTCTTTCACCTCATCCATGACATTCTAGGTCAAGCCCATCTTCTCATACAATTAGTTCTTCATTTAATAATGACTTTTATTATTCTATTATAATCCGTTATCTCAACATAGCCAAACCAATGAAGCACACTCCTTTCATATCTGTACAATACCAGAGGATCAATTCCGCATTTTTTCTAGACCGACTCATTCCTAACTCAATCCCGCAATCTTATAAAGATAGCATTTATTAAATAACCGATACCTATAACATTTAAGCTACACATAGCTTTATTCTAGCACTCTCAAGTTTAACTGTCATTAAAAAAATTAAGTGGGGTTAGTACACTTATGTATACTGCTATATATGCTTCCTGGGACAAACATTCTTTCCCTGTAATCGTCCATATGCAATCTGCAAGCAATATTTTAATGGTAATTTTACTACAAATCAATATACGAACCTACAATATAAAAAGAGAACGTTAGACAAGGGATGATAAAACACCAGCCATGAAGGAATAAATGGAATCAGGAGTGGAAAAAGGAAGAAAGGCAATATTTTTTGGCCGGAATATTTCTACGCAGTTAGTTTGTCAAAATTATTAGCGTACGGGAAGGAGGAACTATTGCATATGTTTGACAGTCTTTATACCTCACTTATATTGTCGATTCTGTCAAATATAGAGTTGCATTATTGGAGACAAAAAAATTCCTCCGTGTTACCACAACTCTCCTGTTTTTTCAGTAATGTTTCCAGTTTCCTCGCCCATCCATGAGTGGTAATGAGGAATTTGAATTTATTCCTTACATTCATATATTATGCCACTACTAAATATGTTAGAAGAGTCTTTTGTCGAATAGAAGTATTTTGAAGATCCAATAATTTTTGACACTTGCTATAAAGGTCTTTTACTGGGCCTCCACAGTAATAGTGATAAAGGGAATGCCTAGTTTTACACTTTGTCACATTTTCGCCAAACCTGGTTCCACATCTTGTAATCTCAATTGCGCTTTCAGTAAAACATGCAAATTAGCAATTAATAATACTACAGAATGAAATATTTTGTTCTATTCCTGCACTCATTCAATCATTTTGTGGGCATCTTAAACGGCATCTGAAGGTTTCAATGGAGAAGACGACCGATTATGAAAAAGCTTGTTCCAGTGGTGAAAAAGATCACTTTATGAGGTAGATATTTTAAGCAATTAGATGTCATGATGAAGGGACATGTTTCCTCCTCTAGGCAACCCTCGGATTCCTACACCGATTCCTCGGATTCCGATGTCTTGGCACTCAATGTCAGTGAATGGGTCTTCATTTGACTTTCCGAAGGAAATTGAAAGACAGTGGGTGAGCTAGGAATGAAATCCTTGCTAAGACTAGTTAAAAGAGTAACACCCCTCAGTTAAGGTAAATTTCCTAAGAGGGCCTTTCACCTCACAACCCTCCGACCACATAAGAGGACCTTTCACCTCATGCCTGCGTCGGAAGCAATTCCCTATTGGGGAGAGGTACTCTCCAGTTTAAAAAAATCCCCTACAGAGTTAAAAATACATACCTACTATTCCTCTAAATATGTTGGCTTTGTACTATGTGTTTCCAAATCAGGCTATGAAGTTGATCAGAGAATAAGTTAATAACCAATTCACATTACAATTTTCCAAGTAGACGAAGAGCTATGCATTGATAGTTAAAAGGGACATTCTCTCATTTGCCTGATAATGTCAACCTGATGCCTTTACCCTAGAGGGCCACTGTCAATATATAAAAAATGAAACGCTGAATGAAGTTTTAAATACATATTGGCTCTTCCATAAATTCTCTGATTATAGTGGTAATAGATTAAACATACCCACACAGCATTGAAATTTATTGACTAAAGAATGAACTCAAGCAACTCAGACACAACTTTGCCTTTTCGACGAAGAGTTGCGCAATAGAAGTTCCCTCTAGCCTAGAGTGTATGCTCATCGCCATCAGTTGTCATCAATCCGAGGATAGATTTACTGCAGCTCTCCACCCATTTCTCCTCTAATCCAACCACATCATTCCTACACTAATCTCACTTTGACGTCGTAAAGAATTTGCTTTTTATGTGCCATTCAATGACATGTTAAATGGAAATGAGGAACTGGAGTGAGGAAAAATAGTACTGCCATTCTAGGATGGGGAAAATTAAAAACGATATTTTAGAGAAAAATAGGGCATTCCTAGAACTCTCAATCTGTACTCAGCAAGCGGAGATGATACGATAGTCTGCGCGTACAATTCCCGATAAGCTAATGGAAAGCCTTACAGAGTGCACGAGAAATGGGAATGGGACTCACATTCGAAAAAAAAGTAAAGTAAAATGGATTACCCACCAGAAAACACCTTGAAGTCAGACATATCACAGTAAAATGTATGCTATAAAATATACTAATAAACCCTCAAACCATGAAATGACTTAACCGTGTGAAAGTTACTTAAACCGTGGGTGGCGTCGATTTGTTTGTCTTCAGGGAATATATTTTGAATCTTTAGAAATATTTTTACACAAATTTTCACATCGTAAGCCCAGAGATAGTTAAATCATTTTCTAAATTGCACACAATATTTAATTACATCGCACTTGATACTATCGTAACGAAATTTTTTCGCTTGTACTCATATTATGTATTAATTCCAAGAGCATGTCTATAACAGTGTGTGCGTACTAAGTATTGGCTGTGCTTGGTGTACTAAATTCGCATTTTATTTCCCAGTCCTTTCTATTCAACACATTTTGCTGGCAATAATGCATTATAAGCCGTCACACGTTCAAGGACTCAGAAAGGACTCAAGGACAACTCAAACTCAAAGGACTCAGGGACAGTTTTTGCTCGAACCAATAACTGACTTTGTATGTGACGCTATTTCCTTTCTCTTTGTCCCTTTCCAGAGATAACCTATGTAACCCAGCGCCATATATATGACCTCATGCAAGACCACCTTCCAACAAAAAACTATAGTTTCAACTTCTTTCCCCTTTTTTTTCAAAAAGCTAAAAAGTACCTTCTATAATGCTATTCAAGTTTCATTCAAAGTTCCACAAAATACCCAGAAATGGATGCCTTGATGAGCGAAGATCTTCGACTTGAAGACGCGGGCAGAAGTGATTTATTATTAACTGTTGACGACTAACAACTCAGACGCGGGAGGACACCGGGAAAATGACGAGATTCAACGACATAATAATAATGACGCAATGTATATATATATAATAGTCAAAATCATTTAATTCGGTTATATTCTCCAGCCTACAAAGGCTAAAGACTCCCTTTCTGTTTTCCTAATTCAGCTAAATTAGATCACTTCTAATCCAGTGTATTCACGCTTCCTTCCATGCGATTGTAGAAAGAAATGATATCCTGTTATCCTGTTTCAACATGGTCAATAGTGTAGTGCATGGAGAATAATAGTAAGACGGCTCTGTTTTTCTTTGGCACCAACGAGGGAATGATATTTTCCTTGGCAAGTCCGTACATGTTACAGTGAACTATTATTTTGCTATTAGGAAGAAATCGAGGTGGAATCTATTTTATTTTCAACGTGCCCACATTGATCAGTTCTCCTTTTTTGCAGCACCTCAAGTAAGTCTCTGAATGAAAACCAGTTTGTCTGGTCTTATTTTTTTTGCTTTTTTAATACGAATTTGCTTCGCTTTACATCCGTCTGAGGGGATTTTAGCCTTCCCAGGACCGTCGTCATCAAAATTAAACTTACAGAACTGAATGATTTTCACAAAGAGCTGATAAAGGTCCTTTTAGTCGTGGTAATTTCTCTGTTATGAAATGGCTTCATTTTCGGGAGAGGCTTCATTTTTCCTTGAATGTATTCCGCGTTGTTTTCAAAACTGTTTTTCCAGCGTCTTCAGGTTGAAGTGCAGATGCCTTGATCTTGTGCGTCCTTAAGTACCTCACCTTATGAAGACATCCATCAACATTACCACCTGAAGATGCCAACCTGCTGCTGCTGAAACGCTGCTGAAACAGTTGTCACGGCAACCAAACAACGCGGTTCTCCCGAAAATGAAGCTATTTCATCTTACACATCACGTAAGCCTGCCATCAAATTGCAGGCACTGTTTTGTTGAGTTGTTATGGGGGTTCTCTACGGATCTTTTCCATTTCATGCAAAGCTGTATACCCCGTAAAAGAAGTTACCACTGAATTGGGTAAACCATCCCTGATTTCACTATGTCCATCCTCAGAGGAATTCCTATTGAAGAATAACTGCCGTTTACATAAAAAAACTTCCTTTCCATAGTTGCTCTCATCGAAATAATCAATTTCTTTTCCTGAATCTGTTCGTCTCAGAACTTTTAAAGACGCTGTCTGATACTATTAATCAACATCAAGAGCAGAGAGAAGATTGTGTCACAGGAGGGATTAAAATAAAACAGAGGATTCTCATGCCACCTAATTATGAAGAGCACGTTAGGTCTTGGTACAATGCCTCGCAGCTGCCTGGTAGAGCAGGTATCTCATTGACAATGACTTGAAAGTTAATTTTAACATACTGAATTTGAGGAACTTTTTCTAAATCTTAAGTACTAATTGTTCGAGGACCATTTAAATAATTTCATATACAAAATGTCTTAAATCTTTACGGATTTTCGATATCCATTAAACGAACCGATTATTCTCCATATTTTTTATTTTTAAAAATATTGACGAAAATGCAACCATTACAGGCGTGTCTATTCGGTTTATTAGTCTGAAATATATTACTTTAGTAGTATCACTAAAGTAGATCATACGCTACTGATGCTCTTTTGCAGAACCACATGTTCCATTCATTCAGCGACCTTTGGCATACACACATCATAACTGATTAGAACTCCAGATTTTCCGCAGGGAAATTAACCAATTAAATCAACCAATATAGCCACCGAGGGCATTAAAAACCCTAACAATTATATCATCGCAATTAAACAGTTAAATAAAGCCATCCCATTCTACATTTCTAGAGGAAAATAAAGCCATTTCGCGAATATTTTCCATTGATGAGTGGAGAAGTGGAACTTTGCCTTTAGAAGAAAAAATTTACCTGAGAAAAACCATGAAATGCATTATACATGAGGGAATCACGGAGAAGGAAGCATTTGTGAAGGAGAAGGAGCATTATAACGAAGGCAAAAGGGAGAAAGAAAGAGGGGGGAGTTGGAAGTAAATTCATGGGGGGAGGAAGCTGAGAAGAAAGGGATTCTGGAGAGCTCTTTCCCAGAATTTCCTTCCCTTAGGGCACTTCTCTTAATTGCCTATTATTTTCACCATTCTAGCTTCCCACCCTATCCTCAACCTGGCCCCGGCGTACAATTCAGTTCGGCTTCTTCCGCTCCGAATTCTTCTAATTTTCCAGAGTAGTCACCTTTCCTCGAAATTTATGCCTATATAATGGGATATTTTTTTATTCCACTTTTAAGAATGCGTTCACTATTTTGAACTCACGAAGAACGCATAAGAACAAAGATAAATATCCATGAGCATAAAAACTAAAGGGATCGAGTTAGAGTGGTGAATTAGGGCCCTTTTACACGATGTTTACTCTATACTAAGTATTCTACGAACTAATTGTTACTAAATTTATAAATTTATGTCGGTCCCTGAGGTGACGGGGTAAATCCCTCGCCTGATTATCTGTGGGTCGCGGGTTCAAGTCCTGCCTAATTAGATTTTTCACCACTTAAGACATGAGTGTTTGTGTCCAACTGTTGTCACTCATCCGATGTAAAAGGCCAGTAGAATTTCTTTCTGTAGTGTGGAAATTAATATACCTTGCTAACCTGAAATAAATAGCACCATCAAAAAGTAGCATGACACATCTTGAATTTGACTTCCATTGACTACGGTTTGGAGTTCGTAAATATTCTCAATTTTTAATCCAGACATTCGATATACCAGGGTGTGTGACACGGGGTGATTTTAATGAATTTTATTAATCTTACCTAATAAAATCAACTCATAGACACTGATTCATATAATAAGTGATATAATTCGAATCACTAACAAATCTTGTTAGTGTCAAGTTTCTTGTGAGAATTTCAATTGTTAGTTAATAAACTTGCCCTCCATGACAATTCTAATTCTTTTCAAGTATTAATTTTATATTAACATTTTGTAAACTAATTTAGTACCTACTTCAACACTTTCCCTTGTTGATTTAAAATAATAACTCTTCAAAACCGATTACTTAATGTCTTTCACAATCGAGACCTTTCAAAAACCCAATATATGTGCAATATTTATGATAGACCCAAATTATCACGCAAAATCTTCAAACGAGTCCTTGGTAATGGTTTCGTCATTATGTCCGCAACTTGCTTTTCAGTTGTAACTTGTTGGATGCCCAGCTTGCTTTCGGCTATCTTTGCATCTTCTTTCCCTGATTCTGAAGCCTTTAGACTCTCCAAAATTGGTGTGAATATAGGCTTGCATTCTGCGAAGCTGAGTCTCTCCAACACTTCCATCGCCTGCGCTTTCTGATTGATCTTAATACAAATTTCTTCTTGCTGGATCTGAAGTCCCAAGAAATTCTCAGCCTTCTTTGATGTGATATTGAATGCTAGTTCATTCATAAACCTGTCTAAATATTCTTTATGTCTTGCAGCCACCAATCCATAGTCGGCGTAGAGTACGTAGAGTAATCCAGCGTCGGCGTAGAGTAGGCAATTATAGGTTTTCTTCCGTTTTTGTCTTTAAAATACAAGCACGGATCTGCTTCACTCACATTGAACCCCAGTTTCTTCAAGAAACCTCCAAAGCGCGTATTCCAGCATATTGGAGACTGATTTAAGCCATAAAGGCTCCTCTTCAAACGACATACTCGTCCACTCTTGTCGTCGTACCCCTCTGGTTGACGAATGAATATCTCCTCTTCTAATTCGCCGGATAATAATGGTGTCGAGACGTCAAATTGTGCTAACTTCACCTTTTCACACGAAGTAATGCTGAGAATCGATCTTATAGCCCCCATTCTGGCTACTGGACTATAAGTTTGAGTATAGTCGAATTCTCGTCATTGACTGTAGCCCTTGGCAACAAGTCTTGCATTGTATTTGTCAATGCTTCCATCTGGGTTCGTCCGTAAACGAAACAGTCACTTGCAAGGAATCGCTTTTGCTCCTTTTGGCTAAGTCGTTAACTCCCACGTCTGATTATTCTTGAGTAATTCCATTTCACTGTCCATGGCTTTCCTCCATTGAATCCAATCGGTTCTGTTTAATGCTTCTTCTACAGTTTCTGTATCAAAATTTTCGTCCACGAATGCTTCAGCAACCATGTTACACTCGCTGTATGTTATTGGTTTCTTCAATGTCAAACAATTCCTTAATCTCCCCAGAATTGACTGTGACTTTGCCTCTTCACATTGGTCATTGTTCATTGAAGGATTTTCCAAATCTTGTTCTTCCTCGCTGTCTCCGTCCTGTTGCTATTCTTTGGCTTGATCTTGAACTTGCTCTTGTTCAATCCTTTTTTCATCCATCTTGATGTCTTTAAGTGGCAGCTTCACTTTCTCTGCACACTCAGTGAACTTTTCTTGACATATGACATCTCTCGAAAGGATAATGTAATTCTCTTCAGGTACGTAGACTCTGTACCTCTCTTCTCCGTCGTAACCAACAAGGTAACCCTTTACAGCTTTGACATCCATCTTCTTTCTTTTCTTAATGGGAATGTGAGTAAAAGATTTCGATCCTATGATGCGAAGGTGTTTTATCTTTGGCTTCTCTCCAATCCACAACTCGTATGGACTGAAACTTTTAACTGAAGATTTACCAGTCCAATTAAGTACATAAACCGCAGTACTTACAAGTTCAGCCCATATTTCTGCTAGAAACTGAACGTTTGGATTGAAATATTTGAAAGCCCTCGCCATCTCCACTATTGTTCGGTTTTCACGTTCGCTGCTACCATTTTGTTCTGGCATATGCGGTGCTGTCAGCCTCTGCGTAATCCTGTGCTCTTGAAGAATTCTCCTGACGTCTGTGTTGTTGAACTCTCTTCCGTTGTCGCTCAAAAATTCCTTGATGTTATGTCCTTGATTTTTCGCATGCAAAATCATGATTTTAAGGACTTCTTTTACGTCTGACTTCTCCTTGATGATGTATCCGTAACAATACTTAGTGTAGCTTTTCTTGAAGACGACTAAATCTCGTCCTTTCTGGAACGAAGAATCAAATGGACCACAACATTACCTGACATCGTCTCCTGGTTCTTATGTTTTCTTCCTCATCCCAAACGGTAGCCTATTAGTATTGCCGTAGATGCAAGGCACGCATATCTCCATGTTCATCGACACTTTGATGCCCAACTCCCTCTCAAGCATCTCCTTGACGTGTCTCTTGTCCTGATGACCCCATCTCTCATTGAACAGCTGCAAGATTGAACTATCAGCCACCAGTACATGTACTCCTTTCTCATTCTCTGGAAGTATTGCTGAGATGCTCACCTTGTAAAGTGTGCCTCCGACCGCACGACTTCCATAAATGACTGTTTGATGTTTGACCCTGAACCAACAATTTGTTACCGTTGAGTAGAACTGGCTTTTCTTATTTTTGCCATAAGCAGCAAGAACAGAAAATAAATTCCTTGAAATATCTAGAACATACCAAACGTCTTGTAGTTCCAGCTGCAGAGTTTTGTCCTTAACTTTAGACAATATCCTAATTGACCCTTCTCCAACTGCAACAAGCTTCTTCTTGCCTTGATGGAATTTGGACCTGAAATTTGGTAAAATACGCAAAGGAATTCGTTGCATGCTTTGTTGCTCCATTGTCAATCCACCACTCCGATGAATACTTCTCTATTGCATACGCTTCACTGCATTCCAAACTCAGAGCCCCAACGGTGTCGACTTAATTTCTGTGTGCAACATTTGCGGCACTCTTTTTCGCTGGATTTCCATCAGCAGTCAATTTTTTGCTATCTTTCGCCCAATGGCCTCTTTTCTTGCAATAATTGTATACGTCTTCTTTTCTTGAAGTTTTAGCACCCGAATTTAGGAAACTATCCCTCTTCTGCTTGTATGGTTTGACTACGAGGGCCTCTTGAGCGAATTTCTCACTATCTGTATTCTTCCGGAAGTTCCTCTCGAACATACAAATCTGCGTAGTCAATTCGTCAAAAGTCTCCACCTCGTCCTAGGTCAGCAACATCCAACTTGATTTGAACGTCTCAAAGGTGCTCGGTAAAATGCGTAAAACTTTACATTTTAAAATTAAATCAGGCATCTCATTTTAACCCTTGGTTTTGAGACCATGTTCATTTCGTTCCACAAGCCCTTCAATTTGGCAACGTGCGTGGAGACATCTTCTCCTGCATTCCATTTAAAAGCAAAGAAATCAGTGCAAAACTTATGCAACTGATCCTTACTTGTTGCTTCGAAGAGTAACTTCAGTGCTTCGCAGGCCTTGTAAGCGGTGTCCTCCATGATCTTCTGGTACACTGACTCTGTCACAGAGCTTGCGATCATGGACTTGGCGTAACTATTTGCCTTGCGAAACAAATCGCTATTAGCCTTGTGCGCCGTAATTTGTGCATCTGAAGCTCCATCATTCATGCGGCTAGTTTGACTGACCTTTTATCAATGGCGTCTAGAGCACCTTCGTGGTAATCAATTAAATCACGAATGTTCCTTTTCCACAACGGCCAATCTGCTTCACCGGTGAGAAGTTAAATGTGCCTTGCCAAATCCATCTTACCTTAATCCTTGGAAATTCTCAATTGGACGCTTTCCCACTAACTATTGGGTGTATGGGCCCATAGCCTATTGAGTTTTATTAATCTTACCTAAAAAAATCAACTCACGGACACTGATTCATATAATAGGTTATATATAATTCGAATCACAAAACACATCTTGTTAGTGCCTGGTTTCTTGTGAGAATTTCCATTGTTAGTAAACAAATGGAAACTTTATTTTACCTAATATTAATTTTATAAACATTTTGTAAACTCATTTAGTACTTCAACAGATTTAACACCATACATAGAATGCTCGTGCCAGTTCAAAATGGAGGCTCTCACGCTCCCCCGGCCGATAGGTGAGGAACGGAAAGTAGTCAGGAAAGCAAAGCAAGGCTACACAAGAAATAAAGAGCAGTACTTACTTGCAGTATACGGATTAACATACAACTGCTGATAAGTACTACAAATAAAATTAATTCATGGATATAGTTATAATAATTGGTGCCGAAAAAAAATCACGTAAGACATTTCAAGTGGAATAAAATTATAGTAATAATGATAACTTATCAAACACAAGTCAAAATCTAGTTTACCAAATAAATTTTAGGCTCTTCTTCATACCTCAACCGTAATAATAACATGCTGGCATGTGATTAAGTTTCTTTACTGATTGTTTTATGATTTATTTAGAGCTAATATAAAAAATAACACCGATTTTTTAATGTACGAGGTTAAATCACAAGTAAATAAGTAATTTAAACAGACATTAAGTGAATACAATTTTAGGATATTTATATTCCATTGGAAGATCATAGTTTAGCTTGTGTCGTGGATCAACTGAATAACATTTTCCGGGCACCAAACGGATTGGATGTTGTCCTAGCGCAATACTGAATCGATGTACACAAATCCCTTTTTACTAGAGCCTTATGCTCACATTCTACTATTTTATTTTTTCCGGAATCCTATTCAACAATCAACTACGTTGGAAAGATATCTTTTCGTGGCTATAGTGTAGGTGTATGCCAGTACTATAAACTTATCGTATTAATGTTTAAACTAGGATTTCGAGTTGAGAGCTACACGTGGCTAATATGAGTTTCACATTAAAAATATCTTACTCATTTATGTACCCCAGGAAGGAAAAAAACTCGTCCTCGTAAGTGGCAAACTTTTAATGAGCTTAATTCGTGAAAACCAGATCGCTACCATAATACGTATACTTAGAAGATGTACCAATTAACGGTGATAATAAATCATAAAGATTCGTCGAGAGGTTGGTTTTAAACACCTCCTCCTACCGTCAAGTTAGCATTCCAAAATGCGGGTTGAAAAATAATCTGGTGGTAAAATATATGAGCACAGAAAAAAAATATTGCTAAATCAAATAAAAACTTTCATTTACACTCGGGATATAAAGCAAAAATCAGATACATTTTATCTTCAAACACCAGAAACGTAGAAATTTCATTCCCCTATATAAATTAATGGGTCACTACTGACCCATTATTTTCCTTTGCCATTGATCCAAGAATGAAGGTGATTTCATAAAACACAATTAAGTAAATAAATGTTTTTTATTTATTTGAAGCTTAGACGTTGAACACAATCTTTATTTGGGCAAAATGCACGCAACAATTATAGAATTAAAAATAGGATTTTGAGTTCCCAAAAATATATTTTCCACTCGGTGTTATCAAATATTGATGCGTATGGCTTCCATTTTTGCCAGTAAGTTATAGATAACCAATTTTGGATGTTTTCGCTACAGGACTGATTTCGGAACTCCGAAGGCCTTTTCAACAGTTATCTTTCCTGTATGTTATCTTCTGTAAGTATCTTTCCCACCCTCATTGCTTCACATTTTACAAATCAAAAGGAAACTCCTTATCCAATGTCCTCCATGGAGCAGGTAAAAACTTATGAAAATGTTTACCTCTAACCCTAACCATTCCATAGAAGGGTACATTTCGTTTCAATATACATAGAAAGATGAAATTATTATATTATCAAGCAAAAGCCAAACGATTCGTAAATATGTTTGCAAAATATCAATAATGTAACAAAACTGATGAAAGTACTAGATTGGGATTCACTAGACCCGGGGCTAAACCCTATGCTGATGTTACATCAAAAATTAAGATCAGGTGAGTTTCAGGATGATACAGAAAATATAATTTCGATCTCACACTACTTAAGACTTTTCGTTAATGTTCCGTCCTCCATGAGTGTAAATAGCATTACCAAGCCTATAACTACAGACGCAAGTATAGAATTTCTTGAGAATTTGTTTGTGAATGTTGTAATACATTGTTTTGATACTTGGGTTTCAAAAAAGTTGGATCTGAGTTTGGTGGCTTGAGATACTTGGCTGACGTGAACGGGGAAAAAATAAATTGATAAATGAGAAAGTTATTTGATGCTTGAAGAGGAAGAATTGAATGGGATGAGGAAGAAGATGAGAGAGGTTTCAAGGAACACTGAGAGAGACCGAGGGGGAATATTAAAAGGCTGCGGAATATTACAAAGGAGAAATGCTCCTTGCGTAGAAGTGAAAAGATGAGAAACTCGAAGTTTTCAACAAATAGTTTCAATTACAAAATAGACGGCAGGATGGACGAAAGTTATGTAAGTCTGAAAATGGGAAGCTATATAACATTTAAAGAGTGTCACAACTATTATTGTATACTACAATTCATGACCTCCTGTTGGTACGTTTAAGGATGACGAACTGAATGATGGTAAAGTATGGCAAGCACATTGTTCCCACCACATTTTCACCAATATAACATAGTTCACAGCGAATAATGCCAAACAGTAATTTTTTCATTTGTTACAACGTTGTCTTCCTTGAACATATTAATTACTTTAGATGCTAAATATATTGTTGTCCTTGGACAGATTAATTACTTTAGATCAAAATAAAGCATCTAGTCTCAGTATTTTCCATAAGTTGACAGTTTCAGGCGTAACTTCAGTGAAATATTTTGTATATATATCAACGTAGACAAGGTACTAAATAGTGGATATCAGCTTCGTACTGACTGCCTTGTATACCGGGTGGAGCATTGATAAGAGTAGAAGGAATTAAAGGTGTGACACATGATGAGAAACGGGAAGAAATCCCCTCTAATTGTTTCATTCGGAGGGCTTTCTTGCTACTGTGCATCGTGGTGAAATAAAAAGCAACAAATTAAGTAATAACCCCCAAGTAAAATAACTCAAGATCATCCGAACAACATGTGGTAGTCAGATATAACAGTCTGACAACCAATGTATCGGACGATACCTCCCATAGCGATAGACTGAACCTTAACGCATAGTTGGTTACCGTTTTTAAGTGGTACCTGTTTACCATATTTATAGGCAGTGGCAGCCAAAATTAAGAAGCTTGTGCGTAGGAATTAGAGGTGACATTATAAAAACGCTATTTCCACAGTTTGTTTTATGGTTCACGACTACGGTTTCGTTGCCAAGCAGTATCATCAAGTGTGTTCTATAAGGTAGACAGTTATATCCCAGTGAGCAAAAGTTAGTGCAAAGTATAGGCAAAGTATGTTCTCAAATACACTACCTTTAGTGCAAAGTACATTCTCAAAGTATATGCAAAGAACATGCTCGGTGGCGCACATAGACAGTGCATAGTACATGCTGGTGCACTAGTGAAAAGAATATGCAAAGAATGTTCTGACCTGCACTAAGTCATTTCCGAATGTTCTTTTAATGTTCTTTAAAGACTAACTATGGACTATCTAAAGTTAGTGTTTACTATGTGTTGCAGAGCATGTGCATGTCTGCACATTCTAAGAAGCAACTTTGCATGTTCCTAAACTGGGTGCTACAGAGAAAGTAATACACCTGATATATCAAGAAAATTAGCTGTTTATTTGAACTAATGAACTAGATTATTTACAAATCTTAAAGAAAACTAACAAAATAAATAATTCTTAAAGAGTTCAACTTGCAAATAAGGTTGCGTTTCAAAACACCTGAAACAAATTCAATGGTATTCAATCATATATATTACAAACAAGACAATAAGCGTAAAAAATTAGGATTATTTTCCACTCATCGACTAAAAAAGGATTCAGTCTCATTTAAAAATTATACAATATAAAACGGGAACAAGACAATAATCCTCTGCACAATGGAACACAACACTTATTCACCATGATGGTACACTAATGATTATGTAATATAAATAAACACAGTAAACTCCACTCTAATCACAATATCTCGCTCTTCACTCACTCGCTCAACACCAACAACTTTCGTTCATGTAGTAAGCCTGAACCAGGGTTAGGGTGTAACGGGCACGTTGAAACCTGTCAAGCCGGTGATGACACAAGGGATCGCCGGGAGATAGAGTGGACTAGGGGGAGGCCACATGGCGGCGAGCAAGGAGCAACACAAAACTTCTTGTTGAGCACAGGACAGTCACAGAAATATGACGATGGATTGTAGTGCAAGGGGGAGGGGGTTCACAGGTATAAAACAGAATAAAAATGGCAGAATACAGCGTTTGCACCAACAAAAACCACAAAAGAAGCAGGACGATAAGCACACTTGTGACTGTGGCGGCAGCCATCTTGCCGAGCAGGAGTATCTCGGTGGTCACGGCTACGGGGGCTACACGGGAGTGGCGCACGGACGAAATAAGTGAATTGCCAACCCTCAGAAGAGAGGGCCGCCTAGAAATGCTCGAAAATATCGAGGCTTGCGATGGGATTTTGCTGTTAAATATTCACCAAAATAAGCCGTGACGAGCAGTGTTTTTCAAATTCACTCTTTTCCAGCTTTCTGACTTTTATTCGGCTGACGGAAGATTTCGGAATGTTGGCATAACGTCCTGCAAGCGTCATTCCTTTCTAAATACGAGTGATGACCGTCCGAAACATCCAAACGTCAAAGTAAATTTTCTTTTTCAAAGTATCAGTTTATTACAAATTTTCGCAGAATTATTCGTCAAAATTTCTACTCTACAATGAATTCAAAATAAATAATATTTGTTTTCACGAACAAAAAAAGCCTGTAATTTTGGTTGTGGAGAGAGACTTTAGTTTAAGTAGCCTAAAGAGAGCAACTTTGTTCCACTTGTTAGCGAGAATGTTCGGCGCAGACTGTTCTTTTAATATTGTACGTGGTATATTTTCTGAACTAGTGCAAAACCATACATTTATTGCATGTGTAAAGAATGTGTACAGGAGCACATATGCATAGTCCGTGCTCTGGAGACTATCTTTTTCCTAGTCGTAATTACACATGTGTATTTTAGCACATTATAGGCACATACTTTAGATATTCTAGAAAACATTAGTGTTTTTAAGAACATTCTTTTCACATGAAAAACATATTCGTTTTGAGATAGTGCACAACGACACTAACTTTGACTTAGTGCAAAATTAATTCTGCACAAACTTTGCTCACTGGGATATATTCAAAAAGGTAGGAGTGAAAGTAGGGGAAGAAGATGGGGCGGGTGGGGGCATCCCCTCACGTAACCCAGGAAGTTTAAGTGAGGTGATGTGGAGTCTGAGGTGTACTCTGTGCTCGGTTCACAGCGTGATATGGGTAATGGGAGGGAATAATGATAGTTGAAAAGTAGAAAAGGTGAACCTAGTAGTAGTAGAAAGGGCACGCAATTGAAACTTTCGCGTGTTTTCAATTGACATGGTCAATTATCTCTAAGCCGACTAATATATCCAATCTGGGCCCCCTATAATCTAAATGTAAACACTTGGTGTATAAACACTCCCGTGACCAATTTGCAGCAAGTTTTAGCGATTACCTAATCAGCCAATAATATTCCTTCATACTTCACACAGCATACTTAGTTCGATGGATTCCTCAGGAAGCAATGCTACAACAATGACCATCAAAATATGTCGAGCTCCATCTGATGATTCAGAAAATAATGGAGTGAGGAAATTTGAATCGCCTCAATCGATATGGAAATCAAGGCCCTATAAAAATTTCATATCTTGGAATGGCAGTGACTGAGCCTCCACTTCACCACAATTAAACCGAGAAGGACTGTAGACCATTGACTATAAACTATATAGCATGTGAGTTGCCAACATTCCTAAGATTTCCGGAACACACTTATAAGTGATGAGAAAACCATCTTTTGTTAAGGATTCCATGAATTGATGCATTACAGTCCCTCATGATAGTCAGTGTAGCGTGCTCAATTTCGTGCTAAACCCATGAGTTCCCATTTTGGTCGGAAGGTTGGGTTGGGTACTGGTGGTATCTTAAGGCTTAGCTATTACTGCACAAGTACTGGAAAAGTTCTGAAAAATTACTCCCCTCATGCAGGGATACAAATAATCGTGCCTTAATGATGATAACTAAATCAGTATGCCTAAAGTCACTCCATACACATCAATAAAAACGAGAATCCCAATTACGGTCATGCTCGGCCCGTTGTGGTTGGTTTCCAGTGTAGAGGTTTATCCGAACTAATTGATATTGGATTTATCATTCATTCGCCGTAACTGCCTGTTATCTAGATTGCACTCCAAGGCACAGCATCTCCCTCAACATCACATTTAATGATTATTCTCTTTAATAAGTAAGAGAGAGATTAATTTAAGTGAAAGATAACTTTACATTCTCCGTTTAATAAGGGTGAAGATTAGTTCTCGTCAGTGAAAATCAGCAATCTCAGTAATTGGTTTATTTTTTGTTGTGATTTGTTTGCCGTTTATACCGTATGACTAGTGTTGCCGCGAATTTCAAGATTTTCTCATCTCGTCTCGAGAACGAGATGTAACTCAGGACGAAACACCGATGCCGGAAATTTGAGACGAGACTCGAGACGATTCTGCTCCTTGCCAACACGAGACGAGACTACCACCATGAGACTCAAAAATCTTGTGAAAAAGTGGAGTAGAACTATGAATAAAACAACCCTTGGCAGTACAAAGAATTCGCCGTGATATCTATTATTTGACTTAAATGAGCATTTAAATTGAGGCCTTCTGGCTTTAAAAGTTGTGATAGATTTTGAAAATGATTTACTCTGCAAGCAAAAATCAAACTTCCCGCCCAATATACCAGTTTTTATGAGTATGACTTCAATAGCTACGTAAGGAAAAGCTTAAGTTCTCTATTTATTCATCATCATTTTAAATGTTTTAGATTAGTACGTAGTTCGTGACAAAATTTAATCATTATAAGATATTATTGCAATTACTTGGGGCATAACTTGTGAGTAGTAATTCAAGAAGCTGAAATATACTGGCCTCAACAATCCTTTTCGTAGCGTGTCTATTGGGCTAAACAAAGCTCATTAGTCGTAACCCAACTGGCCCTAGAATCGTGCAGTTACAGCCTGTATATGTAATACCGCTATATATGCTCTGATTGTGTTACGGATACAAGGTCTACCGCTTCTACAAATGATTCTTTATACTCCCAATGCCTCTACTATGCACCGTCTTTAATGAATATGAACACTTAATCATATACATTGTTTGAGGCAATATTTTATTCTTAGTCGAAATTTATTTCTAAGTACGAACAGCTAAAAATTGACCTGCTTATGATCAGAGCACTTGGCAAAAAGTAGCAAATATTGAATATATGACATCGTTAAAAATATGCGTCTAACATTTTGTGAAATAAGCAGTTTTCTGTTGCCGATTTTTCGCATTTTGCGTTGAGAGAGTAACTAGGAAGTAAATGCGCGGGGGCTTTGAGGTCAGACGAAACAATGAAGACTTCACATCGGTTTGTCTATTCACCGTACTTATCCATTTTATTTTTCCGGTATCATGGTCGTATCGTTCTTTAACAAGTCAACGTTTCTCCTCCTATCCTGGAGGATTCAAAAGATCGAAGATGCTACATTTTTAGCCGGACTATGTAGTACTAGGTTCTTGTCCGATTGGCTGCCAAATTTGGCGCTAAAAACACTTTGCGTGCCTTTTTCCTTTCCCATTATTCTGTGGCGCGCCAAAACTCTCTTCCATATTTAAGATAAGTTGCAATACTTGTCTCTGTGCAAGTTGTCTGGGCATTTTCCTATGTAGATAGCTTCCCTATGTAGATATAAGGGAAGTATCTGTGTTCTCTGCGCAGAACTTTGGTCTCCTAGCACTATATTGAATCTCCAGGCTCAAACCATGCATGCTTGGTGACAGCTGAGAGGTGGAATCGCTTGTTTCATTTCGTTTTCTGGTGTTCCTTTACTCTGAAAGCAATCGCTCTCCCGGTTTACCCTATGATTGCGAGGCGCTTCATTCGTCGGAAAATTGGTCGTTGGGTACGTAGACTTGAGGTGTTTGTGATACGAGTTTGGAGAAGGATGGAGAGGGTGAGCTGGTTAGCAATGCAAACGAACTACGAGGTATTGGATGTGATTGGAGAGGATAGGGAACTGGTGGCGGTGGTTCGTATAAGGCAGAAGGAATGCACTCAGGTCGTTTTGAAAGATAAAGGCATGTTGGAGCGAGTGATAGAGGGGAAAACGCTGGGGAAGCTTGGAAGAGGAAGGAAGATGATTGGAAATCTGGACGAAAAATGAAGAGGTAGACAATAGACGAGACGATACGAGCCGACGCTAGTGGTTATGATATTACTGGTTCTAAACCACAGAGAGACATATGCAAGAAGACTTATACACGTTATGGTAGTGATTTGATAATAACTCGCTGGGTCCGAGTGATAAAACAAAATATGTGTAGCATTATTAGTAATATCTGCCATTTAAATAGAAAGTTGTTACACCACGGTTCTAAATGGTTACGCGTTAATTTTAGTGTTTCTTCCATAGAGCAGGTTAATAACATAAAGTATTCGGGTGTGTCTCTGGACTGCAGACTAAAGTGTTAAATTATATTTTTGGTTTAGATAAAAGGAATTTGGAATACACTGCCCTAAATTTAATTTTATAAGAAAAAAATGCCCTTGGTATTTCTTTAAGATCAATTTATTTTCCCTCTCTACAGTCATCATTTAAATACGAGTTTTTATGCTGGAGAGGTGGCTATAAAAATATTTTTAATCACGCAGAAACTCTCCAAAAAATAGTTTCAAGAGAAATTATGTTTTAAAGATTTACACTCGTTTCCTAGTTAAAGTTGCTCATAACAAAACTAGCCACTTACTCTAGGTACTTTTGTATAATTTGGCCTCACTCAAATACATATTAGAGTATATACTCAGGTGAATATATCTGCCTTTGCAAAGTAACCTTTTCCTCCAACGAATCCAATCCAACCAACCGCACAATCCTTCCTCTTCCGCCCATTGCTTCACGTTTGAAGACGTTTCCCCACTGATGCTTCTCATCTCCAAGACGAAGCTACGACTTCCTATATTTCCCTCTCCCTCTTCCTATGCCTCACACTGTATCCACCGACTGTAAGAATGTCTCGTCTCCCCTTATTGCTGCTCTCTTGCAGGCGACACATTCTCCCTTGGGCCCTGAAAACGGGCAGATGGGAGGTTGGTGAGATGGGTGGAGGAGAATTCGAACTGTTGGCACTCCACTGTGAAGGATACGAAAGACAGAAGAGAAAAGGAAGCTAGAAATAGCGGTAAAGGAGTGGAACAAGGAACAAAAAGGATGAACTTCGTCTATAACGGGAGATATATACAGAGAGAGAAGATGGGGAACAAGAACACGCAGTTCATTGCCCATCGTGTGGCTCATGATTAAAACCCCGAGGGTTTTTTCCTTCCCTATAATTACATTCTCTAGGTGCCGTTTTTAGGTATGTAAACATGCTCGATTGAGGATGACTGATTGCGTCCGTCATTAATATTTTCATGCACGTATTTCTATTCTTATGACTTCTAATATCAATTATTTTAGGGCACTCCGCATTCATACATGAATTTCTTATTTCATTCTCCTCACACCATTGAATCATTCATCATATATCTACTTTAATATTCGATTCTCATTTGTTCTCTTTAAGATGCTCCTCTCATACATGTCCATTACAGGAGCTTCCATTCCAAATTTTCTCATCCCTCACTCATTCTTCACCATATTCCTCCTGCTTTGCCATTAAACACTATTGAAATACCACATACCCACTCCATTTAGCCTATTCCTATGCTAATCCTGGCAAACACAAGTTTCGCTACCATACGATAAGAGGGGAGAAGTACCCTTTGATCCTCTTTAATTCCTGATTAAATAGACAAACAGTCATTCCTTTATATACACCTACTTCCTAAAACTTATTTGCTACCTTCATTTACTGTCCGCCTATCTAATCAACCATCTTCAACAAATAAAATAAATTAAGTCCATAAATAATTCCAAATGTCAACGGGAATGACGAGATTGAAAATAAATCGACTGCTCTTTAGGTCAAAACATAGCGGGATTCCCGTGCTAAGGAAAGAGGCCGAGACACATCAATGCTGTTGACAAGTAGACTTGAAAAATGCCTACACCAATAGTCTTCCTGACACGTTGTTACGAGGTCGATGAACTAGGTATGTGCATTGTGAGAATTTAATCACAACATTGAAAGTTACTAGGTTACTACACAGACTTTATTTTTATAGTAACAGCTACTAAACAATGGTGATCATCTAAAAAACGTAGAAGAAATTTAAAATTAGACTAATAATTGATGTAAAGAAGGGAGATGAACAATAGTGGTAGGGAAATCGAAAAAGCTCTAATTTCAATCGCAGTCTTTGTAGCTTTTGGGTGACGGTAAAGTTGTTTCCTTTATGAAATAAGATATTTCACCAACGTGATGTTGAATTTAATAAATACAAAAAAACTATATTATGCTTGTTCCTCCACTACCTGGTTTCATTCATTTAGGGCCTCAATATTTTGACTCTCAACTATCTAAAATGTCTACTCATAAAGTAGTTCACCAAATGGGCATAAAACACCACATCAAGCAGGCACTCATTTCAGCTTACATGACCTGAAACTTATCTAATTGACTGAAATTAGTGACGCAGAACCTTATGTGCACATTGGAAAAGTGAAATAGATGTTTAGAGCACAGCGAAGTCCTTGACACGTGGCTAATTACATCGAAGTAACTCCCGTAGAATTCGGGTCATATGCCAGATAGAAATCAATGTGTTCGTGCTTTGCGATAACGCACCAAATGGAACAGAAATATACTCACGAGGGTTATTTATATAGCCACTTCTATTTCAATGACTAATATATGTTGTGATACCATTAGTGAAAACGGCTGTTTTGGCAGCAAGCATGAAATGCCATGGGGTTAAATAAGGGGCATATTTAATGATGTCGAATGAATCTACAAATACTTCGTTGACATGAGCATCAAACACAAATACCTTTAAGGGTCATGTATAAAAGTGAATTAACAGCTTCTAAATTTTCATACATACCAGGGTACGGCACTAAAGTGGTTTCGGTAAATGACGCTCGTAGCCAATGTACATAGGTGTCCCACGATAACCTATAATTACCAGCGATCTTGAAACATATACATTTAATCTAAAGGTTTTACTTCCGCAGAAAACGCTGGTAAAAGGGCTCCTAATTCCGTTGGTTCCGTAGTTGAGCACCCGTGTCCCCTTCCGTTGGTTCCGCGGTCTGCGGAATTTTGGCGCAATTGGGCGAACATAAGCAGCGCTTCCCGAAAACGCTCCAGGTGATTGTCTCATTTCCTTTTTGTGATTGCAAAGCCTCTTCCCTCCGCTCCCTTCTTATCTGGGTGCTAATCTCCCTTCTCAAAATCCACCTTTAGCACGTCTACTTCCTTCTCCTCTGCTCCCCTGGCATTATGGATATGAGAAAGAGCCTTCTCCTTGAAGCCAAGTATTTTCAAGAACGCTTCCCTGAGCCGAACACTTTCCCTCCTTAGCGCTCCTCCACCCGCGTTGCTGTCTCATTTTCTTCTTCTGTTCTTAACGTTCTCGCAATTCGGCTGAACCGTAAGGGGTAGTAATACGCGTCTCCTCCTACCTCTCCTTAATTCTGAACCACTAAACCCAAAACTGTTCCTCCCCGTTGCTCCGTCTCCCAGACGCTGGAACAGCCGAGCAAGCAACCGAACCGCCTCATTCCCTACACCAGGCAATCGCAATCTCAAAGCGGGCAGCACCACAGTGAGGCACCTTTGGTGTTCATAAGCCAAGAACACACTATGTCATTCCTTGCACAGGGCATTGCTCGCAAGGCTACGAGCAAACAGATTTAGTCACGTGCACGATTGTTTTGTCTGCATCCCGGTGGCATACAAATTATTCGCAAATAAGTGGCAATTAATAGAACCAATTCAATTTTTCCTTACATATCTGTACCAGCACTGACATTCTGAAGAAGAGGATACTGAAGCGAGTAAGGGGTTTTTTAAGTGTAAACTTCTATAGGCGCACCACGCACGGAAAATTCTGCAGGCGGTAAATCGGATTCTGGGCGTCACGCTCTTTTTCTCACGTCACGCTTAGCATGTTGAATGTAAACTCAAGAGAACACTCTCTGAATCAAAGTAAAATGGCGTAGTGGTTAGAGTCGTCGACCAACGTACCCACTGTCCCAGGATCGATTCCTCGTGGTGGAGTTTTTTTAAAATATATTATATTTATCAGAATATCGCCATAGAAGTTTACAATTCTCCCGTGTCTTAAGCAAAAAATTCCATTCCACCAATTCTTTAAATAAGACAAATCACGAGTGGCAGTAATTCACAGAGAGGTAGATTAAATAACCTTTTGGAAGTGTATTACGTATTTCATTCATCAAGTGCATTTTAAGACGCATACTAGAATTCAGCTATTTGGCCTACGTAGCCCGGACTCGTGTGTACAAAAGGGTGACATTAGTCCCCATCATACATGCCGCAATCCATTTTTTGCCGATCTGGTACCGGAATGGCAGGCATTGATTAAACAATGCAAGGTTTCCTGATTACAGGACCACACTGGTTGCAATCCAACGCCTGCAATATGCCATATGTAGATATCGCATAGATAATTATGACTTCCACGGTATGGGATATGTTGCTTTGAGATGTAATGTGGTAAGACGAAGACGGCAAAACGTGAGAGTTGACTTCTGTGAATGTGGTGACAGTAGTGATGTTTCGATATGCATTTCTAAAAGCAACGCATCGTTCTACTTCCACATTACTCCCACATTATCTGATGAAAATAGCGGCAAAAAAGAACAATGAATATAGCAGCTTAGAAAATTGCCGAGTTTTGGTAATAGATGCGTTCGTCTATTGCACAGGCATAAGAGTTCTAAAAAGATTCCTGGTATATACAAGTTTGTATGATGTAAATTCCAAAAATCCTAACGTAGTTTACTTGATATTTCTATTAAAATATTGCGAAGCTGTACGTACTGCCCTCAACCACCTCTCTGTCCTTCAAAACCACAAAACCCAAACAGTTCCTCAATTTCTCTCTCTATCTCAGCTGAAAAAGCCATCGGAGTAGCCAGTAAAGTTAACCGTCGCTTTCCGTTCATCAACCAGCCGTAGCTTTTCCCTAAAAGCCAGCAATGCATTGGCATTCAGTGGCCAAATTCCGCATTACATTTTTTGTCATTATTGTTGCACTCATTTGCCAAATTCTTGCGTATTTGCGCATGCTCCTTAGGCGCAATGCATATAATGTCATTCTAATGAGCTTACTATAAATGATATTTACTATATAGTTCGTTTTTAGAAAAATCTGAAGAATAAAACTGGATTTCCTCCTTCAATATCGCAAGTTATTGAATGAAAAAAATAAAAAAAATCAAGTCCTCAAGCATGGAAAAACAATTTGTGACTTGTTGAAAACAAAATTTCTTAAAAGTTGTGCTTAAAAGCTGTGGTGGTAAAATATTCTAAAATATGTGTAGTGAATGTACGTAATTAACATAGAAATGAACAAGCTTTCAAATACGTTTAACTGCATTCTATGCCGTTTCCCAATTCAGTGCATCTCAACCTCGGATAAATTGACTTTTTTTTACAGATAGTAGTGAGCTTCGGCAACTATTGCGTGGGAATACTATAAAAGGAAAATCATTAAAATCCGTTCATCCAGAAATAACCTAAAGCAATAACTATTGAACATTTAAAGGGGTGGTTCTGATTTAATGATGACATTAGAAAGTCTGAAAACCAAAATTTTATTATTATTAGTAGTAGAGTTAAGTTTTTCGGGTGCCTCGACGACGAAGGTCATTTTCACCTCAATAAAATGTTATCACTTCGTCAAAATTTTATTAAAATAATAAAAAAATAAATATTAACGACTTAACAAGTTAAAATGGACAAAATTAAAATAAAACGCGAGATATTGGTTCATCACATATATTTTAAAAGCCAAGTCTCTTTTAAAAACAAAACTACCCGGCTGACACAATCAGGGTCGTCGCCTAGGACATGTCCCAGGTCCCCCCCTGATGTTTAGCCGGTCGCGCAAAGCACGGTATGTATCACACACTGTCAGGAAATGCCTCACAGTAATGGGAGAGTCGCAATCCTCACAATGTGGTGGAATCTTCTCTTCTATGAAGAAGGTAAGAGTGGGTGAGGGCACAGTGCCCTATCCTCAACCGTGAGATTGCGACTTCTTCCCTGCGAGTCCTCCCGACAGATGTGGGCCACACTGATGTCACCGGCTTAATGGCGCGTAATTTATTTCCCTCTAGGGATCGTTAAATACGATCGATCGGTACGTTTCTCAACATAGCCTTCAAGTCATCATGGGGTACCAACGCAGATGCAATATTCGCGTCCTGGAGAGCCTTCTTTGCTGCCAGGTCTGCTTTCTCCATGCCGGCTATTCCCATATGTCCGGGGACTCACACAAACACGATTCTCACTTTCTTCTTGCTAAGTGATAGCAACGCGTGATGGATGTCTTGCACAAGAGGGTGGGATGGAGAAAAGCCGGAAATGGTCTGCAGAGCGCTCATAGAGTCGCTACGGACCATGAGGGACGCATTCCTGCATTTTATCACACCTAGAGCCATCTTTATGGCGAAGAGTTCCGATGTGTATACACTAGTCAGCGTACTTAGCTTCGCACCGATGGCTCCATGGTAGGACGAGAAGACCGCACTTGCACAAGCACCCTCCGACTTCGATCCGTCCGTTTAAACGGGGATAAAGTCGGAGTGGCGGCGCAGGATTTCACTGAATCTGCGCTGATACTCCATAGCAGTGGTTGACGACTTCTGGCGATCGTGCAGGTCAAACCTGACCTGAGGTAGTGGTACAAGTTGGGTCGGCCGAGGTCCCAACAGAGTACACTTCCAGAAGTGTCAAATCACTACCTTCCATAAAATCATTAAAAGCAATGCTTAAGAGTCTAGTTGCCCGAGTTCGCCTGTTAAAAATATTTAAACAACGGGGGTTAAAAATTACATTCAAACTAGGATGCGCTCTCATCGATAAAATCTTTGCAACATAGTTGCACATAAGGATGTTTCGGCGAGTACTCAACGGGGGCTCGCCGGCCTCTGAGTATAGACTCAGGACTGGAGATGTCCTGAAGGCACCAGTTGCCAAACGGAGCCCCGCGTTGTGAACGGTATTCAACGGTTTCAAATAACTCTCGCGCGCAGAAGAGTAAACGAAACATCCATAATCTAATTTTGAGCGCACCAGTGCTCTGTACAATAAAAGCATAGTGGAGCGATCGGCTCCCCACGAATGATTACATAAAAAGCGTAAAATGTTTAAAACTTTCGAACACCTATTCTTTAAAATCATAATTTGTTCACGCCAATTCAGGCGACGGTCAAAAATTAAACCTAAAAATCGGATCGACTCTGTGTAAGGAAGAATCCTACCACACAAACGAAGATCCGGTGGGGGTTCGTATACACGCTTGCGGTGGAAATGGAGGCATTTCGTTTTTTCAGCAGAAAAACGAAAGCCACTTCCCTCTGACCAATCGCTGAGTTTATTAAGAGTCAACTGAATGACTCGTGCAGCACTGGATAGTTTTGACGACCGGCAGAAAACGACCAGGTCATCTACAAACAGCGATCCCATCACTGGTGCTCTGAAACATTCCGTGACGTCATTAATCGCAATAGCGAAAAGCATCACACTCAGTACAGATACGTGTGGTACCCCGTTTTCCTAAGCATAAAATTGTGATAAGTGATTGCCTATCCTCACTCTAAATACCCGATTTGTTAAAAAATTTGTAACTCGTGTAACTTTTTGAGTATCTTCTGGCGCCAGACTCTGTCATATGCCTTCTCCAGGTCGAAGAATACGGCAATGACATGCTGGCGCAGAAGAAAGGCCTCCTGGATGAAGTTTTCGGCTCTGACGAGGTGATCGATTGTCGATCGATCTCGCCGAAACCCACATTGGACACTTGAAAGAAGGTTCCGTCGCTCCAACCACCAAACGAGCCGGCGGTTCACCATTCTTTCCATTACCTTGCACAGGCAGCTGGTCAAGGAGATTGGTCTATAATTATTGGGATCAGCCCTGTCCTTTCCTGGTTTAGGAATTGGGACCACTACAGATTCCCGCCAGGAGGTAGGAAAGCTTCCCTCACCCCACACCTGGTTGAGGGTTCGGAGGCAATCCAACAACGCTGTCTCCGGAAGATTCCGTAGAAATGCGTTGTGGACGCCATCCATTCCTGGTGAGGTGTCCATAGAATCTGCAATGACTTCAATTCCCATAGCGAGAATGGGTCATTATGTTCGGCAGATTCTCGGCGCTCGGCGAAGTTCAATACGACAGATTCCGAGCGTTCCTTGATGGTCAAGAACGCTGCAGAGTAATTGGCTTCACTGCTGGTATTGGAAAGTGACTGCCCGAAGACTTCACTTATCTCCTGGGGTGTACGAAGCACCCTGCCGTTGTCTTCGATGTAAGAGACGCCGTGCACTTGTTGTGAACCAGAAATGCTCCTTACCTTGTTCCAAACCTGTGCAAGGGGTGTCCTGTTATTAATGGATGAGATGTAATTTATCCAGGAGGCCTTCTTAGCCTCCTTCATCACCCGTCGAGCTCTCTCTCGGATGCGACGGAAGGAGGATTTTATTATTTATTTATTATTCGAGCGAGGGAAATATTATTGAAATATTGCCAAAATGTGACATCAGTTCATATAAAATTACTCATTCAAACATAGATCGTATCCTTCTATAATGTTTTGATTAGACTCAAAACCGTAAACATGAGTCATTGTGAAAGATAATCCTTTCCCTGTGTATGATGAAAGTGAATTCTTCACGGGATTGATTGCCACCGGGTCACACGATTGACTTGGAATGGAATTTCTCCTTGTAAGCAGAAGAGGTCCAGCCGATTTCATTACAAATTTGGAAGCGTGGTCAACTGTGTGCTGATTATAGCATTATCAATCCCTACTTTTGTAGAAGTCCGAGGTTACCTACACAATGCAGTGCTACTTGCAAGCAGCTTGTGTGGCTATCGTAGTAAAAGAAACTCTTCAGATGGGTTTACACTGGTAAGTTTATCGCGCAATTTACTTACAGCAAGCGGCTTTTGACGTTCATTGCAGGTGTAAATGACAGTCTGCTGGCAGAACTTTTAAAAGTTTCGGCAAGTCGCTGGGAGATTCTTATTGTTGCCAGTTTTAACAGCAACCAATCTGGCTGCGCATTAACTCATAAATTTTATTTGACACAGTGAAATCCTCCACAACCTCTTGAAGAAGAACCTTGCGGAAGTAACTTGCCAGTGTAAACTCACCCTTGTATGTAAAGCCACCTTAACCCTTACATGCTCATGGAGCCAATATATAGGCTCCCTCACAACGTCTTAAAATAGGTAACATGCCGAAACTATGATCTGCTACGGCTAAAATTATTTTGTTCTATCTTTGATATCTCTATTTGTATTTTTTTTTCTAATTTTTTTTTTAACTTAAATTGAATTTAATATGATCTAATTCTAATAATGAGTGTTGGCAAGCAGTTAATTGAAAATCTTTAGCTAAATCACCAAGTAATAGGCCTCAATAAATGGGTAGAATACGGACAATTGAGATATAACGGAAGTAAACATCAATCTAGAGGATATTTGGAATAAAGTTATTTTTTGAAACAAGGTGATAGATTTAAGTGACTACAAGAGAAATGCACAGCAATAAGGCCAAAACACCTGGTCAGAAGGAAGGAGGAAGAACTATTGTGCAAGTATAAAGACATTTTTGGAAACGAAGAGAAAGACTAAAAAGCAAAGCAATTATTTCCCACCAACCACAGTAGCCTAAACACGAATACGAACAAAGATAAATAAATTATATTGCATTACAATCATCAGGTATCATCCATCCAACAGTATCCATCAAATTTATTTCTAGTGACGTATACGCGATATAATCTACGGTGTGCGATGTAGTGCGATGCCATATGATGCACACAGATATGATAAGTCATTCGATGAAATTGTACTTGTGATAAGAAACGATTAATTTCGATAAAAGATAATCAGCATAGTGCAATATATTCGGTAAAATGCTATATGGGCTGAGAGGTATACGATGTAGCAGGACGTAACCCCTTTAAGAGTGAAGAAAATATGTACGAAATGCTATACAAAAAACGCAAGGCAATGCTGCATGCGATGTATTGGGTTAATACCAGAGTTCATAGCGTAATATGCCATGAAAAACTTGGCTGGGCGACGCCATGAACCCCAACTTTGCATATGTCTTTAGCAGTAGAATTGAAAATCTACTTTAGTTTTGGTAAAGTGTTAAACATAATGAAGGATAATATTATAATGATCAATTGAGGGAACACGGTATTTGAAAAATGAAAACGCCCAAAAAAGCAAAGATGAAGGAATGAGTGGGTCATGAAAGAATGTGAGTTGGATGCTACAGTAATTAACACAAAAGAAAGAGTCGCACTTTGTTGATTTGGCCATGTTAAGAGAATGGATGCAAGCGAATGACGAAATATATATTTTTCAGTGGTGTAAATAGTGGGAGAGGAAGAAGTACTCCAAGAAAGTCATGAGTAAATGTGGTTCTAGAAATTCTAATTCGGAGGAATATAAGGAATTTTAAAGAGTATGAGAGCATGTATGAAGCAATGTATGAATGTTATAGAAGAACACACGTATGAAAGGATAGGGTATTATAGAGTATGAAAGGAAAGGGTTTATTAAAAAGTCAATCCATGAAATCTTAGATTATTAACTAAGTTCTTTGACTTTAATTGTCTTGGAAGGAAACGGCGTAATCGTTAAGTACTTGAAATGTATTTCTGTATTATATTCATCTCAGATAAGAACTTTAATATCACGGCCGGTAATAGCTACAAAAATATGCATTGCCCTTATAATACGATACAATTCAAAATGTGTTGCGTAATTCGAGAACCAAACTTCCCACCCAGATTTTACCCAGGGATATTTATGAAAATTTGAATATCGTACAACACTACATCGTGCCCTTTAAAACGTCCATTCCACGACGGACCAAGCCTTTTTCATTGCTCCCAGCGTCTTAAACCTCTGAATCGGAAAAACATTAGAGTTAGCGAAGCAAGAAGAGGAAAGCGAGCTCTATTATACCTAGTCGAGCGCCGAGTGAATAGGGACTCCGGTGTGGAAGGAGAATAAGGAGTTGCCGCCGCCGACGGTACCGCAGTTACGAGGACTCGATCCGAAAGAAGAGAAGAGAGGGGGTCGTGTCTGGAGAGAACGGCTTTAAGCCCGAAAGGGAGATCAGGCAGGGTACGTCCCTTTTGTATCCCCTTCTCGGGAGTAAGATGATCACACCGCCGTGCAGCAGGAACTATCGGGCATTCTCTCTCCGAGAAAGACAAAGAAGCAAAATAGCATACAGCGAAAAGAGCAAGCATCATCACCCTGAGAAAAACGTTCAGGTGGATGTAATTCCATAAAAATAAGCGGGCATGATCTTGGAGAGCGTCTAAATTTTATTCACGAGGATATTCCCATTCTTTCATAAAAAATAACTTGCCATTATTGTCTAGAGTTTCTTTAATGCACAAACATGAGTAAAAATTGAATTTGTATCCAGTTTCAATAAAAACTTTAAACGAGCATAGAATGCTCAAAAATGGATAATGGCAAGAAGTTATTTATTACGAGTCACCGATACGGCAGATTTATACATGCTTGGAAATTTATTAACACAATAATTTTATCTTTTTGAGTTTACTTGTAACAAAGGCTCTTGTATCTTTTGAAAGTAAATGATGACCAAAATAATGGTGGGTATAAACTATTTACAAATAATTGTATGAATTCAATCAAATAATATATAATCAAAATATAATTATAAGAGTGTCATGTTCGGCGGACATATCAAGCGGGCATTCCGCTTTTAAAAACACGAGCACGTAACGAGGACAACAAGTATCATTACCGCAAGATGAAGCGACGTTTCATAAAATAAGGGAACGTGATCTTGGTGTGCAAAGGCGTTTCATCCACGTGAATATACTCTAGCAAATTATTAAAAAAATAATCACTCAATATTGCCGAGAGCTTCATTACTGCGGACGTATGGATGTACCAAAACCAGTAGGTATAGAGTTTCGAATGTCTCAAAATCATGAGAACCAAAGCTTATAAATGGAAAGGCCAACATTATATGAAGTTACATAAATTGCGACACCAATATGATTTACACCTGCGTGGAAAAAGTTTCGACTTGAATAATTTTACCATTGATTGTCTCTTTTCCACTAGAGTAATTATCCATCGAAGGTAAATTGAATCAAATTAATGGAGGCAACAATGTATTTATAACAAAGCTGACTATTCCATGAGTACCTAGTGCAGTAGAGTAACCGGGCTGCAAAATCACGACCATGCAGTGAATAGAGCAGGCACCATTACCCCGAGACGAGGTTTGAATGGATGAAATTCCAGGGAATTAACAAGCATGATTTTGGAGATTTTTATTGTTGATATTTTATTGTTTACATTGGAGGTTGGAGAGTCACAGTTTTTTTGATACAGGAATCTACTATTTTTCTCTTAGTAACGGAATGCTTTTAATTGGATACGCTGCGATAATAATAACGTTTAACGTGATTCCTATACGAAAGATTTACATTGAGTAAAATGACTGGGGTTAATTAATTTAGCACTTTATACAAATGCATGCCTTAAGATCCTTTCTAATTACTGATGAAACATAAAGAACATTTTTCTTCTCTGTCAGCTTTTCTCGTTTTCTCATGCGGTCGTTCATTTTGCCAATCCCCTTCGCCCCTCTATATCTGCGTACATACAAGACCTTTCCTACTTATGTCCTTTGATAAACAGTCAACCTTGTTTTAGATCTCCCTAAGCTTCCTTTGCCTTCAACATTTATTCATGTCACTTTGCTCGCGTAATCGCCAGTCATCTTATTACGCGTCTGTACCATTTAATCGGCTTTCTTGAGCTCTCTTTGATAGTTATGTGCCTCAAGTTCTTTCTCTCAAACTTTCGTTCCTGATATTATCCCTTCTTGTTTTTTCGAGTATTAACTTCATCATCCTCATCACTGTTTCTTCCATCTTCGTCAATAGTAACGTAGGCATACCACAGTTTCTCAGACTCTTGGCTCGTTCACTGAGGTGCCATAGAGGATATATGCTTAGGTAGTTAAGTTAATGATTATAAATATAAATGAGTAGGTACTTCATGAAATAGCTTTATCACGCGGGCATTATGATTTCGAATGAAACGGGAAAGCAGGATGATGACAAGCAATGTTAGCCCGTTACGCTCAAGTGAATTAAATTCCATAAAAAAAGCAAGTATCATTGTCGAGACCTTTCCCTTTATACGCGCATGTTATCCATCTCCACCTATATTACAACACACAGTTCATGCCACTAATTCACTCCCGGACCAACGCTGCGCTGGTATACTTCATGATGAATCTTCTTACACGATATTTGACCCATTAGTGCGAATTTAGGCAAATCTGAGCATGATATCTTGTTCCCACTACCTAAGAAAAAAATCTTTTCAGGTGAGAAGTTTCTCCCTATCCTTTTGCAACCTTCAAAGCGACACACTGTGCGATTTGTTTCCTTCACGAAGAGCCTAGTATTGAAGGAATGGTTGCTTTCCTGGTAAATTATTTATTTAAGTGAATTATTTACGGGTTTCTCACCGGATCAGGAGTTCAGAAAGCAACGTTATAATTACTTAATCTGCCATAGTATTTAGGGTGTTGATTCCAATATTACATTATGTGTGTACATTAGATTACAATGTGTGTGTGTGAAGTGTGAAAACATCTATAGCTACGAAATACCGTGGAAGTCACCTACAGTGTGTGACACAAGGTAATTCCATAGCAGACACTTAGGCCTCACCCAAGTTCAAGATAAAACCCCGTACGTTCTCCTGGATACTAGAAACGAGTCAAAATGTCAGGAGAATACTCTGCCAAACCAGAGTGCCCCACGTGGGTGAACATGCCAACCTGAAGTACAAGGGCTAAGGCACTACTATTGATTAGTGTTATCAATACTTCTAATATATAATACTACAGTACGTAACACCACAAGCTCCGATGCTATGTGGGCTAATGAAGATGCATTCTTAAGAGGAAAGAGTACTCTTGAGGCCAAATGATTCAAAGACTCTCCTATTAAAACCTGGCAACGCACTTTACCAAAATCATTGCAACATTCATAGGAAGATGTTAAAATCAAATTTAAAAAACTCGGCCGACTTCGTAAAAAGATTCCAGGTCATTCATCTGGCTCCAATAAGATCTTAACTTTAATATCACCACCTTGTTCAAACGAGTCCTACTCAATGTGACACTTCAACACATGGAGGCCAGTTTTGTTCAAAGGATTGTTGTCCTATTCCAAGACGCATTGATGGTCTGACATTGCCTCCATAATGGGAATTATTAAGAGCAGAATATGGCGTCATTATTAGATGCCTTCTCTCACCTGCCATTGGAAAACTCTTCTTGGAGGACTTCGAGGAGAGATCCCTCTTGCCGGCCATGCTGAAACCGAGTAAGAATGATAGCTTTAATGTTTGGTCCCATGGGTCCCGAATACTACAGGAGTTATTGAAGCGTATAAATGATTAGCACCCGAGCATCAGATTTACCATTTGACGGAAATACATGCGAAAATAGTATTTAGAGCCCTGACCTGGTTGAAAATCCCATGACATTTACGCCTCTTTAAAAAAATGTCTTTTACAGATGTACTTAGAAATTCTGGAATATATTTCAACCCAACCTCTCCATGTGCTGTTAATGGCAACTACAAAGTAAATGGTATTGATCACGTAATTTTAAAAGTGTTTACGTGATTCGTCCAAGGGCTGAAGAATATATTGATCCAATCTACAGAAAAATCTGAAAGAGGACTTCAGGATAAAATGATACAAGGTGATGACCCAATGCCCAATACCTCAAAGAATTTTATTCCGGAGCAAATAGAACAAGTTGATGACTCAATATCAGGTGCTTCAAGTAGTTTAATTCCTAAAAATAAAGAAAATTTTCTGACATCATCAAAACCAAGGCGGGTAGAAAAAACCACACAAATATAGGTTATTTGAAATGATGACTGAACTAAATGATTCTTAATCTCAAGAGATGAACGATCAGAAAAGAATGAGGCAATAATATGAGTCATCCGATGATCGTCTAGAGTATTTGGAAATGATACGTGATTTAGCATGAATCCAGAGAAGTGGAGAATCAAACGAACAAAGGGAACTACATTTGTATGTAAGTTAAGGCAACGACAAAATAACCAAAGAAAAGAAAAATCAGACTCACAAAAAATTAGCGGCTTCAAGACATGCGTGAAGGAATGCCTCAGAGGCGTACAGAAGAGTTTAATGATGATCATCATCAACGATTGGAAGAACGCCGGAGAAATGCAAGACGACAACAAGCAATACGGCTAAACCGAAAACCCATGATGAGAAAACCACCTTTGTTATTTCCACAAACTTCCTAGTTTGTGGAAATAACAAAGGTGGTTTTCTCATCATGGATATCCTTAATTTCCACGAGGTCAGGCCTGAGATCATCAGTTTTTAACCGAATAAGTTCCTACAAGGCAGCTACAACGGCTGATATTTCTTATCATAGTTAGCAACCTATTAGTGTTGCTTGTATACATTATGGAGCATTGCATTTTCCCGAAGAACGTGTGTCAAATCAAATTTATTGAGATTCGTTTGGGGACAGCTGCTTGCACGGATAGATCTAACACATCCAGAATTTCCGAACGAGTTAGCGCGATCGTTTCTTCGACGTTATCCATTTTCTGATGACTTTTATGATAGGATTCGAAATTTGAATTTGTTTTCCAATGGCTTTATTCACCGTAGATGACTATCGAAAAGTCAACGGTCGAGGATTATATTGTTACATTGCAAGCGGTCAAGTTTATCACAAACTTAATGTAGCAGCTCACCCTACTCAAAATGATTATGGAAAATTTGAACGGCCTCAATATGGACATATATATATATATTTGGATAATCAGGATGCTCTTAGTGCACGCGATCATGGTATCAGCAAGAATCTTATTAGTATCTTGGAACATATTTTGAGATCTGAAAATCCGATTGCTCTTGGATTCATGATACTGCGGGAAGTAGAAGAAGAGGTTAATAGACGCGCTGCTGCAGAAGGTGTAGAGCCACCTTATTTTAAGCTGCTTTTTGCATTACCTGATGCCGTTCATCACAGAAGGTTTAACATCCCCCTTCAGAATGAAGTTTGTGCCATTGCTACCTTCAACGCTGACCAAAGCTTTCCAGACAAAGAGTTAATTATTCGTAAACGTGGGAAATCTTTACTTACCATGAACAATATTGAAAGTCGCGTGCTGGGCCCTTTACTTATCCACTATTTTACCCTAATTTTGAAATTTTGGATTCCCTGTAATAATATTCCTTAAAGAACACCTTATACTAGCCATCAAAGTTTTACTAGATTTGAATTAGCTCAGTACCGATTTGCATTTAGACCTCAATTTGCAAAATATTTTCCTTCAGACATCAACCTAAGAAATCCTGATCTCCGCCTTTTGAAGTTCAATGCTTCGCATTTCGGTGGTCGGCTTTTTCAGCAATATCTGGTTGATGCTTATATAAGAGTGGAACATGGCAGTATCCAATGGATTAAAGCAAATTAAAAAAAATACTTGCATAAAGCTTTACAAGAGCGATTCAATTTTTGAGTAAATTGGCTGAAAAAAGAATGCTGTTTTTGGTGAAAGGATTATTTTGCCTTCTTCGTATCCTGGATCTAAACGTTTTTATACTGAACATTTTGAAGAAGCTATGGCATTTGTCCGTCGACTTTGATCATTAGACTTCTTTATCACAATGACGTGCAATCCTGAATGGCCCGAATTTGCGGAAGCAGCTCGTATAACTTTTGAATATGAATCAACCTTGCAATAATTTTCCCAAGAGCGTTCTGACTCAATAACTTCGATACACGAGAAACGTTGTATTAAAAGAAATATTGAAGAATTATATTTAATCTAATAATAACAATAATCTCTCATTGAACATTAAAAATAATGAAAACCAAGTAAAAATTGAATTTAATGATGATTTCAGAGATTTTTTAGAGGAACATTATTGTTAGTGGTGTTTTTGAGTTTGCTTCATACTACCTAACTGCACCATCACTACTATATTTAAAAAAATAAAAATCCGTTATACTTGATAAAATTTGTTTTATTAAAACCTTTAGTCACACTATTTGAATGCCCAATTTAATTAAAATAGGCAATAAGTAGCAGAATAGGAGCATACAAGTTCTTAGTAATCCAAATACACATCGAGCAACGCTCGGTAACCAGCTACTATAATCTTTATATACATAAAAGTCAATGTATGTATGCATGTATGTGGGTATTTTCCACATCTCCTCCTACACGACTGGACCGATTTTGATGACATTTGGAACACATGTTTGTCACTGGTAGATAACAAACACTGTAGGCTTCAATTAACCAAAACCTTTTTTTCAGGGTTAGGGGTGTGATCCTTACTAATATATAAAAATGCAAAGGTGTCTGTCTGCCTGTTGCTCCATCACGCAAAAGCTAAGGGACCGATTGAGTTGAAATTTGGCATGTAGATAGAAAATATATCTGGCTGTATTATAGACAATATTAAAAATACCTAAGGGCTCCCAAAGGCCCCCGAAGGTCCCCCCTGGTGGACCATGCTAAGCATTGGATTCGGTGCAGTGGTTTAATTTTGTGCTTTTTAAAAGTACATTCACTCAAGATATAGGGCTGGAATGTTTTTTATCGGATGGCTGAATACATGAAGTTTCTAATTTTATCAATTTATTTTCTTCTACTCTTTGTCTAAAATGCATGTTTTCAGCTGAAAAATCTCATATTTTTCTCTGAAATCAATTATAACATATTTCCCTGACAACCAGAATTTTGATTTTCAGAGGATATTCACGCCTCTTGCATTAAATATCACGTTTTCTACAGGCCCATGATAGAACATAGAAAGAAAATCCGCATAAGAAGGACCCAGAGTCCAAAGGGCCATATGATAGATTTCTTCGGGGGTTAATCAATGAAATCAATGCATATTTACAACAAGTATACCCTTCAACGTCTATTCTCAAAGTCGCTCTCATAGGGGCACTGCATGTATATGAGAGAACACTTACGTATTAAACGATGCACATAAAAGAATTAAATAGATTACACATTAAATTAAATGTGCTAGAATATTTACGTGCAGCGAATAGCAATACCGTTGTTAATTATCGTTTAATACTCGTAGAGGAATTTATTAACTCGATTTATTACACGTAGTGGAACCGTCTGGCTCTCATTACCATTGCGAACTGTTTTTTAGACCAAACGAGTTATTTATATATGTATAAAAGTAGAGTTAACTTAGGTAAATTCACTCAATCATCGAGTTTCCTATTCACTTGCCGCTGTGCTTCCCTTCCTTGGACTTAAAAATGTATCCATCGACATGCCTAATAGAAACAAGAGTAGCCTTTCGAAAAAATTTTCTTAAGTAAAATGAACTTCTCATTTGCGAGGAAATGAGCCCTTGAAAGAAAAACGACAATGGTTAGACTTGGATGCTCAAAAACATGCCCACCAGCGATCTCATGGGCATTTCCCCGTGGTGTTTCTCGGGTTACGCTAAGATCCGCACAAATTTCATCCTTACCCAACCTACGGACGGGTAACTCGCAATAAATCTGGTTCAAATACAGACCCATCTGTTTCGAACCTTCTGTTTTAAGATGGCGGAAATTATAATAAGGTCACTACAAGGTACGTACCCGAAAGAGTAACGGAGAGTCTGCGCAATTAACGACATCCGTGCATGAAAATCGGAAAGTGCACTAAGATCCACCATAGATGTTTTATTAAGCAACTAAAACCTATGATTATGGCTACCCTTTATGCCGAAGGCGCAGTTCGGGTGATGGGGGATTTATATAGGATAAATAAACATGGCTGCTGCAGCAAATGCTCCTTTTGACGTTGTCAACCGCTGGATAAGACTTGGAAAAATTAATGAGTTCTCTAAAATCACCCGTATGTTTTTCAACTTAAACTTAAAATGCTTTACGTCTAAGCGTGGTGGACAAAAACAAATAGTATTCTGCACTTGTTTATTTCCTCGAACGATGTTGACGCATACAGCCTTGACCTTGTAACATACCTTGAAAATGACGCTGAAAACGTCAATTACCTTGAAAATGACACAGTAGGCGTCGAGATTGTTCGAGGAAATTAACTAGTGTGGAAGTTTTTTTGTCCATCATGCTTAGACGTAAAGCATTTTAAGTTAAAGTTGAAAAACATGCGTAGGCGATTTTAGAGAATTCATAAATTTTTTCAAATATTTTACACATTCAAAACATAGTGTGACTTTTCCCGGTTTCTCCAGGTCGTTGGACAACGTCGGTCTTTGGGAACAAACATATGTGTTTTAATCGAGGAACAAAAACTTTGGCGTTGGTGAATTAAATTTCCGAAAGCATTCAAAACCTTGGATTGAAATAATTATTTTAACCCCCTTGTGGGGAAATCATTTAAATCCTTTCTATGTAGAGAGAGTAGGTTGTCGAGGTACATAAATCCAAAGGGTAAAAAAAAATATTACAAGAAAAGAAAATGCAGTCGTCATGCTGTTTTCAATTTCGCGGTTTTTTGCACTCGGGTCCCCCATTGTGAAGGCTTATTGTACATCCAGCGCCTCTCTCAACCATCACTTCCTTCGCTTTAATACCAGGGGACCGCCCTCATACCCTTTTGCATCCTTTTCCCCTCCAACCAGTCCCTCCTATTACCTCCCCGATCTCATTTCTCGGCTACGCCCTTGCCCTCTCGGCGCGTCACCCTTAATCCTAACCCATACCCTCGTCTCTCCTTCCTACCTCCCCCTTCCATTTGCTACCATTACGACCCGCTTTTCCTTTAAGGACACACCTCCCCAACTACAAGGCCCTTTCCATTCCAGCCCTACACCTTCCGTCCCTCCCTCCCCCTCTCCTTCTCCCCACACGTTGTCTCTCTCCTCCAAGCCCTGGGCAGGTCTCACCTTATCCCGGGCAAACAATCCCTTTTCCCATTCCGATATCCAAATCCTACGTCGCCCTTAACTTTAAGGCGAAGGCCTCACGCTTGTTTAAGAGGAATGAAAATGAGAAGGGGGACCTACGCATTGGGGAACGCTTAAGGCGATACGTGTTTAAGAACGTTTACCCTTGTTCTCCAGGCGGCGGAGTCCGCGGTCCCTTTCCTCATTAGGTTAAAAACAAAGCGCAGTGTGATGAAAACATTTTCAAGGAAAACTTAAGATGCAGGGGAAAGCAAGGATTATGTAAGGACTATTTCAATACAAAGCTTAAAACGTGACTGCAAGCAACAAGTACACCTAACTCGTGTCCAATATCTACTTGAAGCATGGATGAATTTTGTTTAAAATTATAAATGAATGCCGCACTGTATAGTTATGGATACGTGGTCAAAATGCTGATACAAGCATTACATGCGATATTAAATTAGCCTTGAATTAAAAAATATGATATTTATCCAATACTTTTTACACATTTTTTCAACAAACAATCTGCTGTGCTAGTAGTATTATTTATATCAATTGAGTTTTCGTGAAAGGTATACTTAAATGAGGAAACAAATTGTATGGTAACTAAAGAATCTTTTTAATGAGTGACGTCGTTAAGCAAATTAAAAATTACCTGGCAAGATGCGATGTAACAGAATTTTTAAATTTATATGAGGATAAAATTTAGCACTGTCCCTTGGAAGTTTTATTTTAAGAGTTCCAACATGTCAGAGGACTAACCAGGTAAAAACAAATCTTGATACCTATCTGATGGTTTCTATAGGTCTTCTAACTAGGAGGATGTTATCTCTAGCAATCCGGGAAAGTCTGTCTTCCGTCACTCAAGCAACATGCTCATCCCAGCTTCTTCTACGTTCAATTGTCCAACTAACGATGTCGTCAATGTTTGCCTACGGCCCTTGTTCCTTTTTCTATCAAAAATCACTCCCATTAAATTTCAAAATATTTTATTTTGAAATTATTATAAAAAAGTTTATATCGTATGTGGAAAATGTAGAATAATATTAGTAAGCATATAGACAATGCAAGTGATTTTATGTAACCAGATCCATATTGGTGTCAATAGCTTTACGTAAAAAGTTCCCTTCACCATGCAAATATGGCGTTCTTGGTGATGAGAGCAAACGTAATTCACAATGCTGTAAAATGCGCTATGGAATCAATCTTTGTGGTTAGTATAGTTACTAATTTAAAAACTATAAAGGAAAGCACCGCAGCCTATGAATAAACGTGATATTGAGTGATTATAGTGAAAGATTCACGCAGTAATCACGCAGGATAGCAAGCTTTAGTAAAATTTTCTGTAAACTAGTAAATTGGCGAGTTATAATCACAATTCCACCGTTCTGACTGTGAGTAAAAACTTTTACGCCACGTTCAAATAAAATCTACTGATTTTAATGGATAAGGAAAGAAGCTAATGATAAGTTAACCATGTTTTCACATCCATATTATGTGTACGATAACCCCAGTTTTGCTTTTGTCTGTCAAGTCGTTTGCTTCCCTAGTCTGTATTCAAAGTTTTTACTGATTGGCTGTATTTCTAACCACCAACTGGGTTATTACAACGGAAAGACAATAGGATTAGTCAAACGTTAAGATTTGGCCAAGGCAGATCGAACATTGATCAACAAAGCATTATTTTTAGTACAATTACTTGTCCAATAACATAAAAACCACTCACAATTGATCCATTTTTGCTCAAGAAAAAAACAAGTGATCTTATCATTTGCGTACGTATAAATTTATGCGTTGAAAGGAGAGATCACACGATGATTCGGATGCAAACAGAACACAAGAGAGCTTCGGAACTTCCTAGTACGGATAAAGTCTATATTTACCTAGCAGGTTTTGGGCATATAGAGCTACTTAATTAAAAAAACCAAGGACGCAGCGTTAAAGCATAATGCTAAATCACATACGCCAAATTTTATGCAATGCATACACATAGATGACCATCTACATTCCAATAGCTAATTCATTACAACAGAAAAAAACACTGGGAGATGTAAAATATGATCTCAATAAAATAAACATATATCCTCATAAGAAATCCTTTCCTCTATATATTAATAAAGATTTAAACCTTAATGCAGTTAGTGGAACAGTATTTTGGCTGCACAACTTTAGATAAATCTATAAAGCAGGCTGAGAAAAAGTATCTTGTAAAAACTGCGATGCACCAAACCGAAAAACGCAAAGTGATGACAGTTTGCGTACTTTTTTTCAATAAATTTAGGCACTGGGGTTCATAAATAAGGATAGAGCTAAAGCGAATATTCCCACGGTTACAAAGAGTTCACTCAAAATAATGAACAGATATTTGTGATCTCATTTCCTGAAAAAACATGATTATTCAAGGTGGAAATCAATAATAAAGAGACGATAGAAAATAAAAGTGACATTCTATGTGGTGGAAGAAACTGGAAAGTAGTTTTTCCTGATTTCCGAAGAGATTTCCTCCAAATTTCCTAGAAGGTGAATATTCGCGGTCACAATAAATCAATATTTTCTTCTTTGCTTTCTCTATTCACTTATGTCTACTGTCTGTTGACGTTTTATCAATTTTTACGTGAGCCGAGAAATTTCATTGATGAATAGCCTGTGAAAGAACTATACGTGGTGATAACCAAGTGCGTGCTTAAACTTCCGCTATCTGGCGGCTATCTCATCCTCTTCATCGATTGGTCCTTGACTTTAAACTAACTTCTAGAAAGTGCTCCATGATTTTAATGAGTGCGAACATAGGTACCGCTTTTCTAGAAACTAACGAAAATTATACTACGTACATCAATTTGATATTTATCAAACCTTCAACGACAACCTTAATTTTACCGTAGTTTTGGGCGAACTCACTCCTATCATAGGTAAACTCACGGTTACGAAGGAGTTACGATTTACCACTAAAACAAATAAATAGCTAGCAGTTGGAGTGGAATAAAATTACTGAAGATAATTCTGCATTTTCCACATTCGTCTTAAAGATTCCCGAGTGAGTCCACCCATGTTATAAACGTTCTAGTACCAACGCATTGATATTTCTAGTGAAAGTGAAAATTGCATGTCCCCTCTTAATTAATTTAAATAAACTCTCTCCCGAATTTTTAACAAACCTTATATCGCGTCATGGATTCCTGGTTCCCCATAAACATTTAGTGAGTTTTTTTTGCATAATGGGTTACGTCAAATAAATGACTTTGTTTTATTTATTTACGCAGTTAATTTTATCCAAGAAGGGCTTGACTCCAGAATTCTTATTTAAGCCTAATAATCCAGAACAAATGAAATTTTCAACGTATCTAGGAACGTAGTAAACAATGGTGAAAAACGCCGAAGTTTGGTAACACGCTGGCAAAGTAAGCAATCCAATGGTCGAGAGATACAAATCCCTAATCGAGCGAGAAACTTCTTATTTACCTCGGAAGTATACAATAATATTAGACAGAGTATTAGAACATTAGCGCATTGAGAACCTAAATGTGTGTATGTGTATCACTAATACGCACAACAATGATTACAGAAAATGCATTCAGAATGCCAATGAGGAACACTATTTGTATCGAAAAGAAAAATCCGGATTTTGTTCACTGTAGATGATCAACCACACACTGCCAAAGGACCAACCCTGTACCACTTGAAAGAGGTGTTGCATATGATTTAAAATAATAGTCACCACACTGCTAGCCCCAAAACGTCCAGATGGTTTGAAGCGATGTGCAACGATGGATAAATACGGTTTCCTCTCAGTCACCTAAATTGAACATCTTGGGATTCGATTTTAATTTTTAAAACTAATTTACAACTTCAAAATGTAATTCAGGTCTTCACTTTACGTTTAGTATTCGCCCAAAATATCAGGTTTTGAAAAGCGTCAATGCTCCTCAAATCCGGTACTGAATTGGTCCACATTTCTTATCCGTAGGTTGCAACGCTCAACGTGTATGTTTTATCCAGGTACTGCCTCCTTCTGGCGTAGACTGTCGAAGTGTTTTCATACATGAAAAGATGAAACAGTTAGGCTTGCAGTGATTTTCCACGTTCGTAGTCAACTGATAGCAACATCTGTTTTCTACCCGTTTCAGGGAACATTTTCAAGTTGATACACGGCAGAACTATTGCCTTCGGTCTACAGATTAGGCGGAAAAGCTACGAAAGTCCTTAGTCGTGCACTATTGCTTCCTAGTTTGTAACTGAAGTTATAACTTAGAAAGAAGTTCGTCCCATCTGACTTATTGGCTTGAGCGATTCTCATTGGACGACCATTGAACTTTTTCTAGTCCTTTTTCAGTAGCTTCCAAAGTAGATAAATGGGATGAGGGATGTAGCACCTCTTATTGTAGCAAACAAAATTGAACAAAATCCGTCTTCATATTCTTCACTTAGAAGGAATTTCGCTTTCTAAGCATAAATCATTATTTTGCATCCTAGTTTTATTAGCTCCATTGTGTTTAAGGAAGTCAGAAGGCCTACTTGTTCCATGATATAAGGTCATTTCATAGATGGAATAAATTCATTTAATTTATTTTCTACTTAATTCATGTTTAATTCATCTCCGATGCGTTTAATTGACCGCCTTGAGTTGGTATATGATTCACGGCTGGTAATCGGTAAAATTCTTCTCTGACACAATTGATTATTTTAACTTTTTCAATTTTCTTATCAACTGTAATTCTGGTTTTGGATAATTGGCTTTAGTAGAGCTGCTTGAGTAACAAAATGCAATTGCACTCCATTTGCTTTCGCTAAATATTTATTCATAATATTAGTAGTTGACAGTTTTCCGGCTTCATCATCAGCAGACATCAGTACGAATATTGGTTTGTTGCATGTCTCGATCCCATGATCATCTCGGTCAATTGCTTCACTCTTTCGTAAACCTTCACTTTGACTTCATAATTTGCTAAATATGATTCCTTCTTGGTCTTCAACAGTATTATTCCTCTTTCATATAACCTTCGATTACTGCTTTCAGTAGGCTATATTGTCACAAAATGTTTCCAGTGAGTTTGCCCATTTTTTCTTTTCAGAAGTTTCATTTTACTGATTTTCTCTCCGAATCTTCTTGAGACGTCTTTCTCAGTGATTCTCTCCGTACATTTTAGGTACATCATTCTTACTCTAACACCACCGCTTTGGTTTTATTAAGTTGAAAATCTACCAAGGTAGAAGTGAAGGCTGAAATACTAGCACTGCATTTCCAATAACTACGGCTGCAATTATTTAGAACAGGTGTCTAATTTTAAGTATCTGAGAGTACCTCTGGATGAGTGCTTCAAATGACAGCAACATATTGGCAATGCCGCAACTAGTATGCGGCGAACCAAAGGTAATCTTAATTTCATTCGGAATAAATGTACAATAAATTTTCTGAAATTAATGCATAACGCCCTTGTTAACACAAGACTAAGCTACGGAGTATTCTGCTGGGGTGGAGCTGATCAAAACTCTATAAGATCCACCGCTTTACAAAACAAAAGAATTATTAGAGCCATCATAAAAAAGGGTCGCTTTGAAGTTCCTTTCCGCTATTTGGTTGTCTAGAGCTGCTCCCCTTAAGACAGTTATATATTTATAAAGTTTTACGTCGTTTATACATAAGAAGTGGTAATACTGGGTTATTATTGTACAATCCTCTCTACACCCTACGTAAAACACGTATTTCCTCACCCAAGCCGAAATTGACATAATTCAACCGATGTTTACTGTACATAGGATCTAAAGTGTAAAATTTATTACCTGTTTCATGTTTTAATTCAAAACCCCTAAATTCAACAATGAAAAATATACATCTTGGTTGTTTACTAAAGAAAGTCTATAGGATTTTTATTTGTAATTATAATATTATTCATATATGTACTGTAAATTTATATGCTGTTTTTCCAATATATATGTTGCATAACCTATTCTGTATACGATGGTAGCCATCTATGATATTAAGTCGTAAGCTTTCTGTGTTGGAGTAATAAATATTCATTATTATTATTATTATATCATACCAACTCAAAACCAGGGCAAATCATGCACAAATTCATGAAAATATAAATACGAATAACTACTAAATATGTTACCCCGTGGATTTTCGTGTTGTAGATGCAAACGTTCCTCCATTCTCGAGCTTTTACTGCTTTCTTTGTTTTTCAGGACAACAGTTTGTTCCGTAGTTCAACGTGCATCTCATGGTCAAAGTCCAGGTTTATAGTTCCCTCGACCTAAAGAAATTCGAAATAAAAAGGGAAACATTTGTCTTGAAAAACAACAAACGCGCTAAATTGAGATTGCAGGAAAAATGCTCACTTCAGTATCATTTGAACATCACACTTAATTTGTTTTCATTCCCAACAAAACAATGGCTGCTATCCAAACACAGACGTGCACATACTGGTGAGGCATAGGTCCGCCTACGTCGGCGATGTAGATGAACATGTCCCCCATCCCTACACTCCATTCGACCCTGAAAACGCAATCTCCGACCCGACCATCGATAAACGAACATCGCATCCTTCTCTTCACCCCTTCGATGAGCACAGCTTCGTCCGCGGTCACACCCTTCTAGAAGCGACACGTCAACCGTTCGAAGGGACAGACCTCTTGTCCACGATTAGTCCCCGTCTCCTCTCTCTCTCTACGACCCTCCGCCCACCAATTTCCCCAACACCCTAACGTGTTTACCATCCGCGTGCCCCCTCGTGACTTATTCCTGCGACAACCCTACGGTGTTAACCGAATATTCGTGTGTTGGAGGCGAGGAGGAGGAAGAACGTTGAGGACAAATGAAAGGGAGTGGAGAAGTGGGGTCTCCGATGCCTCTTTGATTACTGGTGTGGATTGCCTCCCTTTAAATATACGCTGATACACTCCCACATACACCGCTCTCAGGTATTTCTAAGTGTTTGCACACGGACATGATCAAGAAGGGGCCATCGACCACGAAACAAGGGCGTTTCTAGTGGAGGGTGGAGGGTCCCCCCGGGGGTGGTTCATTTTTCAAGGTGGCATCAATTGTTTAAAGAATTTTTTGGCACATTTTTATAAAATGGGAGGTAAAATATCAACTGATCGTAGAGTTTATACCTAAGTGACTGTCATCGAAAATATTTCTGAAGGTCTTAAGAACTACTGCAAAGAGTTTAACAATGAAATTTATACGAATCATATGTGCTGTTTATCTTCGTTTCCAATATTGTTCTAATTCTAAAAAAAATCTATTACAACGGTGAACTTCACTGGTGGCGAAAGCAGTTTGTTTATAAAACCAATTGTTTAAAAAATATCTATCAAGCAGAATGAGAGATTTACGGTTACAGATATATTTAAATATTCTATTTAACACCAATCAAAAAGCGAAAAAGATTTTGATTATGTCGTTCATGTTTTTGATAAGAATAAGGTACGGCTTATATTTCCGTATTTTAATACAATATCAAAACAAAATGAAATCCATTTACAACAATATTCGGAAATTGGGTATTATTACCTTTTATGGGTAGGCACTATATTAGTAAGAGAGGAAATTAACAGATCGCCCCAGGCAGTCCGTTCACATTGCAACTACGCCACTGCCCTAAGCGAAGGGTTTGCTAACCCTAACCCTTGCTTCCCCTCACAGGGCATAACTAAACCTTTTATGTTTCACATAGAGGTTTTCATTTTATCAAAAGCTGTTAAGTATTTTTTTATCGCAACGCGCATTACATGTGTTCAATGGAATGCCAACTTAAGTTGGCTCTATACCGGGGCTAAGAAGCTCGTTTCAGACTTTCCCTCTAACCCAGTGACGGGTTTGTCGTGACAGCTGGAGACTTGCAATTTTTCTCTACTGTAGATGAAGAGTCATTTGTTGATTTAAGTGGAGTAACTTTATCATGAAGTATTTGTGTTTTTTATAAAAAATAGCAAAAGATTGGGTTTTACGAAATGTTTTGGTAATATTCCGGGGCACGTTGCGAAGGCTAGATTCCGAAATGAGGATTTTCAGCCCACTTAAATCAAAGAATCATCTTTCATTTACGCTAAAAATCAACAACCATTGATGCTGTTTTCGCATCAAAGCTATAGCTATGTTAAGCGTTCATTGATAGCGTAGTAGACCTTTTCCATCCCCACCAAAGAATAATCGTTCCCCACTCCATTTTGGTCAGTGCCGCCTTCAGTTTCCCGTTGGGCTTCTACCACCCCAGTAGCAACCACATGCGGCGACTGTTTACTTGTGTTGGCTTGTAAGTATAAACCCACCTTAAGGGCAGGGATTTACTTAAAACGTTTACGGCCTCCGGTTTAAAATGCAGCAGCGCCCGATATAGAAGTTAACAAATTCTCTACTCTAACGAAATAAGTCTTTTTGAAGCATTTTTGTAATGAACAATATCTAAACGGTAGATAATTCTTTTATTTTTCTGACCATTTACACATTGAAAATGACAGTAATACTATGGTCTCATGGTGAGGTTGAATTACACCAATCGTAATATTGAACGATCCAGAAACTCCGAAGCGGTAGAAAAAGGAGTTGAAATAATGAAGAGAAACGTGGCCAAAGTCCCAACCAAAGAGATGATTCATCCATTAACGACGTTCCTGACTTTTGAAACTCTTCCCTAAAAGTTTATGGTGCAGAAGTTCTCTATAATACATATCCGCTGATGACATCATTAACATCTGCAAGGTATATCAATACTTAATCTTATGACGGCTAATTGATTTGGTTACCGGGGACAAAGTCAGAACATGTTTTAAAATAACCATATACATACGTAATTGCATTTACTTGAGACTTATGCTACAGCTTATTTTTAGTGAACAATCGATTTGCATTTGAAGTGTGTTTTGTTTTAATAATAGATCGACACCATGCCGTAAATGTTTTTGTAATCGTGACCGCGATATTGCGATTTCCATTTAATCAAAAGAATGTTTGTAACATTTTACGGGGAATGTTCCTGAAATATGATTGGGAAATAAGGTCGGAGGAGCGACTTAAGGATTCGTTCTACATTTAGGAGCCTCTTATTAAAGATTTAGGGGCCTAAAGTTACCGTTTTCTATTTTTTAATCGCCGTGTATCACGAATGTTTTATAAAAATTATTTCCAATAATTCTTAAAGGAGATTTCTGACATTTGGCAGAGAACTTTCCCCAAATTTGATAGGTTAAAAAAATAGGAGAAAAGACTTAAGGATTCGTTCTAGATTTAAGAGCCGGACCTTCGGGGAAGTATAAAAAATGAGTGGAGAGGAAGGAAGACATGGGTGATAGCTAGGATGGATGGATCGCTGGGTGGGATAAGATGTGGAAGGGAAAAGGTAAGGCACCCTTAAAAGGACCTAGGGCAGAGAAAGGGGTTGGAAGGGTAAGGGAATGTCGACGGGGCTGAATAAAGCCATGCCTCACGTCCCACTGAGCAGACGGGTGAAAAAGGAGGAGGGTTTCTGCGCGGCTGTCGGTGGAGTTGGTGATGGTAAGGGGAGTTTTCAATGTGTGTGTGTGTCGGTTAGTGGCGTTTCTAGTGCGTGAGTCAATGTGTGTTTGGGGCGCCCGACGGCACGGCTCACGTCACTTGTGTGTAAGGAGGGAGAGGAAGGGTTGGGAGTGGGTTTATAACGAAGACGGATGCCGTGCAGAGAGAGGGAAGTGGAAGGAAGCAGCCCAGCCAACCGGCGAAACCAACCGGTTTAAGGGAATATAGCGTTTTGGGGGCCGACTCTTCGGGGAAAAGGGTGCCTCCAGACGGAGATATATAGGATGAGTTGGGAGGGGAGTCAAACATATGGAAGATCGCGGAGGGAGCTGAATAACCTCCCGCCGCCGCCGCCAGGTCGAGAGACGTGGGCTGAGTTTGACTTCATTATTTCCACTCTTATTCAGTCGCACCCAAATGTCTGAATTCAAACTGTGGAGTAAGCGCAAAATATTTAGGCTTAATGGTGTAGTACCTACGTATAATATTTAATTGTTAGTAATTTCCAGTATATAGGATATCTAAATAACCAAGAATTTTACTAGTGATTTCAATTAAATCGACCCCGATTTCAAATTCAGGTATTAAAAAAAGGTATAGATCAGGTATAATTCACATAGTTATTTTAATTCCCTCCGTGATGGATAAACACTAAAAAATAAAGTCTGGAGCCGTTTCCTCCATTACGATATCGTTAATTATTTCCTTCATAAATGACCGAAAAAAATGAGGACGTTTATCATTTTTCGTATTTTGCGTCATATCAGCCACGCGTCATTGTATGACGTAAACCTTTTGGAATTGATACGAGTTTCCAAGGGGCTATTCCCAGTAATAGTTTCCATAAACAGTTATATTTCCTTAAACAGTGCAATACGCACGAGATTTACCTGTGAAAAATTTTCAAACAACAAATAACCTACGGTAATTTTTCTAACTCTAGATATTTGGAAATAATATATGCAAACGTTCTACGAGGAAAAATCATCCTGGACCGGCGATTGACCAATAAACTATGGTTTTACCGGACCTTAGGCTTGCCATTACATTTAGTTCTCTTTTATCTTCCCGAAATGCTATTATAATAAGGAAGCATGGGTATCTTGCAGTTCTGCGCATTGGCACGTCAAGCTGAAGGTCTATACATATATAATATGTCCTGCGGTAGACTGGAGTTTAATGGGTATATCTTAAGAATGAACGAATGCAGACTGAAGAGGATTATCCAATATCTTCAGCAATATCACCAAATTAAAGAAAATAACAAAGTGGGTAGAGCAAACAAAAAAGGTATGAGGGAAGTTCGCATCAATTTAGAATGTAACTGGGATAAATTCATCTTTCTAGAAAAGGTTGGTTGCATAAAATATTTTAAAACAGGAAGAACGAAGTAAGAATACGAAAATCACCTGGTCAGAAAAAAGGAGGAATCATAGCGTAAGAATTACGAAATTTTGGGAGTAAATGCCAATGCGTAACAAGGAAGCCATTTGTTTCCCACGGTTCAAAGCAGGCCAAACCCGAAAATTCACAAGAGTTATAAACATTATTGAAAAGATATAAGAGGGAGATATTAATATTAACCGGGTTCTCAACCGGGAGAAAGAGTTGAACTGCACCAACATTTTGACGTAGATGACCTAATTTGACACCTTCCTCAGGCAGAGCTATTGTTCCGTGGTGGGATTCAACTAGATGATGATGGAAGGCTAGGGTGAGTCTTGGTTGCAGTTCAACGCTGCCATCCGATTGGAAAACCGAGAACTCAAGAAGAACATCTTAATCATTCGCCGTGAAAACTTTAGGCTCCGTCATTCGCGCTTTCGTTATCGTTATTCAGTACCCAAACTGCTCTATAAGGGAAAACTGCTGTCAGAAACTATCCTGAAAAGGGACTTGACCGAATGATACTAGTTATTTTAATCACATAGTAAAGTTTGAAGACTTACCTTAACGTTTTCGCTCTCATGAGCGAAGTTTAAAAGTAACCATAACGCAAGTGTACACGTTACGAATAACCTTCGTTGCACTCCAGATCATACAATATTTCGTTTATTAATAAGTTTATTCAAATCAGTGCAAAATAATTAACTCGTAACGAATAATTTTTTACGAATCAAAACTTTTATATTTCATTAAAAAAAACACTTTGAATAGAATGCATGGAATCCCCATATTTCTTTCTATCTTTCACCGCCCAACCATCAGTTCCATCGTCCCTCCCATTATCCGTCCAGCTCTTCTTTGCGCACTAAGCCATTTATCTCCCTTCCGGTTCAACTATTAAATCTAGGAGGATTCATCCCGGTTTTTCCCTCCGCCGCATAAGTTCCACACCATCGCCACCAGGGGGCTTGCTGAATGTCTTCCCTCGTCGTCTTAATTAACCCGCCGCGGAATGGAAGTGAAACCGCTAACGTGAGAAAATTCACCACTAAAAAATCATTCTTACCACTGGTAATCGTGTCTGAAACTCTGGGTGATGGTCAAGTGGTTTACCAAATACTCCATCAAGGCATTGGCCGAGTGGTGACAAAAACTAGAAAGTCGGCTCCACAGAAAACTAGAGAGTCAGGACGTTTATTGATCAAAATGGCCCGGGTTCTCTAAACTTACATAACAATAGTTTAATAACTCTTTAATACAGTTATAATTAATATTTTTCTTGCCTTTACGCATAATTGTTGAAGTTTAAAGGGCCCATTAGCCTTTTAAATTGGGTAATATATGGGTCACCTATTTATTTGTTTTAATGGGGAAGTTAATAATAGTAGACTCCACCTCCGGTATTCTCTTGAAACACTCGACTGCCTTGTTTGCCTCTGAGTGGTCATTGGATCCAAGAATCAAATGGAAAATAAGTATTGGCCTTATTTCTGTTTTCAGCACTGATAATCGAATTCGATTCTTTTATCAGATACAATGACGCCCTATTCGTAATACGAATTTAAGACTAATGAATATAGGTTTTTTTTCAGCTTTCAACTTAGTATTGAGTGCGAGAGCCTTAGCGCTTGGTGAGTTGCAATTTCCGTGAATCAGTAGAAGAGGCTCAAGAGAGTTGCAATTTTTTCTGTATAGTGAGAGTTATTTTTCATTTTCCAAAATCCCCACTCATTTCACGAGTTGCCTACAGGGGCCCAATTTCTGTGAACCATTTCGCTTTTTAGGCATCTGAGTGCACTCTATCGATCCGTTCATCTGGTCCATCGCAAGGTCAACGGATAAAAAGAAATAATCATTTAGCTTCCGGAGAATATTTTTGCCCTTCCCTCCCCGAAGGGATAAGGCAAACTCATGTAAAAGGCACCGCGGCAATATCTCTTTCTGCTCTTCCGCGCCTTCAATATGCCAACGCTCTGAATTTCTCCTTCATCTGGGGGGTGATAAATTTCGGTATTTTTTCGATGAAGGCCATCAAAGGACCACAGAGGATAGCCTGCCTTCCGTGTAAAGCTAACATTTCATCTATATATAAAACCAGCACAGTAGTATCTATAAAGTTTTTTGCAATCGTACTTTCCTCATAAGAACGGACTTAAAAGAATTGAGAGATTTTCGCAGCTCCTATATAGTATTGTGCCACCCCCTCCGTCACTAACGAGGCAAACATTGTTACTCCAATTTAAGTTGAAATTTCTTATCAGTTACTTCAAATAACTTAAGGGGTTTTCACCTTGAAATGCTGCCGTTTAAGATCTCGTCCACGCGAGGGTCTTTTGAGGAGTTCTGCTTAGCATAAATTTCCCAACCGGGAAGTTCGACACTACCCTAGTTCTCCGTGTTGGCTTACTTTTAAATTGTAACCCACGCGAGGATTGATGTATCAATTTTTTATGGTTAAAACATTTTTATCTCCATATAGCTATTATTGCGTTTGCTTCACTGTTGATGTTTCACTCATTTTCATCATCTAGCAAGCAATTAATGTTTACCACTTCGATTTCCTAGGCTATTCCTGATTTTATGATATCATCGAGGTGATGTGTGTTTAAATAAACAACATATAACTATTTCCTCAACCTCCATCGTTATGACCTCACATTTTAAATGTGAAAGTATTGGTATTATAATGCAGGTATCTGAAAATTAAAAAGACTGATATTAAATAAGGAATTGAGTGCATTTGCATTCCAAGCGGGCATTCATCTGCCGAAAGGTCCCACTCTTGACGGAGCGTTAAGCTTAAAATTTCACAAAATAACTAAGCACTATCTTGGAAAAATTCAAAAAGAGTAATAAAAAATGGTTGAAGACGTAGCTTTGTAGAAAATGGTCACCAACATGAAGAAAAAATATAACTTAATGCATTCCACTCAAAATTAGTTTATTATCGACCTAGATTTCGACTACACAGCAACCATTATTAAATTGTTGCTGTGCAGTCAAACTGCTATACATTTAAAAATTTAGCGAGTCATTATGTATTTTATTAATTAGCCACGATTACCCCCTCCATCATGAGTCGGTGATTAACTTGGCGGCGGACTGCTTCGCAAGTAGTCAACGGGCAGGAAACACCTAATTGCAGAACATATCTCCTTGGCCCTCGCAACCAGTGACCAGGATATTGGAATCGGAGCTTTCCACCCATCCAAACCATCTGTCAGATAATGAACACTCTCAACTTTGGTAATTCGGTTCTTACAAGGGCAGAAAAAGGGAGCAGTGTGTTTTATCTAAGAGTGATTATGTCAAAATTATTATTAAATTACAATTATTCTTAAGCGACGATCAGTTTATGGCAATACCTAAGGAGGCAACCATACGCTTTCAAAATAAGTTAAAATATACTTTATCTGAGTTTCTTCCCTTGTTTGTCCATCGCAGAAGTGGAAATTTGTTAATATGAACCCGTTGCCTCTAGACTCCCAGAGGTACCAAAAACCCATTAGACCCATTGTTTCTCACTTCTCTGCACCCTCAAATAAAATAGCTTTGAAATTAAATTCTCTTCTTCGCGAGTTCTACCGTTTTAAACTTAAGTGGACAGTTAAAAACTCAACTGAACTTGCACAAATATTGTCACGATAAAATCCCCCACCCAACACAAAGCTTATTCCTTTTGACGTAAAAAACTTGTCCACGGCCGTCCCAGATCATGAGGCAGTCTTCTTGACCTTAGCCTTAGTTAAAGTCAAACTCAAACCCTCGACCCACCTTAGAATTAGAGCTCTTGTTGCAATTTTGTATAATTCAAAATTATTTCGTACAAGCGGAAGGTACTCTTTGAAATTCAACGGGTGTGAAAAACATTGAACTTAATTTTATAATAAAACCACAAAGCCTGAAGAAAAACTGTATTAGTAGTCATTTGAAGAGTTCATAACCTACCATGTATGTTATGTTCGTTGTAGTAGACACGCTGACCGTGTTCCAGGTGCACAGAGTAATGAGTGACTGTTGGTCCTCTTTCTTGCACGGGAAACCCAAACATGGGCCACGCAGACTCATCACTACTTAAAATGGATGATAGATGGTCACCTCGTCCCTCCGGTTCTCTTCAGCCGTCTTCTGAGTGATTAACAGCTTAATCGCTTCCCTTGTGTACATACATATATTTGCATTAAATGACTTCATTGAGTTGCACTACTCCGCTTTGATATGTGCGTTGAGTCTATTAATCAGGATTGGAGAGTAGGGTACAATCCAGCGGTTGATACCGTCAAAAGGAGCATTTGCAGCAGCAACCATGTTTATTTGACCTATCAATCCTCCTTCACCCAGACTGCACCTATGGCATGCAGGGTAGATGTAATCCATGGTATCGGTTGCTAAATAAAAAAATATATGGTGATTCTAAGTGCACTTGTCGATTTTCATGCACTGATGTCGTTCATTGCGCAGAATTTCCGTTCTTATTTCAGGTAAGAAGCATGTAGTGACGTCATTATTATTTCTTCTTAATACTGATTGAAGTTTCGAAACAGATGGGTGTATATTTGAACCAGATATATAACTGGTTACCCGTCCGTAGGTTGGATTAGGATGACATTTTTGCGGTTCTTTGCGTAACCCTAGAAACACCATAGAAAGATGCTCCTGAGATAACTGGTGATCATGTCTTTGGCCATCAAGTCTAACCTTTGTCGTTTTACTTTCAAGGGCTTATTTTATCGTAAATAAGACAACCCTCTTGCTTTAAAAGATTTAATCGAAAGATTACTCTTTTTTCTATAAGACATGTCAATGGATATATTTTTAAGTCCAATGCAATGAATTTATCGATAACCAGCCGAAACAATTTATCACGGGGCCCTTGGGACTCTGGGACCTTCTTATACAGATATTATTTTAACGTGCTGTTATGAGCCCGCAGGAAAACATAAATGCTTCAGGCGTGAATATCCTTTGAAAATCAAATCTCTGGTTGTCAAGGAAATATGCTATTGTTGATTTCAGAGAAAAAATTGAGATTTTTCAGCAAAAACCATTATTTTCAGATAATTACTAAGCGCAAAAGAAAATCGATTGAAAGAATTAGAAACTTCATTTATTAAGACATCCGATAAAAAAATTCCAGCCTTGATCTCTATCTTGAGTGAAAGTACTATTAAAAAGTAAGAAATTAAACCACTGCACCAAACCCAATGCTTAGCATGGACCACTACCAGGGGGGCCTCCTGGGGCCCTGAGGGCTTTTTAATATAGCCTATGTTCATCCCAGATACATTTGACAGACAACAAGAGACAGACAGGCACCATTCAATTTTAATATATTAGTATGATTTAATGGTACATTTTATAAGCAAATTCATGACGTCGCTATGGGATCACCCTTACCCCCATTATTAGCAGATATTTTTATGAACAATCTAAAAGGTAAACTTTTTAATTCTGATAATATTCTGCCAAGGAATGTTTGTTATTGTTTCCGATATTTCGATGATGTGGTTTGTGCATGGACAGGCAGTCTTCATCAACTAGACCGGTTTTTAAATTTTTTAAACAATTTACACCCTTCTATAAAGTTCATGGTAGAGACGGGAGGAAATAAGATTAATTTTCTTGATCTTACAATAGATATAACGAAATGCTACCACGATCTTCCGCAAACGTACATATATTGACGCGGTTATTCCTAATGATTCCTGCCATGACCATTCACACAATTTCTCAAGGTTCTATTCTATGCCTTGTGTCTATACCGCTATCCGAGCTCAACGTTAATCTGAGTTGAATCAGTTGATTACCATCAAATTGATTTTTCTCAATAAGGATTATAAGATTGATTTAATTGACATCCGTGACAAAATTTTAATCCGTGTGACTAAGAAAGAGCCTGTTAAGCTTATTACTTCACTCTGTTTTGAAACACATGACGAGCCATCCAAACTTCCCTTTATTAGGAATATTTCTTATAAATTTATTGACGCCTTCCCCCGGAATAAGTTCAAAGTTTCTTTTTACACCTCGAAAACCCTGGGAAAACTATTATTCAACTCGAAGGACGAAGTAACACGGGTAAACAGAAATGGTGTATATAGGCTAAAGTGTACCACTCCTTATTGCACTTACAAGTATATCGGTAACAGTGAGAGCCATCAATATTAGGGCTTAGGAACATAAAAGGTGTTCGTTGAAGGGAGATTTTTCTTCATCCTTTGCTAAAAACCAAATCGAGGAGGACCACGAAAGTGATTTTGTGCCAGAAGTGCTACATACTGATAGAAAAGCGGCCAGATTGGACTTTTATGCACAACTAGAAATGTTGAATGCCGCTAACATCAAAAATGTTAATATCCTAAATGAAAATCTTTCTCTTTACTATACCCCTCTCTTATCTATTACAGTCCCCACCCCTTCCCATTGACCGAAACTGACCGTGAGGCACGTCTCTGACGTAATTGACTACCTTCTCCCCCGCCGTCTCTTCGCTATATATTGACTCGCTGAATTTTGTAATGTACCTTTATAATGATTGCTGCGCAGTCAAAACCTGGGTCGGTAATAAACCAATTTTTGAGTGGAATATACTAAGATATATTTTTATCATATCGATTCAACAAGGGCCTAATTTTCCGCCAATTTGGTCTGGAAATTGTAAACTGACCTACAGAGTATACATAGTTTTTTGATAAACTTAAAAACATTCAAAATTTGTTCTATCAAATAAGGTCATATCCATCATGGCTGCACTTATTAGAACGATTTACGAGAGAAAAAAGAAAACGCACATTTACGATAGATAATTTTCACAATGTCTTACCCTAAAGCCATGTCTAACGCTGGTTCTTTCCAAAATAATTCGCCAATCTCAGTCCTTTTGCAGGACAATACTTCAAGTATGATCAATTGCAAAATCCTTCTTTTATTTTACAATGATGCTTCCGCATAATAAGTCACTTCACTCATTTTTATTTTTGTTGATTTGAGGCATTGCGAATGGAATGTCTATTTTTCATATGAGTTTAAATGTGTTGCACTGACTACAAATATGTTTATTGGGAAAATTTTGGGGCATGAGCATGATGATAATTTTTGAGGAAATGATCGACGAATAAAATAGAATTCAAATAGTCGGATCAGAGAAATTGGTAAGATAATCTCACTCTGCAATAGAAAGTGTACTCCACTTTGGAAATTTAACAACATTTTCCCACCGAATTAAGCCAAAGTTAATAATATTTGATACTAAAGGAAATATTTCACCGAGAAAATATATGGAAAAAATACAAATAATATGAAAATATAATTAAATGGAATAAAAATCCTAAAATATAATTTAAAGGGGTGTAATAAAAAATAACAGCAAGCTGTTTGCAAATGTCTAACATTGGGAATCCCGTGAAGAATTCATTCACATCGTGCGCCAGGAGAGCACCAAGTCTTACATAATGCACCTATTTCTTATTAAAATAAATAACCACGGTATTGTGAAACGTATGCCATACTGTAAAATCCTGATGTACGCTGACGATGTGGTTTTAATTTCAACCCACAAAGACATAAATATGGCAATAGCTCACATGCAAGAATTCCTGAATAGTCTAGCTTACTGGTCTCATGATCATGATACCAGAGATCAGATATGATTCAAGTAAATCAAAAGTAATGCAGATCTTCTCTTGGGGGTTAAACAAAGTTCAACTAAATCTTTATCTGCACGAGCATGAATGTCTACACAGAAAATGTCATATGTCTTCCTGTATGAGTGTGGCGCTGGAACAAGTTCAACAGTACAAATGTCTTGGTGTTATAATCGATAAATAAATAAAATTTGATATTCACATTAAAAAAGTAAATGGTAAAGATAATTGATTAAATGTAAAATACCCATGATGAAAAATAGTTTACCAGAAAGCCTAAAAGATCTCAAAAACATTAGCGAAATAAAATGGAGATTAAAAGAGTATCTTAATTCACCATGAATTGTATATTCATATGATTATTGAACATACTAATTGAAAACATACTTGTATACATGCATTTTCATTTTGAAAATCCGAATACTCCTATTCATATTCAGTGAATTTCCAATTTGTGTATTAGGTGCATAACTATGTACTATTGTGTGAAGCCAGTTTATATAAGTAACGTTGACCAAATAGAACCTGCCAACAAACCTTATGAGGTTTTTTAGGACCAAATTATGTAAAAAATATACCATTACCCAATGTAAAAAAATTAATTACCCAATGCACAAAGTATAAATAAATTTCATATATATACACTATGTAAATTGGAACTTAAATAAGCTAATATGTCTACCTATTAAACCTGTCGTACTTTATGAGCAAGTATAAAAACATATAATTTAACATAAGCCGTTATATTTAAAGATGTCATTCAAAAAAGAACTTAAATATCGATCGACAATCTTTGATGGCATCTTTAAATGTGCTCAAAGGCAGTACATCATATATATTCATCAACAATATCCATATAACATACTAAAATATGCCTTTCTTATAGAGTTCCGGGAACTATTCACATAACGTTCAGCAAAGGTCTCCGATAATAAACTTGAGTGAGAGAGGTATGAAAGGATTACTTGCTATAAATTGAGGATTCGCTGCCTCATCCAATTCCCCTCACCCACTCGTTATGTATACGAAGGTGGCTCCCCCAATTTCTTATTTTCTCCTCTTACGATCCCGTTCCACTCGAAGGAATGCTTCATCTCCTTGAGTGTTGGTGGCACTTTTGAAAGCGCTTCCTGGAAGGGTAGGGGGCCCGAGGCTCAACTCACATTTCTTTTACCTCCCATTCCTCCCTGCCACGCGCTAGAGGTGGGCGGAATTTTCAAATGTCAACATCACACAGCGGCTTAAATTTGCAAAATTAGAGTACGATATTTTCGCTTGTCACAAATTCGCAAGATGTGATATCCTATATCGAAATGATGCTGTATCCTCATTTTCTTCTTCCTTTGAAGTAAGCATCTATGGCCTTTTTTGTCGCACCAACCTTTTCTTGTACGATCGACACCACTTCTTCCTACCTATGGGCAGTTTATCTCATGCGTCCCCGCTTGTCATTTGGTTTACATGACAGTCCCCGCTTGGCATTTTGTTTATATGTTCGAACGATTCTTGTTTTGTTTAAGTTTACCAAATCAGTTAAATTTTCTTTTTCACGATTCTCTTATATTTTTACTTTTTTCTGTCTAATATTGTTCTAATTGCTGTCCTGCAAAGTATTTTCAACTCTACTGGCCTCGTGACTACTTCGTATGACATTGTAACTTACGTATTTGATGCCTTGATGACTAGTGGTCACATATAATTCAACCTACCTTAACTACCAATTTTTCGGTTAATCATTGGCAAAAATTACATAAAATATAATACCACACACATTAAATCATTACACGTACATATAAAACATTGAGCATGCGAGTTTATTCACCAGAACATTAACAATTTATTTATGCATGTTAACCTTTAGCTTTGTTTAGAATTGATTGGGCCCAATTTGACAACAATAGTTTATTAATAAATTTGTTTTTCAAGTTGAATTAATATATTTTATAACTGATCATTCACCTGTGACGAATACAAGTATTTAACTTTGGGCATTTAAATTAGTAGACAGCTTTAATTTTAAAAGTTTCTTATCAAATTCCACTTTTTTACCACTGCAATTATTTGTTTTAAGAATTGGAATTCCTTTAATTATTTTTCAATATTAGTTTTCGTAACATCACTTATCTTGACACGGATCTTGATGTCCCCGAACGTACTCTCTCTCTGCTCTGCGTTCTCTGCCTTCGACCAGATTGGTTCCCCAGTGCCTTTAATTCCTCCCGTGATTATTTCCACCGTTCTTCCTACGGTAACCCGAATATATGTGTGTATTCCTTCTCCGGAAACACCTTTAGCTTTAGCATTCTCTCCTTCTACGTCTTATTTTCTCTCCGTTTTTGCTCTCTTCCGTCTCTTTGCTCTTATCGCTTTCTTATCTCCTCCTCAACACCTTTTATTGCCTGTTTATTATTTATTTTTCTCCCTTAGTTTCGCCGTCTCGGTTGTTATTTACCTATGCACCTTACGTTTGTTTCGTTACATTCGAAATTATTATTTAAAATGATATTTTTATTCAATTATGACTTCTAACCTTGATGATCGCGGAATATTAATACATTTTCGTGGACGTTGGATTACAAAATCTTGGAGGAATACATTCTTTATACAATCTGAAATTATTTTATGGACAGTCTCCAAATTGTATCATTGAAAAATTTTGATCGGGCTCTTCCTCCATGATATTTTATGTATATCCTATTTCAAGATAGCAAAATAGCAGATTAACACATTTTTCTTGGGTTTTTAAGAAAGCATTTGACAATGTTTATCACAAAAACCTAATATTCAAACTAAAATAATGAGGGGTTAACCTTAAAAATACTGAATAACATACGTGATTACCTAACCAAAAACAAAGAGTAGCAATCAACGGTGCTATTTCCAACATTGCTAGTGACAACCGGCGTCCCTCGAGGAAGCGTGATCGGCATAATTCCTCATTTATATAAACTACATTTGTTCTAAAGTAAGTAGCAAAATTATATTTTTTTTATAGATTATGCTTTCTTTTGCCGAGAAATTGCAACAAATTCTGTCTTACAGGCCCTCTCATCGGGCCTCAACAACAATAACTATTTATGTCTTGAGTGAAGGCTCAAACCTAACCTAATTATATAAATTATTAAAGTAAAATCATTGCAATACACTTCATGTGAAAGAAAACACCAATGCTACATTTGTAAAATGGAAGGAGTTAAGATAAAGGAGTTAGATGAAATAAAATATCTTAGAATCACCTTGACTTAACAAGGGGAAAACACAATATATTTTGGGAGCCGCAATCAAGAAACGTACTTATCAAGCGAATGGTAGGAAGGCTCAATAACGTGAAAAAATGAAACAGATGCACTACTTTGCTCTGGTTTGGCCACATCTCAAATACGCTACGAGAATTTGGGATCCAGAACAGATAGTAAAGCCCGCGAAGTAAATAAATTAAAAAGGAAATCCGCACGCTTTGTTAAAAACTACTTCGAGCGAATAGAAAAATGTACACATCTAATGGGAGGGTTAGGTAGGGAACCGTTAGAGACTCGGAGGCTACGCGCCGGGCTTGAAAAACTCCCATCAGGTGATTTTCAGTACGACACGGAGGAAATTAGTTTATCTCTGCGCTTTATTTATGAACCTGATAGGGGTGACAAAATAAGAGTGACATCAAAACTAACTGGTACAACAATTCCTTCTTTCTACGCACCATTAACGACGATCACAAAAACATAATAGCACACCAATCACTTCTGTCCCATTTCCCCTCCTATTCCTTTACCCAATATCCATGGTTGGTATCTTTACACACTCTGCAATACGCATATGAGGCAGTTCTCAGGGCTGTATGAAGACTCTACATGGGCATTTTAGATCTAGGTTAAGACACACTGCTGCTTTATTTGCCTTAATTATGTAGTATGATATTGTGATGCATGTGTTGCCTAAAACATTTATTTTAATAACGTTCGGTATTGCTCCCCTGGCGAAAATATAGCCTTAATGGGGCGTCAACGAAGCTCAAGCAACAAGGGAGGGTGAACGAAGAGTCTGGGGAGCGTAAAGTGGAACACCGGAGAGTAAACGAAACGTCTTCTTGTACTATTAACGGAGCGTAGAGGGGGTGCAAGTCTGCTCCCGCCTTTGTAAATAGGACTATATGTAGTGCTATTTATAGTTTTAAAAATTGCCTTGGACATTTTTTATTGAAGTAACGGTGATAATAACACAATATATAAAAATTAAAACAATAAAAACCTAGAAAGAAGTAATAATTATGCCATGTGAGGGATTCGATCTGGAACCCTTTCCACTCACACCCGATCGCCTTAACCACTGGGCTAATACTGCTGTGTAAAAAATGAGAGTTTCACAGAGTTTAAGTTTAATTACCTACATACCGCGACGTGTTTTTAAGGTTTTTAAATGATTGGATTTAAAGACTTTTGGCTTTCAATGACCAATGGGGGAAATGTACGAACTGGCTGGTGACCAATCAGTAACACTATGTTAATATTCAATTCCTATCAAATATTACTACGGGATCATTACTGTAGGTATGTAATTGAAGTTTAAGTTGTCCGTCAACGAAGATCCAACATAACATAAACTAAAAGTATTGCATATTATTGAGGCGTTTGAACGCACCAGATTTTAATTTACTCAAGCCAATTCTTAAGGCAAAAATGACAATGTGTTTTCGTAGTAGTAGCGGTCAAATCGAAGAGTACACAAAACCATCAGCCAACTCTTCCTTTACTTCCCCGGAAGCGTTTTAGAAGTGTTGAGGTGGGGATAAAAAACGAAGCGTCAAAGGAGCCATGAGGCAAACTCCGTTCGCTCTTGCGGCAGAGTTGGGGAAACGTGTTTGATGTCAAAAATCTCGGAGAGTAATCGGGGAGTAAATGAAGTTCCTCCAAGAGTGTACAACTCTCCATTGACGCTGCCTCTACGATAGGGCAAGGGTCCGATTTTTACCAGGGTCGTTATCGCAAGTACAGTTCTGTTTCATATCGCATATCGCTTGAAATTTCACATCGGAATGTCACACAGAAGCAATGGAGTAATAAAATTCCATAGCGGAGTATTAAGGAGGATCGGTGGTTTTACTCAACTGAAGAGAATGCGATGAAACTTGCTTGAAACATTAATTTGGTTGTCTTAAAGCTACCTGATTGTTTTAAGAATTATTTGCCGCAGATTTCTTAAGATATTTGAACGAGAAGAGGGCATGAAAATACGGGTTGTTATAGGAATGCAAGGCTTTATTCATCAGAAAGAACCTTTTCTACATATTCAATGTATAATAATTTATATCATCGATCGAAAAATGTATATGCTATGATTTTTACTCCGAGCGCTTGAATAAACCCCTCAGACGCGTTGCAGATCGTGTGAAATTGTCACCACGGGTAAGGTACTTGAACGTGGATACAGAAGAAAAGGCATTAGAACGTTTAATTGCATGCCCAATTCTCGATAAAATATCTTTAAAAAGCTGCGTTAAAGAATTCTGAAAATTTGAAGGTAGCTTAAGAACAATATTTTTAATACTTTCAGGAAGTTTCATTGAATTCTCTTAAGTTGGGTGAAACCACCGAACCTCCTTGATGAAATGTGAGGGACGCAGATTTCTCGAAAACACGTCACGCTATGCATGGCATGGAATTGCAAGGCAATAAATATATCATATTACACACTATTTGGCATAGATACTCATCATCACTACTCTATGTCCCATCTACAATGCAACTCACTTACCGCAGAACTTTGCTATAGACGCTATTATAATGGGGGAATATCATTCGAATGCTTTTCCGATATTACCGTTGAAATCAAGTTTGCATTGGTTTTTATATATATTTACGGAGTTGCTTTGAAATATTAAGGCCTTATAACCAAATTACTATTCGTAGAAAGTTGCGTATTTTTCTGTTACCGCAAAACGACCTATGACGTCATTTCATCCATCGATCAAAGGCCCATGGTTAGATTTCCGGTGAAGACGGATATTTTTTCAAAGTATTTTCTAAACCTTTGTGCTGTTGTATTTTCGGAGGAAGTGGGCATCTTCACAAAGGCCTATTTAAGGCATCTTTTAGAATGTATCGGGAAGAAGAGGGAAGAAGCGGTGGATGAAATTACGTCACGGCAGTTATGGGAAAGTTGCCCGTTCATTCAACCTTAGACTCCTGTATCTCTGGTAATTTTTGGAATCTTTGAGATGTGATATGCAAATGATCATTAGTCATGACCCCCTGCACGACTAAGTAAAAATGCAAATATCGTGGTAAACCCCCAATGCGTTTTCTACTATATAAATGCACAGAGGTACAAGACTTTTACAGGAAACATGCGGAACATGATGTTAGTAGTAATTAACTGAGCTAGAAAAAATCATTTAAAGAGCAAATCAACTAAATTTTTTGCACTATCGAAAAACCTAATACTTAAATCTTTGTGGTAACTATTAGTCTCGTACCGTAAACAGGAAAAGTAACATTTTGAACATGTCCGTTCTCGAGTTACATTTTGCTTAATTTTATTCTAATGATCTAATCTAGGGTAGTATGTAGGACATCGTAGGCAATTCCAATTCCCAATACATTCCATATTCTTTGCTCATTCACTAAATAGAAACGGAAGACCATAGGGGATGGGATATCTTGGAAGGGGGTAGCGTAGCAACCCTCTCTCTAACCCTCGTTCCCTCAATCATCCCTTCCATCCTGTGGTGAATGGTGGATTAAGGAACGGCTGTTGGGGATAACCTTCCACAGCCCTCCACCTCGACCGGCCTATTCCCCAAAGAAGGGAGGAAGATAGAGAGACGGCTGGTAAGAAAATTTCAAGAAATCTCCCGCCTCTAACCCCACATCAACCCGGCGCGAATCAGCTCACTACTCTCTCCCTCAAGGATTACCAAGTGCGTACAGCAGAGTAAGCCGTAGCAGGGGAAGTGGTCCCCGCAAATCCCTTTTTGGCATTTTTTTCCCATCTCAATCCACTCACTTGATACACCCCACCTTATCTGCCCCCTTCACGTACCTAATCTCCTTCCCTAGAATTTGAGGTAGTCATGGGCCAGGGTGAGGGGGTGAGGAATACATGTAAATGGGAAAATCAAATCAACAGAACTCTCATTTCATCTACCACACCTTGCGTCTCATCAACAAGCAGATTCTTCCATGGAATACCAAATACCTGTTCCAAGGTTCGCTGCTACTTCAGGGTGGAGGAACACTCAAAAGCTATTCACTCGAAAAGGTAATTTGAATCAATTGATGTCATCACCTTTATAGGACTGCCACTCATCTTATTAAAAGGCACTTGAAAATAAGCTGGAATTTCCCAGAATTTCCGCCAACGTAACGAAGTTGTCAAACACGAAGTTTAACTAAATGATGATAAATTTTAATACATGGCATTAGTTCTAGTGTGCAGGCGGAAAACCGTATATAAAGATTTAGCTGACAAAACCAGGCGAAGTTTAATTAAATATACCACTACCGATTTGTATATTCTATCACAAATAGTAAATACAAAGACACCGTAGGAGATCAAACCCTGGTAATCGTCATTTAAAAGTACCGGATTAAGTTTTTGCTTTTACAGCGATACAGCGATTAACTATCTCAATGTAAGTGCAATATTGACCCCACCAACACACTAACGTTAAAAAAACGTTAGTAATACGTTTTTTGGAGAGCACGTGCCACTCTCGTTTGATTTCCTAACCACCCTAACGGCCAAATTGTCGAGCCACGTCAAGTGGTTCGAGAGAAACACAAAAATAACGTTCGCTGTGGACCTCCGTCGATTCACGGAGGGGGCCGGTCGGGGGTCCCGGTCCCGACCAGACTTACTTAGGTCACCTTTGGTCTGAATCGCTGACTCAGCACAGCTTTGGTTTTGAAAATGAGCAAAACCTGCAGGATCCTTTCTTTTGTTGTTGAACTACCGGCGTAGGACATTGACCTGTACTTCAAACATTCTTAGCTAGGAAGACGCTGTGAAAGAATGAATAAAAATGTAGGTATGCGTTTGAATAGACTTTGGCATGGGAAGCTTGAAGATAACGGGACATGTGCCCTGAATCCACCCATATAACCCCTTCAACTTGTCCCTGGCTGGCTGGCTAGGAAATTCCATGAGTTTTCGCAGGCTTACTTCTTACAGGCGTTTATTGCTCCGTGATCTATCTTAGTTAGCTGGTGTGTTATTTCCCTCTGTGCGGTATGTTATTTCGAGCTTTTGAACTTCGCTTATAAATGCGTTCGTGTTTTGAAGTGCGTGCTTTGTTGAATTACCGTGCTGGATCCGAGTGGGTATGTAAAATGCGCAACAGCGAGTAGAATCACGACACGATATATCGACTGACGGCCTCAATCTTGCTTGGAATGCAATTACTGAGAAAATATCTGGAAAACAATGCAGGAGAATTAAGTAGAATGATGGGATAGTTAAACTTTCCCCCATTATTTCCCCATTACTAAAGTCCTTTACCGTTAGACGCCGCATGGACATGGCTATCTCTCTTTTCGTTGTGCATAAGACCATTTTGTTTCCATTAAAATTATCCCTCAGGTTTCCGCGATGTTTATAATTGTCTTTTGATTATTTTGGGCATTCTTTGCGTTTGGTTGCTTATTTTTACAACTCTTCGCCTCTTTTTCTGAAGGCGTCTTCAGGTAAACTTTTCATTTGCATTTAGGCCGCATTTTAAAGTGGCTGGTTGCTAAGGCGCATTGTCAATGGCTGCTGTAGTTCGAAATTCAAACTGAGAGCCCTGATTGGCCGGAGTTATCACACACTTCCACGTCATCGTGAGGGTGTAACCGTCTTCCCGGTTTAAGTTCATCGACTTAAAAATAGCCGGTCATGTCACCATTAGTTAATAATAGTAATAGCTTATTACCTGACGGCGCCACCAGAGATATGCGAAACGCTGTAAAATAAGCAACCAAGTGCGATGAATGTCAAAAATACTCAAAAGAAACATTTTTTACCATGTTCTGACGTTTCTCTGGGAGCTCTTGGAATAAGGGCAGCCCAAATTATGGAGAAACTATATTTCTTAACGCTACGAAAAAATACAGGGACAAACTTACTGCACACATTCAGAGACATAAAAGCGTCTATAAAACAAAAATGGGAGTAATGAACATGAAAACAGTCGAGGAATATTTGGGGTGTAACACATTTTGAAAATAAAAGGCAAAAATGTAGACATTTCAATGAGCAAAGCCGTGGATAGAAATGAATGCAGGACTGATGGCGATTAATGATGATGTTCGACTTAAAATAAGAATGATTGTTTGGAATAAAAATTAATAATGGTATATGAAATAAGACCTCAAAGCATCTGACACAAAACCAAAATGATATTTAATTGTGTTGAACAGTATTACAGCAATCATACAGTATGTTTCCTAATCCTATAAAGAAAAACATTCAGTTATATTCTTGGTTTTCAAGTTAAGGGTAGGATAAAGATGTTTATTTAAGAATGGTTGAGTGAGGATTCCAATTTGGTTACGAGCTGCATTTAGCATCGTAGTAATGGTTAGACATTCAAATTCTTCTCAGTACACCATTAGTCGAACTTTATCAAAACTAACCCTACCGGTAATAATTTTATCCGCGGATAAAAGGTATGAACCCTGTTTACGTGACAGTGAGAGAGTGAAAGACAAAGCTTGGCAAACTACCTTAGATTTGTACACAAAAAATTAGGGAACGGTTACTTTAAGAGAGTAGCTACTTCTTCATGAAACACATATTATCTCAACATAAAAAACAGGAGTAGGAAATCGATGTTAATATTCAGTCATTTATATTTAAAAAATATTACTTTTTAAAGTCACGGAAAACTTAGCTTATAACATTAAGGATACGAGGAAGATAACATTTAATGGTCCTAGGAAGAATGGAGAGAAACCCAGCGTCTACATAAGAAAACTCTTAATAAATGGAGCCAGGGGTCCATTTAAAAAATCGAATCCGACCGACGAAGTATTTTACTGGAAATTCTCTCCACATTTCCTTCTCATAGAGATTGGGAATCCTATGACACGTCTCCACCACTGTACTCTAGTCACCAAGGCAACGTGATTCCACATTAAATTCCATATCAGGATGCTGTCATATCAATATGTGTTCACATTTGGCCTCATCATCCACCATTCATGACGTGTCATATCATTCAGACGGATAAGCGGAGCATGCAATTTGCATTCAATGTCAACCATTTATTCAATAGCAATAATTTTTTTCTCCAAAAAAATTCTCTCACGAATTGTTCTGCACACAAAAATAGGATCCATTTCGATCGGTGCACTGAAAAGCGGACGGGTGGTCACAAGAGTATATTGACGGTTCGTGGAGCGAGCACAGATTTGTATCCCATCGGAAGCAGGTTTCCAACCCCTAGGGGGAGGGAGGTATAGGGGGACTTTACTGCCCACTGCTTGTCGACCCGGAAGGGAAGGTTATATTTCAAGTGCAGCGCATTGCCATTTGCAAGAGACGGCGAAGGACACTCGAAATACATCGCCTGCTAATGCTTTGGACGTGTTACGCTCCTTCCTTCTCTTAAATCTTAGAAAGAAGATTAGACGTCAGACGCAAATGGTACGATGCCGTGTGCCACATCTTACGTGATCGTACTCTGATTTCGTGGAATAATAAAAAAAAGGACACAGTTTAGCGATTTTATTTTGTTGCACTTGAATCAACTACTCTACGAGTCTTGCAAATGCTTCACAAAACTTTGACTTGAAGATCTTCCCTTACAAAATGAAGGTCATAACAATTGCTAAATACCCTATTTTATGGAAATTAGAACTCAATAATCAAGAATAAAACAAATTCTTGTGACAAATAATTTGGGAGCGATAATTTCGGGACTCACAAAGTATGAATCGATATATCAAAGTTAATAGTTTGGTTGAAATAGTTGGTAGCTTCATATTTAAGCTAATGTGTATCTTTGGCAATATTTAAAAGTGATAAAATATCAGTAAAGGATCAGATAAGAATTCCACATGCGAGAGAAATAGGAAGTGATTCAAAATGCAACCAAACACAGCTGTAGATCACGAATGAAAGTACTGATGAAAATTATAACAAAGCACACATTATAATTAATAGATTAAGAAATGAATGATAGTATAATGCTTGATGTTAAAAGTGGTAGCCTATAACCGATTGAATACATTCACTCACAGGGAAAATGGAATAAACATATCAAACTAATTAATAAGGAGGGAATCATGAGGATAGTAAGAGATTGGAAGAGCGAAGGTTAAGTGAAGAGCTGGATGATTGAGGCAAGAATGGTAGGAAAACCAATAGTTGTTGTAAATTAACATACTACAGGATTGTCAGAAATTATAATTTTAAGTAAAAATATGTAACTCAGAAAATAAGCCAATGCAACCAGTTAGCCAATTAGCCAGTGGAGCGTCAAAAGTCAAACACGATCATTTCCAAGAGGTAATTTAACTTTCAAATTAAATTTCCAAGTAAGAGACAATGAGGAAACATCATTAATAAAGAACAAGAAATAAAAGCGACATAAACATTATTCTGAAGGACTTGGATGTGTTGTTTACGTTTTATCTATGCGATTATCTGACTTAGACATGAGCTAATAAGTCCTCAAGCAGGATTACAAACCAAGCACTAGAACGACTAAAGGAAGGCATGCTGAAAAGTTGAAGAATCAGAAAGTTATGCATAGAAGATATTAAGGAATATCTATGGTATTTACGAGTATATGGTTGAAGAATAAACTGACAAGTTAGCTCATGGAGCCATATAATAAAGCAACCCAAGGCTCACCAAGGACAGTAGCTCTTCGGAGGAAGAAGATACAGGGGGCACTCGGAAGTCGGACACAATCCGTTCCAGAACTAAGAGTGACTTCCAAATCAAATGTTCTAACGTGTAACTACTAAAGTTGATCCTGATTCTCAGGTATTCCTAAAAGCATTTGCTTCTGGGGTGGGAAAGAATAAATTTAAAGACAATAATTAAGCATGCAAATCATTTTTATCTTCAATATCCTCAGTGTAGAGATGACTTTTATATACTTCCCCAATGTAAGGATAATATTCATCCATTTAATACTTATGTAAAGAGAACTTTAAGCTTCCATATTATTATCTAAAATACCCCGCTAACGACAAGTACTTAAGTATAGCTCATTTTCAAGAATACACATATTGTGTGTATTTTATGTAATGTGGAATACGATATATGCAGAGGTAAATTCCAGTTTACGGCGCAACGCATGAGGAGTACATACAAGCCCGAATCACTAGGGAAGCCATTGTATTACACGGACTCCATTGTGACGGTAATGTAGCAAGCTCAATGGTATATGAAAGCAAAATATACATGCTGAAATCCGGAATAAATATTATTAAGGGAAAAGAGGGGAGAAGGCTATGCGGTCATGATGCGGTCATGCAATCTTACATGTATCCTAAAAGATATGCCGCTATGTTTCATAACTGTTATGCGCACACTGTAGCCATTAGGATACATTCATCTTACTATCCCATTTGGGTCATTTCCTAGGTATTTTTTTTATATTATTGGTCTAAACGTCGATTATTGTTTCATATGAATACACGAAAATTAAATGTTCTGAGAGTGTCCACGCCTTATAAAAGTCCGAGTTGACTTGAAATAACAGTAGAGTTACTGATGGAGTGAGGAATTTTTGACAACTCAGCAATACGATTTCTTGTATAATGGTGTTTTATTACATAGAGCAAATATATCATCATACTAATATATAAAAATTGAATGGTGTCTGTCTGTCTGTTGCTCAATCACGCATAAATTACTGAACCGATATGGCTATCCTCTATACCGAAGGTGCAGTCCGGGTGATGGAGAATTTATAGGTCAAATAAACATGGCTGCTGCTGCTAATGCTCCTTTTGACGTTGTAACCGCTGGATTGTACCCTTTTATCCAATCCTGATTAAAATACTCAACACACATATCGGCGTTGAATTGCGCAACTCAATTGAGTCATTGAATGCAAATATATTTACGTACACAAGGGAAGCGATCAAGCTGTTATTCACTAATAAAACGGCTCAAGAGAACTAGGATGGACGAAGTGACCATCAATCCACCTGGGTATTATTTTGATTTCCCGTGCAAGAAAAGGGACCAAAAGTCACTCATCTCTCCGTACACCTGAAAAATGGTCAGCGTGTCTACTACAATGAACACAACATACAGGATAGGTTACCAACTCTTCAAAAAACAACGCTGGCAGTATTCCTGAGGCTTTGCGGTTTTCTTATAAATTAACTTCAATGTTTTTCACACCCGTTGAATTTCAACGAGTACCTTCCTCTAGTACCAATACATAAAATTTTGTATCTATCTGTCTGTTGCTCAATCACGCAAAAAATTGCTGAACCGATTCAGCTGAAGTTTGGCATATAGTGAGAAAATATATCTGTGTGCAACAAAGGCTATATTAAAAAGCCCTCTCTGGTAGTCCCTGGTGGTCCATGCAAAGCATTGGGTTTGGTGCAGTGGTTTCATTTTTTCTTTTTAAATGTACTTTCACCCAAGATAGAGGGCTGGAAATTTTTTTCTCGGCGATGGCTAAATAAATGAAGTTTCTAATAATTTCAATCTATTTTCTGTTACGCTTCGTAATTGCTGAAAATTAAGTTTTTTGCTGAAAAATCTCACATTTTTCTCTGACATCAACTATAGCATATTTCCTTGACAACATGAGATTTTAATTTTAAAGGATATTCACGCATCTGGGATTTACGTTTTTCTACAGACCCATGATAGCACGTAGAAAGAAAATCTGTATAAGAAAGGCCGAGAGTACCAAGGGCCCCATGAAAAATTGCTTCGGGCGGTAATCGATAAATTCAATGCATATTTACAACAATTTTACTCTTCATTGTCTATTCTCAAAGTAGCTCTCATAGGGGAACCAAATGTTTACGAGAGAACACAAACGTAGTAAACGATACACATAGAGGAATTAAATGTGAACGAATATTTTCTTGCAGATAGTAATGGTATTAATGCCTCTGTTGCTACAACAAACACGGCGTTGTTTATTATCGTTTATTACTCAGATGTATTACACGTAGTGAAACCATCTGCCTCTCATTACGTTTATGAACTGTTTTTTTGACCAATTCCCAAATCATAAACTATACGAGTTATTTATATATGTTAAAAATTGTTAAATTTCAGTAAACCTACATTCACTCAATCATCGAGTTGCCTATTCAGACTCGCTCGCCGCTGTGTTTCCCCTCCATGGACTTAAAAATATATTCATCAAAATGCCTAATAGAAAAAAAGAGTAAACTTTCAAAAAAATCTTCTAAAGCAAGTGGAATGTCTTTTTTTCGATAAAATGAGTCCTTACCAGAAAAACGACAAAGGTTAGACTTTGATGCTCAAAGATATGCCCACCAGCGATCTCATGATCATCTCCCCGTTGTGTTTCTCGGGTTACGCTAAGAACCGCACAAATGTCATCCTAACCCAAACTACGGACTGGCAACCAGCTAAAAATCTGATTCAAATATAGATCCATCTGTGTCGAAACTTCAATCTGTTTCAAGATGGCGAAAAGTATAATTTCGTCTCTACATGCTTCTTACCCGAATGAAGAACGGAAATTCTGCGCAATGAACGACATATGTGCATGAAAATCTACAAGTCTACTAAGAATTACCATAGATTTTTTTTACATCCGAAACCAATGATTACTGCTACCCTTTATGCCGTAGGCTCAATCCGGGTGACGGAGGATACATTGGTCAAATTAGCATGCCTGCTGCTGCAAATGTTCGTTTTGACGTTGTCAACCACTGAATTGTACCCTACTATCCAATACTGATTTAGATACTCAACGCACATATCAACGTTGAATTGCGCAACTAAATTAAGTCATGGAATGGAAATATGCACACAGGGGAAGCGATCAAGCTGTTAATTACTCAAAAGACGGCTCAAGAGAACCGGAGGGACGAGGTGACCGTCTATTAACTTGGGTGCTAATTAAGTAGTAATGAGTCTGCGTGTCCCATTTTTGGGTTTCCCGTTGAAGCGCTATCGGGAGAAGGGAATTTTCTCGCCGGTAACACCCGTTAAAACAAACTCTTTCCAAGCTTGGGTGCGACAAGTAAGGAAATTGCATGAAACACAAGTATTATCAATAAATAACTGAACTAGCAATATATTTCGAACATAAAACAAACCAACAAAATATTTACAAAAGTTACAAGCAAATTACCCACAGGTCGAGTGCCAGGCAACCGTAATGAGAATTTCCACTTTGAAAATGATTAAGAAATACAGATACGAGAGGTTGTGCTTCTATTGTAAGAAAAAAAAAATGACTGAAAATCAGCTGGTTCACACAAAGGTGTTACTCGGTCGCCGTTTCGACTGCAAAAGACGGCGTTCTCAGGGGTGAAACAGGTGACGAGGGGGTCTGTTGGCAAGGACGAGGTGGAATGGGTAAGCTTAGGATATAGGCGATTGCTAGCCTTGGAGAGGAGGAACTAGTGGGATGAGTGATAGTTGGGGTGGCAGTTTTAAATTGGAGCCACAGTAACGGTTTTCATGGTTTCGGCCGCAGAATACAGGATCAAAGCCTTTGTGCCTTGGTCAGAATGACCGCATTTTTGGAATCCTTCCTCACTTAGGGGCTATATAAACGATGCAGGACATGGTAAGGCAAAGGCGTGGCAAAAGTCGTGGCAGAAGGCGTGGCAGAAGTCGTGGCATAAGTCGTGGCAGAAGTTGCTGGCAGGAGTCGCTGCATTTTAGAGTCGTAGGCATTTTGACCGTCGTTGGCGCCGTGCCCTTTTTTCAAATTCCCCTCTTTGGGCATGTTTCCCCTCTGCGGATTGTTTACCCTCCGGACCTTGCCGAAGGACTTGTCCGAGGCGCGTCCCGCCATGAGCGCTAAGTCCTTTGGCTAAGTCCGGAGGGTAAATAGTCCGCAGAGGGGAATTTGAAAAAAAAATGGGGTGGGGGTGTTTAAAAAATGCCACACCGTGCATGAAAGGGAACCAACAGTCACTCACCTCTCCGTGCACCTGGAAAACGGTCTGCGTATCAACTACAACGGACACAACATACAAGATAGGTTACGAACTCCTTAAATGACCACGCTGACAGTTTTTCTTCAGGCTTTGTGATTATCTTATAAAATAAGTTCAATGTTTTTCACACCCATTGAATTTCAACGGGTACCTTCTGCTAGAAAATATATAAATATAACATGACTTGATTACAATTGGCGTAGAGGCTTTGCTGGTCAAGGAGGGCGAAGAAAACGTGTACGGCAAGAAGTGTGATCGACTATCAAAGAAACCTTCAGTGGTCCACGGCCACTTCTCCCCTCCAAGTTTGCAAGATTCTCTGTCTTTAGCATCATGTTTTACGTAGGTAGGCGCTTCAAAGTTTTACATTATGTATTATATGACGAATGAATCGTATTTTCAAATAAATGTATTTATAAAGTGCTCATTCAAGCTGGAGAAAATCAAAAACTAGACACGGCAACATTTCCCAACACCTCCAGAAACTTTAGGCAGCTAACTTTTGAGCCGATTAAATTCGTATAATTTTCCCGATGTTTATGTCTAAAGTATAGTACTCTGTAGACAAGCATCAGTTTAAACATTCAGTGTTAACGATTTCATTAGTACTTACATGCATTGTTCAATTATGGCAAAAGAAAATGATGGGGAAATAGTAACCCTTCCGCGATTTGGGACGATAAAATATTTCTTCGTTTCTAGTGTTATAGGCAAGATAACTCCATACACAGAACTAATACAACTACTAAAAATATTCAAAAAATTGGGAAAAATTGAGAAAAAGAATAAAGAAGGAACTCAAGGTGAATATATTGTAACATTAATTCAAAGTTAATACAGGAACTACTTAAATGTAAATAATCTGAAACAATGGAAAAATGTTCAAACTACCTATAATTAGACATTTTTATGAGAATTCCTCACTTAAAAACACACTCTTTATGAAGAAGATTTATTTTGGGAATATGCGATACCAAAAGTGAGGGAAATGGTTGAATGTCGCGAATTAAATCGAGTTCAGAATCGAGTAAAAATATTGGTAGGATTTAATTCATAGTGAACTGCCTTTGAAATAGATTTTTCCCTGAGAATCGAACAATAGGGAAATATGTTAAATAAGCTTTACGCATGACCATTAATCTTAATATTATACCTTTTTAGAGCGCAACTATTTTCTATTCCTACTAGCGCTTGTCACAAATACCCGTAGGGACACTAAGCACAGCTTAGAAAGACCGACACACAGGAAAACTAAGACTAAATGGGACAAAGGTCGTCCTAACTTCTGATGTTTATCCATCGGACGGGCGTTCAAGTTCAGAGTTTAAAAAAAGTATAAAAGAATGAGTAAGGCTTTACAAAAAAAAGCGAGGGTATGAAAAAGCTAAGAAGACGCAGCTGTACCTCGCGGCCTCTACAGGGATCTTTCGGAGCTTAGACGGTGAAACAACTTCTCTCGAAGCAGAAACAGAACATCCCCACACGGCGTGCTCCTTCGACTGACTAAAGCAAAACATTCACTGTGAGAAACTTCCCGCTAGAAGAGCGGGAACTTCCGCCTTTCTTACCAACTATGATACAGAACGCAGCCGTAAGGTGACTTTTTTCGGTAGAATCACAGCGCTCTAGAGGCTAAATATTTTGTCCCTACTCAGTACCACCTAATCTTTCGCGCTCTTTTCATGAATTCCAAAAATTGTCCTCATTTACCCTACAAAAGGCATGCCAAAATGTAAAGAAATAATTTAACTTCCACCGGAGGGGTAACTAGCTATTCGTGCCCTCCAACTTCGTAACTTACGGTGAATGTTTTCCCATGTGTTCGCATTTGATAGTACTATGTGATTAAACGATTGATAAATCCTTTAAATGGTTTTCAATATTTTCACATTTTAACCAATGTCATACATTGTCATTAGAATACTTTTGCATCGAAACCTCAGTTGTATACAAGCAATTAACTTTATAATAAGCCTAATCATCAGGTTTATACTCGGAATCACCACTAATTGTACTTTTGACATTAATATTTAAGCATTCCATCATTAAAGGAGATTGATGATTAGATGAAGAATATAATAAATGTTTAGTTTTTTTTAATATAATGAGAAAAATCCATTTTCTTCCGTAACAGATAAGGATGTACGCTCATAATTTAAATCACTACACATTTTCCACAGCCAAATTCCATACATACCATTCAATACATCCAATATAAATGTCTTCACGGTCTTATTTCATCAAAGGAAATGACAATATTCACTATTTTATTCTGCTGCTGAGACTTCTCTATCAGGTTTTGCTAGTAAGGTGTTTGACGGAAGTGCTGGTGCTGATAAATCGGATACTAATAAATTTATTTATTTTTTAAAAATATTGGCTTTTTCTTTTGCTTATTTAAAAAAAAGTTAATAGTATTTTTTAATATCTGCCAACATTTTTATACGCTACATGAAAATGTACAATCATAAAAATTATGAATAAACAGTTGAAATTTAAACACAAATCAGGCATAATGTTTCTGAAAGTGAAAAAATCAAATGCTGCGGAAGCGAAAGGGTAAGCCATATTTTATAAGAAACTCTGTTATACAGTCAGTAGTCATGCGTCTCATTTTCCTCAAACGATCTCTCTTTTTTGTTCTCTACTTATCAATCGCAACCGGTGGAGTTTGATGAAATAGCATTTTAGAGAATGTAAAATAGAGATTTAGTACTGTCTACTTTATTTTACTATTACAAAAAATGTCTTGGCGTATTACTTCCGTGTCATTAGAAAAAAATATTGCAATTTACCAAATATACCATACTCTATTCAGGGATAACAATATTGCACCTAATGATGGCGATGTAATACAACGAAACACGTGTTGTAATTGTAAAAGAAATTGGAGAGTACTACATATGTTCATTTTAATTCTTCTCCGCCGGTTTAATCTCAAATATATTGTACTTTTTATTATGGTCTGTACATACTTCAGTGAGGCACTACATGATGTATATGTAGTTAAAATTTAATACTTTGACCGCAAGTTTTACGAGACAAGTAATTTATGTAAAAAAGGCTACACTTTTTGCGATAACACTACATTACTCACATGGTAGCCCTAATAGAAGGAAAATATCTTCGCCGAGTAGCGGCGTGTTTCAGAAGCAGTTATTTAAAGGCAGAAACAATAGAGTCATTAATTTCGCCAAGGCGGAAACAAATGAAATTTTATAATGCAAGTGACCCAAAATGCCGGTAGTGAGATGGACGTTAATACCAAAAGGGAGAAATTATCATGTCTGTAAATGCCAATCTGATCCAAAACTGGCCAGTTTATTTAAAGGCTCTGTTATAAACCTTGAGGAAATTAAAAATCTATCAAACTGAAACAATTTCGTTTAGTTTAGGTTAATTCGCAATGACTGAAAATCAGTATTTCTGGAATCGTTCTGGTATTGTTCATTGATATTTTTCTCCTTGATAATGACTTTAAAATGTTGAAACAGCTGTAGACCGAAATAAATTGCATAGAATTACAAACTTTTCAATGCATGACAAGCACAACTAAACGTGACCATTGCAATAATTATTATTCATGAGAGTTTTTCAGGAAGTGAGTCTTTAGAACTGAAGCATCAGTTAACGATTCAGTGTTCAGGATGATTAATTAATTGTTAAACGACCCAAAAGTGGATTGGAAGGCATATATCAATATGTAAAATTTAACACCGATGTGAGGAATTTTATCGTGAAAACATCACTTTGGTAGACAATCAAACGTAATAATAAGGCTATAATGTTTAGCATAATGTCTTATGAATAATTAGAAAAATTTTGCTTAAGCATGGAACTATCATAATTTTAAAATAAGAAATTCGTAGTTACCAGAACACCCCGACATCCATGAAAATGTTTTATTTCGTATTCTTTGTTCGACATCTTATAAGAAACCGAACTCATAAATATATCAAATTATTATATATATATATATATATATATATATATATATATATATATATATATATATATATATATATATATATATATATATTATATAGCCCTTTTAATTTCTTTGAATTTGAATTTTATAAAGACATACCTACTGATAAAGGTATGTTGCCGACTTACAGAACTCTTATTTTCTCTTTTCCAATAGGAATTGGTTCTCATTATCAGATTAAATGAAAAATTATTTTACATTGCTCTCCATAGTTTCCGATAATTTCATCGTTGTTGGTTATTCTGATATCCAATGAATGATAGGTAGACACATTAACATTTCTTAGCATTGCATAATCAAATATGATAAAATGTGAACGAAAAACATGTGACTAATTTGAGTGGGCTGATTACAAAATTCGTTCAATGCTAAAACGTGTTATTTATACTACCAGAAAAATAAAACTGTCTCATTTATTATTAATCAAATATATTCTCTTAAAACGATAACGAATAAAATTTGGAAGTACATGCTATATTTGCTTGTAAATGATATTGATTAACCATCTAAATTTATGGCACGTTAACAGAGAGCCATGAATAATTATTCATATGCAGTTTCAATGGATTAATGCACAATCATTCGAAAAATAATAGCCAAATATAGATTGATAAAGTTAGTAGCCATTAGTATGAGTGATTCTGTTGTTTTTTAAATATAGTTTCTAAATAGCTGTATGAAAATATTGATTAAGGAATAAATTAATCTGTGCAAACATACAAAAGATCTCTCGTCATGAGAGAAAATATATGCGTTAAATGTTCGTGTTTGAAATATGATGCAAGCAAGTAGATAGATCGTAAAATTATTCATGATCCCTCGAGTGTGTCGATAGATGACATGTTTTTATCGGTTTTACTTAAACTTCACTTACCTAAGATAAGTTACTTTTCCAATTTACATCTATTCAGCGTCATTTATGACTATACCAGAAATTTCTTTCGAACGTGCAGCACTAATTTAATCGTATATGCAAATTATACCTTTCGGTAAAAACTGCGCACAAATATCTGAATTATCACCACGAAAACGTTTCTATTTAAACATTGATTGTAGTGCCATAGGCCAAAAGTTAAAAATTGAAAGTGGACAGCGTCATCCGCTTCCAAAACCAGCCTTGCAGTAGCACAAGACATATCCTCCGCATTAACAGTAAACGGGAGTGTATAACGGGAACACAGTATTCGACTATCAGGGATTATCAAAGGACACGAGAACGTCAAGCCAGGGCTAAGGCAACGATTCCCCAGCTGCAGTGAATGGGCACTATTTCTCTTCACAGTGCCATAGGCAATGAGAAACGCGGCTAGTCGGTGTAAGAGAATGGTATTTTAGAGGTGATAAGGTGACCCTAAGGTGGAAATGGGCCCACATTAATCTATGTGTGGAGGAAATGGGCACCGAGAGAGGCCAAAGCAACGCAGTCAACCAGCAAACTGAAGCAACAGTGAAAACCAACAAAGAGCTCAATATGCGTCGCTGTTTATGGAATCATGAAAGTTTAGGGATATATGCATTGAACCGTTTGTTTTGCTACCCATTCCAAGCTATTTCAAAGCATGGGTTTTCTGCACCAAAGTTGAATTTGAAACCGATCCGATGAATTTTAACACCCCATATATTTTTACCCAAACAAACTACTGATATTAATCTAAAGCTAGAAACATAAAATCTCATTTGTTTCTCTAAAAAATAAAAATAAGTGATTTTCAAACTCATTTATCGCAATGTTTAGCAATTACTGTCATGCTGCTGAATAAACGACTACAGGATAAATGAAACAGACTAAAATTACACAAGAAAAAACATTTCCATTTTTTTCGTAGCAAATCTCCCGAAAATTTTTTTCATAATTGCCAAATAGGTAGTAACATTCTTCTTAACATTCACAATTTTTACTGAAATTTCATATCTAAAAAGCTTATTTTGCTTCGAATATTATTTATGAATCATGAATCTTTTGCATAAATTATTGATTCACCATTTATCAGCTACCGGCTGCTCATGAATTTCAGTTGTCTGTGCTTTTGCATTCATTCTCACTGCATGAACAATTAGGATTTTTTACTTTCAACATTAATGCTTGGTTTAATTTGTGCTATGTTTGGCAAGGAAGTTGGTATTTCAGGTTGGAAAAAATAATATCAACAGATTATTTATCAATATTCATCAGGCAACATCATTGTCACCCGTGGCGGAGGCATGCAGTTATAATAAAAGAGCCTGATACCGTTATTTTTCATTGAAATTCCATAGTAGTGAAACTGAGAAAATTAAATGAATCCAAGCTGACAAATTGTTTCACCAAGGTTCCTGTTTGCTTCTTCAGATTTGAAGTAATTTGATGCAGTTTTCGTCTCCTGATTTTGTCTTACTCAGTCCGGTCTCAAATTATTTTGTCACGTGTTTTGCTGGGAGCAATTGAAAATACGCTCCAAGCGCAAGAGAGCGTATTGCCATCTTCCCTGTTAAAGTCGTTTGGATTCATTTTGATTTTAATAGCCTCTCTACAAATTATTGTAAAGTAGAGTTTTTATTTTTAAATTAACGAAGCTCCTTCCAAATTTATGCAATCTTTCGGTGAACTCCATGTACACACAGCAGCAATTTGGAAAAAGCAAAATAAATTATCAAAGAAAGACGCTACTTCCCATTAATTATCAGAGAGGTCATTAAAATCCAAAAGAATCCTAACGACTATGACATAGAAGATGATTTTACGCTTTCCAGCTCTTGGAATCGTATTTTCCACGACTTACAACAAAAAGTGCGCCAGAAGATCGGAATTCGGCACCGGATGGAGTGAAACCTATGTAAGGAAAGAAAAACTCCATGAAACTTTGTTAATCCTGAAGATGCAAACTGAACCCGGAAGACCTGTCCCAACTCCTCAAACAAACCTAAAGCTGAGTACCACACGTAAGAGCAAGGTTGTGAGTTCAATAATTGTCAAAGATTTATAAAAGGGGTCAAAGCCGCGCATGAATGAACTTCTTGGTGCACACCATAGTCTTACAGCAAACCAGTTTATTCGTGCTCGATTTAGATTCAATTTGTTTAATATGAGTCATTGTATTCCTAACTATTCTTAATTTAAATCTAATTTAAAGTACTTGTCATATTCTTACACTTAAGATATATAACCTTTAGTATAGACGCCCATTACTACCATTATACAGGCATTTGCAGGAGATGCGTGCTTGGAGGAGAAATTAAATTATCAATTGTGGCAGAACGACCCATGCTCTAAATATATTGTTATTTTTCAGGAGTAAGTGTTCCCTCAAATAGGAAAGAGTTACATTTTTTATATATCACTTATATAAAAAATGCATGGATATAGGGTTAGATAAACTTTCTACCAAAAGAGGCACTGCCAACGTCAAAATATGGAAATCAGTACTCAGCGAAAATCTACAACCGCATACTACTCTGCGTGACTACATGGAGTTGTATGGCAGGGACTTACGCCTGCCTTTAAGAGGAAGAGGATAAAAAAGGATGGGGGATTGTAAAGAGGTTTAATTTCACGCTGGTTTTGTAAACTTTGTTAATGTTCCGTTGGAAGAAGAAATATTTGTACCCATAATATTCCTCTCATTTTGTCATTTCTACCAAACCTAGAAATGTAGAACGCGGTCAAAATAATTCTTTCCGTGTCGTACTGAATCACCTACGATCTTAATTTGCAATTAATTTAAGCCTAGTGTGTGGCTCCTCCTCTCCTGTGGGTAGTGTGTCTCTAAAAGCTCCCAACCTAGTCCTTAATACTTCTTGTTCACTCAAAGCAGTTTATAACAAGCCAGGCGGCTTTCCTTCGTATGTTATTCACTACGCGAATTAAATACCTCTTTGCGGGGTCCCAAATGCTCACTGCGTACTCGAGATGTGGCCTAATTAGAGCTTCACAACTCTTTTACCATTTTATTAAAGAACCTTTCTAATGTTCGCTTAATAATTTCTAGTTACCTTAATGCAGCGACAAGAATGTTTCATATGTGTGTTTCTCTCGTGCTAGGTCTGAAGTTACGGTGATTTACAGGTATTTACTTATATTTGCCGCTCTCACTTAACAGACATATCTATACTTCTTGCTGAGAAGAGTACTAGAGTGCATTTACTAAGGTTAAGTAATTAAAATAAACTGCAGGAGTTGTACTGTTCACTTATATTTAATGAACAATAATTCACAACACGTGCTTCAACGCTTAGTGCGTCATCATCAGGTATGATCGTAACGCCAGACGTAATGCCAGATGTGGTAAAAATTTACTAAGGTTAATCTCAAGCCCCCACTCATGGAACCATGAGGTAAAGTTGTTCAGGTGCGATAAGAGAACTTCTAAGCCAGTGCTTGAGGAAACTTCTGGGTAGATGACAGCATTATCAACAAACAATCAAAATTTGCTCATTAATCTAGATTTTATGGTGTTCTTCAATGCGGGACGCCTGTTATCACTCTGCCCATGTTGGAACTAATTCCGTCGAAAGGTACTTTCATATAAGGTTAGTTAGAAAATATTGAATCCAATTCCTCACTATCTCACAGTTTTTTTAAGGTTCAAGCGACACTCAAGACACAACACAGGTTTGATGAGATTAGTTCTAGATAAGAATTTTTTACAATATAATACTAGACTGTGATTAGGTTAGAACCGAATTAGGACTAAGTGGCTAAGAGTGAATGCGCAGGCTTGAGAGAAGAGAAGGGAGAGAAAATAGGATGAGAAAAAAGGTGTCAATCGATTGCACCCCATCAACCACTTACTTTACTCCAGATAGCAACCTATTTTTTGTCCCCAGCAGCCCGAAATTTTTTGCTCCTCTCACAAGTCTTTCATCTGGTCCTCACCGTACTCTGTCTCGATCCCTTTCAACCCCTGCATTCCCGGCGTCACCCCTTCCCAGCAATCAACACTTTTTTCCGTCGAGTTCTACGCCCCTTCCGCAACTTTCTACGTCATATGAACGCTTCACGCAAGGTAGCCAGACGAGTACCACCAAATAAACCAACTGGAAAAGTTGTAAGCGTGCTGAAAATATCCTGCTGCCATATTTCCGTCAGCATAAGGGTTATTAGGCGTGCGGAGTCAATGCTTCTAATTTTTAACTCTACAATAAATGTTTGTTATCTTCAGTACCTTCATGAAACTTGGTATTCACTCATTAAATTTTTTTTAAAACTCTAAATAATTTCATTTTCTAAGTCATGGGGTCACAGGAACTAACGTTGCACTTTCTGTCCATGGTATCCATATACTATAGTTCCTCAATTATTATTAATTTATAGTCAAAATTTAAAAGAATGTCCTTATTAAATATATCTAAAAGCTATTTTTTGCGATAAATAAACTTTTTTAACTAAATTATTGCAGGCAAGTTATTAGAGCTCCACGAAATTATACGCAAGAATGAGGATGTTTATAATTATGATGATTTTATGGTAAAATTAATCGATATTGTTGTATAAATAATACTAATGTTTTAAAATTATATGTAACTAAATAATTCATAATTTGGGGATCGGATATCATAACGGATGTCAGGTCTTTAAATATTAATCTGAAGATCATAGCTTCCCATTCTCTCCTCTAGCATGCAGGGTCTCAGGTCTTAAATGTTTCACCTGATGATCATAGTTCCACGATTCACTCTAACAAACAGGACGTCAGGTCCTCAATTATGTTCTAGATTATGTCGATTTCACCACAAAACTGATTATTCTACATAATAATTATATTCTAAAAGCTTTACTTACGTTCTGTGCTATTGCGTTTCACGAATTATATCCTGGAACTAAAACACTTATTTCCTTTACAAGAGTTCCGATTATTTTGCAATGTGCCAAGGGTGCCCTATTTTACGGATGTTATTAGAATTATAATTGTTATTTTACATTTGGAGGCAACCACTACAGATTGGTGACGGACGTGATTATTTAGCCAAGCCCTGACTATCCTGGGATCATATTCATCATTGAAAAATCAAGAATTTGGAAAGTTATAGCCGTTATTGGTTGTTAAACGATAGCATTAACTACCTTCAATATTTACTTCCATTCCTGGAGGATAATGACTATTTTTCGCCGTAACGCCGTAGTGCGCTTCGTGTCCTTTCGACGGTGGGTATTTCTTTACATTTTATAACGACCTTTATGTCTTGTTCATCTATTTCTGTAAACCTGAAGATGAAATCTGCCTCCCTCTAATGATAACAGCTTGCAGAAATAGCTTTTTTGGTGCATATAAAGCTTCATCCTCGTTACTGTACTCGTAAAAGGTTCTCTGCCCTGCTGTTGCTTCAAACTAAATTGATGGAGGCTCTTCTCAACATGAGGTGCATCCTGAGAATGAGGATCAGAAAATTTCTCGGATAAGTAATAGCGCAATAGGTTTATGCTTAATAAGTTGATAACTAGTTTCACAGGTTTCATTGTGACATTATGAAATTACCGCTTTTTTCACTGCAACTAACAATACCTGTAAGACATCACGTTCTCGTGACACTATTTAAGGAAACTTGCCGGAATGTTGGTGGAAACGTTTTGCTATACCAAGAAACTGAACGAAAAAATTCTAGGAATCTATGTTTAATATTTGTTATCACACGGCAATTTGAGTATAAATATTCCACCTTAAATCTCACTTTCTCATAAGGAATAATTTTTATTTATTATCTCCTCCTCCCAACTGTATTCCATGGAGGTGATAAATTAGGAGTCTATGAAAAAAAATAGGATAAAGGTTGTGGGTAAGATATACCTGTGAGTATTTACGGTATGGTTAGGAATGAGTGGGTCATGAAAAAATGTGGGTTGGATGCTATAGTAATGAACATATACGTAAGGTATTAAATGAACTAAAAACTTTCCACAAAATATATACGCTCTCACAACTCGGGTTTTAATGAGTGATTGTGATCGTCAGGTAAACGGGTGAATTGTTTCTCTTAATTGATACCAGGAAACCGTAGGGATTGGGGGTTGGGAGGCAATGGCTGGAATGAGTCGTGATGGAGGAAAAAGAAGGTAATGGCTTGCTTCCCTCTCACAATCCACAGCCGCAAACCTTTCGTCGTCTATCACTGAACCTCGCGTTCCCACTCACTACCCTTGAAGGTCACACTGATTCCATTACCTAGTTCTCCATTACTATCCGAACCTCCAATCCCAATGTTTCCGGCTATAAATTGAAAGAAGCAAAATACTAGTTCCCCTGGTACTTTTCACCTGACAACGATCACTTATTGAAACCCGGGTCGTGAGTGTGCATATTTTTGTGTAGTTATGTAGCAGTTATCAGCTCATTAAATACGTTTGATGACGGAATACCACCAAGTCACTGAGAACTGATCTTTTTATATATGACAGGAGTATCTTTCGTCGGTTTGACCACGATGAAGGAACGGTTGAGAAAAAAATAACGCATGAGATTCACAATAGAGGAGTTAATGGTATGAGAGGACGGAGAAAGTCAAGGGTGAATGTGCTGGAAGAGACAAAAGTCTTGAAGTATTGATGAGTATTGATTGAGTCTTTTAAACAGGAGGAAGTGTATGAAGTAATGTGGAAGAAGTGGTAGTGGTATCCAGGAAATAATTAAAATGAGCCATTTTCAATGCCTAAAACCAAAAACTAGCCCATTTGGCTGTACCTTTCCCGGAAAGGAAGGGCGTGATCGGTATGTATGCATGCAGTGTCTTTATATGGCTTTACTTAAGTCGTAAAAGGTTGCACGGAAGGGAATAATTCTAAAACCACTTTGTTTGACGATGAGTTTCTCGCATTGGGTTAAAACAATATCTTATCTTAAATCTTCTTAAATCTTAAATCGGTCTTAAATCTCGGAAGAGAGGATTTTTTTCTAGTTGTAAACACATCAGTAAACAAATTACTGTAAACCTGTTAGTGAAATAAGTATTTGTGAGTTGATCCTATATTTATCCTGAGTCCTGCGTTGAAAACGTTTCCCAGCTATTATTTTCACTCATTGTTTCTTTTCGCACTTCAATAGCACCCATTAAAAAATTATATATTTCCTCACTTAATGGTAAGCAATGATATAAAAAACAACTGAATAGAATTCAAAAGGCGTTTAGGCCTCTTTATAGAGAACAACGTCCTAAAGCGAGAATAATGCTTAAAGATATTTCACCGTAAACGTCAGTTCAAAATATAATAAGAAACATAAGAAAGAGGTTTCCATGAATGGGGTGAAATTAAAAGGATATGAATGCGTGCTTAAGGGCCATCTGAAGAGGGAAAGTGGAACTGAGACAGAAAGAAATTACATGGCTCATTTTAAATTTAGATCGTTGTTGTTTACCACACGCTCACACAGTGAGCTAATATTTTTTCTTAAATTATTACTGTTAGGAGTCTCAATTTTTAAGGAATGATGAATGTGACCTATATCATTTTTGACTAATACCTGTAACTACTTAAAGTCCAGGAACCGATCATTTTCACTGGTTAATTACTGTCTATAAACACGTAGGAAGTTTCTTAGTTTCTTTAGTCTCAAGCGAGAAAATGTATTTATGAGGACTTTTGATAGCTTGTACTCAGCCTAAAAACTCAAACCTCAGTATTCCACGTTAAAAAAGATGAAGAAGTCATCCAATCTATTTAATGAATACAATACTAGAGTAGGATATTACGTCATGTGTCTAACCGTTTGATGACTTAAAAATGGAAAGAGCGATCACTGTCTTTGCCTGCTTTATTTGTATCCCTCCGTACGCAATATGAGATAAATCTCCAAGTCCATGATCACTTCATCTGCGCAAGTTATTCTGCCTCCTGAGAGCTGTTTCTCAGCAAGGGGCGGACCGAATACTACCGGATACATGAAAAATACAGTTTTTTAATGGAATATAGAAAAACCAATCTGACTTGGACTGTGTCGATTCAATCTTATCCTCTTCTAAATCCTTCTGCCCTTGAAGATCTTTTGTTTTACATCCCGTTTGAATTGACCAATGTATTTATACCTCGATCTTAGTCGTAAAGATTACAATTCCATTTAATGTTTGCATGGTTTTCCTAAAACATTCGTTATGTGCTTTAAATATTCTTTTGACGCTTATAACTTATGACAAGTTGAGGTCTACAAAAATAAGATATTTTGTAGACCTTTTGTGTGGTGTGGAAGGAGCACACTGCGGAAGACTGTTACTGGGTGATAAATGAACCGAGGATCCAGCTAGTGGAGTGGAAAGTGGAGGAGGTTAGAAAGAGAAGGTATGGGATAGGGCAAGATAAACAGGATTTTTCACCGTCGTCCAGAAGCAAAGGGAGAAGGTGAAGTGCAAGCATTTAACAAGTCTAACTCACTTTCCGAAGGCAAAGTTTCGTGAGAGAAGAAAACTCAAGTCTTGAACATCTTGCTCTCTCCACTGGGGGAACTTCTTGTAGACGGGAGCTTGGGTTGGGTGGCTGTTGGGGTGGTCGGTGGGGGAAGCAAGGAGGTGGCAAAAGTATACGGTCGTAAAGAAGCTTCGGGGCGGACCTGGGTCTCTAGATATAGAGGAAGGCTTGGATACCGAGGTACGAGGCGGGCTTCGGGAAGAAGAGACGAGTTACAGTCTAGAAAGACAAATTTTGAAACTTCGGAAACGTTTAAAATTACCCGAAGGGAGTGATGGTTTGGAAGTACGTATAACCGTCGTGCAGTAAATGAACCATGCTCTTGAAAGCGAAACTCGTCAGTATGTAGGTGTACGTGCCCCTATATTCATACACAGTAATAATGATTTTAAGTATACATAAATTAGAAATTTAGCATAATTATTTCCAAAGAATGATAATGAAAGCAAAGCGCTTAATGGGAGTAATTTTTACGGAAGCCCACGATCACGTTAAGTGAGAGACTTAAAACTATTTGGTATGCAAAGATGACATGCCATCTGTAGCAAAATATCTGCATAGAAATATGACCAAGGGTGACAAAATTTATTGTTTGAATAGAATAACGAAACATCAGGGCATATGTGCACTGAGCTAGACTAGGACAAAATGTATATCAAGAGGCCGTGGTATCGCCGGCTTTGTAAGTCAATGAATTAACCATGTATCATTTGCAAATCATTATTATAGCGTTCTGTTTCAAATTCAAGGAAACAGGAAAATTATGGTATGACTACAATGTACTAAATATATCACAAAAATCCCCACAAAGAAATATAAATAATGGTGATAATGTTTCCATCATTTTGTAATAAACTGGTGGAAACAAAAAATATTGTATGATGAATTCTCAACCAGAAATAAATATGTCAATATTTATTAACTTGTAGAAATGTAAATGCTAGTACTAAACTTAATGGTTCCTGTGCTATACTTTGTATCAATTACTTTACATTTTATTCTGAGAAAATCAAATTTTTTAAATCCAAAACTATACAAATTACCTAATAGTGAGGGGTGGCTTCAAAGTAGGTGTAACCGTAGATGAGCAAGTGAACCACGCAGTTGAAAGCGAAACATTTCACTATGTGTCAATATTCATGTATAGAAATCGAGATTTATAGCACTCTAGTTTATCATTTAGCATAATCAATACCCATTTAAGCATTATATGGAATTTACAAATCTCTATAATATATAAATATGGTAAACGTTATAATCCTTATCGCTGAAATGTAAAAAAATATGCTAAACGTAAACGTTTATTGTTATACATTGAAAACTTCATTACAGTTCTCTCGAGAAAGGCCAATTTTGAAAGTTTAGAATCATTAACATTATCGAAGTGATGGTTTTTAAATGCTGTAGGCGTAACCGTCGCGGAGGAAATGAAGTAGGAACATGAGTAAAGCATGTAAATATGCATACGTAAATGCAAGCATACCCATATACAGAAGCTGTACACATGGGGATTTTAGCAGTTATATATTAAAGATTTTTACGAAGAGTAACGAATTACAAGCCATGAATGCAGAATTTTGCACCAAGTCGGTGGAAACAGGAAAACATAGGTTTTTATGACTTTCAATAACAAACAAAAATATAAAACTTTTTAGCATAACTATTATCGCAGAAATGTTAAATGCAGTGGCTTATGGCCGTATGAGTTAGTTTATATCCCTAATATAGCATGGGGTTTAATTTCCAGTATCAATTCGCCGAAGTAATGCAGGTGACGGACCAGATCACGATACAATTTTACGGTTCATATACGACATGAACTTACATCCTACGTCTGATCTATGTTCTCACTCGTAATTCATAAACAAGGCCGCAAGCACATTGAATACACAATATCGGAATAATCCCGTCTCAAACGAGCTTATTTCTGTCGTTTTTTCATTCCTTCAACTAGCTTCAATCCCATATCCCTCATCCTTAATCATATAAAAACTTATGAAAGAAATTTTTTTGGATATCATTAACTCTTGCTGGAAATTATTCAACCTTTCCTTGCCTGAATTCAAATTAAATAAGTCCTCTTTTTCCTTTATCCTCTCCATATTCATTCCAAGTAAAATCTCCTTATCCCTTTTCTAGTCCACTCAAATTCACGAGTAATATTTCTCCAATACTACAATCCCTCTGCTCCTAATTTCATTCACTATTGCTAACCCTATGTACAAGTCTTGCATCCGTACATCAGAATGAACTATATAAATATAATCATTAACTTTGTATCAATTCTGATATGATTTGTAAATATTAAACTATTTTTATTTTCCAAAGCTAAATTCCATATTATGTCTTTCCTTAATTTTAGGAAGATTTCTTAGGACTGCTCATATTGCCATGTCCCCGGAAATGAATATTTTATTCCACATTTTCTCAAGAATAGCACCAAATTGTTGTCTCCCAGAAAAAAAGAATAAAATTCAACACGGGTTAATTAGTTAATTTATCCTGAACTCACGATGGATTTAGAATAAGTGAAGACAAGCTTGAGGCCGTACATTTCATCAACCTTCACCACGGCGTCAAAGTTAAATGAAAGGCTTTAAAATTAATTGTCTGAAACCTTTTCATACGAGCTTACTGTAAGTCGAGTACGCGTACGATTCAGACCATACTAAGCGGAAATAATTTCGACCTTTTGAATGCGGTGTAATTAAGAGTGATCATGCAGTATTTTGTAGTCTATCCGGAAATTAAAACTCGTTCGTTACTCCTCTCTAACGACTAAAACAACGGATAGGGGTCTGCAAAAGAGATGTACCGCTGTGTTGGGAAATTCCACTATGGTTAACCTCTCTCGGATTATGAAGACTAATTTCAAGATCCAAATTTTGCTCAGGAAATGCAGCGCAGCGGAAATTCACTCCTCTGAGAGTGGACCTCAGTGATTTCTAGTCAAGAGAGAAATTCACTTCATGAGTACCGAGTCATGTACTGGGATTTCATTAAACTTGCACTATTTTTCAGTGTTATCTCACGTAATCCTGATGAAGAACAAAACTAATGAGATTAAGTGTTATTCTGATAAGGAAGTGGATCATTATTATTCCCAGCGGTTGTCATTATCAAAAAAACCCGAAGTTAATGAAAATGTAATATTATAATTTCTACCAAGGTTGGGCGGAAGTAGAAAGTACTTTTCTCTAAATTTAACCGAAAACTATTAATCACTCAACTGCTAAACGGAGGCATGAATATGACAAGAACTTCTATCACTATATTCAAGAAAGCTGTAGTTTTTGTTCACCTACAAACTTAGGGTTTGACTTAAGAATGTCTGGTTAACGTTTGCTACAGGATGACATAACCATTCTGCAAAATGAATTCTCTCTGAGATTTTGAGCTTTACAATGTATTGTATTGTTTCAGAGTGATTTTATTAGATCAAATTTATTTTGCCTTATTCATGTCTTCTTTGGTTTAAAATCGCTAATCAATCTCCTATCCGCTGGACAGATGAGCAAGTGCCATCTCACTCAAACAAGATGGCTTTCTAAGACTTTATTGAAGGAGAGAAATTATAAATATATAGTCCTCTGTTACATTTAAATCATCGTATGCATCACATGCAACTGGTTTTATCAAATGATAATTGTTTAACATAATAACTGTTTGTTTCAGGGAAAGGTTTGTACCATAATATAAACCATGCGTAAATATGCCATACCATGAAGGAGATATTTGGAAGCTGAAGGCATGATTAAATGGTGATAAAACTGACAGCAGTTTAGCATTAAATAGACTAAATTATCGTAAAGTTACCGAACAATCCCTGAAATCCACATTGACACTAAATTACATCATTTATTAAAAGAATATTGCTTTAAAAATCATCTCTCTCATCTTTGTGCATATAATCTTTATTTTTCTTATCTAACAGGCCAATAAGAGCTTGATATTGGGATTAGGGAACGTGGAATCAAATAAGAGTAGAACCTGAACTGTAGAAGTAATGTTTGAGAGTTGATATAAAATACGGAAAGCTGAAAAAAGGATTGGCATACTTTAAAAGACATGAAGAAATATATGAAGTCTATTGAGTTGAATAGGTCAACAGTGTGAAGCAAGAGCCGTTTACTCGTGGTAAAGCAGATTAGGAATAATCAAATACAGTATAATTAATTACAATGAGTTAGGCGTTGAACGCTTAATAATTGGTAGTTTTACATCTATAGTATTTTTATAAGTGAGAAAACAGTTGGGGTGTATTAAATTTCTAAAACTTTGTAAGAAATAAAGTCATAACAGATAATTCAAGCACGATGCAAATTCATTATTTTCAATCACAGTAGCAAAGGTAGGTTTTCCTTTAGGCGGACAATATACCGTTTGAGATCAATAAAATGAAGTTTAGCCATAAATACTTGGAAAACATGAATATGATAAGGGATACGTCTGCGTTCCATAGCCAAATTAGGATACAATTTTTCTTATACAAATGTTATAAAACATAAACTAGCAGACCTGCTGCCTGGGCTATTTAATATAGCCTATGTTACACTCAGATACATTTTCTCACTACATGCCAAATTTTAGCTCAGTAGGTTAGTGGATTTTGCGTGATTTAGCAACAGACAGACAGACACCATTTTTATATATGAATAAAAAATTTTCTTAATTCACATTCAAATTATGAAACCAACCAATCAGAGGTCTCCAAAAAAATGAACATCGCTATTCACGTTACTGGAGTGCTATGATCATGAACTCCGATCAAGGGTATTGCCATTAAGAGGTTTCGTGAATCTCGTAACTCTAAACTGATTACAATATGGAGCCCATCGGCAGTTATTTTACTCAAAATATTGAGTTCACGGAATATAAATAATGAAATACAGAAAAAGAGAAATGGAGCATAACAAGCCAAGAACGATTCCGTTCTAATCTTCGAATCTTTCATTTATTAAAAAACCTATTCCCATTGATAATTGACCATCAACGATGCTTCTTCACAATTCGGGAACTACATTTTATTTAACTATCTTATCGTCTTTCATTTGATTTATCTCTTTTGGACTGAGGGTGCTTCAGCGTGGTAAACTCATTATCATAAGGTGTATGGTTCGATTCTCCAAATTGCTTAATAACCATAGAAAACTTTCGTATGATTTCATAAACGTATCGCATGCTGCACTACTACTCAGTAATTTAAATTTGAAGTATTATCACATACGGATAAGATATGACGTCTTGAGAATGCTGAATCTGCGTAATCACGCGAAAATCATATTTTCATTTCCCTGCAATAATTTAATAATCAGGTTTAACACTGGGTATAAGCTTCCATTATGACCTACGGTTCGACGTTGACTTGGACATCATCTCCAGGGCAGTTGAGTGGCAGGGCAGGACACTCTACTATCTAACAGACGATGTCTAAGTCAGACGTCTAAAAGTTGGCCTTCAATTAAGCTTTCAACTGGGGGGAAACCTGAGAAAGGTTCCTGCAAACACAATGGGGAGAGACGGGAAATACAATTAAGTCGATGATCAAGGGGTATGCATAATGCCGCAATCCAACTGGGACAACCAAGATATATTAGAGGTTACCAAGAAAAGTTACCGCAAAAGGACACGATATACCCGTCAATAATCCTACAATCGTCTAGAAATAGATAAACACATATATCTTTAAAGATTCCTTGGAAATAAAATAATATATTACAATAACTTCAGCAGTGAAAGGGGGCAAAAGTTTTGCGAATCGTGACTACCAGTATTTTCAAGAAAAGTTAATAACAACCAGTACATTCTGCACCTACTGTAACCTACATGAGAATATACATTCACATGCGCAATGAAGACAACATTAAGTGATTTCCAAAACTTGCAATTGCGCAAATAATATCAAACCCAGTCACACGCAAGGATGTAAAGATATACATCTAGACGGTAAAATTTACCATGCAAAATCAATAGGCTGACCAGGATTTGAACTCAGATAAATCAATTTCCGGTCAGGACTCTTAGCCAGATCGCAAACCAAGATATCTTAATTTAAAGCGAATTTCAGCGGGATTTGTGGAACTAACCGTGCTACGACAAGACATTTGTCATGGCAAATTTCATTACCTTGGCGAATAACATTCTATTTCTATGAGGAGGTCTCCGGCACAGGAGAAGAGAAGGTACCACTCTAAATTTCAGACGCAGATAATACCAATAGAAAGAATAGTCCTTAGACATTTCGTTGCATACAAAATCTGTAAGACATAGGCATGCACGAAAAGTTTGCGTGAAAATTGCATCCAAACCACAACGCGGGACAGCGGCGTTGGATGGGAAGTCGAGGGATTCAGATTACCCGGCCAAGGTCTTCCCCTTTCCGCGACCGAAGTCAGGAAAGGTCGCGCTCGGACGTTCACCATACGGGATACACGTTTTCCCCGTTATAAAAGTGCGTAAATCATCGTACACTCAGATATTCGCACAAAAAAGGTGTAGGAACATGGGAAGCAGCGACCGGCACGTTTTACAGATTTCCTCCCAACAAAAAAATATATAAAGGGTAGTAGGAGAAAAAATAAATCACATGCGAAATCGATCTGAGGCAAAAACAAAAAAAAAACAACGGGGAATTTTTATTTACACCACCTTCTCCTCCCCCTTTCGGTTCAACGGAGAACAAATCCCAGGTTGGCATCGGAAATATCATCCTTTTTTTGCCCAGCCCCTTTTTCTCTCTCCATTTCTCTGTCTCCGGACGGATATTCACAATGCTTTATGCATTCCTCATGTCTTTCCCCTCTTCTCCTATTGAAACCCCCCCCCATCCAACTCACCCCACCCAGCCCTATGCCCACCCTCTTGTTATCATAAACAAGGCCATAAACTTAACAAAGGAGACACAAAACTATCCGGCACTTTATTTTCATCGTAAACTATTAGGCCTTGAATGGGTAGGGAACGTCCCAGGCAAATGATGCGGAAGTAGCCAGAGTATCGGAGAGTGGCGACAGCTTATCCGAAGTAGGGGAGAAGGAAGAGTTGAAGTGGGGAAGAAAATCGTAGCGGAAGAAAGAGAAAAATGGATATTCGGGAGACGGGCGTAGGACGAGCAAGAGATATAATGGAGAATTACAGAATGGCCAACATTCCTTAGAATCCTTAAGTAGGGTAGTCAAGCTACTTTACTTTTACACCCTTGATAAACTTAAAATAGTCCTTGCGACATAAACAACATGAAAATCTCATTATCCTCCCCTTCATATCCTTGTTTTCGTTAACTATTTTATGTACTTCATTTATGCTTTCAATTTCTGCATGGGATGCTTGTTAAATTTATGTTTTACGTGGCAGCAACATTGTTTTTAAGTATGCATGACAACCGAGGTATAAAGACCAGACTTATTGCTACCTGGTGGACAAGACTTTGTACTATAGTTTATCAACTTATCAATGTTACTATCGCCTAGTCATGTATGATATTATTTCTTCATGAATTGGAATCTCGTAGTGTTGGTTTCACCAATCAGTAGTGGCATACTGACCAATGAGCTGAATGTTAGCGTTTTTGCAAACGTGGCACTCTTCTGGTTACTTGTTTGGCCGCGAATTTTTCCTAGGTGCGTTTAATAGTCACTGAATTTGTGCAGGGGGAGCGTTTGAGTCGTCATCCTGAACTACGACCAGTATTTCATGCCTGGTGTATAATCATAACTTTCCACACTCCCTAAAGGTGACTTACGAGTAGATAATCCTGAAATCTCCTGGAAATTTCTACCTTTATGTAAACTCGTGAATTATTACTGTTTATGTCGTAACTGGGTATGTAAGAAAACGTTATACATATTAGAGAAGCATATGTGACAGCAAATATTCTAAACATCTCTCTGAAACGTACCTCTATAATCCTCAATAATATGCGTCAACCGCAGACATGTATGCCTGTTTTTTTAAAGTGCGCAGCAAGTGTAGAAAGTCACGTAATCAAAATGGCCTCTCATAGATTTTGACGTTACCGCACAGTATCCCTTCTCTGCTCATTATGTATTTAGCATGCAAATATCAAATTATTTTAGCTCATTGTCTTAATTAAAGAAAGGAAACGATTCTTTCATCTCATAGCTCTAAACAAGCTACAAACCACATGGAAACGCATCTCATTACTGATAGGGATACTGGTCCGCGACATCATACAATGAATTTTCGATGACGTAGTTTTTACACGCCTTCAAGCGTGCTGAATTCTTCACGAGAAGTATACTCATAAAACAACTTCGGACGTTGGCCAAGGTTTGGTCCCCCATATTGAAAAAAACGAGTTTTACATTAAAACAGCATTAAAAATTATGATTAGACTGCAAGAACGATTTTTAGACATTAACTAGGTTGGGCAAGGCCTATTAACGCCAGAGTTTACCAGCGATGAAGGGTTTTTTTTAATTATACGGTTTCTGAAAACAGCTAACCAGTGTTGCTTTTCCACAATATTTTAGAATTTTTTTTCCGAGACAGTTTAGACACTTACCTAAGTGACAATCGAGGACACCATCTTTCGCAATGCGTGTCTGTGCCTGACTACTTTAATTGGCCTACTTTCACACTGTTTATGACGGGGTATTGCGGCATTGCCAAGCGTTCACTAGCACTTTGTTACTGTCTCCGTAGGTGGGAGTAGAGCAGCAGTCTAGAAATTGAAAATTGTTCCGCAGTTGAACGCTTTATACAAAGGCATTGTCTAAACGTATGATTCAGGCGTAGTTCTTGCAGCCCACCCAATTATTATTTACCATTGAAGAATTTTTCGCTAAATTTCCCCAGCTATTCTGATGACATGGAATAATACTGGTGAATTGTTTTCAGCATAATTAAGAATGCATTCAAACGAAGAAGTCTCTGAGAACTTGTCACTCAATATTTCAGTTTAAATCGTGATATTGTAACAGTGGCGAGTTCTTGATCACATTAATAGAGAAGTTATTCAATTCATATTTCATTGGATATGTATTTCCTTAAGCTTGCTAATGAGATTTTCCTAATCCTTGTTATTGAGATTAACACGCTCACATTTAGCAATTATATATATTCCATCCCACATTGGAAGTCTGCTCACATGAGTGTGCTAATATATTCAAGGACTTATGAGTTTATTTCCATAGTAACTTCACTTTTCACTTCCACATAGAAAATATCATAAAAAGGGCACTTAATACCTCGTATTTTATCTATAAGTATTCAAAATTCTAAGCTTAAACTCTATGAGAATATGTTTCTCCCATTAGATATATCCCTTCAAGAATATAACTCTGCATTCATATGATAATGATTAATATGATAGTAAGGAGAATCTATACAGCTAAAAAAGTATTTGTTTTATTTCATCCATGAATGTGCTCGATATCTAGTTTATCACGTATACGTACAATTTATTATTGCATCTGATGGGTAGTTATATATTATATTATTTACTACTTATTATTTTTCTCTTTTTTTTAATTGTAGTAGTAGTACTTATTCCAACATTTATACATACAAATACACAATATTACAATTACAACAGATACAAACAACACAAGATAGATTTGTGGAACAACAGACACCCCTAAGGTAAAGGAAAACCTGTGATGGGGTTGTCATCATTAAAATTTACCAAATATAACTGGCTTGTGCGAGGCCACAACATAAAAATATTACAATTCATTTTGCAGTAGAGTTAGCATGTTACATATTAAATTGTATTTTAAAGCGTGTTCACACAATAATACACCAGGAAACAATGGGAAATAAAGTTATACAACAACACTAATTGATCAAATAGATTCCATAGTCACAGAAATTATTCTTAAAGTTAAAAATAATCTTGAATATTTGTAACGGAGAACAGCCATGTTTTTAATTCTTTTAGAAATATTTTAACCGACCTAGATGAGGCAATGTGAGCTGGTAGGCGGTTAAATATGTTGAGAGCAAAATAACATAAGAATCTCCTAAAGGCTTCATTAATAGTTTTGGGGACACTAACCCTATTCCGTGATACTTTTCTATGTATTCAATTCCTAAATTTATTATTTATAACCAGTATTCCATTATATAAGCTGTAATTTTTGCTTCTCAATGCTGTTAATATAAGCGATTTCTTGCAATTTTAATTGGGCGATGCCCATAATAAAGTCATTATCGATAATGCTAGCAGTGAAATATTTCAGGGGCATAATAAATAAAGTAAATTCTCAAAATTATTCACAGAAATGCAGCCCCGTGTGCCACTCCATCATTTATTATCGCCATTCTGTATGATGGAAATCTGCTTTTCTATTTTTGGAATATTTTGAAACATAACTTTGTCTTTTATAAATATTGCATTCAAAATATATTCACAGTTTATATATAATATTTCCCTGTCCAGAGAGTTAAAGGGAGGTGGTGAAATAAATAAGAAAAAAATATAAATACGGAGACAAACTTGGGTTTAAGCGTACTTTTAGATGGTTCCAGAATTAGATGAATTAAATGGAATTTTATTCATACTATGGGCTGCTCATAGAGAAGAAATTACCCTCTACTAGATATTATCAAGAAAATCATTCCTTTCCACATTATTTTAATTCTCAATATGTATTTAAAATCCTTTTTTTTACCAATTCACCATATTAAGTGTGCTAGCACATCGAAAGTAGCAAAAATTACTGCCCTCTCCCAAAAATAGCCGTCAGTAGCCGTTTGCTCTTTCCCGCGCTTCGAACACGCTGGGTTCAAGCTGAAGATTATATTTCTTTGTAGTTTTAAAACCAATCGTACCGCAACTTTCGTTTTCAATCGTGATGTTAGTTAGGTACCTACGCAGCCATATTTTATAGCGCATATATGATATGAGGTAGTATATGGATGGACAATGGATAACCTACCAATGTTACCTCTCCATTTCTGTCCTGGAAACATATTTTGCGTCTGATAATTAAGAAGAATTAACGTCGAAATAAAATGTCAACTACTCTGTACAGCTACCCACTTAGTTAGTTTTAAACAACATGAAAAACATGATTTCCCCAAAAAGTCCGGGACAACTTGAATTTTAAAACAAAATTATTTGCCAAACTGCTGGATTGATCAAGGTGTCATTGCAAAAGAAATTTCTGTAGACATTCGATGGGTAATCTATCAGTTAAGGTAGGGCCTAATCAAAAAAAGGTAATCTGCAATTTAAAAGACGCATGGCCCTATTTCTCAGAGCAATTTCATTCTTCGTCGAAGCATATGTCCTATTTCTCTTCATCCCGTCCATAAAGACTAATCTTTTCTTCCCCTTCCCCACAAACCCAACATCATCTACTTTATCACTGCCTTCCGTATCCCTTTGCCCATCGGTACCTGTTACAACCACTTAATGTGTTTTTAAATTTTTTCGAGATGATTTCCTCACACGCCATACCAAGCACTTCTTCCTTTGTTTCTCTTTCCGTCCGCCGCACTTTCTCTATTCTCATACACACCTACATCTCAAACACCTTTACCCGATTCTCGTTTTCTTCTCCCATTCTTAGCGTGGTGGTAAAAGTTGTAAATACTCTAATGTATCGACATTTGTTACACCCTTACTTTGACGGGAACGGGAAATAATGGAGAACATATGAGGGCTAAAACAAGGAAAGTCGTTTGCTAAAGTTCCAAAGCAAAGGGGAGGGAGAGGAGAGGAAGGAAAGATCAAGGGTTGGAAAAGTACGGACTGGAGGACTCTGTGGAGGGAGGGAGCAAGGTCTTCCTGGTGACATAATAGACGGTAACTTGTTCCCATTCCATCTGTCACACCTCCCTCTTCCACAGGGTTGCCAACTCCCGTTGAAAACCGGAAAAAAAAACTTTGAAATAGTTTCCTCCACATTCAAAGAAGGTAAACGAAGGCAATTATCATCACACCATGTACCATTGACCGTGAACCATCAGTGCGACCGACATGTTGCAGCATCAGTAGATTTGACTTATAGCAGAAATTAACGGTGTAAACGGGGTAAATGCGAGGGGAAATGAAATTTAAAGGTGGATTTCATACCTGCCTAGAGTACGGCGACGAAATATGTAAATATTGACAAATGAATAATTCGCCCTGGACCGGGTTTGAATCATGGGTCTTTTCATTGCCGGGCAGACCACCACGTTACTCAAACTCAGGCTTTGATTCTAAGCTTCCTAAAATTAGGAAGCTTGGGTAGCGTGATGGTCTGCACCTTGCCCCGGCATGCCACTGGTCCATGGTTCCCGGGCCAGGCCGATTTTTTTCTCGTCAATTTCTAAATACAATAATAGCAATAGCAAAACGAACCAAAAATACCGGAAGGTAGAGTGGAAGTAGTAATCAATGCAGAAGTATGCGCCTTTCGTACACAGGGCCCCGGACGATAAAAAAGTGACCCTAGGAATGCTACGGACAATAGTTACTAGCCATGAGTATTTGAAAGAAGGTCAGGGGAACAAAAAGCGTTCGAGAAGAGGATCCAGGCATTTCGCGGAACCAAGCCGTATCCGATCAAGAAGGGAGCAGTATCCGATCAAGAAGGGCGAAACGGACGGACCATGATGGAAACTTATAAAACTACACCCAAAGTGAAGAGATATGATTCTGTTTCACAACTTTCAGGACTCAGTGATTCGCAAATATAATTAATAAGTTATTTGGGTAGAAATAATTGATTTGGAGATGAATAAATGTAGACTAAAAGGAAGACGAGCGTAAAATCTGAGTCAATTCACATCTATATGTGCGAGTAATTGGACTGTAATCTTTATATCTTTATATATATAAAAGCCAATGTATGTATGTATGTATGTATGTATGTTCCGCATCTCCTCCTAAACCACAGGACCGATTTTGATGAAATTTGGAACACGAGTTTGTCACTGATAGACAACAAACACTGTAGGGTTCAATTAACCGAAACCCTATTTTTTCAGGGTTAAGGGTGTGATCCTTACTAATATGTATAAAAATGTAATGGTTTTTGTCTGTCTGTTGCTCCATCACGCAAAAACTACAGGACCGATTGAGCTGAAATTTGGCATGCAGATTGAAGACATATCTGGTTGTAACATATGCTATATCAAAAAGCCCGCAGGGCCCCCAAAGACCCCCTGAAGGTCCCCCCTGGTGGTCAATGGCAAGCATTGTGTTCGGTGCAGTGGTTTCATTTTTTGCTTTTTAAAAGTACATTCACTCAAGATATAGGGCTGGAATTTTTTTATCGGATGGCTGAATCAATATAATTTCTAATTTTATCAATCGATTTTCTTCTACGCTCCGTATTTGTCTGAAATTCATGTTTTCAGTTGAAAAATGTCACATTTTCCCTGAAATCAACAATAACATATTTCCTTGACAACCAGAGATTTCATTTTCATAGAATATTCACGCCTCTAGCATTTTAATATCACGCTTTCCTGCAGGCCCATGATAGTACGTAGAAACAAAATCCGTATAAGAAGATCCTGGAGTCCCAAGGCCTGGAGTCCCAAGTCCCATGATAGATTGCTTCGGGGGGTAATCGTTAAATTCAATGCATATTTAACAAGTATACTCTTCAACGTCTACTCTCAAAGTAGCTCTCAAAGGGGCATATATATGGGAGAACACTTACGTAGCAAACGTTACACATAAAGGCATTAATAGAATACACACTTAAAAGAATATATACGTGCAGCGAATATCAATGGTAATAACGCCTCTGTTGCTACAACAAACACGGCGTTGTTTATTATCGTTTAGTACTCAGGTGTATTACACATAGTGAAACCGTCATCCTCTCAGTACATTCGCGAACTGTTTTTAGACCAATTCCCACATCAGTAACGTCACGAATTATTTATGCGTTTAAAAGTGTTAAGGTGCAGTTAACTTAGGTACATTCACTCAATCATCGAGTTTCCTATTCTAGACTCTCACTTGCCGCTATGTTTCCGTTCCTTGGACTTAAAAATATATCCATCAACATGCCTAATAGAAAAAAGAGTAACCTTTCGAAAATCTTTTAAGACAAAATAAATGTCTTATTTTCGAGAAAATGAACCCTTGAAAGAAAAACGACAAAGGTTAGATTTGGATGGTCAAAAACAAAAACATGCCCACCAGCGATCTCATGAGATTCTCCCCGTGGTGTTTCTCGGGTTACGCTAAGATCTGCACAAATTTCATCCTTACCCAACATACAGACGGGTAACCAGCTCTAAATCTGGTTCAAATACAGACCCATCTGTTTCAAACCTTCAATCTGCTTTAAGATGGCGGAAATTATAATGACGTCGCTACATGCTTCTTATCCGAAATAAGAACGGAAATTCTGCGCAATTAACGACGTCTGTGCATGAAAATCGACAAGTGCACTAAGAATCACCATAAATGTTTTATTTAGCAACCGAAACCAATGATTATGGCTATGCCGAAGGCGCAGTCCCATTTATGGAGGATTCATAGGTCAAATAAACATGGCTACTGCTGCCATTACTCCTCTTGACGTGTCAACCGCTGGATTGTACTCTACTGTCTAATCCTGATTAAGATAATCAACGCACATATCAAAGTTGAATAGTTGAATTAAGTCATGGAATGCAAATATATGTATGTACACAAGGGAAGCGATCAAGCTGTTAATCACTCAGAAGACGGCTCAAGAGGACCGGAGGGACGAGGTGACAATCTATCAACCGTTGCTATTTAAGTAGTAATGAGTCTGCGAGGCCGATTTTCGGGTTTTCCGTGCATGAAAGTGAACCAATAGTCACTCATCTCTCCGTGAACCTGGGAAACTGTCAATGTGTCTACTACAACGAACACAACATACAAGATAGGTTACGAACTCCTCAAATGACCACGCATACTGTTTTTCTTCGGGCTTTGTCGTTTTATTATAAAAAAATAAGTTTAATGTTTTTCACGTCCGTTGAATTTCAACGGGTATCTTCCGCTCGTTCCAATATAAAGATTCAGTAATTAGATTAGTGTGTTCATGATTCTTTTTTAAGAGCATTAGTGTTAACGTACCTATGAATAATAATAACAAATATATGGTGGTTCACTAGGGCCTAGACAATTCAAAGTTAACGGGGTAGCAAACTTTAATAAGAACTTAATTCAAGTTGGAGTTAATTTAAGGTAGAAGTTGAATAGTTGAATTAGTTGGCCTAATGGCAACTTAATTATTAAATTGGTTTAAAGTATTAAATAGCTGTTGAATTCCAAAACCCCTACTTATAATGACATGTATGTAATTGCTGAGCATCCAAGCTTATGGTAAGCCATTTCTTCTGTAACAGCTAGTCCTTCGTATGGGTCGTTAACCATTAGTCTCCCTAGTGCCTATCGTCAACAGTGGACTAATCTCGACGCCAGGTTTGCCACCAGTCTTTCTCCGCTCTCCCGGTAGCTGTCTCCTTACCAACGCATTATTGTTGGTGTAAATGCCCTGAGCTGTCGGTCGAATCTCTAAATAACTAACCAACATATGTATGTCTACAATGGAATGTAAACTATGTACAATACTGCGAAATTTAGTCTCACCAGGCATAGTAACTTTTACATAGTTACGCTCAAACGCGCACATGTGCCAAGTAACAGTTTAGAAATAGATTTTACCGTTTCTCGAAGGGTAAAAAATGGAGTGCACATCCTACAAAATACCACAGTCATGTAGCTTTGCCTTGTGATATGGCTTCGTTAAACAGAGGATTATTCCTTATAAGGTGAAAATGATACCTCTATCATTAATCGGTAAAAGATACAGAAAGACAGTATTTATAAAAGCGATATTTTGGGGATACTACCTGGAGTTATGAAAGTTACTGATAACGGTAAGTAAAAACGTAAAGGTAATAAGTTTCACCACTGCGGTAGGTATTATAAAGGTTTCCAGGAAGTTAGACGTACAAATACTGATTCCGACCAAATCTAGTAATTTATACGTCGTTTTGTCTTTTCATGGAGCGAAATTATTCCAGAATAATTTTTAAAAATCTAACACTTGTTTAGAAAACATTTTAAGACTTAATGCTCTAGCTATTCAAGTAACTGTAATTTCCACAGATATTAATTTTCATTATTTTTACGAAAGACCTAGGTATTTTTTTCATATTACTCTCTGATCTCCTTTCTTCCTTATGCTTTCATCAGGGCATTTTATGGACTATTAAACATTTATTCTCAAAAGTTCACGCCAAGCCAAATAAATTAGAAAACTCCCTTAATTTATTTCTTTAGGTACTACCGTACTTTATTGGTCAGGTTGAAATTTTCTTACGCCATAGATGAAGGTAAATGAAATAAAACAGAATGAAAAAGTATAAACATTTTTGAAGAGTTTCTGCTAACAACCGAGCATCGAATATATAAATTCAGCATCTCATAAAATCTGGCTTGATCATATTAGACCTCAGCTCACCAGCATTCAGTAAATCCCTTCATCCGCGGAAATAACATATTAAATATTCAATAAAAATTTTAAGAACTTAATAAATTCTTGTCTTTCACATATGTTCAAACCCCAGCCGTGTTGGAAGTGACAATTTGAAATTTTATGCGAAGATCAACCAAAAGTTCTCTACATAAAGATAAAGGACCGCCTTCAAAAAAGTATCCATGGGTGAAAAGAAAACAAGAAGAGGAGAAGAAGTCAACTCATCCAAACGTCTAATTTAAGATATCAGACAAAGGACTTGGAACATCTAAATATGATTTCAATACACCCTAATAATTTTACTGCAGTCTTTCGGTTTTACAATGTTAAATTCATTTTTTTAAATATATCTTTTTGTTTCACGTTAATCAAGATTACTATCCTTCTCCCTATCCTCCCACTCTAACCCAACATTACCATCTTCAACATGTCGTTACCCCTCAATACAATCAAGTATTTTACAAGCATTAAATATTCAGGATGTTGCAACAAGGATTTCGTAACATGAAAATGATGTGTAAATTCCTTCAAATACCTCACAGACTTAATTAGAGTGCGTCCAAGATAATAGCGCAGATGACAGTTAGAAATTCAGCCAATCAGGAAACACGTCCAATGCCGTTTCGGGAATGTAAACATGTGACCGATGAATCCATGATAATGAACTTTGTTTGTATCATACGAGTGTTAAATAATGATTAATTTTCATTTATTTTTAAGCCAAATCAGAATATTTCAACTGCGTTATTAAGTTGGACGGAAAATATTTAAGCAAAACACATAAAGATTTACTCACAAATTGTCACACTGTGACAATATCACAGCATTAAATTCATCCACCAATAAACTAAGACAGTTTCATATAAAAATAACTTCTTTCACCGGTTCGGGACGTGCTGCTGAGTTTTTGTTTCACGAAATAAATTCCCGGGACAGTAATCATAGGTATTTTTTTACTTGGTAGGATGAGGATCCTTAAAGTAGGGCATCACTTTACCCTTGGCTCAAACATTTTTTGATACTGGTCGTTCTGCACGACATTAAAATCAAAGGGATTTCCTCAATCGTCGTTTTCCAAGTCATTGAATTGGTCGTAAAGGGTCAATTGCATGGCCACATAAGTCCCCATATTTAAACCATCTCGATGTTTTCTCAAGGAGATTCATTGCTGAGATTGCTGAGCCGAGATATCGAATCCATACAAAAGTGACGCTTAATCTACTGGCTGCAATTCGTCCTGAAATTGATTGTAGGTGTAAGTAATATCTGGAGTGTTGTAGAGGCATTTTGCATGCAACCAAAATAATTATTTCGCAACATTTTGAACTCATATCTGCTTTTGAAGATGTTTAGTTACTTATTGAACCACTTCTATGAACACTTTACAGAAATTGCAGCAAGAATTTCAAAAATGATTTCAAGATTTTAAGGCATTTTCCCAGGTTTTTATCTGCATTTCACAACTTACACCAGGCATATATGTACTATATTAGTTCAGATTTTTTCTTGGTTTTAATCATTAGAAGGAAGAGTGATATTTTGAGCTAGGTAGGTCAAGCGAAGAAAGCATTCTACCTGAAGAAACACATGCCAGGAAGTAATGAAGTGTTTATTAAAGGCATTTATTTAATGCATGAACTTATTTGGCAGTGAAGCGTTTAAAATATCAGCTGTAGAGCTAAAAAGACTAGAAGCAATCAGAAAATGGTTTTATCAAAGAATTATGACGATTTAATGGACGTAGAGAACTACCAACAAATAAGTCCTACTAAGAGTCGGAGAGAAAAGAAGTTCAATGAAAACTCTGATAAGAAGAAAAGACACTTTTTTTGCATAATAGTCCATTAAAAACAATAACGGATAAGGAGAAATGAATAAGCAGTAGGTATTAAAGAGGAAGAACAAGAGTGGAACAAATCATAAAAATAATGAATGACGCCAACGTTTAAGAATTCTATGGGTGTGAAGTGGTTAGCAAAGAGATATTCAGCGAACCAATTGTAACGATTTATTCTGTAAAATGGGAGCCGGAATGGTTAAATATCAGGTTTTCAATGTATTAGTGAGCATATTATATGGTAGTATTACACTGAATTAGCAAGCTTATTATAGCGAGAGAGGCATGAGCTAAAAAGTTGACTGCATAATGGAATCCACCAGGATAAAGTCACATAATATCTCAAACAGAACGTCGCCAGAACCAATCAACATTCCGAATATCCTCGGTGGGGATTACTGTTATCAATAATGACATGAGTTGGTCTATACTATTGTTGTCTTGTATTTCTATGAGACTAAATTGTTGATAATAATAATTAATGTCAATAATTTACTCACAGTTTTTCACCTGCATTCATCACCATGCGTATAGTATTAAATTTTAGGAGCTGATTGGTGACGCACTTCGATTGTTGATTTATTTGGTTTACATCGAAGTTAGTGCTTATACTGACGGTTTTGGTGCCGGTAATTATAGCTAAAAATGTCATCAAGTGTTGACGCATGGAATGAACATTCCAGAAGCTCATGTACACACTCGATGCAAACGATCGATGGTAATTATTTATGCTGATATTAGCCCGTTGATGTTTGCATGTTGCTTTTCAATTTCGACGTGGACTATCAAATTTGTATTCTCCGTTAATTTCCGATTGCCTCACCATGGAGCAGGGGGATTAAATTTAACAGTGAACTTTTATAAAAGACTTTAATCATTAATTTGTTAAATGCTATAAAGATACAGCATAATTTTGGCTTATTATCACTTCCGATACCGAGTATGTTTTTTAATCATTAAAAACAAAAAAATTCATCAACATAATTAATGCAAAGATAAATGTGGCCATGACCAGTGATTAAACATTTTAAAAATGTATGCCAGACTTAAAACATTTTTTTTTAATCTACCGATATTAAACTTCCAAACGTGAGCCTCAAAAACTATTCATTAACGAAGCCTCTTAGCGATAGAAATAATTATTTTCTTCATGATAGCAGAATATGTTTGAAATATAATGCGTACAAAAGCAATAAGGCTCGGAGCCATATAATAGTTCCTAATAACACTGCATTCTAAATATATTCAAAGAGTATAGTATCGTCGACCACGCTTGGCATACGAATTCCTGCCTTTCGAATTTCTGAAAGTAAGCGCCATCCAATATTGCACCACTTTTGCTGGAACGGGACATGAAAAACGCAATAAAATTGAAATTGGAATCCAAAATTGAGAATACTCGTCCAACAACCTTCAATTATTTTCTTGTCATGAGTAAACGTTTTTGTCACCTCGGTCGATGGCACTGAATGCAATAATGGATCAAATGCGTCGTGAAATTCGTTGGAATGAGGCCCTTTTCCTCCACACGTCTGAAGCATTTTAGTCCACGCCCTCTAAACATTGCCTGGAAATTGCCTGTCAACGCCTACATTCTTTCACCATCAACGCCACCTTCAGTACCCTCAATCCCAAAAACCCACACACACGTCTATTACCACAAGAAAACCGCTGCCCAACATGTACACATCGTCTCCCGTCTATATGTATTGTGGCCTCCCTCTCAGCCCCGGCAACGGACCGAGTTCAGCATCTCCGAGATCACCACCCAACCCCTTGATAGATCCCACAGTTATAAATTAGCACCAAGAAGGTTATCGTGGATAACATATGACATCCATTTTTAATTAACTAACACAATGCATTGTTTCGTAATGAGCTAAGTACATTCACACGAAAAAACGACAAAAAATTGCGTCATTAATATAAATTTCTTGCAATGTTTGTAACAGGAATTTTTTTCAGTTTATTAAAGGAGTGCAATTAGTTTTCCAATGAAAACAAATATTCAATATAATCTAATTTTGGATATAATTATGATTGAGTATTGTATTTAATGAATTCCCTTACGTTAATTTTCAATATTTATCTAATTTGCAAATTCAATGAAACTGTCTCTAGGAAGAATATACAGGGTGTCCGGTGAATCTCAATTTCTTTTTTCCCTGAGTTTTCCAGGTTTTCCAGGCAAATGTTTTGCATTTTCCAGGGTCTTGCTGCACTTTGTTTCTAACATATTTTTAATGAATTTCTAATAAAATCGGCATCATTTTGCCAACATGAAAAAACGAGAAATTTCGGTCCCTACTTTGAGTTAAAAACGTAGGAGTATACAAGGAATGTGGAGTATTACGGGTTTTATTTCAACCAACAAATAAACAAAAACGCTTAACTGACAGCAAAATTCTGAGTCAGGTGCAATTTGAACACAATAAAGTAGATTCAGAGTAGTTTGATAAAGAACATGTAAATAAAATAAACTGTGGTGACATTTTTCAATGAGTGCATTTCCGATTCAATTTCAGCAACAAATTTCTCGGCTTTTCAAGAAATTACGTTCTTTTGGTTTGCAGCTCTTGAACCTTTTGCAGTATGTACCTCTTTCTTATTCTTTTTCTCTTGAAGCCTTGGTACCTTTTCTCTTCTCCCAAAAGGCTTCACTGTACTTTACATGAATATTTCGGAAACTGTGAATTAATTGCTTTGTAATAGGTACGGATCTAACGCCCAAAAGCATTCAATTATGTAAAACAAAATTGTATTTGTTGGACAATTCACGAATTTTAATTAGGTTGGATTGCCCCTGTACAGTGGCCCTGTCGACTACAAACCCGAGGGCCGTGATTTCCATACGCAGTGACCGCAAAATGTATTTCCGCTCCTTCAATAACATTTCTGCAAACATTAAAACGACGAGGGTGGAGATTATTTGGAAAGGATTATCAATTACATATATAACAATACCCAATTATCCATTTAGGTTGCCGACCAAATGGTTTGCGTATAATGCGGGAAATGCCACTGCGCATGCTCAGACGTTTAAATTTGTCGTAAATTTGGCCACACCAAGAATTCCATTCGTACGGCTCTTCGAACAGAATCTTGATTTCCGCGTGAAATTCTGTTTCCGGTGACAGATTTCGGCATCAATTCCGATTCCATTCGTAGCGGCCATTTTACATGGGAATTATTCCGTGTGGAATTTGCCTTGTTTATGCAATCGGCACCCAAGACTGCGCATAGGGAGAGTGGGGTGGGATGACGAAGCACAAGCTGCGAGCGGGCGCACAGCTATGAAAAGAGTATTAAATGAACAGGGAGCGCAAGGCTACGCTGAGCCGAGTATAATGCAAGCAAAGGCGCAGGTTAAACCTCTCTCTCTGCCTTAATGGAAATCGGCTGCCATGCATTTTCCAGGGTTTTTCGGAAAAATACAAAAATTCCCTGAGTTTTCCAGAATAAAATATTTCCCTGAGTTTTCCCGGTTTTCAAGGTTTTCCAGGTCGCCGGACACCCTGAATATATCATATCAAATTGATGTACCGGCGATAAGCAAATAAAATCCTCATTTTTGAGACTTATCTTCTCCCCAATGTAAACTGCATTGTCATTAATAATAACAATTTACTTAATGCTTCTCAGATTTGCTTACAATTAAGAAAAACGTTCTTCTTCAGTCTTACATATCAACCAACTCTCACAACCAACCAGCACCCGGATCTATCAATCGCTGATCAGATATGTTAACCAGTTATACCCTCACCCATCCCGGCCAACACCATCATGGTCGGGATCAAACATGTTTTATGGCGAAATTGCATCCATCTTTGCACAAGTTCGCGTAACTACGTACTTTATATGAAGGGTATCCAAAAAGAAAGTTTCCCTAATATTTATATCCAAATACAAGCAATACAGGCAGTTCCCACGCAGAGTTAATTCTAGATTAGGAGTCGTGGCAGCACTCACATCCCGTGCGGCGCTCGTGAACCGCACATGCGACAGTAGCGAGCAGATTGCAACGGAGACTACACTTTGTTTGGCCACAAGTTTTGAAAAAAACGCAATGTCATTCGCGTGAAAATGTCAAAAAAGTAAATCATTCATCGTCGGTTACGCAGTGTTTGAGGTAAATATGTCACGTATGTCCAAATTCTTCTTCATTGGCGAACAATAGTTATTAAATGAATGAGAGAATGTTCATGATGATCACGGACTCACGATGGGAGAGTATTATTCCCGGGAGGGCGGGAATTTACACGGGGGGGGGGGGGGGGGTGAGGTTATTTTGTTGAAGAACAATTACTAGGGCAAGGAAGGTAAAAAATATTTTTTCTATAATATTTTCAAATTATTTTATTTTCCTTAATGAGGGTAATTTATTTTTTTGCTGCCCCTCGTTATTTGTGCAATCGTAAAGATTTGGAATACCACCAAAATACGTTCCGATATTTTCAACGCAACTATCCCTTTAGTTTGTCGCCCTTCCAATCACCATGTCCCTCTCTCTTCCAGTACCAGAGGAGACTATCCCTCCTCGTTCCTTCGGGCAAATGACTCGACGGACAGTTTCAAACGATCTCGTGACCGTTGCAGGTCCAGATTGAATTTCTCCTTTCCACCCCCTTTCCCTTTGGGTCGTCCTCACCCCATCTCATGAGGTGGAGCAACATCCGAGTGATTCGATAAATCGTACACTGGAAATCTTTGGCCGGCTCTGGTATTAAGTTCATGCGAGTTCAACGACACTGATATCTCTCCCCAAACGCCTTTCAAGGGGACCTTACGAGAGTGATTTCAAGAACCATGAGAAAATATTTATCGTTTGACACTAGACTCCTAGATATGAATATGGGTGAAAGGTATAGCCTCCTTAATCGTTGAATAACCTAAATTAAACTATTTATGAATCGCTTGACGGTGCTCATCAATGGCCTACGGAATACTCCACGATAACATGAAGCGCTTTACAATAATTAAGGCAGCAATAGCTTCTTCCCTGAATTCTGGGACGAGCTGTACAATGTCCGCATTTGATTTATCTCCTTTATCTGTTTGAATAACTTTCATCATCATTATAATTTTCTCGCTAAATCATTATTGTCATTGTGTTTAACTGAACATACGGTGAAACAAAATTACAAATTACTGAGCATTAACTTCCTTGTCTAATAAATGTTAAACAGGTCGATATTATTGTATGGTATCTTAGAAATGAATAAAACACATAACTTTATATACGACATACAGGGAAACACGTGCAAGCCAAAGTCATCCTTAAAGTTATATCCATGCAGCAAACCGCCAGGTTCATTTACTTAATGACAGAATAAAGTACAGAGGGATAAATATAGACATAGAACCTGTACCCTACTAATAAACTTGGCAGATAAACTTGGTTGTTATTGGATTGGCTTCGTATGAGTTTCGAAATTTAGTTTTCATGATTGAATGCCTATAAATGGACGCTCTCGAGCAAATCGCAATTATTAGGCACTCCACAGATCTATGCTACGAACAATTATTCCCCCACTCTTCCTTCTACTTCCCGACGAAGAAACCTCGAAAAACAATAACTTTTCCTTCAAATCAGCCCTTGATCCACGCTTTTACTGGCGTCTGAATTCAACCCCTTTCCGGAATCTCTGAAATCTCTTGCTCTTTCACTACAACAGCAATCAACCGAAAATAATTTTATTTTAATTTTGAATACTAATGCTAGATTTATTATCATTACCAGCAATGTCTCTCGACGGCCAAGTTTCTAAGTTTATCAACCCGTAAAGTGGCTCGACTGATTTGTAAGTGTTGTATCTGACTATCCAAGGATGGGTTTATACAAAGACGATACTTTGGCCCGTTTCTTCTGCAACAGCCTCCGAAGGAGTTTAATCTAACGAAACATTTTTTACGAGCTCGTGCAGAGCCTAATTGAATGTTGTTTAAACGAACAATACGCTTGCTTCTGCAAGTGACTTGTCAAAACCTTTTTTAAGTTTTTAAAGTTTTTTTATAATGACAGAACTACATTGAAAGTTTTCAAGTAATTTAATATTTTGGAAGCTAAACATAAAAGATACATATGGATGCAATCCATTTCGGGCACTGACATTTACTTGATAGAAATAACCAAGGAAGCCCATTAGATAGGAATTAAGGAAAGTGGAGAAGAAACCTAAAATCCTTCATTTCGCAGAAATTTCTAAGAGACCAGAAGACCTGCAAGAATCCTTGAGTGGAATATTAAGTACTTTAAGAATACAACATGAAGATTAACGTGATGAAAACGAAAACCCTTGTGAGTGAAAGAGAAAAGGTTTTTTAGGGTCCAGCAACCAATTTAGAGAAAAGTTTGATGGTCATTGTTTATGGAGTTTTATGATTTAGTGAATTCCAATGAGCCGTGCTTTCTTCCTCTACGAATGGAAAGTAAAAAATAATTATAACCGTTAACAATAATTTTATTAAACTTTAAATAATAGCTTATTCAGATCTCGTTTCACTATGAAAAATGACCCTGCAATTTCGGAACCGTAATTAATTAAAAAATGTAATGAAAAGTAGTTGGCGATCGGTTTACCATCCCAATCCTTCTTCCCAAAGAAGACTTTAATGGATTCATTCAACTTCAACACAACAATGCCTTTACTTAGTCACACCAGACCCATAATGTTAGTTCAATGTTATGTTTACTTCCTAAAATGTTACGTTATCAGCTGCGCTACGTATACCACCAACATTAATATTTTATCCACATCAAGTTTGTCGCTGATCTACGCATGACTGTATAATTAATTACACAATTACAAAATCCGTACACATCCACCAAATAGATATCATTCCATGAACCTGACCATATATGTTAACTAAACCATGATTGTAGAGTGAAAATTGAAAGTTAGCAATGGAATTTCAGCCGCAATTATGTTTAAAAACGCTGTTTTCAATACATTCTCTATCATTCTCAAGGTAATTACTTCGATGGAGCTTAAATAGTTATAGCGTGATTATTAAAAACTTGGACAGGCATTGATAATATTTGTTTAGAACATATGATAGAGCTAGAATTCTAATTCACGTTATTAACGTAATTCATGAGTAATATTGAGAGTTCTAATTCCACTAAGCAGCAGGGTACATTACAAATGGGAATGGATTATGACTATGTGAAATGAAACAAATATAAGTATCTCAGTTTTCAAAGTAAAATGGCTGAGTCTTTAAAAATGTTCAGGTTAGTGGTTGCACAGAAGTTATAAGTAGCAAATTAACTATGGACTGAACCCAAATAGATTGCAAACACATTTGAAAATACGTAATACGATGTAAGCGTCTGACAGGTTTCGAAGACATGGCGAATAAAAGGCAATTTTGATTTTCAAAATAGAAAAAGTGCGCTTTACACTTTATATACACGAACACATGAATAACTTTTCAATCTTTCATGATTTAGGACAGTTATTATTTCGCTATTTTCATTTCGAGTAGCCAAAGTCCAAAATTAAGGCATACCTAAGCAATAAAATGAGAAAGATCTGCATTTGTATTAAATTCACCAGTCTCAGAAATACTTTTCGTCAAATCAAATTCCATTTTTACTCCGTAGGGTGTGCGGATTCCATTTCGGTCTGAAATGCAAATTTGGGGTTTACTTTGCCCTAGATATTGCGTATGCTTCTCACCAAGTCCCAATTAAAGCCATGAGGAAGAATTAACTGAAGAGTTAGAAAGATTAAAGCTAAAGTAGGGGCTCATCCTGAATTACAGGAAACGAGTTTATTACCGACGGAAACGCGAACTGTTAAGTACAAAGCGTTTGGATTAGAGGTTTACTTAGAAATGCCATCGTAGGCATTCACTATTGAGATAATATCATCCCAAGAGTGACCTTATACGTTCCAGGAGTGGAATAACAATTGCTGTAAGTATTAAATATGCAAGTTAAAAGTAAAAAATTAAAGTAATTATAGGAAAATAGCACAAAGATGTGGAATAATTTTACCATAGCTTTAAAAAAATTTGCTACGATTTTTGCATAACCTCTATTTTAAACTTCTTTCCCCATATCCATTAATTATTATTTTACATAAGCATTATGATATTGAAATTCAAGCAATATGCATCAACATTTGTATAATTTGCAATTATCTAGAATATATCTGCAAGAATACACAATTTGTTTCATTATAACTTATTATTATTAATAATTGACTATTATTTTGACTGTAAACATGGTCCTCTATGGGATCGTCAGCACGTTCCACTGTTAGATAAATTATATTTATTTTCCACATTATGATAAACAGATTTTGTTTGAAAAATACAGTGGTTCTGAACCTACTATTTGCAATTATCTAGAATAAATCTCTAAGAACACACAATTTGTTTCATTATTACTTATTATTATTAATAATTGACTATTATTTTGACTGTAATCATGGTCCTACTAAACGTCAATGGGATTGACAGCTGTTCCACTCTATATATCATTTGTCTAACAGTTCCACTGTTAGAAAAATGATATATAATTTCCATATTATGATTTGGTTGAAAATTACAGTGGTTTTTAACCAATATAATATAAAAATATTTTACTCTTTTCAATGTAAGTTATTCTAAATTCATTAAATTAAATTCATTACTTTGAGGTTCAGTTAAAGGTATTTTATTAATTAAAAATACTTCCTTCAGCTTGCGTACATATGAAAATGTTATATCAATTACTATTTGACATTTTGCTAGACATGTCAACCTAAGAGTCATTGCTTTAGATATTCAGTCAATGTTTATTATGTGACACTAAATATTTCATACACTCTCATATTCTTAAAATGAAAGAAAATTATTAAAAAACATTGTTAAACTAAAGTAATTTCTATTCATTTGCGAAGCATAATGTCGTGATATTTCTCTTATAGGGGATGAAAATCACAGGCTTAAGAAATAAGTATATTCAAAGGAGATAAAACTTTATCTGTTAAGTTCACAACTACAGGCATAAAAACCTCATTTAAAAATTACTTGCATCTTCTTAATGAAATTATAAAGCACCTCATGAAGTTAATCAATATGTCCAAACAGAAACAAATGTGTAATGATTCACAATATCTACTTAGACATACTACCCTGCAAGCTACCGCAGAGGCGAGGCTCTGGTAGGGGGTGTTACAAAACCAGCCATGGAAGGGGAGAGATTAGGGAAAAGGAGTGGAGGAAGGCAGATAGGAATTATATGCTTACGATGAGTTTTATGTTAGTGTCACGATTGATTTTTTACATTTTGTTTATTTTTTAATTAAATAATTCTGTGCAGGGTCCCAAATGTTCGAGGCGTATTGGAAAATTTGTCTGGATACAGAAAAGAAGCACCTCTCTTTAATTTTTCATCGAAGAACCTTCCTACTAATAGCTTGATAAATCATAGTATCTTCCATGAGATGTTCACTAAATGTACATGTGCGAATAGATGCGAGGCGAAGAATCGTGAAATAATCAATTCCCATTAACAATGATGAACAAGGAATCATAAGGTCCGTAGTGAGATAACCTACAGACAGCAGCAGAAATTCACACGAGAAAGGCGATATCAGTGCGGAGCAGGTGGAAGAATATTGGCCATAAATACGGCAAAGGATTTCAGAGCGAGTTTTCGGCAAAGAAAAGGATCCATACGTGAGAGACGGTGTAGGGGGAAATTAAAGAAGGGAAAGACGGAAAAAAGAGAAATCAGATGAGGCGAAGAGTAACAGAAAGTAAATAAAGGTAGAACATATCGACATATTGTTGTTCACACATAAAATTCTACCAATAATCACACATTTTGAAATTTTTGAAAATTTGAAAGAATTACAGCCTAACTTATAAACGTTAGTATCATCTGTCTATAAATAATTTCCTTGAAATGTACATTACCTATAAAAATGTTATATAAAATTTTTTTTGGATGATAAAATATTATCATAGAAACTATTTCAATTTTTAACAGTAGAATGTACAAACTGAAGCAACGAAAACATGACCATTCTTGTATTTCTATGTTTGTCTATTGACACAATATACAAAGCACTTTTTTACAAATTTTATAGATAATGCTAAAAATTATAGAGACCATTTTCTATACAATTTGGCACGGATCCATAATATTATTAATAACACCTTTGGTGTTCAAGGTGTTTAGCGTACAATGTGAAACAAGTAACTATGCAGAAGCACAAACTAAAGCACAACTTGAAACAAGTAATTCTACTAAAAGCACAAAATAAGTGAACTTTGTTTATTGTTATGAACTTCAGTCTTATGAATACGGCATATTTTACTTCATGCTAGTTACACTTGCATACATTCAAAATAAAATTCAAATAACATCTATGCCTGGTATGATTCGAATCACTGTAATGACGCAAGATTTTATTTAAATCATTATAATAATCTATTATGACTTCTAATAGTATAATTTTAAAATATTGCTCAAGCTAGTTTAATACAACATTTCAAACAACAAAACTAAAAAAAGGGCCGTTAAGATTATTAATTGAGGAGAATAGTATGGTGCAGTTATCATTTGGATATAGCCTTCAGATTTCTTGGGAATATGTCCGCGTTAGCGAGCGATAACTAGCGGCCGTCGAGTTGCTTGCGCCACGTCGGATTTCAGGCCACCCCAAAGCTGTCTCATTCGTTAATTCCTGGATAATATGGCACCAATCGGTGACTAGATACCATTTCCGATTAGATGAACTATCAAGCACATTTCCTGGGTTTTTGGTGAGTATACACAATCATTTAAAACTTCACATGAAACTGCATTGATTAATTTTTCACCACCACTTATTATAGAAAATCCATTTATTTAAATTGGATATACAGATGAAAGCAATATTTGTTTGGTACAAAAATCAGCTCGCTAGCACTTTGGTGTCGAAAAATATGCTGCGTGGTAATTGCCACCCTCGCCCGAAATTGACGCCAAGCTTCATTGGCCTGCATGCGCATTGTGCATGCTCGGTTTTGGTATTTCGTTTTTGTGGAAGATAGCCTTCATCTTATATGAAAATATATCTCATTCCGTACATTCCACGCTAATTTATTCTTTCCTAAGATGCGTTACATATTTATAATGCAATTATCAACGTCTTTATCGAGTGAGAAGAAGTTACATCTTCCTAGATTCCAGTCGCATCGTTGCTTTAGAGAACGTTTTTCCTCCTGGAGGTAGGTGTCTTCAGGTCGATATGGAATTTGCATGACGCAAGTATGAAATATGTATACGATAATTAAATACATAAATCACCTTCGACCAGATACAGTAAAAAAAGTAAAACAATTTATTAATCGCTGTGGGTACAGGCCATTAAGAGCAAGAGAAATACAAACATTTTCGTACATGCAGACATTTTCGTAAATAACACAATTACATATTTAGTTGCAGATGATGATGAAAGATGTAAGTAACGTTCGACCCGAATGCGTCTGGAGGATAGGGGGTGAAACATTGTCCTCAAAAGCAACTACGCGACCGTAATCCCGGATGAAGACTGAACCTCTATCCACAAAGTAAAGCTTGAAAAAATGTAACTTTAATTCATAAATCAGTCGTCGCCACAATAACCCTTTATGTCATTTAGTATATTAAGCGCCTCTGGTGTATATTGCAACATACGTAATTCTTATGGAATGCAGGAGTTTATACGCACCTTTAATTGTTTAGTAAAAATGGAAAAGGATGTAAGTGCCAAAAAATAAAAAATGACTTTTTCGGTGAAAAGCAAAGTACAAGCCAGGCGTAATAAGATAGACAAGGTAGTAAGTGACAGAAAAATTTTCCCTAGCTTGTAGAGCAGTTGGAAGATGTCAGCACCGTGCAAGAGCCGCGCGGGGTTGAAGTGGAGAAGGATTTAAGTCCACCCGCCATGATGTATGTTCCTTGTTTATTGCGCAGTACCAAACCAAATTGCGCAGTAAAAACAAAAAAAAACTATTAAAAAGATACAATTAATATGCGCGGGAATTTTGACTAATATTAAAACTCGATTTATAATTGAGAAAGGAGCAGGAGGTTCAGAAAGTCAAGACTATTCCTAAAATTCATCAAAATATCTTTTGTACTTATTATAATGTATCCTTGTAACACATTATAAAATTGAATTTATGGTATACATTAAGAAGCTTCTAAACAATACTGGCCTTGCATCCTTTTGTAAAAACTAACCCTTCACTTACATCATTATTAAAAATAAAGCAAGGTACTTACATCCTTTTCCACAAAAAAACAGATGGCACTTATATCTTTATCCATCTTTTTTTGGTTTCCACTTAAATATTTAAAAACAAAAATTGTACTATATGTTATTCCTATTGCTTTTATATTTTTATAAATATATAACAGATTTTTTTAGTAAATATTCAACTTTTTAGACTTATTTTATTGAATGCTGAAAATTTTAGTTTCTGGCACTTACAACCTTTTCCATTTTTACTACACAATTTCAAACGTCAAGACTAAAGGTTAATTCATTACCTCTATTTTCCTCCTGCAATAATATAAACAGGAGACTCAAAAGCAGAGTTTGGGGACTGGCACTGGCAGTCCATTATTTCAGATGGATTTTCGTTCATAAAGTAGAGAATTCCTATCCTACGGTATCACATCGATCAGTTGAGGTAAATATTTAGGTAATTTGGTATAATTCATCTACCTTCAGGCGTTTAGTTACCATTACGAATCATCTGATGAGCAATTTTGTATCACGCATTAATATCTACAGTTTCGTCTAGGTGCGGCACTCCAACCTATTTCATCCATAGATTTAAGACAACACTGAGAGAATCACACAAGAACCATACCCTTTAGCTTCCTCTGTAGCATTTATTCATCTTGTTCAATGGAATTTTAATGAGGGGCAAAGGGTTGCTGAAGGCTGTGAGTGAAGGTCGAATTTTGAGTAATCGGGGAAGGAAAAGAAAAAAAATAAGCGCTGTGAATGATGGGAAGAAGAGAGGTAGGAAATACGTTTTGATAAAAAAAGTAAGACCACGTGATGAGACAAGGTCCAGTGACTACAATAGATATGTAAATATGGTCCTTATTTCAGCGAAATCTACCTAAACCGTTATATTACCTGTTAATATAATAAACAATCAGCAAATAACAGAGAAAGGTATTATCGTAATTTCATTATTTTACCCCCGTTCAATTTCAAATATTAACACGCAGACGCCATCCGTCATACTCATGTTTCTAAAATAATATACCTACATGGGCATAATTACATTCTGCATGGGCATGGCAAGTCAAATTACCGTGGTTTTATTGCCGGTCCAGGTAGATTTCTCACAATAGGAAATTCTGCCGACCTCAAGATTCTACTTTAAACTGAACAGATTTTGACCATTTATCTTGATTACTTTTGGTCAATGGTGAGTCAACACGGAAAACAAGATTAACTAGATAGCTACAATTTCCAGTACCGAATTATAAGCACAGACGAACTAGTAGTTTGACTGAGTTAACATTAAAAGAGTCACTATCAAAAATATAAGAATAAAGAAAACAAACTTTTTTTCTGACGGCTTCGATTGAACTCAACTTCCGAAAATGGAGATGTGAACAGCTAAATGACTTCTCAACTAATAGGCAGCTGAATGAATATGAATGAAGGATTAGGTAACGTTCGGCGTCAAATCAACTGTCTCATTTAATATCGTGTATTAACTCCCCGAGTAAAAATAATGAAATTGCAGGGCACAAAGTATTATTAAAAACGGAGAAATAAGAAGATTTATTTCCTTCAGCATAAGCCATAAAGTCAGACGAAAGGAGAGCTCCATCACGGGTGGATGGAGATACTGAAATTCTGATGTTCCCCCTCCAATTTGCTTTTATTTTCATCGATCGCTTCTAATCCAGCATTTGGTCATCATCAAATGCATCGCGATTGAAAAGGAGGGAGGATATCTAAGGGTAACGTAATCCGCAACGCTTCCGTGAATTCCAGTTCATGACTCCTGAAGTGAAGAGGAAGGTTATAGACCCCGAGCAGCGACACCGAGTAAATAATAATAAAAAAAACCGGGGACATAAAAGAGAGCGATGGTAGTCTAAGAAATCCGATTATTTTTAAGACCTTAAGGCGCACCAATGTTGGATTTAGGGAGTCTCACAAAGTAAATCATTGCTTTGAACTTTGACCGTAATGCAAGAAGTAAGTATGAGAGTAAAATTTCAAAAACGTTAACTCTTGTATGAGCATTTCCTCAATACTAGAGAATGAATTTCGAATGAAAAATTATAGAGGCCATCATTTTTTAGACGAATCAATCGAAATGCAGACCAAGCTGTGTCATTAAGATATAAGACAGAGATAAAGATAAATAAACCTACCTACAAGAAAAATAAATTAAACGTATAGATAAAAATATCCTGGCACAATTCCACTAGAGAACACTATATCTTAAGTTTTCGCGGAATTTGTCGCGCAATATTCTCACAGGAAATTAACATAGCCACTACAAACTAAATAAATAAACTATGTAACTATTCTGTGATTAATTAAATGTACGACCAAATAGGCAACATGATTATTTACAAAAGAGTAAAGCCATTCGGTATCGGCAAGTATATTCGGTGAGCCTCTCTAGAAGAAATAAGGAGATTGATATGGAGGTCGGTAGGGGGCTGGGTAGCATTTAGCAACTTGGAAACCATCCGAACCCCTTTTTAAAAATTCATTATTTCGCAATTATTAATTCAAATATTTATTCCGCAAAAACTAATGTACGCATAAGAAAATAGAGGAGTGTCGTAAAGGGTGGCAGTAGGTAAGATAGGAAGTAGTGATTTTATCAATGCAAATACACATTGTAAATGTACCAATTTAGCAGCCAACCATTTTCACAAAGTTGAACCATAAGTAACCAATTTTTTAGTTACTGCTTTTTCAACCATTGAACAAAAAATCTAAATGATCCAGCGTGATGCTATTTTTTCTCAAAATGCGATTATGAAAAAATAGTTAAATTAAGTGCTGCAAAAGAAATAGGTTGAGCTTGAAACTAAAAAATCAATGACCTTCTGAAAAAAAGGTACCAAATGGAAAATGTATCTGATTAAGAGGAAATTTCATTCATGGAAGTGTGTTACACCGGTAGAGAACTGCATTACATACAACTTTACCAATTTCACACTTTCAGCAGAAATCTCAATAATTTTCTCAGCCAAGCTGCTTCCTCCAGATGTGTATACATTTTCCAAAAATCGGAATATATCACCCATCGGTATGCGTGACATGAATTGAGTCTGAATGAATCGTGATGAATAATAATGATGCCTGGTATGATTCGAATCACTGTGATGACGCAAGATTTTATTTAAATCATTATAATAATATTTTTATTTAAAAAATCCGAAACGACATTCCTATTGGTGAATGGTCAAAGCAGTTCACGCTTCTAAAAGAAGATAAGAATGCAGTATCCAGCCCAAAATTTACTAGTCAAATGAATAATCTTACCTCTGCTGCGGAAATCCCTTGGTGATACATATTGCATGTGAACGCCAGCCGACAAATTTCTATTTCACCCTGAAACGAAAACAAAAAAAACAATATAATATATACCAAAACCAAATGCCATAGAAAAGGTATGTTTGATATAACAGCACATAGAAAAGGTAAGGTTGATATAACAGTAGTACTAACTCAGAGTGTAGATAGAAAAAATTCAAATTTTGAAAATAATTTGTGAAGCAATTTTCAAATTTGAGGTATTTTACAAACTTACACACTGCCGTTAAGACAGAAATACGATCCTGTAAAAGGAGTTTTCAGCCTCATAAAAGGAATTTGCATAATTGCTTTCAATTTTTCTTTACATTTTTTTTTTAATTTTCGCCAGTTTTCCGCCAGGTTCAGCAGATGTTACAATTACTTTCCTCACTATGTAATTCTTACAATCCAATTAAATCCACGAAAGAATTCTATCAAAAGTGGTCTTCTGAAGGGAAAAGATTTCTTGAAGCAAACAGTTGCGATATCGCAAAAATCAAAAGTTACCTTTAAATTGAGGATAAGTTATGCCAAAAATAGTTCTGTGCCCAATTATCAAAATCGGAAAAATCAAATACATTGATAAGAAAAACCCACTTGGCTATAAAATTGCGATGGTATCAGCTAGAATAAACATGTGCTCTATATTATTCTGCAGTTTCAGCTCAGCAGCATTTTCGAGTAGAACTGTCTTGAATGACAACAAAAAAGAAACAAGCCTAATGAGTAATGATGGAAAGATAGTAATCCGTGTGAAGAGTAACAATCTTTGCGTCATTAGTCATTTTTTACCAATTCCTCTTTACTGTTTTTTTCACATGCAAAGATAGTTTTTCATAATTTATTTTCTAAGATAAGTTGAGATACAGTTAAGGTCAAGTGGCACCCAATATGAATACCCAAATATTATTACAAATAGGCATTCAGGAAAGTGAAAAGACAAGTATCTTAATTACAAAATGCAATAGAATATACAAAGCTGAAACCAAAGCGAAAAAAACATTCTTTTGTCATAATCAAATAAAAAAATATGTATGAGCTTTATAATATAATCTCTTTATGGCATTTGAATTTGATATAACGGACCAAAAAATCTATTAAAAAATATAATAAATTAACCAAATAATCCAGGTAGATAGTTACGATATTTACTCTAAAATAATTTTATTGAGATACGAATATTTCTTCATGTTCGTATTGTGTGAATTCCAAGTTGACTATGAACCCAGTTGAAAATGTTGGCCAACTATAGGTGTCAGGTAAATTTAGAATATTCGACGAACTTCCTAAAACTAAAAATATCCCTTAGCGAGAATGAACGTATTCAATGCAAACGTAAATGGCCATGCAATATCGGCACTATAGTTGATTATACGGGCCTGGTAGAGAACATTTCGAAGGTGTTAAAGTTAAATATTTTCTCGCAGGTTCGTTAGTTGAACGTTTCCATTCCAGAGACAACTCGGGATAAGGACTTTAAACGTACTGTGAAGACCGCCTGCCGAGGAGCTACAACGTACAACGGATCTGACAAGAATGAAACGACGGCGACAGAAACGTTGGGAGTGACAGAGAATGAAATGGTTGTCTTGGTGAAAATGTAAGGAAATACGACGCTTCAAGTGGAGAAACAGGATGAAGGGCGGGGTGAAAAGCAAATTAGAGGTGGGAAATATCATTAGGGAAGCAGAGTAACTCGAACGGAGCCCACAGTAATGGCCGAACCGAAAGGCTCACGCAAGATAATATCATTGTGGAAGCGAAATCTCCGTGTTTATGGTCGAGAAAGAGTGTTTTTATAATTTCTATGATTATTGGAAAGGCATTCTTTAAATGTAATTATGCCTTTTACTGTTCTATCGTAGATTTTTGCGACATCGAACCAATTGCTTTTCTTTCAAATTTCAAATCGACTTTTTCATTGTGAAACATTACGATTCTGGGACTTATAAATGGCCTACTTATTTACCTCTATCCTCTCCCCCCTTCTTTCACTTTTTCCTTCCCCATTCGCGGCGAGTGTCCTAAAACCCCTACCAAACGCCTGTACAGCGGCTCCCAGGGTAGCATGTACGAATTTTCCAGTATTCTCGGATGTTGACCGGATAGGTAGTTGTTAAAGACAAATATTTCGCCCGTATTCCAACGGGCGTTTTCAGATCGGTGTGTCGGGACGGAATTTTGGCCATGCCTTTTGTTCCCTTTTATGTTCTCAAATTGACTATTATCTTCCCGTTAAATCTTACACTGTGTACCTGCATCACTGTTAAGTAGCAGGCTCAGTAGTACAAAAACCTTTAGCCAAATAAAAGAAAATGAAAAGTTTGCGTTTTTCATGGGTGGAACAACTACACTGCCCAACAATGAAAATGTTTCTAGCTCAAAAATAGTTAATTCTTATGTATTTCCACCTGCTGAATTCAAAAACCACCCTTAAAAAGAACAGGTTAGCTCTTGCTTTGGAGATAAAGTGATATGGGGGATTTTGGGGGGAAATTTTGTTTTGGGAGTTAGCACTCCCGTCAAATAACAAAACACTAACGTTCTTCATCTGTTTGTAAGTTATAAACATAGATTTTGTTGCTGTGACTGTGAATTTTATATTGTCTCTGCTGCTGGTTTGGGAGTGCTTTTAACCCTCCGTTGGTCGCGCGGCATCTGCCAGACGCCAAGCCATTTTATTTTCTTTACCCACATCGTGTTTTCATAGTTAGGAAACTCAGCTTCCTTGTATCTTATTATGTTATGCTTCTGAAATGTTCACCAATATATTTTAAGTTTTTTCACATTTTTGGAATAAATACTGATATTTTGTTGCTTTTGGAGTCTGGTAGACGCCACGCGACAACTTGTGCTACAATACGTTATATGCTAATACCTTCGCGATATTAATTGCAAAGTTTTTAAATACGTTATAATTGAAACAAACTATTATTTAAATCATTAAATTTTGGATACGCGTCTTATTTCTACGCACTTTTGACTGTTCTTACTATAACACATGAATGAAAAAACTATTATTGTGAAAAATTACTCTGTTTCTCACATAATTTGAGTGAACTTTGGCATATACTATACCGTTCCCCCTCTGTCACACATTTTTATGGTGGCTTGTAGGGCATTACAAATAAGTAGATGCATAACATTAACCGTAAATATATACATAACAATTTTTTGGTTGTATCGAATAACAACTTTTCAATCTGATAGGAGAAAATGTTTTGGTTCAAGTTCAACTGAACGCGCTTTCAAAATAAAATGTCTCGAAAATCAATAATTCCTACTGTAAAGTAAAAATTATTTGCAAGGTTCTTAGCGAAATCCGTATTGTGAAACTTCAGTATTCTTTTTTGTCGAAAAAGCAGTAGGAATAAAAAGTAATAGAATCATCGGACTGACTTTATGATGCAAATACTGCAGTTATAAATAAATATGAGGAGAATTGACGCCTTGGAAATGTTTGATCCCAGGCAGCACTTCAAAAACAACGTGCCCCTTGCAAACGAGAAAGTGCTTCCATCTCATTCCCTCTTATCCTCATCCCACTAAATGAATTATTTCATCAGTGATACCATGAACAGTGCCTCCTTCACCGCACCTCCTTTCTTCCCTCCACACCGATATTTCCAGTAGCTGAACAATCAGGGAGCCATTAGCAGATTCCAAGACCAAGAGCTATTCCTTCATTCAAAAATAGCTATTCAAAAATCCAAGAGCTATTCCTTCAACTCCTTTCACCAACGTAATTCCTAAAAACTAGCAAAAATTCCCTCCAAAACACCTGCAGCCCTAATAGTAGCTTGGGCTAGCAAATTACCCTCATCGGCTATTGTGCACAGAAGTTCTCAGAAACTACAGTGTGATAATGTGTTCCCTGCTAATCCCTCCCTTCGTTCTCTTCACACGCTAGACTACCCGCTGCGCTGCCCGGAGACCAATCATCGCCACAAAATACCTACATAGCTGTCCTCCCTCCCACCCTTCCCTTCTGACTCATGCTCACGCCGCCACACTCCAACGCCCGCCCCCTCCACCCTCCTTCCCCTATTATCCCTACACACCTGAATTGTGTTAACTGTTGTTGTGAACTGATCAGTACTGGTGAGTGGTGAGTCTTACAATTGGCATAAGGAAGGAAGTAACGTCAGGACCTTTTCAGAGCTTCGATCAATCTCTCCTATCGTTTCACGTTAAGGTATTTTTCATTTTATACATTTTTTCTATCCTAGATTTTGAGCAAAGATCTGAATTGCTATTTTCCATCCGGTGAATAGATGGAGCGTAAAAGAAAAATGAATCCGATGATAGATAAGGATCGTCAATATATTCAGGGAATTTTGCTAGAATCAACTGATTCAGAAGTATCAGAAGCTGTGGACAGTGATAGTGAAGAAGACTTTATTGAGGACCAACTTCAGAACAGTGATGTGGAACAAGACAGTGAGGAAGAAGGTGGCCAAGAAGAAGAAGTTTCTGGTAAAAACATTGTTTTCGGGATAGATCAAGTCACTGAGTGGGAGTTGGAGGGTTAGCTTAGAAGTGTAAAAATTCGCTCTCACAATATATTTACTGAAAAACCAGTAGTGAAAGGGAAAGCAAAAGCTTCAAAAAGTGTCTCAGAGTGTTGGAATAGTTTCATTAGTGACAATATATTAGCTCTAGTAGTGGAAAATACAAATAAGCTCATTGCCGCTAAGAAAGCCGACTTTTGTAGGGAAAGGGATTGCACTCCGACGGACATTAGTGAAATAAGAGCTTTCATAGGATTACTTTATATCGCAGATGTTCTAAGAAATAGCAAACTCCATACTAGTGACTTGTAGAATAACGATGGCACCGGGGTACAAATTTTTCGCATGGTAATGTCTCAGAAACGTTTTCATTTCCTCTTGCAGTATATACGTTTTGATGAAAAAGAAACAAGGAATAAAAGGAAGGCTTTAGATAAACTTGCTCCAATTAGGGAAGCTTTTAGGGAAGGTGCGGTTTTCGCCAGTACATCCCCATTAAACCAGGGAAGTATGGAATAAAGATATTTTTATTGGCAGACTCGAGGAGTTTCTATACATCCAAAATAGAGATATATGCTGGAAAGCAACCAGAAGGCCCACTTCAGGTTAGCAACAGTCCTTATGATGTAGTAAAGAGATTGATTCAACCAATTCGAGTCAGTGGACGCAACGTCACTGCAGATAAATGGTTTACTAGTTATGATCTAGTTACAAATATTCTAAAAAGTGACAAGCTTACATATGTGGGCACAATTAGGAAAAATAAAAGGCAGCTACCGCCCTCCTTCACATCCACACAAGGTCGGCAAAAATTTACATCCCGTTTTTTGTTTCAGAAAGAGTGCACTTTAGTGCCATACATACCCAAAGCAAGAAAAAATGTCCTACTATTATCATCAATGCATCACGATTCTGATATTGATGAAGCAACAGGTACAGCCAAAAAACCGGAAATTGTTACATTCTATAATGCTACGAAATCTAGAGTGGATGTTGTGGATAAGTTATGCGCGACTTACTCTGTTCGAGAAACACTAATCGCTGGCCAATGGTGATATTCTGCACAATGCTAAATGTAGGAGCAATAAATTCCCAGATTATTTATCTAAAGAATAATCCTAATTCCCTGAGACTTCGTAAAAGAAGATATTTTATCAAAAATCTGGCAAAAGAATTAGTGGCGGAACACATGAAAAAGAGGTCTCAAATCCCTTTTTTATCGGTAGAGTTGAAGAAAAGAACATTAGAATTCAGTTTAATAATGAATAATGAAACTAATGAGAATGAATTGTGTCAGGGTACGAGTAAGCATTTCCGAAAGGAGACTGAGGAAAGTGGAACAAAATAAAATTCCACAGCCCGAAAGAGGTGTTACGTCTGTGGTCGAAAAAAGAATGGAATGAATAAGTACAAATGTAATAATTGTAACAATTTCATTTGCTTGGAGCATTAAAAAAATATTTGCATTTCCTGTTCAAACGAAACATGTTGATGTAATTTCGATGCAATAAAAACTGTAATAAACGTCAAAATAAGTATTATTAAATCTTTTATTAATACGAATATTTCCATCATTATTAGGCATAAATTCTCTGCCCATGCATGAAATTAAATATTCAATGAACGATTTATTTGTATTTAAAACAGTTCTTTCTATTTCATGCATTTTCTCTAACCATTTTTAAATAGTGTCTGTGAGACGCCGCGCGACAAATAGCGTTCCAAAATGTGACGCGACTGACGGAGAAATGTAAAGTGTAAAATTCGTCAAAATGCCACGAAAATTTGTAAATAAAGTGAATAATATTTGTTACATTTGTGGTGAAATAACATTTTCATCACAGAAACGGAAGCTGACGCCTCTTTTGAAGACTGCTTTTCACTATTATTTCGGTATGAAGGTAGGGGACCAGGATAAGTCGTGGGCTCCACATGTATGTTGCAACGCTTGTTCAGTTACACTGCGAAAATGGCTGAAAAATTAGAAACAATCTATGGCTTTTGCTGTGCCTATGGTTTGGCGGGAGCCTAGAAGCCATACAGATGACTGCTATTTCCGTTTGACTCCACCTATAAAGGGAGGATTGCCTATGAAGAAAAGAAGAACAGTTCAATACCCGAATATTCGATCTGCTATTCAACCCATTCCGCATTCAGATAGTTTACCAGTTCCTACTCCACCCGAAAATTGTGTTTGAAGTAGAAAATGAAGACAGTGTGAAACAAGAAGAAGAAGAACCTAACAAGCCTAACATCCCGTGACCCTGATTTTGAGGAAAAAGAAGATAAACCTCTCAGATTGAGTCTATCGGAAACGAGTGATCTCATTAGAGACCTTGACCTGTCAAATGAGAAGGCAGGCATTCTAGGGTTTAGACTACATCAATGGAATCTTCTGGAACGTGATGTCAGAGTCTCTCAGTCCAGACAACGTCACAGGGGTCTGCTTCCCTTTTTTGAGAAGAAAAACAATCTTGTTGTTTGCTGCGACATTAATGGCTTGATGAAATATTTGAATTTGAACCATGATCCAACTGAATGGAGGCTAATCATAGACTCCTCCGAGTTTAGTTTGAAAGTTGTATTACTTCACAATGGCAACCGTCTTCTTTCTATTCCTGCTGGTCATGCAGTTCACATGAAGGAGACTTATTCAAATATGACAGCCCTTTTGGACTCAATCAAGTATCATGAACACAAGTGGAAAATCTGTGGTGATGTAAAAGTCATTGTTGTACTCTTAGGAATGCAACTGGGGTACACAAAGTATTGCTGCTTTTTATGTATGTGGGACAGCTGGGATAGGAAATCACATTATATTCAAGCAGACTGGCATGCAAGAAATCTTAACCCTAGCGAGAAAAATGTCGTTGTCGAGCCTCTCGTGAACCAAAAAGATGTTCTTCTTCCACCCCAGCATGCTGGGTTTGATAAAAAATGTTGTCTAAGATATGAATCAAGGATAGGCCTTTAAGTACGTAAGAGAGAAATTTCCGAAATTAAATGATGCCAAAGTCAAGGAAGGTATTTTTGTCGGGCCACAAATTCGAGAACTTGTAAAGGATCCTGCATTTGACCAAGTATTGGAGAGGAAAGAAAAGGAAGCTCAGGAAAAGGAAATATTCATGGATTTTTAGGCAAGGAGAGAGATGATAACTACACTCAGTTGGTGACAGTGCTCCTGCAAAAATGCCATCAACTTGGATCCAATATGTCCATAAAAATCCATTTTCTTCACTCACACCTAGACTTTTTCCCTCCTAGTTGTGGATCTGTCAGTGATGAACACGGAGAAAGATTCTATCAGGATATTTCTGGAATGGAACAACAATGATATCAGGACCGTTGGAATGAATCAATGCTTACGGATTAGTGCTGGACTTTGTGTAGGGATGCTCCGGAACTCACTTACAAGAGGCAAGCTAAAAGACTTCAATGAGCTCATGAAGCCACCACATGATTCTCTTTAGACCCAACCATCTCCCAGGTATTTTTCCATCAATTTAGAACTCTTAGAATGTAACTGCCATTTATAAAAAATCAAATGCACTCTCAATGTTGTTGGCATATGTAATTAAAATGTATCAATTTCTCTTCATCCGTTAAACCGAAATACTTCCACCTATTGCTCAACCCAAAATTGGTAAGAATTGACTCATGAAGAGTGGGAAAAATTCATAAAATATTTTTTTTTATATTAGTTATTCAGCATCAAGGCGGAAGAAACTAAAGGTGGTGGTGCGGGAGCGGAAACGAGAAAAAAAGTGAGAATACAAACAACTTCAACAACTCTATCAGCTCCACCCCATTAAACATCAATAACCTACATCAATAAAAGATCTTGGTGTATAAGCAACCCAGACACTCGTTTATTCTAAGCGCATCCAGGCTATTAAAAGTAAAAATATGTCCCTATTAGCCCTACTTTACCGGTTCGCTGAAATAAAAGATCCCAGAGCATTACAATCTTACTTCAAATCTATTTCCCTTCCCATTATCTCATACTGTTCCCCTACATGGTCGATGTCGGCCGAAACAACTTTTAAATCTCCGGAACACATTACTCACTTCTTTACAAATGTAGTTAAAATCAGAGTCCCTCATCTCCGTAACTTATCGTCCGATGGTATCTTGTCTTGCTACTCATTGCTCCATATTCCTACTTCCAGATAATCACTCACCAAACGCTCCCTTTCTTCCCCCTATAACTGAAAGAACTACCTTGAAATGCTGGCTTTAGCCGCAGCCGCGGGCTACCGTTTCCTGCAAACCACCACTAGTAGGGTAGAAACGGTATATTAACACACCGGGAATAGAAAATTTAGTAGACAAGGATAAACTTAGGAATAGACTAAACGCAGAGGGTGTGGGGTATCTGAGACGTGTTCGCAGTGCAAGAAGAAGGGATAGGGTTAGAGATAAGTAGATGATGAAATAATGGTAAATAAATGCTCCGTTAATAGACAGGTGTGAAAGGAGCTTACTTTGCTGGTTTGTCCAAGCTGAGAGAATGGATGAGATTCGAATAACGAAGCCGATTTGATGAAGTGGATTGAATGGATTTAGGGGAATTGGTGTTCTAAGAAATTATTTGGTTAAAGTGGAGGTGTGAAAAGAGAACGTGAAGGAAGTGAAAGAATATTTGGAGTCTAAAGAAAAGGAAAGTTTGCATGGAGCAGCATATGAGTTTAACTGAAGTGAAAGAGGTATGAAAGGATATGGCAGTATAAAAGAATGTTTTAAGCACAGTCGCTATTGAAATGCTATGCCGGTGAGTTTTCTTCTCTCACCGACAATAAAACTTAATTTTACAGTGCCTACCCTGAGAGGGAAAGGTATGATGCTTATTTATGCATATAAGTATCTTCAGATTGTTTTATGCCGCAACTCCTTTAGTCAACTGAGTACATCAAAAGGGTCAAAATAGGCAGTGCTTCGTAACTCTGTAGCAACCTGCCATTTCGGTTAAAGCTAAAATAAAAACCTCGACGACACATAGGGGCGAAGGAAAGAGGAAGAAAGATGCCAAAGAGGAGAAAGGAGAGAAAAAAGTACGAAAGATATCGGAGAGAAAGAAGAGCGGGTGATGTGAGGTGCCAGAAAACCATTTTGATCGATATTTCTCGCAGCTGTCGCGATAATCGAGAACGCTGAGTAAGACCAGAAGTTGAGAGAAGGTGCGAAAAGCAAATTCAAGGAATAGGACGAGAGAGGGTGGGTAGGAGGCAAACGGGGGTCCGCTCCACAGCCCGTCTGCTTCGCTGCGTAGACAACGGAGATATAAATCGGGGAGGGCTGTTTGCAAGACAAAAACCAACAGAAAATGCATATTTGAAATGGAAAGCAAATGGCCATGTGGTAAATGCAATTTTTAGAATAATCTCCACCTAATGAATAAATTAACACCAACGGTTACTCTCCAATTCTGGAGGCTTCTTCAAGTTTAAAGCAAGTGAATCAAATTTAACCTTTGCTTCTCATGTTGGGTGTCACCAAAGCTTCTTCTCTCGTTTATTATTCAATGCACTTCCTCATTAGAAACCTTTTCAGTCCATTTGAATTGCAGCTCAGCGTCTCAAAGGAGCTTAGTCTCTTTCGTTTACCCCACGTCCAAATTTTACATCTATATAAGGCCAAACTCCATTCGTATGCTAATAGAGAATTATTTATAATTCCAAGGATGTAATTTACCGTGGTAAATATTTTCTTCTTCTATTTGTAACAAAGCAGCTTTTGCCCGAGAGTATCTGCTACTTGCATTTTCTATACTCCTATCTTTCTATATAAGTGAAGGCGTTCACTTGTACGAGCCACACTGAATACGTAAACATGGTGGATAATGGAATCTGTCCCCCGTCCAATCGTTAGGTGATGGTGTTCATGCTCCTAAGACGTCCGAAAGGTGTGACTTTAAAATATTGAATTTGGATACTTTGATATTTTTTTCTCGTTACAACCCAGTCCAAGGAGAGGAGAAGGAAGTGGATATTTTTTCCCGGGGGATGCTGGGGGGTGGTGGTAAGGTCGAAGCGAACGAACAAGGAGGCGGAAAGGCGTGATGAATCAGGTATGGTGGGAGGCGATGCGGAAATATAGAGTGGTGGGAGAAAGGGGGTTGTGAAATACCCTGAGGACCCCATCTGTGAGGGTACTGTGAGGTCAAAGGCCACCATCTCGATTTGTAACTTTAGTGTCCCAATAGTAATCCAAGTACCTCCACAATATTTAAGAAACTTTGTAGGTAGCATGTGGATAAAAAGTGTGTGGGTCATGAAATAACTCGGATAGAATGGTTCAGTAATTGATCTACATGAAAAAGGAGTACTTCTTTGGTTTTACCAAGTTGAGAGAATGGATGAGAGTCAAATAAATAAACAGATTTATGAAGGAAAAATGGAGAGAGGAGGGAATAACTGAGAAATTCATTGGTGAAAAAGGTGGAAGAGACTCTGAAGAGCAGTATGAGGTCATTAGAACAACGTAGCGTGAATGAAGCAATGCATAAATGCAGCAGTAGCAATGATTTGCAAGGATAGGGAAATTTAGAGGAAATTATCCACACCAAAGCCAGTTTTCTGTTTTTCGCCGACAATTTCGCTCTTTTGACTACGTATATACCGAAAAGGAACGGCGCGATGAGTATGTATGCTTCATTGGTGTGATTCTCCTTTCTTTAAAAACATTGAAGAATACGCTCAAGCTAGCATTCAATAGAATTACGGCAATAATTCCAGAAAAATAATGTTTTCCTTATGTAAGTGCATTAGCTTTAGTACGTTTTATTAATGAAAAATCTGTCTTACGGCAATTGTAATATATTTCCACTGGCAGTTATGTGAGTAATTTAATTTAATTTAACCAGGGGTGTTTTTCTGGGCAGATATTACAATAATTTATTAAACATGGAAAATTGTTACTGCATACTATTATTAATATTAGAATGCATCCACCTCAAAATAAATCGCAACCTACAAGAGCTCAGGCAAAACTGTTGGCGATGAGGCCAAAAGAGAAGAGGGATGGCGGCAGCCTTGCAAGAATCATCGTTTATCATGAAAAGCTTGACTAACGCTGTGTTATCCGTGCCTGGATAGCATAAATTCATGGCTCGCATGACTCTTATCCAATGAAAGAGTTCTGCTGATCTCAAATCTTTCCTTTGTAAACTTGGTAATATTCTTTTCGTTTGCCGCACTATTTCTCTCTATATTTTATGGTATATTTGAATATTTGCATATTTTTTCCGTGTGAAAAGAGGTTAACGGGGAAGATGGAGCCCTATAGTCTCTCTCTCACCCAACTTAATAAGTAATTAATTAATTTATCTCATGTCACTTTTTCATTTCAAAAATTTAATGAAAACATAATTTAAAAACAAATAAATGTATGTCTCAAGTTTCCACAAAATCAATTTTGGCTCATGCGTTCTTTTCGGCTCCTGTGGCTATTTGACATTCGAAATCGGAATAAAAGATAACGAATATTCAGGCATTGTAGATTTTAGCTTTTTATGTCATTTAAAGTTGTTTTTACTCGTTAATTTTTAGAAAACCTAATTTTTCAACAATTGAACAACCAGGTAACTGATTATTGAGAATAAATTAATATATTGTGGTGCAATATTTGTTTTTGTTCGAAAGGAAGTTACGAATCATATGTATCGGAACCATGATCGTCTATGAATTAGAAGGTTAAATTGTTCAACATATTCAGGCATGATACATGAATTCGCTCACTTTCCTTTCCCGCTCTCCCCCTCCCTCGCTAATCCCCTGCTATGAACCACGACAACCCAACTTTCACTATCGTCTCTTCTTCCTCTTTTCCAAATCTCTTTGGTTTTTCCGTCACTAACCTCCACCGTCCTAAGCCTTACTTTTCTTCCTCTTCCAATACCTCGGCTACTGTTTCCAATACCCAACCCTCCTTTTTGGAAATATAAATAGGGTGTCTTCCAATCTTCAAGTTGCCTTGATGATGATTTTGGGTTGAAACGTGTGATGCATTGTGTATTAAGTTATTTTTTTGGGAAAAAGCGATTTTGTTTGATTTCATAAGGTTAAATTTTGACTATCCTGGAGGTTTTTGAAAAACAATTACTGAACCATAAACATATTTAACCCAAAACAACTGATGACAGCACTGCGGGAATTAAGTCATTGACAAAGTTCAAAGATACCATTTCAACCATAGCGGTTTCAATGTTTTTGTTAGAGTGGGCGTGGCCTTCAGAACCCATGTACCCCTAAATCCTGCCACGCTACCGTTCCATACACGGGACCAGTAGCGTCCTCGTATAGTGTATTTCAACCTCTTTGGTCTGGAGAGAAGATCGGCATGGAGGAGAAGGGAGAGTAAAGGCTATGGAAATTGGATGGGAGTGAAACCCCCCGCCCATGTCCTTTCGGGAGTTGCTTGCTTTGGTTCGCTCGGCTGGCCTCAGGACTTTCCAACAGCACCGCATCTGCATGCGTCCTGGACCTCTATAAAGGTCGCAAGGGTTTCTTGGGTCCCGAAGGAAATAAAAAAGAACTCTTACTTTTATTCTATTCATTTCCCATCTATTCTTGAAAATACTTTCCTCGCAGAATCCTCACGGGAGAGGGCAAAGGTGGCACGTGAAGGAGTCCACAGCAAAGAAGGTAACAAAAAAGAAGGCAACCGAAATGCGCTGCGGGGAGTATTTTCTGCCGAGCGTTAAATAAAGTGCCCGTCCGGATACCTATTATACAAATATAAGTAAGGCAATAGGAGGCAAACTAGCTTCAAAAAATGTTTGCACTTATTTCTTATTTTCCCCAACAAGCATGTCTGGGGCATGAATGTACAAAAAATACCACATCGTTATTTGAGCATTAAAGGTGTTGAGAATGTTCCGGAATAAAATCAATTATGAAAACATTTATTTCCAGTCGAATACTCTTATGATGTAAGAAAGCCAAAGATAGGAGGAGTTTGATGGGACGCTGTGAAAATAATTTCAAATATTTTACGATAGTCTGGTAATTTTTTCGGAAAATCTAATGTCCTACTTACCAACACATTTGAAAAAATGATTGGACAACTTCTACTGAAAAGATTTTTTCCATACTCTTGAAAAAATGATGAATCCCTTGAAATAACTGGAGACGAATAGTTACTTTCTAACAGAACTATTTGTACTTTATTTTATGAAGACTGCTTACAAGCACAAGTGACGTTTGCGTCTAGAAAAATAAGAAAAATCAGTCATTACTGAACACAGCAGTTGAACCATTCTATCCAGTGCCATGAAGGCAGGTTGCTTGCTCACTCCGTATGCTAATGATTGTGAAATGGTATAATCATTTAAGCTATTTAAATTCGGATGAAGAGAATAAACTTCAATCGGGATTCCTGGTAATATATAAAAACATTTACAGTAAAAGGAGGAATGGACCAGAAAACTCAAATTGGGAGGCTCCCAGGCTCCAAACGAATCATCGACCAACTTGAACTGTGACTTTAAGATTACGACTAAAATGCAAACAGGGTACCCATATGCTTTGCGGATGGTGCTCTTTTTGAGTGTGCCAGAATGGACGCCCTGACCCGATGAACGACCTAAGAAAAATTCCAGCACAGTGAAGTCTCAATTATTCGAGGAAATGTGAATTGAGGCAAATATAATAAATCAAAAATGCGATAACATGGAAAGGTTATGTGCGCCATTACATACATACCCACTAATCATGCCATTCCCTAGCGGAGTAGACAAAATCAAGGAAATTAGCTACTGCCGTTAGCCCTATAAAACTGGTCCCCTTTTAATAATTTCCTCCGCAATACCCTATCAGTGCTTTGCATTTTTGCTTCTCTTACATTCATGAATAGCTTCATGCACGTTCCCTTATTCTTAATACTCCATATACTCCTCCTTTTCATATTGTCTCCTCCCCCACATTCAGTTACGACTTTTGCGGTCACCTCTTTCTCTCACTACATTCACTGTACTACTATTTTATATCTCTTCCGTTATTCAACTCTTTTGCATTCACTCTACCTGGCCTAACAATCAAAGCATACTCCTTTCACATATATCTATTACTGGAGCATCTAACCCACTTTCTTTCTTGGCCCATACATTCTTAACCCTAACCATTCTACTTTTGCAGCAAATACTTCTCAGGTACCCCATTCCTACTGCATTCAGCCTACTATTAAGCTTATCCTGACATACCCTAGTGTTACTGCCGTATAATAACGTCTAACGTCAGGAGAAGGACAGTTTTGTACAGAGCGATTTCCGCTTCCCTCTACAAACACTCATTCCTACATATACATCGAATACTACCTGAAATTTTCCTACCAGCATTCGCACTCCGTATAATCTCTTCAGCTATTCTCCCAACTTTCGCAAATATTCGGCCAAGACACACGTCTACTTGATCAATTACTTCATCATTTACCCTCACCATACAATACTTCATATGACTGTCCCTATCAGAAACTACCTCTTTTGTCATTGACGAATGTATCCTTAAATCCATTATCCTTGTAATTTCATAGGTGTTATACAGGAGCATCTGCAATTCCTGTGGGATTTCAGACAGCAGAACGGCATGATCAGCGTGCAATAAAACTCGCGCATTCATATATTTAACGATTACACCGACGTTAACCCTAAATTCATCTGTCACACACGCTGTGACATTACGCATCCATGCTTTAGGCCCTGTTTTATTTCAAACTAGTCTCTAAAGACCCAATTAACTCTCACATTTACCTCACTATAATCATACGTCGCCTTTATAGCACTCAATGAAGCTCATTCAATTTGGAGTCCAAATCCTTCCACAGCTCTTTTCTATTTACCATATTCTATCATATCCCTTCTCTAAATCCACAAATTCACAAATACTTACTTTCGGACGTTCATACATTTCACTAGCACTTGAAGAAGTGTGAAGAGCTGATTACTACATCCCCCCCAGGCATAAACCCCAGGTACGGTAAATCGTTATCATTCTCACTTTTTCGATAAATATTTTAGTGAACACTTTTTCTGGAATACATAAATTATACAATTCACAGAAGTGACTCATGGGTAACTTACACCCGCACTTCAGCATTTCATTGGTTACTCCATCTTTACCTGCAAATTTCCCATTTTTTCCATATTCTTACTGCCGTTACCAACTCATTCTCACGTATTTCCTTTTCCATACGGACATTAGTAATTCGCAAGACTCATTCTCATCACCTCCACCATTATTTTACATTGTTTTGAAAATACTCCCTCCAGCAGTTCCTGACGTTGCTTTCATCCCACACGATCTCTCCATTTTTGTTCTCGATGGCATCATTGCCTTCAAAATCACTCTGGATTTTGCTACCCTCATCAACATGCATTATTTTATTCCTCTCCTTTCACAACGATTTTACATTCCTTATTTTTCTGTGTATTCATCATATTCATATTATTCTTTTTTTCTTCCTCAGATTAGGTGGCACGCAATCTATTTTACTCAGGTTAGTCACTGAGTTGCAGAAATTAAAATACTGGCGTTTCCTCTCTACACTCTGGTACTGATCCTTTTTTCCCGGATATTGCGCAATCAGTGCTATACATATATATTCTAAACGTAACATGGGGAGATAAGACAACATTGGTAATTTACTAGCATTTGGTGCATTTCAAGTAGATACCTTCAAATTTTACGATGCACGTAGAGTTCTCCTGAAATACACCTCTACATACTTTGACTGAAAAAAAACGTACGCCATTCTGTACACTTGAAATTTAAGAAACTCCCTTTGCTTTTTCATTGGTTTTCCAGAACTAGCAAGTTACTCTTTATTTCGCGACGGTCAGTTAAAACATGTTATACATAGTCAAACCCTGGGATATACAAATATTATAAAATTGACTCATTATGATAAAAATGTTAGCGTTTTCTTGAATATTTTGTGTTGCTTGTCAATTTTATCACTCGTGAGTCAAATTGGGTTGCCCACTGTGTACGTATGCCATAAGATCGCTGTAAACAACCATTTTATTTCGTTCATAAGAACAACAATATTGACTTAGGAGTGTCAAACGTAAACACCCCAATTCAACGCGTTTAGTATCAGGGATTATTAATAATTGTTGACATCAGATGTTCCGTTTTGTTAATATAATCACCATGTTCATAATCTCATAAGTTGCATTAGCAAGTAATGGTAACAGAGGGTATCTTTCGATGCCAATCCCATATAGCGATTTGAGCACAATTCCGGTTTTCTATGGTACTTCGAGCTCCGGAGGTTAGGGAGGATACGGAAAGTTATTTATCGGTATGGCGTCTTTGAAGCCATTATCAGTGTCCATCTTCAGATTTAAGGGAAAAGGGGAGGGTACATGAAGAAACGCCAAAAATACGTTTCACATTAAATTTTGATGTTATACGCGCAGTTAAAGGCAGGAAATGTTGATATAGAGATATGGCAGCTGATGTATGATTTCAAGCTTTCCCAGTGAATCTTATGGTTGAAAATCCCTCGGATTTTCCACCGAATTAGGTTCTCATTTCTCCCATAGCTTATAAAGAGGACTCCCGCATCGACCTACGGAATCTTGGAATCTTATTCCATCCCATTACTTTTCCCGCCTAATATACCAGCCGTGGTCGGTTCACAAGGCTGCTGTTTGGTTGGTCGCCAATTTCCTTTCACGTATTCTCATTCTTGGTCGTCCGTTGTGTCTTATGTTGCTCAGAAAGTTATTCCAATTAACTCAGAATATTATATATATATTCTTTGAATAGCACTTTTTAAATTTAGGATAAACTATGGTGAATTTTAGTTATTATAATTGAATTTATAAATGAGAATAAGTGCTCGACCATAAATTAAACTTTAAACGGAAATAATTAATGTATTTATGGACCACGTAAAAATAATCTCTTCTTTTGAATTATTGAGTTTAGCTCAATTAAAATTCTTTGCTTTCCTCAGGGCTAATTGAAATCCATAAAAAATTAACAACATAAATAAGTGGAAACAGAAAAATAACAATTGTTGAAACAACTTTGGTGATAACTACACTGTAAATTTTTTTATCGGGTACACTAATTTAACAAATATCAACAAACCTGTGAAATTTTAATTGCACTAATTATCTTTTAAAGAAATGGTCCATATCATGAAACACAAATACATGCACTTTGAGAACGGATATAGATAGATTAAGCAGAATTTACATAAGTCTTATAAAATAAATCAAAGGTATTATTTATAATTTAATATATGCTTTTTAATAGTGTTTTACATATACAAAATGTGATAAATTTTTGTTTTTTTTAATTGATGTTATTGTTATCATTGTATTTATATAAAGCAATTTTCATGATTTTTTTATATTAATATTTGATGTAATCTGGTATGTTCTCTTGTTGCCAAGAATCTGTTTATATTTACCCTGTAAATTGGAATTGTTGACATCATGTTAGTGTAATTAAAATTTCACAGATTTGTAGATATTTGTTAAATTAGTGTACCCGATAAAATAATTTATAGTGTACTTTTCACCAAAGTTGTTTTAACGATTGTTATTTTTCTGATTCTACCTGATTTGGTTGTTAAATTTGTTTTATGGTCTTAAATTAGCGCTGAGGATTGCAATAAATTTGCCGAAACGTTGGCAGTGAAATAAAAGAATTTTAATTGACCACAACTTAATAAATTAAAAGAAGAGTTTAAACGGAAAGTTACAGTTACGAAACCTGGTAAAAGAAACAGTTACGGAACCTGGTAAACAAACGATAATTATATGAGATTTCGTAGTGGAACGATATCATTATGTACATTTAAATATAAATTTTAATTGTAAAACATTATGAACTATTAAGAGATAACGCATGAGAACCATGAGAACTAAGTTCTCCAAAACTTTTAAAGACCATTTTCCATGGTACATTTTATCAAACCTTTGAGATATCCACTAAAAATGTCTATATTTTTTGTTATCCTGATCGTGGTTTCAATTCCTTGGTATTATGTTCCTTGTCAAAAGTAACATTTTTTCAACCTGTAGCTGCACTCACTCACCTTAATAAAAACTAAATGGTATAGGTCTACCTCTAACACCGAAGCCTAGTGTTCAAATCCTGTTTGGCACAGTTAAGGAAAGATAGTGGAATATTGCAGGGATAGTTTAAAACTTCGCTAAATCTCCCAGAAAATGAATTTACAATGAATTAAATGTATGCACAAAGGGAAAGCCTTTTTTGATTGACGGCGAAACCATCGGTATGTATCCATACGTTTATCCTTTGCGATGAGCATTTTTTTCCGTTTGAAGTACATTTGACTAATCCCTATATGACCAATCACTCACTCAGTGAAGGTTGGTTTTTGATATGTGAGAGTAGAGCTCACCTCATACTAAGCCATTGGCGTGTTAAATTCACACATTCAGAGTAGAGCCAGTTTCTTTCCCTGGGCCCCCTGTAATTTTCCACGAAGTTCCTAAATCATAAAGTCGCACCATGAGGATTTTCAGAGGGAGTGTCCAAAGATGTTTCGCCCGGATGTAAACGGGGGTCAGTCCAGGCTGCGCGCCGTCAGTCCGTCCAGTCAATCCAAAGCTAGAATGTATGGACGACCCGATTTCCTCGATTTAGAAACTCAATCGAATGTTCCCTTTTTTATCCACCAATTGAATTTTTATGCATTGAAAATATTTTTGCATTTAATTTCATGGTTATAACATTTGCATTTCATAGTTTTGCACGTATTTGCTAAATGAGAAAATAACTGCTTAAATTGATTTAAAGCTTACACAGTCAATATTTTTCCAGGAAACCGAACGCAATCCTCGGGTTTTTTTCTGTTTTTCCCGATGGCTCAAATTCCTGTTTTTTTGGATTTTCCGGGTGCCTGACCACCTTGCTTATCGCTTATTTCTTTTCACTCACTGCATTTGTCACTCCTTCATTCCACCAGGAACCGCCTTTGATTTTTCCCCGCCACTCCTTTTCCACCTACTCTTTCTGGACATTCTACAATTATTACCTTCATCTGCTCACCCACACATCATTCATTCTCCCGTTACCGACAAATTCCTACCATTTTCTGTGCCTTGAATATTGCATATCCTCAACCATGCATCCATGTGGTACTCTTATCTCGTTATCTGACCTTGTCACTTTTACTCTCATTTGCTCACATTTACTTCTCTTGGTCAGTTCCACATTCAACACCACACATCACCATTGTATCTATTACTAATTATCACAATCTTTCATCATACACGATGAAATTTATCATGCTTGCGCAATAGCCCCTTTGCCAAGTATAAATATGGCATTTCTTATTTTTAAACCATGTTTTCGAAAAAAATAACCTTTTATCCATGCACTCACTCAACAAGTTTTCACAGCTCTTTTAGATGCTCGACATATCTAACACCAATCACTCCAATTACAGTATGTCATCCAGTACAATTATTGTTTCGCCATGGTCACATTTATTCATTATCTCTCTCAGAATTCCCCGAAAATCATATTTCAAACTTCCACTTTCTCCATCCATTGGCACTGGTGCAAAACATACCATAGTCATAACTCTGACTACCTTATTTCATACGTACCCAAAGCAATCATAGGGGATACTAGATCGTATTTCCTTACTAGGCATTTTAACTCTCACTTTGAGGATCAAACCTACATATTTACATAGTATCTTCAATTACTGACCGCAATGCTAACCCACCGTAATCAGTAATGAAAATGTCCCACCACTAGCGCTTGATTGTACACACAAAACAACCACTGGTCTGATTTTGATTTCGTTCATCAAACCATTCCCGTTTCCATAAACATCTCTTATATTCCAGGTCTAGATTTTATTGACATATCCGTCTGCTGATGGACCAAATGTACACAGCCTCAGCCGCCCATCGAGGCTTTGGCCGTCCGAGACTTTTTATGACTGATAGCCGTAAGTTGGTTCAAAGTATACAAGATTACCAGCCTTTGCAGTAGCGGACAGCTTCCTCTGCTCACGGTTACGGTGCCCTACCGTTCAGTTTCGGCTCATTTTCGCCAGTATACCAGAAGAGAAACCAAAGCCTAGTAATACCCAAAGCCCGCTTACACTCTTCTACTCCAGCTAGGATCCATTCTAAGATCTAGAGAGCCAGCATACCATTGTCCACGTCCTAACATTATGAGCTATACGTGGCGTCAAGACACACCGGAATGAAAATACATTGCGTCAATTATTAGGTATATCTGAGCATTTCCGTCCTTACTTCACTTTTTGAAAAGGTCGGGATAAAAACAATCTGTTAATCGCCATTATTTGTAGATCGACTGATTGCCGAATTCTGATACTCGTTTGCATGAGCTAAACTGGCTTGGTACAGCCAAAGCTCAGTAAATCGAGACTCCGTGCGGTAAATGCATTAAAAACAACATTTGTATCCATTTTTAATAAAAAACTTTGTATTTTTCCACACTTTATTTCAAAACTGCGACCGGTTTCACCATAATATGGCATCTTCTGGCACATTCTGAAGCTTAGGTCATACAATATATACCCAGAGAAAGTTAAAAATGGTGGGGGTTTGAAATGGGGGAGAGAGGAGCAGGGCGATTGGGGCATGGCAGAGTGAGAAGGGGTAGTGAGAACATTATTGTATAGTGGGAAGGATAAGGTTGACATAAATATGAAATCCGGTATATATAAATTACAGTGTGACGAATGTATGTCTTGTTATGTTGGGCAAACTGGAAGAGGAGTGTACACCCGTATTAAGGAGCATGAACGCTCCCTCAAAAAAGATGATGGCCATTCCCTATTTTCCCAGCATCTATTAGAGTGTAACCACAGCAGTGATTTTAAACCTGAAATCCTACACATGTTACCGAAAGGCCTAAAAATGGACGATTTGGAACAATTAGAAATTTGTGTGCTAGCGAGAAACCAAAATGTTAATATGTGTAATGACCATGTATTTATGCATTCCTCTCCGTTGTTTTCGATATTTCCATGTTTGCAAAAGTAACTGTCACTCCCCCACATCCTATTCCCTCTCCGGCCCTTCCACTCCCCTTCTCCCTCTCCCCACTTACGGTTGCTAGGAGCCCTTCCAAACCCCTCCCCTCACAACCCTCCGTCCTTTTTCCATTCATAAACCCACTCGTGGTTCCTCAGGGGTCCTTTCTTTGCAGCTCCTCACTTCGCGGCCTTTTTTGAACCTTTGTTTCGGCATATTTTAGCCTACTTTCCTTGCCCTTCAGTCACAGATGTTTGGGCTGGGGCTTTAACCAATCTTCCTTTTTTAAAAAATAGAAAGCAGTGTAACTTGGTGACCTTCTACTCCTCCCACTCACTTCCCCCGATTCACTTTCCTTCCTTTCCTCTCGTTTTTTCCACTACCCCTTCTCACTCTGCCATGCCCCAATCGCCCTGCTCCTCTCTCCCCCATTTCAAACCCCCACCATTTTTAACTTTCTCTGGGTATATATTGTATGACTTAAGCTTCAGAATGTGCCAGAAGATGCCATATTATGGTGAAACCGGTCGCAGTTTTGAAATAAAGTGTGGAAAAGTACAAAGTTTTTAATTAAAAATGGATATCAATCACTTCCACGAAGTCAAGCCTGAAACAATTAAATTTAAACATTTGTATCGTTGCGAATGCCCCATTACATGAATTCATTGAACTAGTAGGACATTTTTTTCAACTTCAATGTTAAAGGGAGGAAGAGAGCTTCGGGTGGAGGATAGACCCCTAACTCTTTACCAACATCAATTTGAATATCAAAATATATGTCCAAGGTTTTCAATGCAACAGCTTTCGTGATTCTCGAATATTTCATTATTTCTAAAATTAACAATACCTACTGAGTTACACGGCCAAGGATATAATATTACTTGAAAACAACTCTAGCTATGAAAAGAGCCGCAATCGGACTGATTGTATGGTACGACATGATAAAAATAGCTCCGCCTCATAGTACAGCGGTATTTCAGACATTATGTCACTTTCACACTATACAACACGCTGTTGTATCAACGTAACTGCTCTCAAATTATCCTCTGAAAAGGCACAACGATGATTCGTTTACTTTAACTTACTTTGTGTGGTCGTAATAAATATTATCCTTAAAGGATCTCCACACTTAAAAATGCCTTGAAACCTGCTTGAATTATGAAAACCTTATTACAGTGCTATTAGAACGCAATTAACGTCTAAAACACTTTGATTGAGAGTAAAGAAAACACATCATTTATACCTGAATGGGTTTGTAGTCTATTCGGGATCTTTAGTTATGCTTCATCTCCTTAACGTCCTGTTACACGATGCTTTCTTCAGTGCTGTATCGAATGTAAAATGGAACTGAAATCAATATGCACCCATTAACGCCCAGTGGGTCGTATTGTCCTACTATGAAAAAAATATAACTGGGATAATGTCCTTGGATATTCTCTTAAAATATCTTTATTTACATTTTCAAACATAAAACTTAAACCCTTTGCGATTTCACAGCTTAATGCACTTAGATATTAATTTTTACAGTTTTGAAAATTAAATATCATATTTAGATAAAGTCGTGTTTCTATGTGGATAATTAATTTTTAAATGTCGTTATCGATGAAAAAAATGTTGATGCTGATTTTTGTTTGAAAGAATGTTTACTAAAATACACATTTTTGTCGAATAACCATCGCAAGAGCTATAATATTGATATGTAATCCAGTGTGGGTCGTAAACGACCCATTAGGCACATATCTGATGACCATATTCCTCGAGTCTGAGTCTGTGCTCATTACATTCAATTTAAAACTTTATATTGCGGAATTTGATTAAGTATCTCGCTGTAGATTTGTGGAAAGACGTTATGCATACAACGATACTAAACGGTGTACACATAAAAAGCATATCCTTAGTTAAGGTGTGTTGTTGAAAGAATGTGTGTGGAAATAAAAGATAAGAAACTCAATCGCTCGACATGTACCATTAGAATAACCAACAAGTTTTTCTCAACTTAAAAAGCAGTAAGTTGTGTCGCGCATTGATTTTTTTTCAAAAATTGGAAGAGTGTTTCATCAATCAAACTTTTTCTCGGTTACTAAATTGGTAATTGTGAGCTATCTAAATTACAAATACTCCAATGTAACCATGGGTATCCTTACAGTGTACTCATCTGAATGATGGAACTATAATATGAAAGTGCTCGTTTAGGTGTTGAGGAACATCATGTGTAGCGGATTTGTTTAACTGTGTGGAAGTGTAGCCAGCTGAATGAAGCATGAATGCCAGGGGGAATACGTTACGAAAAAGCTTCTGAATAATGCAAGTATTTTAATTATGCTTAAAGTTGACGAAAATAAGTTTTATCCAATAATATATTACGGAAAAATTGAAATCTGAATAGATCTCTATCCCAAGTGCATGATTTGTACATACTGCTACTAATGGGCCTTCAGCTGATGTATTTCATACTTTCATGTAAAAAGATTTTACTGCTGCCGAAATAGTAGAAGCGTTGGAGAAAACTGTTCCTGGATAAATTCTATATTCCGGCGCCGATATTTATGTCGAACACCCTATTGATTGAGCTGAATACGAGATTGAATCAGGTGACAAGGAATGCAGTGACCCCAATCAGCTGTCGCGTCGTCAATTTCAGGCTAGGAAAGATCTCATCGTTTCTTTGTCTCAAGATTTTACCAAATTTGCGAAGAATATCCTAAATTGCTGTAGAGAAGATGTACCGTTTCCTGGGAATTTTGTTCGCTACTTATTATGTGCCATTTCCACGCCATAGTATGTACTGGGATGGTGCTGATGATGTGTGGAATACAACAGTGGTTAATTACATGAGGAAAAACCACTTGCAGGAAATATTAAGATTTTTCTATGCATGCAAAAATGATTGTATAACTCCTGCGGACAGAATGGCTTAAGTGCGCCCACTTTAAATCGATTGAACGCAGCCTTATTAAACCTCATTAATTATTCATCAATTAATTAATCATTAATTAATTAATCCGTGTAATTAAGTGCATGTTTCATAGAATTTGAAACAAATATAAATAATTGCTAACATTTATTTGAGATGTTTTACTTATGAATTGGAGCCAATTTTAAAGTTATAGACCTAAGAATACCGGACTCAACTATTTAAACAAAAATATTCTTTGAATTTGAGCAAAACGGATCATTAGCGATTCTTCCCATAGTTATTTAAATATTGTAAAAATATTGAAGACAATATTTTCCTACAAGTAGGGCAAGATAATAAAGAAGGAAAAGCATGTAAAAAACAAATAAAAAATATCTGGGCGTTAAGGGGTTAAAATCATATCGGACAAATGGTGGTATCGTATCAGATGAAAGTATCGAACTATCGAATATCAGTACTGAAAACAGAAAATAAGTACGATATTTTCTTTCCATCCGACTCTTGGAACCAAAAACCAGTGGTAAGTAGGTAGGCGAGTGGGGTGTTTTGAGAGAATATCAGCGGTGGAAAGCGGTCAGTGGTCTATTTTAAATTTATTAGCTTTTCAATGCCCTAACAACTATGAATAATAATATTAGTTCTTCTAAAATGCTATACTGGAGCTTTTTTAGAATATTTTTAAAAAAAATAGAATAAATGTGCCAGAATTATACCGCACAATTTGTCTCGGCTGCGTCGTTTAGCAAATCACTGGACAGCGACACTGCGCCCTTAATTAGCATCGTGTGAGCACAAGTCTCAGAGACATCGAATTCGATTTAAGTTCAGACTATGTTTTTTAGGCCCCGATTTCATTATTCATTTCAGTATTGACCTATGTGTCGTCGGGTGACCGTTTTACATAATGCATAATTTGAACTCAAGTGGCTACAGTGCGTCGACCATTCATTTTATTTTAAGCACATTCATTTACTACCTCGTGAAGAGCTACGTAATTTGAATTCCATTTCTCAGGTTCAACTGCATGCATTGCGTAGCATATATTGAGAAACATTTTCTCCTCCGTTACTCGACCTGAAGACGCCCCCTGTTACGGAGGAGAAAACGTTTGTCAACATAACGCTGACGCACGCAGTTGAATCTGAAAAATCGGATCCAGTTCTTCAAGCCACTACGGATAACTTCAGCCCCAGATACGTTATCAGTTAATACGACATATCTTTCACGGAAGATGACTCGCCGATACAACTCTCACCTCCCTGAATGTGTTGCTAGTTACTTCCAAGCCCGTCCCAAGCATCCCCTTACTAGACGTATAAAACCATGTGCGCTCCAGCAACGAATTCCTAGTAAATGTCGCGAGAGGTCGCTCGCTCAGTTCACCCAGGAGAAGTGATCTGCTCCCCTATCACCGAGACTATACTCATAAGCCATGAGACATTGCCTCAAGGGAATTCGTGTGATGAGATGGCGGAGAGGGAAATCTCTACCGAGTTAGGACGACATTTCGTCGGCGGGAATCACTCCAATTCAATTCGACATCACTCATGCATTCCAAGCCCAGCGTGTGATTAATTCAGAGCGACTCGTTTGGTTTCGAGCAGAAACTAGATCCGTTTTCCACGCAATAAATTTTTATCGTCGTCAACTGCGCATCAAAGTCGTCGCACGATGACGAAACCACTCAATAGCTCTCTTGCAAAATGTCGGAAAATTAATTTCAACGCACATTAGAGCCGAATGCTGGGGTTCGCTGATTGATATCGTTGATTTGATTGATTTCAAGTCGAGAACGATCGCTATATAGATGACTACAGCTATAAATTCACATTCGTGGACGTCGATGGACTTTTTTTAAACTCAACACAATTTTATGTGACACTTGAGTGACACTAGTGTCACAGAAAATGTCATTATAACTTTTTTGAGATTTTGTACCTCGAAAAAAACTTTCCTGAAGATAAATTATTATCTAGAGGGCCAAAACATATAGCCACACAGCATGAAACATTATGTAGCTCTTCTGATATTCAATGAGTACCTGCAAGTTTTCTCATATAGATCCTCTGGAACGGGTTACCTCGCAAGAGTTACCGTCATGTTAACTCATGCTTAAACATGAAGTACTTTTTTCAACTTCGGAAAAAGTTTTTCAAAAGCTTGAAACTATCATGAAACTAGGCCAAGGAAATCAACCAATGGGTACTCTAATTAGAGCCGTCAGTTTATAAACGTTTTCCACATCCTGGCTCAAAGAATTCCAAACAGAGGTAACTTCAAGGTAATATTAAGATATTTTTACTGTACACATTTGCATAGATGGAAGGATAAACAAAATAGTCATAATTTTTAACATAACATTTCAAGCGGATTCAAGGATTTTGAGTCTGGATATCACGCCAAGTATTGAAAGACTATCTTAGTAAAAATATTATCAAAATAGTTCGTACAATTAAGTTTAGTTACAGTTAAAATAGTTTTAAGAGCAAAATGTTTGTTCCCGATGACATCAAATACGCTTGTCAAGAGTTCCATAGGTCAAAAAGACTTATGATGTACACTTCTACATACGTTTAACACGAATTTATTACGTTAGGTTACTGATAATTACACGTGCTATTCTTTATTATCCCTAAGTGCAGTATTAAATCGTCGAAAATTTCCACAGCGTTGAACTCTTTATATTCCTTTGTATTTGGGTGTTTATCACGTGGGCTGATTTCACCCTTTTTCCAACAGGAGTCTTCAAGTCTAAATCAAACTAGAGTCCTCTGGATTGCCGATAATACACTACATTACCCTATGAGGGAGTGGTGTTGAGAACGGCCATGCAGAGGACTCTGAATCACACTGGCGTGTCTAATCAAGGCGAGCAGATGGGAATGAAGGACCAATTATCATTTATATTATTATTATAATTATATTAAATCATTTCTCCACAATTATGTATCCTGCCATAGAACTAACCTGCAAATACATGTTTCATTTCAACATGAAAGAGCTAAGATTACTTAGCCTCATCTGTACAACGCTACTAATACTAAGATTTAGAGCCATAAGGGGCTGTCAATCTCTCAAATGGCTTTCCTTGATGTCAAGCTACTCGGTAAGGAATACTATAACGAGGAAAAATATAATACTGGTTTGAATTCCAACCTTTTAACGTTAAGGTCCCTTGTCAGATGCCGTATATTTAGATTACTTAGATTCTCAGGAGTGTTCATATTGCTTAACCATTTATGGTAGGTCTCCTTAGAACATGCTCCATTTGCTTTTTCGTCTTAATATGCCTTATTGTTTTTTTAAATTGCTATCCCTATTCGCCTTAATGTATTATATTTTATTACCTATGTCTGTCGATTGCAGATAACTTGTTATTTTATCCATATTTTCTTTGTCGTCACTCAAAAAATTACCTACATCTCTTCGAGTGCAATTTTTGACGTCCAGCCCGGCATCATTCACACTCCGTCAGAAGATATTGCACGCAAAGGGTGGAGTCATATTCAACGTATCTTGTTTTAGTTTTATCCTCAGAAAACAGATTCGAAAGCGTTAGGGTACAATGCACCATCCTCAACCCGATCATGGTGACCTCCTCTGAGTGATTACTCCAGATAGAGCTGGACCACTCAGATAGTACGGGATTTATTCCGTTATACATAGGGCTCTTGATCGGGAGGGTGCTTATTTTTGAAAGAGGAAGGATTCGCCCTCGCGGAGCTCATCCACTGGATCCGCGAACTCTTTCCCAAACTTTTCTTCACTTTATCTTTCCACCAGAAGAATCTTCATCTTAGAGTAGTTACTCCTCCAAACGTGATGCAAATCCTTTCTATCCTCTGTTAGAGCTTTCAAGTCACGCTAGAGGGTAGAGGAAACGTTAATTACTCGTCTATGAGTCAATCCTTTCGTCTTATAGAAAATAAGATCTTCTAGAATTAGCTTGCATTGTCCTCATAAGGGCCTAACTTTGTTTTACCACGCCTATTAAAACCATTATAGCCAAAACAATAGCAAAAACATGTTTAAAACAAAAGAGGCTAATTTAAAGTATAACGGAAAAAGTAAAAAATTGGAAAAAATACATAAAATATAATGGGGAAAAAATATGTTTTTACTTTGGTCTTACTCCCAAACCTAAAACCTAATAAAATATAAATTCCAAAAAATGTTTTTGAAAGGCTATTAAAAATAATCAAAACTAAAAGAACTAAAAAAAGCTGTACATTGTAATTGTATACATATTTATTAATGTTAATGTTGTTTATATTAATTATAAGTATCCCCTTCTTTCAAAAAAAAAACATGTAAACAACCAAAATACAATTACCCGTCATTTCTTTAGGCTCCATTATTTCCTGAACTCTTTTCCTGATCAACTCTAATGCTATATTTTGATAGATAATCATATCGTGGCAAGTAAGGAAGTCATTGTTTAGGATAAATAGCTAGCTGAATATTACGTAATTCAAAATGGCCTCCGATGTTTACAGATGTTTACTTCTAAACTTCTTGTAATAAGAAAGAAATAAGAAGCGAGCTGCCACGATGGAAACACCGGTTCCCGATAACCCACCAAAGTATGTGCGGAACGATAATAGCCGTCATTGCATATTAAAGCATGACTGCTGATACGTTTTGCTTTACTCATATAAAATTTGCATAGAATTATTTTGATAGTTGGGCTTTAAGTGCTTGTATAGAGTAAATATTTGTATTTTAAAAGTATTAAATTATGTTGAAGTTATTTTTAATTATATTCACTGTTTTAAGCACGCAGAGTATGCTTATTTCTCTATTTTAACATATATTACTCAAAATATAAAATTTAACGCAATTCTTAATTGCCATTCGTATTACAGTGAGCCAAATAACAATTGTTTTTTTATCGTAATGCAGAGGTATACAAGAGCACGAAATTATTTTGGACAAAAAAGGGACTTGACAACAAAGTAAGGTAACTTCTGATACGATTTAATATGAGTATCTGACAGCATACGAGAACAACTTCCAAGATCAACATATTTGACAGCTCTTTTGATAGGAAATGACCTTTTTTCAATAAGGGGGAGAGAGAAACGACAAACATAAAACAGCGCACGGTGGCAGAGGGGAAAATAGCATTAAATGTTTGGCCGAAGGAGCGGTTAAAGGAGCAATATGGAAGAGCGAAAAGTGATGAGGGCAGGGGGTATAGGAGGGCAAACGGAGTGAAACACGGTAGACGTCAGAGAAAGCAAAATATTGAAAGAGATACGTTACACCCATCGAAACTATTAGGGGTTAATTTGCAGGTTATATGGTTCTAATGAGAAGCTTAGAAGTATGGAAGAGATTGATCGAGGACGAAACGGAGAATGACAAGACAAAGAGGATATAAAATAGAAGAGATGAAAACGATGTGGCACTACGGCACTTAAAATACAGGTCGCAGTGTTCAACATTCCGAAGCTGACTGGATAAAACCCCAAAAGTGAACTAATTCAGATTACCTTTATGTTTTGGTAAAATGGGAAATGCGAGCTGGATAGTATCTGATGAAAGATTTATAACCCAAGCTCCCACTCCTATGACTGCACTGCACCAGATCAGGTTCTATGTACATGTACCTTTCTACATGTACCTTATAGGCTATAAATAAAATTATGATGGATAAGACAACTCGAGTTCACACTTCATTGACGGAAAACTCGATTTCTCATTTCATTGGCTCATATTTTGATACATTTACTGTAAGGAAATAAGCCCATAGTTTTGTTGCCTTATTCCACGTTTGCGAATTCCATTTTGCGATCGTAGTATGTTCATAACGGGCAAAGATTGATTGATTTTTCTATGAGAAACTTAATGGTGGTAAAGAGTACATGGCTCCAGAGAAAAAACATAAATAAGGTCACGTGGTGCTCTCCGGACGGGATTACTTTTAACCAAATTGACCATGTGATAATTGATAGGAGACATGCATCCGATATACTTCAGATTGACAGCTGCAGAGAACCAGACTGTGACTCAGGCCATTACATGGTTCGAGTAAAATATAGACAGCGTATTGCAATTCACAGATCCAGTGGGGAAGGAGAAAGCACCTTATAATGTTTCAAAACTAAAATAAAAGCCCAACACACTATGAATCTGATCTGGAAAAGAATTAGGAGACTAATTGTAAGCAACAAAATTAGAAGAGAGAAAGTGTAGAGGGAAAGTGGAATATAATAAAGAATGCATTACAAAAAACAGCTGATGAAGTCCTCTGGGTAAAAGATAAGGAAAAAAGGCAAGGATGGTTTGATGAAGAATGTAGAGAAGCAATTAAGGGGAGAAATGAGGCAAGGAAGAAAATGATTGACTGAAAAACAATTACAAATGTAAAGCTGTTCAGACAGAAGAGAAAGGAGGCAGACAAGCTTTGGGAAGGGAAATGGATTAGATCGAGACTCTAATAGAAGAAAAATAGCTGGAAGAATATAAGAATATATGGACAAAAGAAGAAGAAAACGATAACAATAAAAATAAAAATAAAACAGTAATAAAAGAAGTAAGGTAATTTTGAGACTTTATACACAATACAAAAGAACGAAATATACAAATTAAACATAATTGAATAGGGATAGGAATAAGAGCTTTGGAGCTTCTTTTTTTATATAGCCGATCACCGCGTATAGCGTATCCAATAAATCTTGGCAAAGTACAAGCCCAACGCATATAAGAAAGAAGAAGAAATTATTTTTATGATATAATTTATCCCATGAATTAACAGAGGTGGAAGCATCACCCGCTGTGCCAATTCATAAGAAAGGAGCGTAGATGTATCAATTAAGCGAGATGAGTGAAACTTGGGGATAATTTAAATTCCCTATTCGACGCTCGTGCAATGCACGATCAAGATAGTTTTCCGTAGCTGACCCTTTAAAAACTAAATGTTTTGTTACTCATACCAATGTTTTTTGTTAACAACAATGCCTGGGCACAGTAATTCCAAACTATTCGTCATTAGTATAACCTAACTGCAAAGCGGATAGCGATCAGGCATTAAACTCGAGTCGAAGATTGAACTCACAGTTTAACCATCACATCAGAATTCAGTCAGATCCAATCGGCGTAACTCATTGATGAGGTGTCGTTTAATAAACCTGCTACTCAAACTAGCTACTACTGTCATTTACAGAGCAAACAGATAGGTCTCAACACCTTAATTAATCAAAGCACTATATTAGGATACCTAAATAACTAAAAAATTCGACGTATGAGCTGAAACTACTGGGCTTGTATTCAAAAGAACAAGGATTCCCAAACATTCACTTAAAGTATTTTTACTGCCTTTGAGCATAACAAATTACAGCTTTACACCTAATGCATTTACCAAATATGTATAAAAAAGATAATCCCTCACAATACGAATATTTTGGACTTTTTAAATGGGGCGAATGGTCCATGTGAATTGCATTCCTAAATATACGTTAAAAATAAACTACAGTGTAAATTTCTCATGTAAATTAGTTATTTGCTCTCCCATTCTCAACGTCTCACACAAAACTTGACCCTGAGTCCAAAACATAACCCCTTCCCACCACAAGAAGCGTCCTAATCTCCCCCCCCCCCTCAACTACAATCTAGAGCTGTGCCTGATGATGGCTCTAGTCATATACTTTATGTGTAGTTTTTTCTACCATCGTTTATAAAATATAAACGTCATTCATTCAATCGATTTCATTTAAATGAAGTTAACCGCACTAAAATGTTTCCGGATCTTCGTCACTTCATGTAGATGTTGCTTCCCATCGATTTCCGCCATGCCGGGCACAGTAGTGCAAGCCAATTATGGCATAATAAATGTCTGCGTGTTTACAGGGCTTAAAAGAGACGTTCACTCGCTCATTCAGTACAGCTCTTTTTTAATAAGTTTTTTCAAGGATACCAACTGATCCAATAATAAACTAAAACATTAGGACTAAGTCTGGCAACATCTAATCAATATAAGAGCTCCGTTAAGAGAAGATCATGATTTGTGGCGGCGATGCTCTTGAGCATAATATTAGTGCCTTCACCCTGATGACCTGATAAATCCTTTGCAATTGACAAGGCCCTTCCATTAGCTAATCACTTCCATGCAATTAAAACTCCTCTGAAATATAGCCTGGTGTATCCAGATTTAATTCATCCATTTTGAACCGTCTGGAATTAAGTCAAAAGCAAGACCTAGTTATTAGGAGACCTGATTACTCAATCGCGACTTAATGAATGCTTCTTGAAAACTGTGATTGGAAAGCGGCTGCATTTTGGGACCTGCGGTTATTAATTACTGCTGGAGGTATCCTGAACAAGCATAAATCGCTTACTTGACAGTCGTAACCAAATCCTTTCCTACTTCCGAATTTATTGAATTTTCAAACTAGTTATGAGTGATCATCTGTCGTAATTTCGTGGGCATGATCGTATCTGTGGAATAATTCAATGGCAATCAAGGCTTAAAGAATATCCTTCGGATCATATATATATATGTAACGGCAGTCTCATCGATTAAGATTTCTTTTAGGGATTAATAACATCCATCAGAAGGAGATTTCTAATCTCCTTGCACTAATTCATTTAATTCTCATGTTAAAAATTATAGAATAGTGTATTAATGTAATCTCTGAGTATTTTTTACGATTACCTTATAAATCTATAAAAATGACGGTAAAACATATGAGTGGAATTAAAATTTCTTTTAGAAAAATGATGGGCTTTTAGGACCAAGTGAAGAGAGATAGGAAGTAATGATTGAAAAAAGATATAGCGCAGTCAAATGGAGGCTTGCACCTATAAAAACCTATTACATTTTTATTACTTACATTTATGCATAGCCTAACCAGTGGTTCATCCAAGTTATAAAAACTATTTCCAATACAATCCAGCCGGAATAGACTAATGTTACAGGTCAGACTAAAAGTCCATCTAATTGACCAATATGAATTACGAAAAGAAAATTAAGTGTACGTTAACAGAACAAGGTGTAGCACATGGTTGCTACTTCCGTTAAAAGACTTGAAGTGCTAATCAAAAACAAGAGAGCCTTGTTTTGTTGGACTTCCGGGTCCCTTCCGTGTAGGCTTGTGTACACTCCACCACAGTTCCACTAGCCAACCTGCTGGCGTCTTTAGATCAGAAGCGACGATACTGAGTTTTCACCAGCCTTATATAGGCACAGGACAAAGGCCAACGAGAAAGAGAACCCAATATTCCAACAAAGGTAGAAACATGCGAAGTAAGGAGAGAGGTTTGTATGTTTGCATAAAAAGAACCAAGAAAAGTCGGCACTGTAGAAGTGATAAACCAACTTTGCAAGCGTGATAAATTGAATTACGTTCACATCCATGGAAAAACGCAGAGCATGCTTCAACACCCACAGAAACAAATTGAACGTAGGAATCTCCCACCTATTTCAGGGAGGTGCTCCCCAAAAGACGTTCAATTCTTAAGAAACAACAAGAAAAGGGATCCGTCTCTACACGTGAGCCTATAATTTTAAGCCTACGGGTTGTAGTCGTTCGTGGTGATTGATACAAGGCAACTAAACTTCATGACTATTATAGCGCATTTCTTCCTCCATTCATATTATACTCCTAAAATAAAAATATATATAATCACAATATGCCAAATCTATGATTCTTCATCACTTAACTCAATAAAAACTTACATCAATGCCGGAATAAGGAGAATTTTAATAAACGATATAATGACACAGGTGTGTCTTTCATACACATCCGTTTCTGGAGAATCCATTTTACGTACCCTTTAGGACCGACGCATGTCTCACCCCATCTCTTTATTTTACCACATACATTTCCAGGATACCCAAAACCCACTGCATATAGCCAACTCTTATTATAATACTACAATACCAAATGTTATGTTTTTATAAAACGTTAATAGCATTATAAGAAGCAGTTGAAAGCGATATGACTTAATGTGTGGAATGTACTTTAAAAAATAATTTAAAACTTCCCACGATATTTCGACGTTGCTACTGCACTAATTTAAATATATTACATCATTGCAACCATACACAATATGCAGAATATCGATATCGAACGTTCTAACTATTAAATAGTGTGGAACATTTCTCCACATTTGAAAAACTTGATTTGCCAGTAATAGTGCTCATGCTCAAAAACATTCATAAATCTGCCTTACGCCTATGAGGTGGCACTATGTGGATAATTCTAAAGGTAAAAGATTAGACAATATACGAACTTTTCAGTCATATTTAAGAAACTCCCCCAGAGCAAAAACACCAAAGAGGCCCCACTTTCCCTTGCTAACTAAACGGTCCACGTTCAAATAAGAGAGGTAGCATGTTAGATACGCGTAAGTATAATCAAACGGCAGACCTTTCAGAGAATCAAGTCAAACATGCACTCGGTATCTAGAAAAAAATAAGGCGAGAAGGTACTTATAAGGCCATTCGATTACGAGTCGATGAGAATCGAACGCGTTATGCATATTCAGCAAATATACAAGTGAGCAAGGAGCAATTACACTTGTTGGCGGAAATTTAATTGGTTGGGATAACGATGGGTCGATAACTCATTGGGGGAATGTGGAGAACTCTCGGGATTAAGAGAGGAATGGGGGATGAGTTCAGAGGGAGTGAAAGGAGAGGGATGGGAGGCTGCGTGGGCGTTCCCCTTCACGGCCGGAGAAAATTGACCATTGGAGCAACAAGAACTTAAATTCGTCGATGGTTAAGGTCAATAAGGTCGAAGGTCATGAATTGAAAAATGAAATTAAACAAAGTAGTTCTTTCATTTTTGAGAGGCATTAACTTGTGAGAGGAACAATTTACGAACAAAGTACGAATTTAATTAATCAACGAACAACTGGAAATATTGAACGCCTTCACTTACTGAGGAAGGAATGACCACTGGAAATGGAAGAAAAAATGTATAAGCAAAAATTAGAATCGCCTAGGCAAAAGGTACTGACAGCAAAAAGAAGAAAATCTTACCTATTAAAAACAGCTTTGAGATAATAAAAAAAGTTTCTTGAAAAATACTCATCGAGTGTGGCCTTGTATAGATGTGAAACCTTTGGGGAATGAAAAGGAGTTTTAACTGTACCATTTTGAGATAAACTGTCGAAGTAGTATGCTGGATGTAAAAATAAAAATATTATTAGGAAATATTTCCAATTCAAATGTGCTTAGAAAACTGAACGACAAATGATGTTTGTGGAAATATATTGTACACAGATGAGTCCAGCACATAGGACATTTATTTTTGTCCATCTTAAACGGCTTACTCCCGCCACTGAGGCCGGAGGGTTAGAGTTCTGAAGCCTGCGCTCATGCGGAAGTTCATAAGGTTGCGGAGCCATGAGCATAAGTATAGGTGCAAAGTTTCAAATAGTTTTCTTAATTAGAAACGACTAGTTTTCCACCACTTAGGGCATGGGAGTTAATGTAATTCACCAATATAGTTTCAGGTGTAAGAGAAGACTAAATGGTCCTAATTTCGGACTTAATAAATACGATATTATTATAATTATTTATTAAGACCTCATGAGCCTTATGACTATCTGTTAAGCGCGAAACTGTTGAAACAGGATTTGCTATTCAATATGAGAGGGGACCATTTGCAAAACATCCGGAGGAATTAAAAACCAAATTGCTTTATTGGAGTAAAATAATTCCTTAACGTTACTTGCAGAATTCATACACAGTGCAGCAGTCGTTAATAACACATTGATACGATGGATTAAAAGGTATTCCGAGTAAAATCTCATCGTAGTTGTAACATTGAGCTGTTAACCTAATCCTTAAAGAGCTAAGGATAGAGTTCCCACGTACTAAGGTACCAAGGAAGTTTTCTATTGAAGAAAATTGTGCTCTTCATAGATAACCTCGCTTAGGGAGTGCGGGGGTTCACTATCTTATTACGTAAGATTTTACTGTCACTCATGATACCACCCCACCATGTTTACAACGCTTTTGAATCATCGTTGGAAGAAGAATCTAGTTTTGCAAATTGCAAACAGCAGGCAGTTGTCTGCATTGTCAGTTGTCCCCAATATGCGTCGCCCCTCTTAAGCCTCACACACACGTCGATACACGGATCAAGCAAATTGCCTTCCTTTCTCCACCTCCACATCTACTTCTTTACAGAATCTTTTCAAATTTGGCGAATTTCCATTCACATTTGCGATAAGTAGTCACACCCCTTAAGCTGTATTCTTTCGTTCTATATCAACTGAACTTACCACTTTGAGGTTGGGGGAAACACTCGAATATCATGGGGATACAGGGTTGGCAGTATAGAGGCTCGGAGGGGAAGTAAGGAATGGGAAAGCAGGATACGAAGGCATTTCCCCTTTACTTCCACACACTCTCCTCCTCCCTTCACTCGATACCATGAACGCTGCTTCCCACAGCCTCCAATCCACTTGCCATCTCCTGTTTTCATTCCATTACTCCCGCGTCCTATTTTATGCTATAAAAACGCCACACTTCCCTCAGAAAATATAAATGTTTCCCAGCACAAGGTGGTACTCATTCTAGGGTTCCGCCACCAGTTTCGTCCTTAACCTTGTCAAACCCCTTTCCTCCTCTACTACTACGCGTTCTCACAATGATAAAACTTCCCTTCTACGTGCTCCTATGCTTCTTACGATTCTTTTTCTTAACATCCCATCTTGGGAAAATTCCTTTGCTTCAATATCCAAAAAAGCACCAAGGTTCTCTGCCCCTTCCTCTATTCCTTAAGGAAACAGGGAATTATTTGCATTATTTCTCACGCTTAACAGTATAGACGTTCATGGTGTGAAGCAGTTCATCTAAAAAAGAAGTTTCCCGTTGCTATGTTATCTTTCCGTTTCGCTTTTGAAGGTTCGGTTCCATAATTGAAACTCTCGAGAACGTTACCTGCCGCACAACTTTTATGGACTGTAAAAACAAGATTCTTTTCTTACGTAAAGGTTTCATATTTATCGACTCTTCTCTCCCTTTTGTACTTCTTTTTTCTACGACTAATGTACCAAAGACTAAATTTTAATAAATTCCCAAGCACTCACATTAGGAACTGCCACCCCACTATCAATAAAAAATGAAATTTGTACACTGCGGGAGAGTGTTTGAGCGAGAATTTTCCCTGGTCATACAATTTCCATTTTATTATTAAATTTAATCAACTAAATGAAGCATTAAATTTAATTTTATAATATTAATGGTGCAATTATATAGTTTTGTGTGACTAAAATTCTCAGTAACTTACTAAATATGCAATTATAAGTCACCTGACTCGCTGACGTTCGCTGAAAACGCTATCACAAGAGTAGATTTTTTTGCGATACTGCAAATCTGACTGGGGCGGTTGACTGATATATATATTTTAATAGTAAATAAAGCATAAAAACTAAACATTGTAATTTTCTGGCGGGATCTATGCGTATGAAATTCCTCATTTGCTATATATCCTCTCTGGAGTGCGTACCAGTACCATTTCCAATGGAAAACAGGAAAGGAGCAATATTTTTATTTATGATTAGGCCAAATGCGTTGAATTTTATTTAAAATACTATTTTGCTAAACTACCTTTAGGTTTTCTAGCGACATCTCTCAGTGCCAGATCAGGGTTAAGAAGAGGCATTTAATGTTATGAAATTATGCTTTGCCGATTAAACGATTAGTGTTATTCTGATAAAAACATTCATTGAACTGCGGAGCTGGCAGCGCAGTAACTTTTCCAGACTCACTCACTAGTGACCATACAATTGAGTGAAATTTACAGAGAATAAAATATTCGCCTGAACAGGGGTACGAACCCAGGATCCTCGATATCTTGCTGAGCGCTCAAACAAGTTCTGCTACCCAAGCGTCCCTTTCCACTGCGTACAGTCCCAATCCATGAATGAAATTATCTCTTTGAATTTCACACAACTGTGTGATATAAAGAAACTTAGTCATTCTTCGCAGCGTATTAGAGCCGAAAGGTAAATTTTGTTTTCTGTATCGATTTTAGTCTCATAATGATCTACCAGTATAAGTAATAAAACCTTATATGTAAACCAAAGAGGGTAAAAGTCGTCATAAACAAACTTTTGACTTGATCAAAATTTGTAGAACCACGTATCGAATTTATAGGTCACGTCAAAGATTTGTAGACAATTTGTAGGATCTTTACTCGAGAACTGCGTTTTAGCAAGCACACTGGACGTGCATTTTTTCCGACTGCTTTTTGGTATGCGCATAGCGGGCAGGGGAGCGTACGCCGTCTGATTTAGAACTGGTATGAGTATTTCATGCCTAATGTGGAATCGCCCAGTACCACACACCTTCTATGTGGCTTGCACGGTACTTCGTACATGTAGATGAACGTCTGGGCAGTGATCAGGCTTTAAATTCATACCTTAAAAAGCAACGCAATATAGTGCGACGATTCTGTTGGCATACTTTTAAAGGAGTAACCTTCATTGAAGATGTAAAAGTTTTTCGCGTTCTTGCAAACATTCTCCGACACATGCCTCGAAAACCTGAAAGAGAAGGTATAAGGATCCTCGGGAGAAAGTGAAAGTCGACAGGGAGCCTCATAATATAATTAAGTCTTGATTAACTCACTTTTTAAGGAGGAACTAGCAAACGAAAACAGTCCCAGGCAAACGAAAACAGTCCGAGAGTGGATTGCCTAATAAAGGGAAGAGAGATACAAAGTCAGATACAAGAAAAGCAAGGCAATTACACTCTCCCAGTCTTATGAGACTAAGTAAATCATCGAGGAAGCTGAGTATAATTACACGAGGCCAAAGGAGACTACGTTGTAGCCCAATAGACAGATGATAAATTATTAAAAATTACAAAAATAGCCACATTACATGTACCACGAGCAATGCACAGTGCATTTGTCATCGGAAGATGGAAACCCTAAAAAACCAGTAAATAATGTGCAATTTGTTTTGAATTTGAAATCTTAAATTAAAATGAAGTTAAATTCAAACATAAATGACCTTCAATGTATTCTCAAGCTTCCATTTGTATTTCAATTGAATGTATATTTATTTGCATGACGGCAGAAATACAAAATAATTCAGTGAGTAAAAAGACAAAGATTCGCAATGTTATTTTTAATAAAAATCAAGAGATACTATTAATTATTAAGGTATTGCATAATTCCCAATGGACTCAAACCTTGATATTCAGGTAACAGAAAACTGTTCTGATTTCCTGACAAGTTGAAACGAAGTAACAAATATTAACACTTTTTACACTTTGTCCTGGTCAAACAATTTCTAGCGTACAGCAAAGGACAGACGGACCAAACGCCAATTGCAAGACTCCATAATTTTCTCAAACATTAAAAGATAAGGCGTAACAGAAATGAAAAAAACTTTGTTTAGGAGTACTCTGAAAAAGAAATACTGCAAATAAGGAAGGAATGGGCTTTTGCGACTCACACCATAGTACACGTAGAGGATTAAATAGAATAAGAGCCAGTTATTGGTTTATTTCAAGATGCGCAAGTTATATTTAAAGTGTTCTTCGCTAGGCAAAGTGGCATAAAATGATAAATTTCGAATTAATTTAATAAAAAATAGACGGTTTAACGTATAGTATTGACAAAAAACTCCAAAAATAATTTTTGAAAAGCTTTTCCCTCTCTATGTATGTAAATTTATAGCTCAGTCTATATCTATTAAACAGAAATTATGATCGTTTGAATACGATAGACTTATAGAATATTATATGTATCCCAGTGGGAAGAGACCATGCAGAAGACATTCATGAACTAATTCAAAAGTAGTCCACCACTGAATTATCCTGAGCATACATCCACAGAACGTTCATTGAATGTTCAAGTGTGAACTATTCACTTGAGACTGTTCATAGATCGTTCATTGAATGTTCAAGTGTGAACTATTCATTTGAGACTGTTCATAGGTCGTTCATTTCGAGTCTACGAAGTATTATTCAAAATGCTCCCTGGTTGAGCATTTAAAGAACATATTTAAACCATGTAGATTTAAATATATTCATTAATTATACATTCTAGGGAATATTCTAACATTCCATATGTACGAAGCTATTCCTAAAATGAATGCCTGCATGTAATATCGCATTGTGTACGTACTGAGTTAAACTGTTGATTGTAACGGATGAAAACTGAACTGTATGCATACATGCGTCAAAATCTTGTTTATTATCAGTAATAATGCATTTATATTCGTACCATGTGGCAATAAAGGTTTCAATTAATTAATGCCAAATTACTGTTATCGAGATGTGATGGTATTTCCTCAAACTATGACGGAATTTCCATTTAATAATTATAGTTCTGGAAGTTATTTTTATCCACGGAAGTGATTAGGTATATACGACTTTCTGTACATCAGTACTTCAAACGAGTGCGAGAATATGTGCGTAGATTCGTAGGGTACGTAGTCATGCGAAATGGTTACAATGATGTTAGGAACATAGGGAAGATAAAAGATAAGATGTAATAACGTACTAATAGTAAATACAAGTAATTGCACATTCATAGTGTTTCATTGCAAATTGTATTTTTTGTTAATTAGAGAGAGCATGGAAGTCAGTGGAGAAGTAATACGATATGAATCGTGAATTATTTCACGAGAACTATTGCTAAATATTCCTTCATGGTTCATATGTCATTAATTCAAAAACAGTGCAGCCGCAATTCATCTACGTTGAACATTCTTTGAACATTCTTTAAACATTCTTTGAACATTCTATGAAGTATTCCAATGAATGTTCTTTGCACTATCTGTGAGTGCCAATTGAACGTTCATAGAATGTCCTTCTTGAATGATCTTTGAACGTTTAAATAGTCTTCACTGAACATTCTTTGAACATCTTTTGGACAATTAATTCCCCACTAGGATTATATTAGAATAGCCGGCTATCGCCGCAATTCGAAACCATCCGATGGGAATAATGTAATATATGGTACTTTCCCGGTGAACTGGATGCATAAAATCTTCACGAGTTACATACCCCGGGAAATATTCTTACACCCCTGGGAACCTATGCACAATGCTCTTATGCCACAGGAAGAAATCATTGTTATAACAATAATTATACTGAGATATCAGCCGGGCAATTTTTCACCACGTCTCCATGCGTGATTATTGAATGCAAAATAGTAGTAGTTACATAAATTAGGCGCTTCATATTAAGAAGATTATTTTATTCGAACGCTCCAATTTTCCCTTGCATTGAAATTCAACTGGAAGAATCTTCTGGCAAAAAAAAAATAATATTTTCAAACTCGATTACGTTCATCGCAAAAATAACGAAAGTTTTCATAAGAACAGCAAATCAGATTCGTGATCAGAGTATGGTATTCATCAAGTGGGTGTATTTATAATTAAGAGCGTATATTTTCTTTCACTTATAGTATCTCACTTAGAGCGAGACTTTGAGACAATGGTACACGAAGAGAAAAGATTACCCGAGGAATTGATACCAAACTGGGGAGTAGGACGGATCTAAATTCTGATCTTCAAGCAAAGACCTTGAGCGCAGATTGCGAAGCCCTTGAGCCCGTAAGTTTAGCGGAGACTGGAGGAAATGACCAGAGGGCAGAGAGAAAGAAAATCGAGTGAGTGTTAGATAAGGTCCAGGGGAAGTTATGGAGAGTTTCGACGCGAACAAAAAAAAGGGATACATAAGATACTGAGAAGCGGTGGGATATTAAAGGCCATGGATAAGAGGTGATATAATGGAGTACCATTAGTTGGAAGAAAGGAAAGAATAGCCTAATTCAGAAGGCTCAGGTAATATTCTGTGAAGGAATTTATGTTTTCCCGGTGAACAAGACTGATGAAGATTTGTCGGGTTTCCCGTTCGGATAAGAAGACTTTGGTTGCCAACGCTTCGATGGCTTTTTGAATTAAAAAGTAATTTTTTCCCATAAATTTAATAGAGTACGACCATGGTTTCGACTTTACATCAAAGTCATCATCGCCACTTTAAGTGTGGACGATTTTGAATCTGTACCCGAAGCTGATCAGTATATTCCACAAAGTCACGCCGGAAACCACCAACTTGTTTCGACGGCTGTCAGGCAGCCGTCGAAAGGTTAGAAACGACTGCCTTCTTGACCCAGTAAGAAACCCGAGAAAAATTCATTGGTTATATTCTGAAATGCGAACATTTAGTGTAAGTTCGCGCAATTATCTAAAAATAGGAACGACTTTAATTACGATCCAATCATCGATGTACTCATTTTCATCAAGTGACCTGATAATTAATGTAATACACTTAAAACCTGGGTCGTAATTAGAGTTGGCCTTAAGCATAGACAGTTGCGCATCTTAGAAACCATCCAGAAATAATAGCCATTTTGAGAAGCGGGAGAAAGAGATGACCTTTCCAGGATATGAAGTAAAAAATTAGTTAGAGCATTCGAAATTCACAATGCAGAACAATTTAATTCGACCATAACTCAATGCATTCGGTAAAAATTTATATACCCTGAACAAGCTTAAACGATAAACTTTAAAGGCATATAAACATCATTATTGATAAATGCTCGATCCCGGATTAGAATACTCTATTATGGAGTTGAAACAATGCATTTACATTTTTCAAGTATGAATTGTCTGTAATTTTCCGTAATTCTGTAAAATGAGTAAAATATAATACCTGTAGGCAGAAAAAAACAAATATAAAAGTAACTGATATAACACCTTCTATGAACGTAAGTTATTTATAACACGTGTCACGATACGATATTATTATATACTCGTACCACGGTGCTAGCAGCGATAAAATTTTGGCTGAACAGATTAAATTAGTTATTTTACGTTCATAGTTTGCAAAGACAGAAACTGAGTCAGCTTTTTCCATGTATAGAAGCCTAGCTAATGTTTTTAATGGCATCACAGAACATGAAATTATGTTACCATAGCTCTGAAGCCAAAATTTCCTTGATTCACGCCAAATCCACCTTACGCGGCTCAAAATAAAGTCATGACTAATTTTTACGGAGATACGCGTGCATAAAATCGTATTACTCAGGAAAAAAATCAAGTCACCATTGAAGTGAAATCTGAAAAAAAATAATAATTTAAAATTTTCAATCCAAAATATTCACAAATGAAATATCAGGTAAGAATAGCGTTTCATTGCCATTGCAAGGCAAAATGGATGAAAAGGGAGCATGCAGACCAAAAAATTACTCCATAGTTGGCCGCTGGGTTTTTTTGATTCCAGAGCCATGCACGTGGCGGGATATGAAATCAAAATTATGGCCAAAATCAAACAATCACACATTCCTTCGACCCGAGGTGATGTTCTGTGCGCGGTCGATACTGTTTGGAGTTCTTTAGAAACATTTTCTCCATGAAGAGGGCTTCCCACTCCTTTGAATCTCGAAAAATATTATACTCTTATCACCACAGTGGAACATTTTGCGTTTGGATGCAATTAACAAGGAATAGTGCACCCATTTTGTGCAGATGACATCAAAGGGTGCAGCCATAATTTACGCTAAAGTGAAAAGATGCATTAAAACGGGGGTGGAGGAGCCGAGTTTCGAATTTTATGACGGTTGAGTGCTTCTCGAGCACACTACTCAATAACGAGCTGGTGAAACGAGAAAGCGAGAGAATTGCGCCTTTCAACTTACGCGGTCACACATTACCAGTCTCTCCGTATCAAACACGGGAGATATCGAAATTGTGTACTCCCTGAACCGTGTGATCCAGCGTGGGAATAAATATTAATATGCAACGGAGCCCCCCTGAATTCTTAACATTATTTAATAATGTGAAAATCAATATAAATCTCTATTTGCCTTTATTCCATTATTTTAGGTAATGTCTTCCTTTTTGACTACTGACTATCCTATCTAGCTACCACATTTCGTGGTAGACAGTCAGAAGGTATTTTCATGGCGTTAGTCCTACAAACCTGGCTCTTTTTTCATAATTTCTTTCATACTGCTCCTTCCTTACAAACCTCTTTCGCTTCCGCCACAATCATGCATTTCTTCATTCACGCTATATTTATCTTATAACTCCTCCTTTAAAGAGTGTCTTCCACGACATTTACCCATGACTTTCACGTTCTTCACCTTCCTATCACACGATTCACTCATCTGTTATAAATCTGCTTCGATATACGACTCTCATCTATTCTATCCACATGGTCAAATTAACGAACGAAGGAATTTCTTTCTATGAATGTCTATTACTGTGGCCTCAATCCCACATTCCCTGACGACCCAATCATTCCTAACCATATCATTCAGCCGGACTCTACCGTGAACAAAGCTATGATACCCCAAACCCACTGCATCTAGCCTACAATTAATATTAAGCTTGCCCTCACATGCATATATTTCTACCATTTCCACCACTCAACTGAGTGCGATGGAAAACACTTTTATCAACTTCTAATTTTGCATCTTTGCACATACATGTATTCATCGATATACTATACTAGCTGACCCGGCGAACTTCGTACCGCCCAACAATCAATGGACAGTTTGGTTACACCATTTATAAATCAAGAACAGTTGTACCGATTTTAATTTTATTTGGATTGTTAAAATAAAATTAGGGTAACAATTCTATAAAACTACAAAAATTAGTGTTACAATGGCTTATCAGAAAGACATTTTTTTTATTCAACGTATATATACTATCAATTTATTCTCTTGAGTCAAGAACATTTTGATATACAACATTTTTTGTCTTGTTATCAGGCGCAAGAATAAATAAAGCCGATGGTTTACCAACACGTGAACATGCCACATATAATTGACCATGAGAAAAACATGGGCTTTCTAAATTCAGACCACAAACACTCAACGATTGGCCTTGTGATTTGTTAATCGTCATCGCGAATGCAACACGAATTGGAAATTGAATTCGTTTAAACTCAAAGGGCATATCGGTTGGGATCATAGGAATCCTCGGGATGAGAACTTCCTCATCTTTGAATTTTCCTTTGAGTATAGTCACGTGAATCACATTGATCATCAGTTTTTTTATCACCAAACGCGTTCCATTGCAAAGTTTTGGTTGGTTTAGGTTTCGAAGCATCATGACCACGGAGCCAACCTTTAGCTGTAAATTGTGCGGTGGTAAGCCAGGAACATCCAAGGAGTTTAAAAATTCAGATGGATAGTTGGTGACTTCGTCTTCGTTAGTTACACAGTCAATAGATTTGAATGAGTGCAGAGCACCAACGATTTGATTCTGAATCACGAAGTTTAAGTCATCTACATCTTTGTTCTTAGCCGCCAAAATTGCTCGCTCACTCAACCATTTGTGATTTTTGTGGTTATTAATCATGTTCGGGAACACCTTGTTGATGAGCTCATCTTTCGATGAAACGAAACTGCAAAAATTCTGAGGAAATGAAATCAATCCGCTCGATTGGTCGACAGGAACACGGCCATTACCGATAGTCAACAATTGCTTGGAGAAATCTTCAGCAGAGGGATCGTTCAGCAATGCAACTCTCATGTTTGTTGTCAGTTGAAGTTTCTTCACATAGCGCCACAGATTTGATGATTTGAGGCAAGCGTGTATTTCATCGGCAGCGGTGGATCTTGGAATGACTGGCAGTGTTTGGCGGAAATCGCCAGACAGTAAAATCATTGCGCCTCCAAAGCATCTCGAGTCGTTGCGCAGATCTTTCAATGTCCGGTCAAGTGCTTCCAATGCGCGTTTGTGCGCCATCGTGCATTCGTCCCATATGATTATTTTAGATGCTGCTAAAATTTTGGCCATTGCGGACTGTTTCGAAATGTTACAGGTCACTTGTTCAGAATGTTGTAGGTTTAACGGCAGCTTTAACGATGAATGAGCCGTACGGCATCCTTCCAACAATGTGGCCGCTATGCCAGAAGAAGCAACTGCTACCGCTATGTCCGATCTCGCACGAACAGTGGCCAAAAGCAATGATATTAGGAATGTCTTCCCAGTTCCACCAGGGGCATCCAGGAAAAATAAGCCACCATTTCCATCATCAATTGCCTTCATTAATGTATCATACACTTCCTTCTGTTGGGGGTTTAGCAGGGGTACATTTGTTTGAACTGATTGGTCTAATTCATGTCGATCAAATTCACATTCACGTTCCAATTCTCGAGTAAACGCGTCGTTCATTCCATGATCTGGCGCTGGCATTCCTAACTTTACTAATAAACTGCCGCACATGAGGTAACACATGTCTTCAATCATCAGCAAAGCCTGGTTATGTATCTCCTCGTTTGCCTCAATTTCGAGATTTCTTGAACTTACACGAATTCGATGTAATATGTCTTCTGACATGTTATCCTTGTATTTGTTCCACAGGTCACGTGGATTGGATGGGAAGCATGTCGAAAGGATGATAGCAAATAATGTGCGTATCTGACTTGGAGATGCAGAAATAGTTGCTTCAGCCATTGTGGTGTCCCATTGATTATCGTTTTCAAGCAAATTGAGCTCTTGACATGCAGCACGAAATGTTGGGTACACTATGCCATTAACAGTTCGTAGTGATTCGAATGATGTAGGCCCTCGAACATTCACCAATAACAACCGCAAATAGAAGCATTCATCATTCTTTGGATGAACTGTATAAATACGGCCAAGAGCATCAGTAGAACGCACATCCGGATGACCAGGAACCGCGTCGCCTTGCTTCCGACGTTGAAATTTCCTCGATGAAGCGTTCCAAGTGTAATAACGTGGCATCTCCGAGTAAAACAACGTTCGGGCAAACGGATCGCTTTGGCAAGTCGCAAAGAAACTCGTCAATGTTGTCGCTGGAGGTGCTTCAGCTCGTTGTGCAACATTCGACGCGGTGAAATAAACTCGTTGGCCATTCTCCAGATGAACCGCCAAATGTACAACAGTGGGATGACGTTCGTGAATAGGGAATGAGAAAATACGCCAAATCGCTTCATTGCAGTTCACATATCGACCAAGTTGATAGCTGGTAATTTCATCGTTGATATCGGTGGTTTGGATGCCAAAAACCGCCATATCGCTGCCTTTCGTGACATATTTACATATGTATTTGATCGACTTCACGGAATTGCAATACTCAACGTTGCAATGTGTCTTGAATGTTTTTGAAAGCAGTGTAGAATATGGAACAATCCAACTGTTGTCGACCACGAAATTTTTTCCTTTCACTTTCGTTGTGATAGTACGACCGTTATCATGAGGGGATCGACGCCGATATAGCGGATAACCATCGTTGCCAGTGACAGTTTCCGCCGTGAATTTTCGTGGATAACGTTTGGAACAATAGCCGTCGACCATGCATGGTGATTGGGTGTTGATGGCGCCACAAGGTCCATGAATCATATTCGTAATTACAACATCATGTAGGTCTGGATCGGTTTCGGGATCAGGAATCTCAGCACATATGATATCATCTATTTGGTCTGGTTGAATTCTTTCGACTAACCAAAGAAGAATGTGTGAATGTGGCAATCCTCGTTTTTGCCATTCGATTGAATACATCCAGCATCGAATATCCCCAAAGACGCGTTGCTTAACAATATAGTTCATTAGTGACCGCATTTTTTGCTTAAATACACGTGCAGTGATGTCGTGCCTATCACTTGATGTTTGTCCTGGAAGCAGCATTTGAACAATTTCTATCCATTTCGGATTACATGTGAAGGTAATAAATAGATCTGGCCGACCGTAATGACGAACATATGTCATTGCGTCTTGCGCATATTCATGCATATGACGCGGGCTACCTGTGTACGTTGCCGGTAGAATAGTCAATCGGCCAACATTAGCTGCATCTCCTTCGGTGCTAATTGCATCGCGTAAATGGATATACTCCTCCGAGCGCAGTTTTGCTTGGTTAAACCTAATGAAATTTAGTCGCTCCGTTTCGATTTTGACATACATATCGACACAATATTGCTGAAACAATCGCCGAAATCGGAGCAAATAGTTATCATTTTGACGAATCATCAAACGATATGCATAATAGTTCATCGAGCTAACCTTCTTTGTAGTGTCCTCCCCTGAAATAAAAACAGTAAAATTAGTATCTTAGAAGTCGCGTCGTTATTGAAGAATATTGATTCCAGTGTTGGGCATTAATCATTTAATTTTTCAATCATCTTGTTTTTTAATTAATGAAGATAATTAATCTTTAATTGCACTTTCAATTAAAATTTTCCCAACACTGTTTGATACTCACCATTCAATGGATTTATCATCTTGATATTGAAGTGATATCCATCATCTCCTTGCCAAAACATCAGCGGGTATTGCAATGTGTCATATGAACGGTGCGTTTCATATATTTTTTGCAGCTGCCCAGTATCACGACGTGTAAGCACAATATCACGTGTTTCCACGTTTTCACCTACAATCAGGATTGCAACTTCGTCTAATGTTGGAGCGTTAAATGTTCGTTCGTGTGTTCCAGCTGGTCGTTTATCTGCTCTGATCACGACTTTGTAGTCTTCGTGTGGCATGCGTTCCAACGCCGTTCTGAACAGCCTAACTAATGCATTATGCTCATGAAGTAATTGCTGCAGACCATGGAGAATTGCTCTTTTCATTGCTGGGTAAATATCTTCACGTCGATCAAGTTGTTTCTCCATATTACCAATGAAGTATATTTGCAAGAATTTATGCTGTGCATCTTCAAGAGGTAGCAATGATCCAATTTGATGGTGAATCTGGCCTTGAATCTGTCGAAAGCGAAATAAATATTACTCATTTATTATCTTTTTTTATGATAGCACGCCTTATTTATTTTGGACACAAATACACTGACCAAAAATGTTTCACCCATAACTGAAACTACATTTGAGCAAATTGTCATCTATTGAAAATACTTATCTATTAAATAAAATGAACATTGTCTCTCTTCAACATAAATTACCTTGAATGTCGGATTAAATCCTGGTTCTTGGACAATGTTAGCCCCAAATGAAGTCATTTGAAAACAGCCATTGTATTTTTGAGTGTTCGCTAGAAAATGTCGTGATTCTGGTGTTTCACCGAAAAGCAATGAACGTAATGGCTCAGGTGGCGAAGTCAATAATGGCAGTTTCACTTTGCCAGTAAGGCAGCACAATCCAGGTGTTTCTCCAGCAAACTTTAATGCGCCACAATGCTCACAAACAACGTCCATTTCACCAATGCGAACGAAAGGATGCGAGCTGTAATCAATTGTGCAATCGTATAGAAACGCTGCTCGATTCAAATTAACACTTGAAGCATCGCGCCGAAGATTATGTCGCTGTTGATCTCTACGTTGAGCTCGACAACTTCTCATTGCCAACCGGGCCGTTTCACGGGTTTCCTCTCGTTCCTCTTCGGTTTGAAAAGCTCGAAGCCGGCCCATACTAACGCGGCGCTCTTCGCGTGCGTTTTCTCGTTCTTCTTCGGTGGATTCATTCACAATGTTCCGAAGCCTAATTGCATTACGGGTTTGTTGGGAAAGATTAGATCTTCTGCGTCGAGGCATAATAATAAGAAATCAAACAAATTGACCGGTAACCTAAATGTTTGCTTGTTGTCTGTGATTTGTTTACAAATACGGTAGTGACGTAGTTACGTGTCAACTTGAGCTGGGCTTAGCACCGACTGGACTGTTGTTGTTGTTGTAGTGTTACCAACTCCTAAATAATATCCCTAATATCAAGATTAATTTTTTCCGTGAACTTTTACTATTTTTTAATGGTTATTCTGCTAATAGGGGCTTAGACGAATCCAAAAAACCAAATACCATTAAAATCGGTACAGCCGTTCTCGAGTTATAAATGGTGTAACTAACACGATTTTCGACTTTGTTTTATATATATAAGATGTATATCGTTTATCTAAGAATGTGTGAGTCTTTTACTCAGTATAAGATGTAAGCACTGACGTCAACTCATAAGTCTACCATCAAAGGACCATTTAGGAATTTTTAAATATTTACCAAACAAATTAAATAGAACATTGAAATAAAATCTAATCATTCAGTCACAAACAAATTACACAATATGTCTTACTTACCCTCATTGAATAGAACATGGGCGACTTATAATTCTAATTACTAAAAAATCAGTTTATCAGTTACGCTGGGACACCAAATGAGTACAAATACGATCAAGAATTGAAGCATTATGCAATCAAGTCCCTACATGTTCTCACAGTTCATTAATCATACATGAGATGATAAAGCCTTGAAGGTAAATAAGGTAAAATGAATAGCGTTCACATTGTTGAAGGAGATTGGTGAAGGTATAGATTTGAGGGTAGATAAGGTTGGAAAGATATTTGTCCCTAGACATAACAGGGACCATATTCGAAATACAATTAAAAATTTAAGCACCTAAATGCGATAACATTTAATCATGAAGTATAAGCATTTACGACGTGCAAACTTCGTTTTTTCTGAATGAACTTCTGCGCAATAAAATTAGTCTTTTTATTATTTTTTATGCCGTGATCAGAAAACGCATTCACAACCGTAGGTTTTGTTGCAATTCAAATAAAATTATTACAGATGTATAGGATCTATTTTTTCCTTATGAAGTCAAATCCTGTGACTTTTATTAGTAGTGTTATTTCAAGCTACCTTATGAAATTTATATTACCCTTAGAAATGTTTATCAGAATTCCTACTCAACCGTATCACTCATTGTTGTATAAATGTATATGCCTATTCCTAGGCAATCACATTTTCCGCCTTTCCTCTCAATTAAATCTACGATTTTAAAAGTGGATACTTAAAGTTGACAACTTTTCTCTCATAATAAAAATTACAATTGGTGCAAAGGCTTCCGCGGTGTGTTGAAGTTGAAGGCTGCATTCTTTCGGTTGTTTCACTCGTCGTTGTTTTTTAAGACAACAGTTTTCTTCAGGTTTCAACAGGCATCTTCAGGGCGAAGTACCCTTTGTCGTTAAAACGCCTGCTTGAAACGCAGAAACAACTATTTTCTTAAATAATAACGACGTGGTGACAATCATGAAAGAATGCAGCTTTCAAAAATTAAAATATTTCAAAAAGTTAAGCCTAAGACTTTCTCTTTTATGTTACCATGGTGTTGTTGCTGTGTATGCGTGTGTTTCTATAATAAACAATTGCTACATACACCAGTTTAAATTATCATCACTGTTGTATGTGGACAAGTTTTAAATAAATGAAGGTACACTGAAGTTTCAACTGGAGTACACCTGGAGAAGAGTCAGGACAGTCTGAGAGACGAAACGAAGCATCCCCTTCAAAAGCAGGAATGGAGATAATAATTAAGTCCGAGAAGAAGGACGAGAAATGGTGAGGAGGATAAGGGAGAGTGAGGTGGGATGTAGCAGCGGGTGCTCAGGAGAGTTGGAGGAGGAAGAGGGTACCAGAGCCTCGTAATTCCTACGTTTATCCTCCAGAGATGATATTTATTAAAGGCTTTGCAGTGAGAAGGAGAGAGAGGGTCTAAGGAGGTATGTATGTGGCCTTAAGGGTGAACGGTTAGAGGTAACGCCTTGGGGCTTTGGAGCATTAACCCCATGTGACTCAGGATCTTCCATTTGGGGAAGCTTCTCATTTCATACGTTATAGCGGCGGGTGGGCCAAGTAGCACAGATGGGGCATAAAAATAATAACTATAACCAATCACAATACTTACTTGCTGCCGTTACAATTAAAATCCTGCCAGTCCCTTTAGGGGTAGGCGTAGTCAAAAGAGCTTTATTCTCAGCGGAGAGCTTGAAAGTAGGAGATGATTTATTTAACTCCTCCATACTGCCCTAAACGCACATATTTTCTTTGCTTTTGCCTCATTCATGCACTCCTTCCTACTCGATTTCTTGTACGTATGTCTCGTACTATTTCTCTTCTTAATAATCTATTCCATCACATTCAGTTATCTCTCTTGCTCCCGTTGACTTTCTCGGTCTACCATGCCTCCTCACTACAAATTCATAAATCAGTTTCTGTATTCAACTCACTACTATTCTTTCAGCACATTCAAACCACCGAACGTCGTTCCTTTCATTAAGTTTCTTAACCGAAGAATCTATTTCCCATTCTCCTTTTCATTTCAATCAATCTCAATTTTCATTCTATTTTTTGCATATAACTCAATATAGTAGTACACCCACATTTAATTGCCATTGAGATCAATAAATTGGGGGAGCAGCACAATTTGGACATTGCTTTTATGTCTTTATTAGGCAATCATTGATTACTTTTGAGGTGATAACTTCTTTTGGCCCGTTGGGCATTTTGGCATGGGGGAAAAAGAGCAAACTCGCGTCACGTACCGTATCGCACTTTTTGCTACGGCGACGTAGTTCCAATACCGTCGTCAGATGGCAGCACCGCTGTCCTAACAGTGCGCATAACTGCCACCAGATAGTAGGACAAGCGGTAAGCGGTAATGAAATAAGTCAAATTATCCATGAAAATAATGACAATAACATGCGAGAAAATTATGAAAATGAGGAAATTGTGATTGAAGATGTAACCAAAGATGATGAGAATTGTTAATTAGAATAATTAGAATAGAAATATAACTAACATAAGAGATATAAATGAGTGTTATATTATTCAGACGCATGTACAATACCTATATTTCAGATAAATACCTATTTTGCCAACAAAAAATAAAATTTACAAAAATGGAATATTCATTTTTAAAAATTATTGTACCTTATTCTCCTTTTTAATTCAGATTTATTTGGGAACATAAATCGGTCAAAGATGTTTTCACTTCCAGCGTGTGGTCCTAAGCACACCCAATTTTTTTATGCCTCGTACGCTAAATGTAAGCAACAATTTGTTCCCCATTAGTTTCCCGCCCCTTTCGGGTCAGAGACAGTCATAGAATTTAGCTGTCGCTATACGTCCCAGATAACTGTATCTCTTTCATAGTAAATTTCCTCAAAAATACCCTATCCTTGTATATACCTTATCCTCTTTCGCTTCTATTACGTAGATTCATTACTTCATAAACGCTCTCATGTTCTTAATACTCCCAATATTCCTCCTCATAGGAGTCTCTTCCATCACATTCTGATATAGTTTTCTCGGTCAACCCTTCCTCTCACGCATTTCACTCCATTATCGTAAACCTGTTTCATTAATTTTTTACTCACATATTTTCTCCACCTAGTGAAATAAACGAAGCATGCTCCTTTCATATAAGGAAATCCATTTCTGGGGCATCCAATTCAGATTTTTTCATGACCTACACATCCTCACCTCTATCCCCCCTATTTTTACTACAAGTTTTTCATAGGTACCCCATTCCCAACGCATTTAACTAAAAATTATGTTTACATTGGCGTATTCAAGTTTCGCTGCCATAATATGCAGTCTGGAGGAAAACTATATCATTAAATAATTTAAATTACTAAAACTTGAAATTTTAAAATTTAATTCTAAACAATAGGTAGAAGAATTATATAAAAACATTTCTAGATTTAAAATGAACGAAAAGTCATAGTTGTTGATGAAACATTCTACGCAACTAACTCAATGCAAGGGTAAAATATTAATACAAAATTATATTTTATACCTAGTCCAGTGCACACATATTTCTAGACAAAATCATAGCAATTTGGCACGTAAGCATTTGGAATCTGAAGGGACGAAAAATTCTTGTCGTACAACAAAACGAAAATCCGCGCGTAAATGTAAGACGGCAATAGAAGTTTTAATTTTGAATTTGGATATCACATAACACGCATTTTACTGCAGATGAACGTAATTATTGCGACAGGGTCCTTTCAGGGTGATGCTTTCTCCCATTCAAAATTAATACTAAAATTCATATATTTCTAAAATAAACTCAAATACGCCTCAATACTAATTAGCATTGAACGAAACATTCTCTGATAAGTATGCCAAAACTGCTGTTTAATATCGACTTATTCTATCTCTCACGATGGTACTGTAAGATCCTTCACCAAAAAATGCAGTCACTAGGCTGAATAACTCACTAAAAAATGGATCCTTGATTGAAATGGGTGCTTCGCGAGAACAAATCGTGATTCAGCAGAGCGCGGGTGACCTTGAGCGACCGGTACAGGCCATTCTACATTTAGTTGTCAGTATAATCCCTTGCGGTGATTCGTTTCCTTAGAAAAATCTTACCCTGAATCTACGTCTACATAATACCCTGCGAGCCATTTCAATTGATTATGGTAGGGGGTGTGTTATCACTAACGTGCACTACACTATACTCTCGTAAGGTTAATGAAACTACGACTAAGAGATGAAGATGGCAATCGCCAACAAACGTTCGAATCACAGAAGGTATTCGTAGATAGTGTGCGGGAAACATGAAGTAATTAATGTCTTTCAAAGTAGGCAAAAATCGAAATTTACAAAAGTGTACACTCTTCTACCTTTTTACACAGTACGGTAAGTTGGTGGAAAAGTAGGAGGAACAGATTTAGAAAGGAATGCTTGATTCAATTATCAGAATACATAATATAAGCATATATCGTCTGTGTGGAAAAGATGAGAGAATTGAAATTCATACATAAACAATCATAGAATAGTTACAAGGTATAAAATTTCTCCAATGGCCGTAATAAATTGGCACCACTCGTCAAAAATACGCCATAATTGCTGTGTTGGTTTGCGGGAAAAAATGGGGGAAAATCCACCCAGTGACCAACCACAACCTCTCAACCAGAAAACCCCTGTGATGGTTTACGGGAATGTTACTTCCTCGCCAGTGACAACCACAGACACAATCACTTACAACCTTGCGTTGCAAGTGATTTCTCCCTTCAGTTTGCTGAAGAGGGCCACCTTGTGGCCGAAATACGCGTATCCGACGCACACCCTCGTCTTTTCTTGTTTTTGTGCCGTTTTTGACTACGCTCTTTTGAGCTAGATTCGCCCAGAAGTTGGGCCCGTTGAGTGTGTGAGTGAGTGAGTTCTTGAGAGCTTGTGAGTGTGTTTGTGTTCATAACCCAGGCATCCTTAGTTGGGTCCCATTAGCACAGCGAAGGATCCCTATTCGGGTTGATTGTGTGTGTCTGTGGTTGTCACTGGCGAGAAAGTAACATTCCCGTAAACCATCACAGGGGTTTTCTGGTTGAGAGGGTGTGGTTGGTCATTGGCGTGGATTTCCCCCCATTTTTCCCCGCAAACCAATACAGCAATTGTGGCGTATCTTTGACAAGTGGTGCCAATTTATTACGGCCATTGGAGAAATTTTATGCCTTGTAACTTTAAGAGGCCGTAGAGCTCACGTTCCCTAGTTGTAATCAGAGAATAGAAATACGAACGAGGAAAATGTATGTAAACGCATTTGTGTGGTGCCTGGCACTCAATGGATCAGAAGCAATGGACCATTGGAATAGCAGACCAGAAAAGATTTGAAGCATTCGAAACTTAGTGTTGGAGGAGGATGCTGAAGATCAAATGGGCGGATAAAATAAGAAACGAAGATGTATAAAAAGGAGTAGGAGATGAAATGACCATATGGAAAACTGTGTAGAAAAGAAGAACGAGAATGTTTGGGCTCACCCTGAGGCACAATGGTTTTGTAAGTAATACGCTTGAAGAAAAAATATAGGAAAAGCCCCAAGTGGAAGGCAAAGGGATAAACAGAGACTCAATAAAGACTTTTAGAAGAAGAATTAACAGGCAGAAAAGAAGAATTAACAGGCAGTAAGGAAACTAGAATTAGATAGGGAAAGATGGAAGGCTGCAGTCACCAATCTTAGGATTGAAAGACCAATGAAAGAAGAGAAGAGGAGTAAATGGTGTTACCGGAAGTGATAGACCAAGATGGTAGCAACTATCAAGCAGATTCTGTTATCATGGACTATCACCCAGAACTGAGCCCTTATTCACTGAACCAACCAAAAAAGGGAACGTTGTTATGGGCTTCGCTTAGCTCAGCCCATTGGGCAGGCAAGTATCGACAGCCCTAGGAATTATTTCTCTTAAAGCCGGTGTTTCACGGTAAATGTTTACGCAAATTTATTCATGAATATTCATTCATGAAAACTCTCAAAATCGGACAGAGCATGCGCGTGCCAATATTCTGTAAATTCTTGGCGAAACTCGACCCGATGATTGGTTTGTCTGCGCATATGCGAAGAAAACCTCATTGAAGTACGCTACCATTACCGGCAGTTAAATTAACGTAAAAAGGTTAGTATTATAGACGTATATTTTAGCGAGTTGTTGATGTTGATATATTGTATGACAGAAGCCGAATTCATTTCAGCAAACGTCTGTTGCTAAATTACATGTTGTTAGTTGAAGAATAAATCACGCATTTATATTAGACAACTGTATTTGTTTCTATGTACATTATCGTGAGCCAGAATGTGTTTTCATGTAATTCGTTCCGTAGATACTTCAGGCTATCATTATTTCCTTGCAATCACTATACTAAGGCTTGTAAACCGTATAAAACTCTCCGCAATTTGTTCTAATCGTACCGCTTGTACACTATAGATATCTTCACATCTTAAAATTCTCGTTCGGGCCGTCAGCCGGTTAGCGTCTAATTCAGGATATGAAAATTTAGATGTTCTTCCATTCATTTTCATCATCAGCGGTCATCAATCCAAATTTTCGTTTGCCTCAGCTCTCCAGTACGCTCTCATTTCCGTTTGCCCCTGCATTTCTTCATACTTATTGAGTTTGACATCTTCATCATTTGATTGCTGTATTCTATTCTTGGTCTTTATCGATAACTCATTCCATTCATGTTTCCTTCTGTTAACATTGTTTTTCATAGGCTACTTAGTAGGAAAATGTGTCCAAAACGTTTTCACCTCTTCTTAGTTTTTATTTGAAGAGCATTTATTATTGGAGATTCTTTCCGTCTATTTACTATTCATCATTCAACGGTAACACTACATCTCCATTGCTGCAAATTTAATTATATATGGAGCTGTCTTTGTCTAGTGCCCAGGCTTCATTGCCATATAATTGCATGCTCGAGTTATATGTTTCAATGAACGCTTCCTAATTTTCAGGCTTGATTTAATTGGTTTTTAGCAAACTCCTCTTCAGGTACAATCCCTTCTTTCATTGGGCTATTCTACTGATATATCTCTCTTGATGATTCCTCTTCATGATCTCTTTTTAAAATGTAATTTGTTTCTACTTTTAGGAGATATAGGTCCTATATCTCCTGAAAGGAGAAAAGAAATTCATAATATCTCTTTTGCTTACCGTGCAATAAACACATTCAATATGTTGTACGATACTGAATCGCAAATATAACATGACCCTCTTCCTTGCGATCCGCAATAACGGTCATCCCTACTCCCCATATATATGTATATATACCCCAATGCGCTTCAAGGAAGTTATCCAGGGGTTTTGAATGATGACCTGTTCAGCCTGTGCGTTAGGGGCTTCGGTATGCGTTCCACGGCACGGGAAATGAAGGCAGCGAACCTTGTAGCGTTGGACCGGAGATGGACCGGGCAGAGGTGTGGGGGAGATTGGGGTGGGCAGGCCACGGGAGGGAATAGCATTCGGCGCTGAGGGCGTCGGGGTTAAGGTCCAATCAACCAGCGGATTGGTCGGATCAAAAGGGAACACCCCGGGGGAGGTTGGGGGGAAGTGTGGGGCAGGAAATGTGTTTTGAATGAGGATCAAGCGGGGCGAGATATTCGCCAATCATCGGCATGTCAAACACCCAGGAACCCGTTAAAACATCCATGTGATAGATGTTCATTTTTTTAAACTGCACAAAACATAATTATGTTCGCGGAAGCACTTCACCCAACGAACCTCCTACCACAAAAAGAAATTTTTTGTTCGAATATAAACCACCAAGTTGAACCTTCTGCTGCAGTCAATGGATATATAATAAAAAAATCTTAGGGCAAAATAAAAAAATTGGTCCTCATTGATACGACCTAATAACTTCATCCGACGATGAAATCGTTACCGACGTTGAAATTCTTTTGCGGAATTCATAAAGCTTATTTTGCCTACCAAAGGATAATTTAATTAAACTGGGACAAAAAATACCGAGAACTATGGAAAAATGTAGTAGGGTTAATGTAGAAATGTTTTTACTTATTTTCATTCGTCAGTTGTTAATAACAATTTCAAATAAATATTCTCGAAGTAATTAACATTTTCATGCTGGTATGTTGCTTTTTATTAAAGGGTATTTAATTTAGTTTAGGATTAAAGAGAATGCGACAGTTATGTTTTCTATAAACAGTAGAACATCGAGACCTAATATATGCAATGTCTGGTACATGAGCCGATATAGTACGTACATCCAATTTAGTATATTCATTCCAGTTGAATTAAAACAATCAGGATGATAAATTGTAGGTGATCAAATTTATGATGCAGTAGTTACTTCTATGTAAGAATTTTGTTTAACGTAAAACCACTTATAACTTGTGGACTAGAAAACTGGTTAGTTCTTTTCATATTTACGCCCAAGCGTTTTCGCTTTATTACCTGGCGGTAAAACAACAAACTGTGAATAGTAAAACACATGTCTACATCCATTTTTCACTGTAGATTTCTCCAGGAATGATATTTATATTATTAGTGGAAATTTCAAGAGGAATAGTATACGGTAGAAGTATGTTTTAAGTTTCGAAATTATCTATTAAACCACTAACTTGTATAAGAAAATCATTACGTCAAAAAGAGTGCTTCCCCTCGCATTAAGAACTTTTTCTAATTTCAAATTTCTAACATAAATGAAAATAGTTTCCCACTGATAAAAGGTTTAATACCCTGCAAGTTTTTCGTTTACGTCTATGTGGAAAGGTTCCACCAAAATCATACCTGAATCTGAATTTTAAATGAAAGAAAATACTTTGAAAAACGTTATGGGTTTCCTTAATTTCATTTTTTTTGGAAAATCAGAAGACCCATATTTTTCCAAGAAGTGAGGAACTATTGCTCCAAAACCTTTGAAAACAATATTTTATCAGTTTCAACAACCTCACAAATGTTATAAGTGTACTTCTTTTTCATCCTGGAGAATCCCATGGACGGAAAATGACTGAAGCGCTAAGAAAACTACGAAAAAAAGAGTGAGAAACACTTCATTTCAGATAGTATAATAGACACCTGACTACTTGTGATACTTTTGACACATAAATATTATATCATTTTCAATTTACACAATGCATCGCAAAATGACGAAAACGTAGCTAATTCCAAGCTATAGTCATGCAAAATCGAAAGGTAGCCTTATCCTGACCGAACCGAGCATCAAATAATAGTAATTGCTCTCAGTAAGAGATTATTAAAAAATTGACAGAAGAAACGAAATTATCTGCGCCACTACACCATAATCATTGAATGGTCTCGTCTCCAAATTAGCGGTCTCCAACATTAGAGTGTTTTATAGCAGAATCTGGGAGTGGCAGCTTTTATTTTTTGGCTCGAAATAGGAAAAATAGTCGTTAGAGCGAGTAATTTGGTCAACAGATACCAGAATGAATAAATAAGTATGTTGATACCAGGTTTCTTCGGATGAATTTCACCCATTCACAAAGGTGGGGGGATAAGTATTATTGACTATTTCCAGAATTATTTTCATATAAAAATTTTTTTCATCATTACGAACGGCAACATTGTGTAAACAGAGAGTCCTTACCTAGCTTACAATGGAAACTAATTTCAAGTGCAGAGCCACATCAAAAAAATCCCTTATCTTAATAAATGTGATGCTCTGATTACGATTCTGTTCATCTTTTATCTGCATATAACGTCAAATCTGAGATAATGTTAGCTGAGTTGAGAATATAATTTTATTATTTTTAACTGCGCTATGGTTTAGCATGCCTATAACAGTGGTAGTGTTTTCCTTTATGACAGGATACACACATTGTATATTTTGCTTGAAGAATTCGCCAATAATTAAAATGAGTCATTATAAATGAGTTTCGAATCAAATTATACAACTTTAACTGTATGGAAAATAGAGAATGTTTTTCTGAATAGAAAAATATTATTACAAAATATATTTCTGAAAATAATATTTCTACAGCTTTTATTGTTGCATAATACTGTTAAAATGAAGACTTATGAATCGATAAATCAGTTGACTGGCCCAAAGTAGTGTAGTATTTTACAAATTTAATATTTAACATATGTGTATAAAAAATATAAATTCATAGTGAGTAATGCGGAAAATTAAAAATGATTACGAAATATTTTAAAAATTATTTGCTGCACACCCATGGACGTTTACTTCTGTAGCAGTGTTTCTGCTACTCATAGCGTAACCTAACCACTATCATCAGACTGATGCAGAAGAAAGATAAGCCGAGATTAACGAAGTTCCACCGTAAAATAATAAGAAAAGGAAATATTCATTAACTGCCGACCTATACTCCACTTAACATGAAATGTAGCGTCTAGTAAAAAAATGAAAATTTTTACAGCATGTGTCTAAATCGGGTGAAGTTTGATGCTTCGAAGCCTCGTAATGGCTTAGCAAATGATGCAAAAATATAGATAGAGAGTTACCTATCATTTAGGTATTCTTTTCGAGCTATCCACCAGGTAATTGGCTTCATATTGGCCATAATTTCGGAAAACGACTTGTTTTCCATTTTCAAGGCGTGTTACTCTCTCTATGTAGGATTATACACTGAACTGAACTGAATTGACCGTTTGATGAGTCCAACAATTTTGCTCAGGTGTCGTATGATACCTAAATATTATTCACCGGGAAAAACTTAAATCGTATATTTACCTATCATATTTTCCGGATGAGTGATAGGCATATAAATACACTATAACATAATCGAAATGAGAGATATATTTTTAGCTTTCAGTCTTGGAAACTTTTGTAATTTAAAAAAATGTGAAAAGTGTTGAAATTATGGAATTTCTCTTCGGTAAACTGCAAATAATGGTAGGGCAGTAAATAATCTAACGGCCATGATATAACTTTTCAGCACTCAAGGAAAAATGTTCATGAGCGATTACAAATATAAATAAGTAGCCAATCGGAATAAGATAGACGTTCCATCCAGTGTCTTGCCAGACCCGAAAAGGGAGAAATAAATAAGATATGACCATAGCAAGATGAAGAGAAAACTTCATTTTTGCTAGAGTGCGTGAAATATTTTCACTATACGGTAAAAAAGACAACCGCTTATTTTACACAGACCCATTCACATCATTTAATGTACCCACCTCATATTATATTGGATGAATCCCAATTACCAACCAAACGACACAAAAATTAAGTGCAATTATAACTTTCTAAACTCGGAGACCAACATTGACTCTTAAATAAAATTGTTGTGTACAAAATTAAACCAATTTCTTCCAAATTTTACAGGTAACGACATTCTGCACGCGCCCTAGGACATTAGTCCCAAAACAGGTGAAATAAATTAAATATGATATGCATAGAAAATTAAATTTGTAGGAGAATTCGCGTTCATGGAAATTTAAACAGTACAAATAGGCTGCGCTGGTTAAAAATGACAAGGAGGAAGAAAAAAGTTAATAACATAGTGGACCCAACAAGGCTAATCATCTTTGGTTCGTTGTTCCTATTGCATATAAATTGAATATTTTACATGCGCTCAAAAAGTAGGGCAACTACCTCAGGATTTAAGTACCAACCCATTTTTACAAATTTAAGATAGAGAGAACAAAGTATAATTAAAGATTCGTGAGTAAATGAAGAAGAGATATACTATATAGAACATATTGGATACTTTTTTCGACACAAGAGTCTCATGAAAACAAATTTGGAAGAAGAAATGAATGGGAAGGGTTACAAAGGAAGACCAAGAATTGACTATATCAGGCAAATTATGAAGGATTTCAAAGTGACCAACCAAATAATGAAAAGGAATGAAACGGTTGGCGGAGAAGAGAGAGGTGTGAGCGGCTGTAACAATACAACCTTCGGATTGATGATCACTACCTACTACTGATAATAATGAAGAGTTATGGAATTCACAAAATCTCTATGACCTGCAACCGAGACATTTTAACAGAGCGATTAGCGATGCTACTTTTTGTAGGATTTTGACTTCTTGGCTTCATCGTAATAAATTTAAATTTTGGTAAACTTCTATTTGTTAAGTCCACAGTGAAATGTATATAGAATTTCGAACCAAAAGCAATTCTTGTACAATCCTATCATCAAAGTAATATGCATCATTTGTACCCAAATTTGACCGTGGGAGCTACATTCTGAGGCGAAGGGAAGTTGACTAAAAGATGAGACGTGAATGGTAGTAAAAATTTACATTAGAGCGGTTGGAAGATCATTGTTTTGAATGGCTTTCACACCTTTAACAAATTTGGAAGGAGAAATGAATGGGAAGAGTTTCAGAGGAAAACTAAGAATGGACTATATCAGGCAAATTATGTAGGACGTCAGAGTGACGAACCAAATAATGAATAGGGATTTTAAATATAACTTCAGAAATAAAAGAAAATAATAGATACTGAAAGACGTTGAATCCAATGCATGTCGTAATAAGACAAACGTACATTATGGGAATAGGTTGCTGAACCAGAAAATACTTATGTGCAAGAAATTAAGTCTGTACGTTGATATTTTGACAAGATCCAGATAGATAGGCAACTCATTGAGACAAAAGCAATTAATATTGAATGTAATATAAGAAAAAGTAAAAGAGAAAACCCCTTCTGGAATACCGAGCGACAAATACAGAGGCCAGCTAAAGCAGGATATGAAGTAGGTATAAGAGCTACAAAGAGAGTCGATTGAACGAGTGGAATCATTTACCTATCATCGAATCTCATGGAATGGAAGTGAAAGATGGAAGTTCAAAAAATATTCTTGAAGAATAGCTCAAGCCGAGAATGTATTCAAAATTTATATAAAAAACTGTTGGGTTCAAGGAAAAATTGTTATCGATACGGGATAAGTACCTATCTAAAAGCGTTTACGTTAAGTATTGCACTATATGGTTCATATAAAAGGACTATTGGAAAGCTGGGACCAAAGAGATTTGAGGCTTTCCAAACTAGGTGTTGGAGGCGGATTCTGAAGACCAAATGAATGGATAAAATCAGAAACGAGAAAGTCAACAAAAGAATAAAAGAAGAAGAAAAACATATGGTGCCACAATCAGGAAGACATGATACAGGAGGTTTGGCCACACTTTGAGAGAACACGAAATTGATAGAAAGATTAAACAAGGGAAAGGTCTACGAGGAAACCGACGGAATAATCCATAGGCCAGCGAAAACTTAATATAACACATAAGAGCTACAAAGAGAAAAAACAGTTGGCATGCAACGGAGGGCTGCAGTAAATGAATCATAGGATTGAAGTACTAATGATGACAAAAAGAGAAGTTTCAGGCGTAATGTGGTGGAATTTCGCATTAATGTAGTCAAAACATGGTGCTAGAGTGGAAAATTTACCAGTGTAAAATTGCAATTTTTGTCTGAATTACTAATAATGACATTTAGAAAATACCTCTGGAGTCCTATCAGTTCAGTAGTCAATATTTCATGCACCAAATTCAGTAAAATCAAATATTATTGACAAATTTACGATAAAGTCGTCAGACACTCTGTTATCTCCAATACTTAATCATAAGAGACTCTCATTTAAAAGGATTGGTCCACAAAGTGTAAACTTCCTTGTTTGTGAAGGTTTGATTGGCTGTTTTATCTTCACTTCGGGCCAAAAGAACAACTGGACCCCGCCTCCGGAACAAAATAATTATTCCGAACACGTTCATTCGCTCGAGGAGCATAACGCTAGAAAGCTCGAGAGGAGGAAAAGCTCAGGGCTTCCTTCGGTTATAGCGGTCGAACAATGCGGTTCGGTTTGGGCGTTGGATTATTCCCAAAGGCATTCCTTCCTTCGCATTCAAAGGAAAACGAACATCCTGTAATCCAATATCATCCACGTTAATTTGACTATAGATGTGAACTTTATGATGTATAGATACATTATAAAGAGGCTTTTAACGAAAATCTAGTACTAGGCTAATAAATATGTCTTACTTATCTTTTTATTGGTGCAGATAATGATTCTACATTCGTCATATAAACTACATTTAATTTGTCGACTCTTATTGCCTCGAGAGTTGGTCCGAAGTTAAAAAAATCAATTATTCTTTGCAAAGCTTCTGGAAATTTAACGTTCTATCTTCAAACCTAATCAATATGCATATCTTGTATTTTTTCTTTAGGATAATTCATGAAAAAGCTGAGCTGATTATTATTTTGCATATATTTGAAAACAAGTCACAAAAACAACGGCTGTAACATAGCTGTAACTAGGGTCATGATGTTGAGAATGGCGATAAAGACTCAAAATACTCTTTGATCTTAGTTTTCTTAAGTTACACAAGAGTACCTAAGTCCAAATCGAACGCATAGAAAAATTAAAATTTAAACTTTCTCGAGCTACTTGGTCCAATTCTCATTGTGTTAATTGTATGGAAGCATGCATTTTAGTCCTGAGATAGAACACTACCACAAAGTTCACATTTATTCCTATGCTTTTCACAAACTAGGCCGAAATTCATTAACACTCAAATGCGGCCTGTTACAATCCGTAATTAATTTGGGAACCTGGTGATTTTTGTAAACAAAAAACTGATATGTTGGGGTTGTTCGGGTTTCCGATCGGGTCAAACTCTCCATTTCCGCCGACGTTTCGATGAACGAGTCGTTCGTTATTCTCAGGGGAGAAACGGTTGGCAGGCAATGGAGGGCAGCAGTGAATGAATCATAGGATTGAAGTACTAATGATGACAAAAAGAGAAGTATCAGGCTTTAATCATCCTCAGTATGCCCTGAGGATGATGAACGACTCGTTCATTGAAACGTCGGCAGAAATGGAGAGTTTGACCCGGTCTGAAACCCGAACAACCCCGTAGTCGGGAAAACCTTATATCTTTCAAAAATCTGATATTTTCAAATGTAATCAAGAAACATCCTTTGATTGTAAATCGGTTAAAATTATACAAACGGACTCTACACGGCCCTCTAAAAAATGAAGGTGGGAAAAACACAAAAAATACACGAAAGCGACAGAGTGAGAGGAGTCTCTCGACCCGAAGGGCTCCGTTGGTTATGGCGCAGGGCATTCGTGAACCATCGTAAAAATAGTATGTCCTCGTTTTCATCATGGTAATGTCACAATTTAACTGCGATGGCTCACGAATATCCTACCTAATGCCCAGCCGAGTTCTTCGGACCGAAAGACTCATTGCACCCGATCAATTTCGTTCGCTCTCAGGTGCAGTAAGTACCCGTGAACACAGAATCGATCTTCGTCCTCGTCACTCAGCCCTACTACTACTACTAATGGCTGTATTTTTCTTCTGCTAGGAAAGCGTAGGGGAGCATCGTAGCTTCCGAGATATACAGGCCTGAACACCCAAATTTCGATCATCATCTGTTTTCAAATACTAGGCCTAAAATCGTGTGTGTTCTTACGGAGATAATTGAAAAAAAAAATCTAATAAAAGGTGAATATGGCAGATAAGACTTGATTATTACCGCAAATGTCTGTTAAATGAGATAAAGTACCATAAACGATAGCTGCAGAAATGCATAATTAGTTGCGTTGTGATTTTATCACAATAAAAGTACACGAAATTTAAGGCCACCCATAGAAAATGAACAGATTTGCCATTTATTGGATTTAATGTCCCTCAAACAAATAGTAATTTGCGTACTTACCATGAGAGCATATGTTGGAAAGGTAACTAAGGTGAGCGTTAAAAGACTATCTGAAGAAACACGTCTTCATCCTCCATTGAGAATTCGCATCGCATGACACTCGGAATCAAATGTAAGTCATCAAAAACCATTTGGGCTTTTATTATCTGCTTAACATTGAATCTAACTGTCTCCTTAATCGACCCAGTTTGGTTTCAGGTCATGTTTGTCGATAAAGAATGTGAGGGTAATATATACCGCAATCGCAGTAGAATTAAAATTCGTGAAGACTATTTTTCTTCCAGTTTTCGAATAATAGTTGTCTTAAAACCCTGCTAAAATGATATGAATTATTTTCCAAGTGCAAAAATATTTTTTTTATGAAACTAAAGTAGCCCTTGAAATGCGGCATATGACAAGAAATAAGCCATTGCCATAAGCAATAAACAGGAAGCGCATCTACCGCGCTTTTCGTAGGCCTACTAAATAAAAGTGGGGGGGTAGTGTTACGGAGGCTACGGGGAACATGCTCAACCAACCGATCCTTGAGCTATCTGTTGAGGGAAAAGAGAAACGCCACTTTTTTCTCGAGATTACGGGGCGAAAAATAAACTTATCAGGTTTGACACGTTACTGTTACCTTAATATTAGCGTAATTTCCATATAAAGATGTGCGTAAGAATGCACATAGTGAAAAGAAGAGCTGAACGTGATTTGGCAGTAAATATTCAGTTCTATATTAGTTCAACAATATTTGAGATGGTAAGCATACGTTTCAGGAAATAAAATGTTTCTTTTGTGTTCCTTATTGCTTTTTGGTCAAACACTGGCGTGTGGTGTTCAGAAATGTGCACGGACATTGTTGAAGTATTTATGCATTTCTTCGTTTTAGATTTTAGTTCGTAAAGCTCGTAAACCTCATATTATAATGCATCCAAAGCAACGAAAATCATCTCAATTGACACCAATTGATTCAAAATCTTGAAAATCACCTTGAATTTTAACTGTTTTCATTGGTGCCTAGGACACAAAATCGCAGAAATCATTTGCACAATAATGACCGATGATTTAGAGGACAGGTATTTAAAGTAGGTACTGTGTCGATTAATTAGCCCTGCATGCTTTCATTGCCATTTTAGGTACCTACCTCAAACTCGGTCGAATTAAACAAGGGAATTATAACGCCTTCCAGAATGCCAAGGGCATCACAGCGTGAGCCACGATCTCATTGTAAGATAATACAAGCATACCGACGGCAGCAAAAATGCTCGGCGTCCTTCTCACCCTTCCACAAAGGATTCAGCCATTTCTTATCGGGATTTCACACCATCGTGTCAACTTCAGGAGACTCAACCCGACCCTCTTTAGTTCCCCACGCCACCTTTGACACTCCCCTATCTGGGATTTTCTGTGAGAAATACTGGGGTAAAGTGAGACGGAGACATGGCAAGAAAGCGCGAGTTGTACGAGAAAATAAGACACAGCTCTCTGAGGACTTCTTGACACACAGGAGGGAATTAAAAGAAAATTTTAGAAGAGAGGATTCAACATGAAGCAATTGAGTTTTGATGTAAATTTTTTCTGTGTTCTGCATATTATATAAGAGAATATCAACGGGAAGGAATAAAATCAACACTAATACATTGCAATAGCCCATTCATATATTATTTCGTGCAAAGAATCATTGAGTTTATGGATATACGCGGAATCTAGACTTAATCAATAAGTACCAATGGTCGTTAAGGGGACGATGACTCAAAAACGCTAAAAATCGTTACCTTTTTGCAAACATTTCCGAATTTCGACCGGAATAAAAAATTCAGTTGAAAAAATAAGAATCTTTATTTTATTTTCTTTCTATTGGTATATTTTCCAATAACAGAAAGCCGCTATTTCTAATTTAATTTTGCAAATAAAAAAAGGTTTGCAGCCAAATTAAAATTCAGCTTCACGTGTATTTCTTATGTGAAAGTTACTGACATATTTATACACATCGGTTATTATTATAGTAGATGAAATGTTGCTCACAGTTAACACACCATCTAAACTGTTTACCAAAAGCAAGAATTTTATGCACGTCAAGAAAATGAGTTTGAGGGCATGAAAAAAATTCCCGAATAGAAGTTTAAAACCTTAAACTTCTCCTTAACTTATGCTCAATAACTTGTGTCATAAAACTAGCAAATCGAATGGTGCAATCTATAAAAATGCGCATCCTGTGGCAAGAAAATAGGAGCATATTTGCTACTCTGTGATTTGTTTCCCAGTTCGCTGACCCATTTAAACATGGGTTTGAACAAGTAATGATGATGGTAAACACAATTATCTCTCACCAGGGGCGGCGTGGTATTCCAGTTGGTATTGCTTACGGACCGAAGGTTCTGGATTCCAATCTGGGTGAGGCCTCTAGACCCAACCCAAGCGGTGTAATATCCCCAATACTCAATACTCCTAGGAAGTGAACACGGCAGAAGATAAGGAAGGAACTTCTTCCTCAATACAGATTTGTAAATTCCATGGCATTAGTCTTAACTGACTCAAGTGACGAGCTCTGCTCTCTCTCTCTGCTCTCTCTCTCTGCTCTTTGGGACTTGTGAAACATGCTACACTACGTTCGAATAACAGATAACCTGACGCAAAGTCAACATCATTTTCTAATCAAGTTTCTCTTCATAAAATTTACTTTGAACACGATGGGTATCATGATATCCAATCTGTCTACTTTCATATAAAGCAAACCAAATGTAAACAAATTAATGCAATAAAATCAGTAAAAAATCTTACACTGCACATACTTAAGGTATGAACGAATAATCGCAATTTAAATGCACTCTTCCGAAAAAAAAGGCTGCAGTAAATACAAAAATGCCAACACGTCCCGCGTCACACACATTTTCATCACTCTTAAGAATGCAAGGCGAGGAAATAATTACCATGCAAATTCTGGAGGGAAAGAAATAACTAGTAGTTTTAGGAACATATAATGGAATACATGTCTATTTAGGGAAGTAAAAGTACCGGTATACAAAAGTGCACTCCCTTCTACCTCTTTGCATGGCAGTGAAACTTGAGTAATGAGTTTTCTGGGGTATATTTAAGTGTAGATCATGTGCTGTTGGTATGTGGAATTTGAGTGGGGTAAAAGCTGGAGGAATGGAGTTAGAAAGGAGTGGGCCAAGAAAGAATGTGGTATGGATCCTCCGATAAGGTACATATCTGTATCAACGGTGAGCGCTTCGTTGGTTTGACAATGTTGAGAGAATGGATGAGAGTCACATAACGAAACATAGTCTCTAGATACATGAGTGACAGGTGAGAGGAAGGGTTTGACGGAAAAAGTCATGGGTGTATGCGGCGGGAGAGACTCTGCAGAGGAATATTAGGCGTCTGAGGCCGTTTTATACGAGGCAATTGATTGCGCAGTTGTACATACAGATATAGTGATAATGCGGACACGGAATTAGAACCGGGGCTATTTTCTTTTCTTCCGCTCTGGCATTCAAGCAGTCATTCTAGCAAGTTCCCGCATTACACGACACAATTTTCACTACACAGTCATTCATAAATTATATTAGGTAGTAAAGTTCCTCGTATAAAACAGCCTTAAAGAAGAAGAAAGCGTGCATTAAACGATGCATGAATGTATTTGAAGCAAAAGTGGCATGAAATAATAGGGCGGTGTGTAGGAAATTATTAACACAGCCAGTCTAATACGTCTAGCACCAATAACTAGTTCGCTTGACCTTGCCTGCCCCGAAAAAGAACACCGTGATGGATATGAAGGTAAGAACAAGTCAAATATACAGGGCAAGGAAAAGGTAATAATTGGAAGCTAGACCAAGCAGATGTATAGCATATTTTATCTTCCAATACGTGAGAGGAAGCCATTGATACGGCCAATCGGCTCTGACGTAATGTTGAGTAGCATCGCTGGGCATAAGTTTTATAACAAGATAATGAAAAAGATACTAAATAAAGGCCATTCCGTAATTCCCAAGAAACGATGTAGGAAAAATGACAGGCATTTCCTCGAAAGAAATAGAACCAGGAGTAGAACAGGGAAAACGAAATAGAAACGATACTTTCCCTTTCCCTCTATTTTCTTTTCCCCACCCACCACTAAGCCTTTGAAACCATTCCCCTAGCGACTTCCTTGTTTTTACAGGACAGAGCTTCCCTCAATGCCATCTCCGGTGACTTCCCTTTCCCCACTCAACGACTTTACTCGCCAGGCACAGCCAAAAACTCAGCTTGCTTTTCGAGCTGCTTGCATTTCCAACGGTTTAAGGGTGAAGTACCTTGAATTCCAATGAAAAATACAAAATATTGGAGTATTTCAACTTGAGGTGTTGTAGCCAGTGCGGATCGGAACACATCAGTGCACTTCAGTGCACACGAACGGAGTTGAATGGAACAATATACGCTAGCGAAACATTTGGTAAGCTGCAAGTAGGTAGCATTGTGCCGGTACACCATAGTCACGGCCGAATTATTTGAATTCGCTCAAAATTCGTATTTAAACACGCAAGCTTTTAATCACAGATTAATTAAGTAATCCGTCTTAAACTATCCATGTTTGACGTTTTTAACGAAAATCAACACAAAAACAACTATCGCAGATGCGATTACTGAGTCTTATTTTTATCACTTTTACGACTTTCATAATCGATAAAATTATTGAAAAATATCATAATATGGAAAATATTTTCTATTTGTTAACCTGACAAAAACATATATAGAATTGTAACGACTGATTATTTTTAAAGTATTCAGACAGAATATAAGTGTAGGAAAATGAAGAACCGTCATAAAAGTAATTCTCAAACATACTCTGGCATTACTGAAACGTTGGGAAGAAATGGGTTAAGAGCTATAAGATGTGTATCACCTAATTGTGATGGGTGGGCTCCGAGCACATGGTACGGTCACCACAAAGTTTTCAGGAACCCGCAATTATTCATATCTTAGAACGAATCCCAACACCCCACAGTGAGACCAACCGCAGACAAGATAGCCAAAATGTACGAAAATAAATTCTCTATTTATGATTTGTTTTATGGTGCATTAGACAGAGTGAGGTTTGAGCTACAGAAATATGCATTCGACAGAGAATGAACGCATGCACACGATTCAGTGCTTAAAGGGGCAGGTCTGTAGCTCTCTTTGCCGCAAGCACAGACGACTTGTGGCAAATAGGTAATAGTAAATGAAAGTTTTACATTATAGGCCGGCAGGGAACAATGGTACTTAAACATGTAATTTTTAAAGGCATTGAATAATTGTTTAAAGAGGAAACAGCTCCTCTTTTGCACCCTAACTTAAGAAAATAATTTTTAAAAAGTTCAAGTTGCGTAGAAAAAGGGGGTTGCATACGTCCCCAAGTGTGCATAATAACTACAAGCGATGAGCTGATTTCGACATGTTGCATCAGCCGTTTTGAATTTTGTACATCATATTCAGATTCTGAATCTCCAAAAACATACAGGCACGGAATTTAGAGTGAAAATAATGAAATTTTAGATAGTAGCAACCTTGAAGGATTGAAGATCAGTCCGAATCTTTTGTGTCATATTTGTCCTCGTGAGCAAGGGCGTTCCTCGAACAAGAGACCATTTTTGCAAACCCACATGGGGAAAGAAACCCACGACTCGGCTACGCAAAATATTTCCGCGAGAATGGCTGTATGAATTAGGAGACCATATGAGGGGTAAATTTATAGGTCCCCTTCATCCGGGTAAGGAACCTGATTTAAATTCCAGCGAGGCCAAAGTTTTTTCCCAGCCAATGCACCTGGCGCCTGAATTTCCTTGGCTGGAGCAGGATAAGCAGTAAATGGAGAGGCCTTAAAAAAATCTCGAGGTTCCCAATGACTGAGCGCAATGCATGGTGCTTATGGCTACTTTATTCCGCAAACTATAGCAGCAAGAAATACAGGTGTAGGCTTGTCATGCTTACTGAAAAAGCGGGATTATCCTGAATGCAGGCAAATTTAAAAGCATTTTGACTGTTTTTTTTTAATCGACAAGTGTCCCGAATTTGAAAAGTTTGCTAGGCCTGAACCCATTCATATCCACATATTGCTGGTTTTACGACGCTGCATTCGTTACAGTAATGGTACCTACATTGGATCAATGTAGGTACCATTACTGAAGCTATTGCACGAATAACACTGTTATTTACGCCTGGCAACCCTGTTGGCGATGTTCTCTTTATATGACAGAAATATTTTGATGGTTGAATCCATCAATGAATCCTAATGATTTCGTAAAATTGAGAATACATGTTATTCCTCCAGTATCGTGATAATGTGAAGAAAATAATGCACCTTAAAAATTAGTAATATTTAGAGAAATATGATTGGTTTGAGAGCCGAGGATATTTTCTACTGGTTCAAGTGAATATTTTATATTTTCAGAATAATATTTTATTCAAAACATTGTATTATGTGTAAAAAGAAATTGCAAGTTTCATTTAATTTTACGTTTAAGTATGCACATTTTCATAATCGTCAAACACATTTTATGTCATTATTAATAAATTACGATGTATTATGGCCTGAAGTTTTACCTAACACTTATGGTAACCATTAAAAGTGCAATTATTAATTACTACTAGAAGTTATCTATCAGTTAGGGTAGAGTTAGATGGAATTAATATTGCAGTAGCTATCCGAAGTTTTTTTATAAAAGAGTTTTTGCTAAGAAGAGTTTTTGTTTCCCAGCTTAGCTCAACCTTTTACGAGGCAGAAAGGAACCACGGCCGATGATCAGTTTGTGCAATATTTATGCGCGTATAGGTTGAATGCAGTACTATATTGACGTGTATACAGGTGAAACTGAACAGGATAAAATAGCGAAGTAGAAAAGATACCATTTTCTGGTATTTACAAGTTGCTCATTATATTAAGAGGTAATTTACCGGTTTTGGTAGGTTAAGAGGGAATGAAAAATATCTATACTAACATTTTGCAGCTGAAGAACCTTGTTCTAAAGAATCTTGACCACTATTTCATTTTTTTAGCACGACATACACCCTTCTTCTTTATCCCATCTGTATTGCTTTTTCTCTTATCCCTCCCTCCTGCTTACCCAACATTCCCCATATAACGGCCTTAAATATCCCTTTGCCCCTAATTCTATCTGTTCCATACTCCTACTATGCCTTCTCCTAATCTCCTCCAAAATGTTCCTCTCCCTTCCCACCTTACATAGCACTTCCTCGTTCATCACAATCTTCCTCCATCTCGCTTTCTTCATTCTCCTTCACACACATACCTAAAACGCTTACATCACATGAACAGACTCCATGTTTCTTCACCATACAACACTGAACTCCATGTTAGACATTTTGCGTATTTACTTTACGATCCCAAATAAGGTCCTAGTCATTAGTTTTCTCCTATTTGTGAACGCCTCCTATGCTTACGATATTCTTCTTCTAATTTCGTAAGTAAATGGCAAATTTATTCAAATAGGCAAGAAAAATGGTATTGCAGTGAAGATCATAATTAGCATACAGAAGATAAAATTACATATAAATCTAAATAATAGCACAGGAGCCGATACAACAGTTATTTACAGGTGCATCTCGATAACTTCCATGAAAAAGAAGGGAATATTAAAAGGCATTTGGAAAAGGAATATACAAAACATTGAGATCCGTTATGGTGGATCAACATATGAAAAGAGATCAACGATGTGTTAACCACTGTGACTGAACATAAACCAATATTTTCCTCGTGGGAGACCATTATTCTCTTACGTTTATATATGATAGAGATTCTCTCTCATTTCGTCGCTTATATCTGTTCAAATCTGACCATCTCAATACATGTTCTTTCCTGTGCCTTCCTTGTCGCAGGTAAGTTACAATAGTTACTGGAAAACTTTAGTCAAGGAAAAGTACGCGTTTTGTGTAAACATAAGGAGAAAACAGGAAACGGTCCCTCCCCTATCAAAGATACGCTAATTGTATTAACGGTTTTTACTCCACAGGTTTATCACAAAAATTTGGGAAAAGAATCTTAATAATCAATTACTTAAGAATCGTTCATCGTTCGTTGCGTCGTCATCGTTTCAAACCTAAGATTGGTGAACTGCAGCCCGTAATTCTTCCCTATTTATTGATAACTCTATTACAACCTGATATTATATATTTCCTATATCTCTCTTTATTTTATCCTCGTCATACCAGAGATTTTGGGTTACTTGACATAATTTCGTACCGCAATTTATGGTCTGGAAAATATAAAAAAACTTTAGTCCTGCTCCGATCAGCCTCGCGAAAAGATAATTAAAAAGATCAATCGGGTAAACCCCGTTGGCATCATATACATGGAACTTTTGGCGCTTGCAAGAGACTTTGATCCTCACTAAAATAATATAGCTAAAAGATAAACGACACAGCAAGATCCGATATCAGTGGCTATGTTATGAGGTCACAAGATATTTTTTTTTATTTGAAAATTCAGGAAAAAAATTTAACCGGCGCTGCTTCGAGAATGCTTGAGATAATGCTATAAATATGAATATTTGCACAGGATAAAGTTGGATATAGCTTTTTTCTTCATAAAGGAAAACTAAAATATACTTCACTTCCTTTAGAAATGACAAGAAATTCAATTATGCGTTAACAAATATGACAATTATTTCGCGATTTGATGAAATCCTGATGCCTTTACCTTCATTGAAATCATAAAAAGTAAATAAGAGCAGGGGATGTATCAACTCACACTAAAAATTCACAATGAGCTGCTTATATTGTTTAATTTATTCTCTAGATGAAACGACAACAACAGCACGTTATGCATCGTGCACCGGCTCCGGATTGCGAAATGTTCATTAAGTTTATTTTCAAATGGCCGTGACAACCGTCACTTCTGCGAAATTATGACAAAATTAAAGAATTATATTTTAAGTATATGTGGCATTATCGACCCTCTTAAATATATAGCCATGTTCTTAGAATTTAATTAACATCGATGTAGGATACTATGCGTTGAAACGATGTATTAAGACTCAAACATTTATTCTCAAATTATGAACTTATAATTGAATAAATGTATAGTTTTATTTTTTCTGTTTTTTTGCATCAATTTTTTACATTTAATTAGGCGCACTCAGGACTTACACGCAAGTAGGCGTGTAGGGGTTTGGCAGAACCCCAAAAATTAGAATAAATTACCAATGTAGGTATTCAAATAATTTGTAAACTTATTTCACCCGAATAATATAGTTACACATCATTTATGCAACAATATGAGTACATTTATTGGTCTGCATTAATTGTAAGTAGGGTATTAATGTGTATGGACACCATGGACAGAAAGTACAACGTTAGTAGACGCGCGGGGTCAGAGTGACCCTCATGAGTTAAAAGTTGTAAGAACAATTGATATTATTTAGTATTTTTTCAAAAATTTCCATTTGTTGAATACCAAGTTTCTTGAAGGTACTGAAGATACCAAAAAGTTGTATCATACAGTTAAATTATTAGATGCAATGATAATTGCGTTGACAAACCCCGGGCGCCCACGTAGGCGTAAAGGAAATCTGAACCAGAAACACTATAATCAACATTTGATAATCGCAACAACGATCATAGTAAAAGCATAAAATATTGGCGCCACTGACCATTGTAAATAAGAACTGTGACTGAGTCCTTAAAACCGTCTTTCATTTTGAGAATTGAAGATTTAGATTTACCACTCTTTCCTTGTACCTTAAAAACATTTATAATTCCCAATAGAGCATTGGGATTGATGAAAATAAAAAAACTGCAAATGCAAAAATTTAAGGTCACCTTTTCAAGGTTTTTAGTCCCAATTTTGATTTTTTCGGAACTGATTCAGTGATCACTAACCTTTTCAAGACACCTTGGCAGTGTAACTGTTGAACCTCTCACGGAAATGTCGAAAGCCGTTTCTCAAGTGTTTGACTACCGATGTTCCCAAGGTTTCAACCCTTCATTGCCAACGACAAAATACTCAATTTATTATTCACATTAGCTTGCTAATTCTGGATGACCTTACATCAAAATGATTTGATGGTACTCTCCACTAGTTTACCAATATGAGGACAGTATTTTGATCCAGCTTTGATTGAATCGTAAACACAGACGTGAAACGCGAATGTGGATGTAAGCATATATAGATGCATATAATACACCATCTTTTTGAAGATTTAGTGTATGAATCTGCTATATAACCCTATTGATTTGGTACAGAAGGAAGCATGTTGGTTGTTTAGGGAAACAATTAATGCAAATATAAACAATCCCTTCTACCCTCTTCTCTTGAGCCGACCCTTCCGACACGATCCTTCCCCTTATAAGCGTCACGCTTCCCGCAGGTTACTGTTAAAAGTTTCACTATTGCCATTATGATTCCCATGCCTCAAACACCTCTAATTTAAGTTGCCGACATGGAGGGAATTTGATGCTACGACGCGCCGACCTATAAGACGAGCTGGTTGGAAGCTGACTCCTAATAGCCACACAGCAAGGGAAACTTCGATATTAACCTGAGATTCATCATCGACCCTCAAGACAACTGGTAAAGACCATCTATCAAGGAAAAAGTATTTCTAAGAGTTTCTCTGCATCGGTTTATTACAACTATTCCTTGTATGACTTCAAGAGAAGTAATGCGCCCGTCGGATGAGACAAACCGTAATCTTCTTGGCGAATACGAGAGAATATTAATGCGGGTTTCTTCACACCCTTTATCTTTTCCTGTCATAAATCCTCCCTTTCCTCCCAACCTAACTCATTGGCAAAAATAACCTCATCAACATTTAAATAATTCCCTGAAAGCCACCTCAAGTGTGTGTGGCAGGGGGTGATTTATCGCTACGACTTCAACGAAATACCGTAACAAAGATAATGAAACTACGAAATACCAATGCATAAGAAAAAAACTGCAAATACTTTTCAGTAGGTTAAAGTCGCCAACATGTACTACACCATAGGTATGCTGCTGATGTTAGAAAAATTACTTACATGTATTTTGCAGATACATAAATGCACAAAGATACAATAGTTATGCAAGAAACATGCATATCGTGCTGTTAGTACCACGTAACAGAAATGATTGAAAATTATATGGAGGAAATCAATTCATTATCTCCATAACCATTTGACAATGTGTATCTATGTTCTGTTATTCATCACAGGGAAAATGAAAATATTGACCTGTCCGTTCTGCAGTCTAATTCAATAAATTTATTATCATGATCTGATCTACAGTAGTATTTCGTGTTTCGTAAAATGCTATTGACGTCGTTAGAAATTAAATAGACCTAAGTTGTCGGTCAACTCTAAAAAATCAAGAGTGTGATCTCAAAGTTTCATCCGCAGCGAGATAAAAGGAGGATTTCGGGGACGGACCTGTATTAAAAAAAGGAAATGTTATATATTTCATATACCATGTATATTATTTTTTAAGACTGGTAATGAGTGATAGACAACATACTCGATTATTGATCAATTGACGTAACGGATTAAATCGCAAGTTCACGGCAGAATTATCTAAAGCATACTATTCATATCCCTTTTCAAATTTCTATGCTTTTTCAATCATCTATGCATATTCTTTTATTGGTTTCGTAAGTTCAGCAGGAGGTTCGATACTTGTTACTGGGAAAAAACTAATACGATCTTAAAAAAACAAGGAAGGTGTATTGTTATTCAACACTTTCACAAAAAATTAAGAAGAAAATGGGTATTTACAATTTGACTTAACTGGGAAGGAGTGAATAGCATGAATATCTCTGATTAATGCAAACATTTTGTATGAGACAGAAATACGTAACGCTCATGGTAAATTACCTATCAAAACCGAAGGCATAATATTTGCATAGCATACATTTGGCATTTTACACAGTCAGAAGAGCTTGGAATAGACAATATTATTCTTTCGTCCTGATGTTTGAGCCAATGAATTGAATTATAAAAATATTTTAATACGAAAAATGTATCATAGATCGTATCGATTAAACATAAACACTAATATGGCAAACATGTAAGCGATGACACGAGAATATGCGTAATACATTCGGTGCCCGGTGGTACTATTGGAGCTGGGATTGTTCTTATTTCTTAGGATATTTCCTGCATTTCCTTTAGCGACAAAAAAGTTGCCTATAATGTAACTCACTAAGGGACATCACGAGACCATTGTTGAGGTCGCTAACGACATAATGTTTTGCTGAAACTAGGGAGAAATTGTAGAATACGTGTCACGGCTTTTTCTCCAATATCCCTGTGTTCGCGAGAAAATTGGTAGTATAGAATGTGGCTCCGTTTAAATTTTTCGCATTATTCTCATCTACTCAAGAACCGACGTGGCTGAGTTGGGTTAAGGTTGTCATAGCACTCGTCTCACGAAATATTCACTAAACTGTTGTTTTCCATTCTTTCAATGCGGTCATTCACTGTATTTCTTCGCTTTTTAGTCTTAGTTAGTTAATGGATGTTATTTTGCATTCGTTTCTCACTTTTTCATTGCACATTCGATCTTTTCTTGCTCTTCCAAACCGGTTCTTCACTTCATTTGTTTCTAGTTATCTATCTGTGGGTGCGGGCGTGGCGTCTACTTTAATTGCCATGAGTTACCTTAACCTTTGAAAAAACAAAATGATGCAGGACTATTTTTTACAATGACAATACATAGTTAATGTAATTTACGAATACAATACTGAAAATGAAACAGATCATCCAAAACGCCGACATTATAGCATGTTTGTGATCCACTGCTTTTGCTTATTCTCGAATCTTCCATTTTACCAAGCCATTCATATTCACCCTGCCACGACGCAACCGCTAAATTGCACACATCAGTGGTGAATATATGGGGGGGAAACGCCCCTTCCCCCCCCCTCCCCCAACCCCCTGAAATAAGGCCGCATGGCCACGGCGAGAGGCGCATACATATATACCTTAAACTACAGCCGGTCACCGTTTGCTAGGCGGTCTTGGCCGCCCCAAAAATTATAACCTATATTCGCCACTGGCACACATAAACACAAACTAAACTCGCTCCTAATACATGTACACGACGGGGAGTTCAGAAAGAATTGTTAAACCTAGCCTTCATCCTAAAAAATCTGTTAAAACGCAACTCAAAAGTAAGCATTCACCCCGAGCCTGTAAATGGTGGCGTGTTTTCATCACAAGAACTGAGCGAGCGTCGAAAAAATTGCAGTGGTGTTTAGCTTGGGGTTGGGGGAAATAACATTATCCGCGGCCTGTAGAACCAATTATACAGTAAAGTGCTTTAAGTTAGTTTTATCATTGGTACAATGCTCCAAAACTCAATATACACTTCAAAAAATCATATAAAAAACATCGGAGCAGCACAAAGTTAACAAGCTGTGTTGAAAATACCCGAAAACTCGATCAACGTTCTTAGCATCTATCGTGTTCATTCATTCCACCTGTTGATCGATGGAATTTAACTCCAACATAATATAGATCAAAAAAGTGATTTGGAATCGTTTACGCGAGTACACTAAAGCATTTGTGCATCATAACGTAATACATAAGTACCATCGCTATTGGGAATAGCAAGTCCAGAAAAAGTATTATATTTATACATTACACTTCGAATATCATGCAATGTTCCATTTAGGATAAAATTGTTTTGCAAAATTAATAATTTCAATTTGTTTTGATACTATGCAAAAAAATGACTGAGAAATCACTCGGGCAGTTGCATTCCAGGTCGCCAATGGTAGAACTTAATTGCGAATTGGAAAATTAAAATAGGAAATTAAACTGTGCGTTATTTTGTTTTCAAATATTTATCGGTTAACTTTCAATTTTTTCTTTAGTAAAAAAGTAAATCTGACGATACACCAAATGAACAAAACTGAAATTGCAATTACATATATATCAGAACTAGATAGTGTTTTCAGCATCTACCATGTTCATTCAGTAAACCCGATGATTGATTTCAACCAACAAGTACCAACTCATTTGTCCATCGTAAAATAAATTAAATAAAAAATTGAGAAATGACGTATTATGCAACTTCAGCAGCATAAAAATTCTTGTTCACTATTTTTACTACAACCCCAAGTAATCTAACAGATTTAGAGAAAATAAACTTTACCTCATTTCTCTTTCTCATGGCCGCTTAAATCTCGTCGCAGAGTACCGCATGGAATGGAGCGTCGATTAATCTCTTCCGAAAAATTCCACTAACACAACACCTTGTAAGACACCGGCTCGAATAGTGATTTCCATACGCGACACACCAGCAAAGAACGTAAACTCACAATGCTGTCAACCAGCGTTCTCAGGGGAGAGACGCGACGGGGCGCATAGCAGCAAATACGAGTAACAAGAACTGACCAATCACAGTACTACTCGGGAAACTCGCGCGAGACAGTTCTTCCCCCCTCTCTCCCCTCCCCTCCGTTTCTATGGAGACGACTTGCCAAGGTCACGGTAGATCAGCCGCGAGGTGCAAAACTAGACCCTTTATAAGTCACTCCAAATTATTAATACAAGCGCCCGAATCAAACTGCAGGACCATAGTTTTTTCAACATTAAAATTATTAAACATTGTCCAATCTCGATTTGATAGTTACGGTTATACTCGGAGAATATTGCAGTTTGTTAGGTAAATATTTTATGCCGAAGAACGATAGGAATACAGCAGTAAATTATCTTTTAACATTTCAACTTTCCGATTTTTTCGCCGTCGAAGTAAGGTGAAGCAGCCAACCAGCCTTGCAAGCTGGCGGCTTGGAATTTCTTCACTATGTGCAGCGGAGGGTTTATACGGAGTAGGGAAAGCGATGCTTCATTTAATCACAGTAACTAATATGTTTATTCAAATTTATTATGTAACAAATGCTCGAAATAGTAATTTTTGAGATTCTTACGCCAAGGTTTTTTATTCCATGGTAGTCAAAATGATTTGTACGGAAAACATGGATTGATCAACCACTTAAAATAATAATTATTTTTAATTATTTCAAAAATAAAGGCAAGAAGGCTTTCGGATACGTAATTTTGAATTCATTAATTACAGGTATGGAAGTCAGAAAAGTTATGGAGTTGATTTCGCCTTAAGGAAAAGTTCGGGATTTTCTTGGTGAAAACAGATTGAAAGTAATAATTTATGTAAATATTTATTTTAATTCTTAAAACTAACTTTAATCCTTTCAAACTGTGTAGGTATTGTGTCAAAAACAGGAACATGGTGCTTTCGATAATTAACCAGCATAATGGATATTATTATTAATTCTTGCTTACACCACTGACACCAAATTTCGGTTCACAAGTATGATTTTCACACACTCATTACCAAATATATGTAAAATAAAAGGATCTAGTAAATGTGAAAGCAATATGTTTACAAATTACAATTTTCTATTAAATAAATGTAAAATATACAGGAGATGTTTTTCTTGTAGAAACAGCATTGACTTATTAGCATAAGCGACTCCTAATTCTGTGGCATATATCTCAAGCCAAAAACAAATTTTATACTCTTGAGCACTGTTTTGATATTCACTATATGATATACTCTTAACTTGCAAATAAATAACCCCTATCTCCTCATGTGATACTTAGTTTTTAAGTATTTGATAATTTATAAATCTGCTTAGTTTTAATGCAGATGTGATTATGCCCCAGGTACCATTGAAGTGTATTGCTGATGCGGGTGTAATTTCATTTTGGTTTCATGAAAGGAGTAGGTACTATCGGTGATCATATTTTTTTTAATCCTTAATTTATGGTTTACTATTCTGATACGGCAGTTTATTTATTACGTTAATGTATTGCAGTAAGCAAAAATGTTTTCAGATTCATTGTTACCTATTCCATCCCCTATCAATAATAATTCACCGCCATCTCACTAAAGCTTATGATGTGTCCAGCACCCTTCTCATCTATTATTACAGAAGGTGTATTCTTGTTACCATTGAATGGGACCAAAGTCAGTAATTTCAAAGTTATTATTCACTAAAAAATCAATTCAGTGCAGTTCCAACTTGCCATAAGTCATAAATGGGAGAGTAGTACCTACTACATTTACATACAGCAAATTATAATTGCCACAGCTGACCACTTTAATTGTTTTCCAGGTGTAATTATAATTGTTGGAACATACTACATTTCTTTTTTAAAACATTCTGGCTATGAGGTTTAATAAATGCATTTTTAATTACCAATGTGAAGCAAAAATTCATGAATAATGGATCATGTAGTGTTTTCATCACGTTTTAGTTACCGAATCCACTATATGGTAGTGTAGGATTTTTTTCACGGGTCAAAGCCTCAGAATAAAAATCTAATTTTGCCTTACACATAAAAATGTAAAAAAGAATAAATAAATAAAACTCATAGGTTAGGACTTTACAGATGACGATATGCTAAACTGCCCTAAACATGAATTAAACTGCATATATTAGCTTGAGCTTGTAAGCTATATAAGCTTGTAAGCTACATAAGCTTGAGCACTCTTGATATATGTACCTGAAGATGCTGTAAAAAGCGAAACCAGTCGTGCAATAAATGCCATACTTGTGGAAATTGCTCTTGTTTCATTAACTGCATATATCAGTTTAAATTACAAACTTAAATGTGTTCGGGGTGGCAATTACAGTAAGTTTCTTGGAAGTGCATGAAAGAAGAGAAAAGGTTACAGAAAAACCTGTATGGCTTATTTGTAATTACACTAAAAAATCACGCTTTCTAACTAAATAGAATGTTCATACAAGTTTTAATCTACAAAAAATTAATATTAACTGACATTGCGAAATTCCACAATTTTCATACCGTTAACCTGCGAAAATTTTAGTAGTGACAAATATTTTATACTGTTCTTTTTGCGCATAAAAATGTATTTGTGAGTTCATATATTATTTACAATGATTTTTTTCACGAAATTATTAATTAAGGACATAAGTATAATTGCATGCAAAAATTTTCTCAAATCAATAAATATGAAGTGAACATTGAAAGAGTTCGTGATCGTATAAAAACGCGTTGGTCTATCTTTGTTTAAAATTTTGTTCAGTTTGCGATATTCCTTTGTTTTATGACCACCTTTTTCGGCGTTGCCACAAACTCGCGGGCCGTCGAACGAATCTGGCCGTTGTTTACACATATTGTCGCGGAAGTATCTGGCAGAAGAGCGTTATAGCAAGCGAAAGTGAGGGCGCGGGTGGATATTGTCGCCATAGACGATGTATGGACGACTGCGTTCGAGCAATCCGCCCAAAATGTTTTAGTCTTACCACTGCAAAAGTCTTACCAAAGTCTTTTCTTAGAAATACTGCTTTTTCCGATATTACTGTTGTTTTTGCATTTTTGGCACAGTTGTAAAAATCTGGAATTTCTCTATAATATTTTCATTGTCCTCAGCATCATAATCCATCTATGGTAAACTTGACTCAAGAATCTTTTATTCCACTAGTTAACTCCTCAGGCAAGTTTTGCAGAAACTCCCTTCTTGTATTTTCTACTCTTGTCACTAGTTTGTAAATTACATGGGCATTGATTCCTCTAAGATCTTAAGTGTTATAAGAGGAATGAACAGGCCATCTTCTGGAGGCTGCCTTTGCAGAGTTGTTTCTTCCCATTTCATCAATGTTATCTACGCCACATTTAGTCTTGTCGTAGAAACCTATGGTTTCTGGAATTTTCTTTTCATTGTCATTAATTTTAATTTTCGGGGACCGAGTACTGATAACGACTACATGTTTATCTTTTTTTCCTCATAGAGAGTCAGAGTAGAAGTATAATTTTTGTAAAATTTAAAGCCATAGTGTTGATGTCTTGCTACCATTATTTCATGTGAAATCTCCCTTTTCGCTTTATTCACTGTGTCAAAAATGCTAGTATTTTTTGTTTCAGTTTCAGCCACATCTAGGGATGTAAAGTAGTTGCCATACGTTACATTCCTAACTTTTCGTAATTTCGATTCCATGAACTTTATAACAACAAAATCAGACACTCACTCATTAGAAGCACGTTCCTCACTCTCTCCTAGGTAAGAAAAACCTAAGTGTCTACATCTACTGCCAGCCAATATTGTCCAAACTTGCCCGGCTTTGATGCCATAAATTGAGTGAAGGGTAGGGTGCGGCTTATTTTTCGAAAATCGGAAAAGCTAAAAGTTCCACCCGTCAAAACATTCATTTTGATGAGAAAACACATATGTGAAATTTTTGTTGAGTTGCGATATCGTTAACACGTGCCGCATGGGGTCTGAAATACCCCACTCAAAAAATGGAAATGTCGCATCATAATAACTGTTTTTTGGAGTAAACCTATGATTTTACGATCCTTAAGGCCTAAATTTTCATTATTTTTTACCTAGCTTTAGCCGTTTAGGATATGCGGAAGGGCCAAGCGAGCTCGAAATGCTAATTAGGGGGCGCCGCGCTGCGCCGCGGCGCGGACGAGTTCGCCTATCCTTAAACCCCCCCTCTAAGCGGCCCACGACGACAACGCAACTGCTACGGTGTCTCGTGGTAATTACATAGTTCTGGAGCACTCATTCACTGGTTATGGCGAAGAACATGGTGTTTCAGTAATTATTTCAATTTATTATTAACTCGGTCATAAAAATTCCAAATCAGTCATCTTCATTTCAAAGAAATCTGTATAGCTAGCAAAATCAAACAGCAATCTGAAGGACAGTGCACTTATGACGTTTTTATTAAAGTTGTCTCCCTTACATCTGGCACCCTCCTTCTATGTTCTTGAACAACAAGTAATAATTCCAAGTCTTTAGTCAAAGTTCTGCAAAAATCTTTCAACAATTTAACCTTCACGTTTAATTGAAGTTCACCTGTCCGTTGACCCCCCTGTAAGCGGCCCTCGACGATACCTTTGCAGGAGCATTTTTGCGAGAATTTTTGGAGGAGATATATCCCAAACAAACATAAATGAAAGTATAATTCGGAGACAACGGGATAAGCACAGGGCTAGTTCAGCGGAGAAAGTGAGAGATTTTTTTTTCTCCGGACCCTATACTGAATTTGCATTGGGATGGTAAAATGCTACCAATTCTTGGTAGTAATGACCCCCACGAGAGATTGACAATAGTTGTTACAGGTGTCAGAACCAAGAAAATGCTTGCAGCCCCAGAGCTTCCGAATGGAAGCGGAAAAGCCATTGCAATAGCAGCTTTTAATATAGTGATACAATGGAACATTTCCAATAATGTTAAAGCAATTGCATTTGATACAATCAGCGCTAACAAGGGTTGGTTTATTTTTCTTTTCCTGATGTTTTCAGTTATAATGATACAACTGATAAGTAATACCAATGTTGTATTCTTTTCAAGGGATTAAGAATGGCGCCGCAGTACAGGTTGAGCACTTATTTTAAAAAATAATTGCTAAGGTTGCCTGGCCGACACCATATCTTTGAAATTGTTTTAAGGGAGTTTATCGCCAAATAAGGGGACGTTCAGCTGGGCTATAAACTTCGCTATTAAAAATATTTCCAGCGTCAGTAGGCATCTATTGATACAAGTACTTATGAGGCCATTCATAGTTACCCAGATGCCGGAGAAAGTTTTAAAATGGAGACGAAACTCTCAATAATTAACTTCACACAGAAGCAAATCAATGTACGCGGCTACTTTTTTTTGTTCGTAGTAATTAGTTATTAAAATATTACAAAGCTAATATCCCAATTTGCCTTCATCAGATCGGCCAGCCTAGAGATGATTACTTGGAGCTTTTAGAGCTCTCAATTATATTTGTTGGGGGTGAACCTGCCAAAGTATTGTGCGAGGTGGATGTGCAAAGCAATTTACGCACTTAAAACATGGGTTATTCGTGAGTAAGTGCTAATTACCGATTCTGATTCGAAGGGGCTATTTGATGTTTGTATATTTATTGTAAAAGTTTATACCCATGCCTGGCTTGTTTCCCCGTTAGCCACATCAGCACCTAGAAATGACTTACTTTTTTCAAAGAAGCTCATTGAATATGGGAGAACACTGTCGCTAAAGTTGCTTAGAAAAAAATTACGGGACACCTTAGGTACCTGAGTAAGGAGCTGGTGGGTCACTCACAGTATTCGATTCCTGTCTTAGCGATGAAGAAAGAGCGAGGCTAGTGGAAGGTATCAAATCTCGTGGATCACAAGAAGAATGGTCCAGGAGGAGACACATTCATTTAGATGATGTACCACAAATGAGTATTGCCAATATAGCCACGAATGAGTATTGCCAATATAGCCACGAAAACAACCGCTATTTTTTTCAAATTTTGGAATTAACTGCGATTTTTTTGATCTACCAGTCATCAGTTGGGCGAGGAATTCAAGTTACCACCATGGTGAGAGAGTAGTCAAGTCATTGCAAGTAGTTAATGACCATGCCGAGAGAGGAATTAAATTGTTGAAAGATTTTTGCAGAACTTTGACCAAAGACTTGGAATTATTACTTGTTGTTCAAGAACATAGAAGGAGGGTGCCAGATGTAAGGGAGACAACTTTAATAAAAACGTATAGATAAGTATTGGTATCTGAAACTCCTTGTGTTTTTCCTTTTCATTAGTGCACTGTCCTTCAGATTGCTGTTTGATTTTGCTAGCTATACAGATTTCTTTGAAATGAAGATGACTGATTTGGAATTTTTATGACCGAGTTAATAATAAATTGAAATAATTACTGAAACACCATGTTCTTCGCCATAACCAGTGAATGAGTGCTCCAGAACTATGTAATTACCACGAGACACCGTAGCAGTTGCGTTGTCGTCGTGGGCCGCTTAGAGGGGGGGTTTAAGGATAGGCGAACTCGTCCGCGCCGCGGCGCAGCGCGGCGCCCCCTAATTAGCATTTCGAGCTCGCTTGGCCCTTCCGCATATCCTAAACGGCTAAAGCTAGGTAAAAAATAATGAAAATTTATTCCTTAAGGATCGTAAAATCATAGGTTTACTCCAAAAAACAGTTATTATGATGCGACATTTCCATTTTTTTAGTGGGGTATTTCAGACCCCATGCGGCACGTGTTAACGATATCGCAACTCAACAAAAATTTCACATATGTGTTTTATCATCAAAATGAATGTTTTGACGGGTGGAACTTTTAGCTTTTCCGATTTTCGAAAAATAAGCCGCACCCTAGTGAAGGGGTGCTTTGGTGGGAAATAGCTGTTTGTCTACCATAATATTTGCACCAGGCTTGTATGAGTCAATGCATTTTTCAATAAGCCTTTCCTATCCGGCTTGACTTGAATTTACATCAAATTCGATAAAGTGTGACATTGCGTCATGTATTTTTATAAATCTAATTTTGGACATAGTTACCCAGCAAATGGACAGACCCAAGACTTTAGACCACAGGTCGACCACAGGTAAACCTCTAGTCCCTGACACAACATAAGCGTAAAAAATGCCAATGTAGAAATACAATTATTTCATTTCCACGGACCAAGTATAATCACAAAACTGCCTGCGTCCCTCTGTCTCCGTGATATAAGATAGTCTTTTCAATTAAGAGGTGCCAGGCTCTCACAACACTGTGATATCTGACATACCTCTTTGCATGGAATGTGGGTCCAGGGAGTTCCCAATTCGGTTAGTGGTGAAATGGTGGTGGAATGAAATATAATTGATGCCTACCTCAATAAATAAACTTATTGAAGTCATAATTTAAACATATATGGTACCATAACTAATGAACGAAATATTCCTCAATCTTTCATTTTAAATTTTTAATATTCATTCATAAACTTGAATAAATAGCACTGATCACAATACATTAAATTGAAGTAGCATTCAAACGCCGATTGGCCTTAAATAGCCATTTAATATCGTGAAAAACTGAATATTAGCCAAACTTACTATTTGGAAATTTTTTATATAAGCATAATAATATTTTTCCAAAATAATGGTGAGGAGGAACTGTAGCTCTGATAACACAAAGAAGATAAAAACTATGAAAAGGCACGACAGAATTTCCTGAATCATGTTTAATAAAAAATGGCAGAAATAGAAAATAAAATTAGCCAAAATGGCTAAGTCAGTAGTTCTAGTATTAAAGTGCAAGGCATAAAAAGCAGTATGAAAAATTCTTGGCAAATAAACTTCTTAAAGATTGGCACTTGTTTTATGAAGGGTTATAAAAATATCAATTATTTTTCAATCGCTAAATCACCTCTATTCACAACGTAAAATCTATTTGTATTTTAAATTAAATTCAACATAAAAACGAGGGTTAGGTGTTAAAGTGGGCAAAGATTGAAGTGAGTTTAGAGGAAATTGCTAACAATGAGCCCGCGATTTATATGTGGAAGTACACCAGAGTACAATCAGAATATAACCATTCTCCATGTATTCACCTCCTTTATTCTCACAAATCCTACACTTCGGAAAATAATTTGTTTTCATAACAAAACCAAAAGACGAGTGCTACAAAAAAATGAAAATACGGAAGAAGTAAGGTAAAAAAACCATCGAAAGAGAGATTTTCTCATGTCAATATTTATTCATAACGCGAGCATCAGCGGGAAATGTGAAACTCTCTGTCTCCTCTAGGAGAAGCTTGCTGGAAGGATAAAGAAAAAGAGCGGCTTGAAGATATTTGAATAAGAAGGTGAGGGGTGGTGAAGGACAGGGTTGGTTTGGGAGAGCCGAGTGTAAACGGGGCCGGATTGAGAGAGAGGAGTAAGGTTGCCTTGGAACGTGCTAGGGAGGAGAGATTTTGGGGCCCTGAAGGAGAGGGAGGAGGTGGTTTTTCGAGACGCTTGAGAGGTTTGGTTGGTAGAACAAGCCTGCGGCCAGAGGAGGACAGATGAGCCCAAGGAAAATGACGTGGAAAGGGACGACCTGAAGTGACTTGGACGGAAGAGATGAGATGTGGTTCTGTCAGGAGGTGTAAGGACCCAAGATGAAACCCTGTGGGACACACACAATGAGGGGGGGATGCGATTAAAGGTGGTCGAGTCTAGAGGTTGTGGTAAAACAGAGGCGCGGGGCATAGAAAGGGCCTGCAGAGGAGTAATGTAGTCGGGTGGTAGAGAAAAGATGGGGATGAGAGATTTCAGCTTGAGGTGGGTGAAGGATTCTAGGTGTTCCAGGGCTGTGTTCCATAACGTATGTGCATCCCTCGATCCCCACACTGCATAATGCCGTCCCCTAGTTTCCCTCAACCCCCCGCCGCGGCGCGCCGACTGCTTTCAACCCTATCCCACCCACCCCGTGCCCACCCCACAAGCAGACACCTTGCATAATTCATCCCGCCGAACAATGCCAAAAACGTTTCAAGGGGCATATGCTACAGCACTCGTCGGAGCGGCTCAGGGACTCAGCTCTTTCTCATCCACCCCTGACAAAGAAGTTCCTCCTCCTTCCCCCAGGTGGTATCTCCGACTCCACCCCCATACGAATATAATGCACTCCCCTCTATTGGCGCCTGGCGCGCGCATATCCCGTTCTTGATACAAGAGCTCCCCCACATAAAATGGAACAAATGAAATAAACACGGTCATCGTGTATTGACATATTCCTTGCGAAAACGCTGAGGTAAAACGTATTTAACTTAAATTGTAGAAAGTCGGCATAAAAACATCTGATTTCATCAGGGTTTGTAAATAGAACGGGACCAGAGGCAATGAAAGATAATGAATAAAAGATCACTGAAATACATTGTGATTTATATCTTCAGGCAGTCAACTTCACACTTAAAGAAATTATGCATAAAATAACGGCAATTACTAGTCGAATATACGGCAGCGACAACTTACTTGACAATTACAAAAGCAAATGAACTAATATTACTAACATTTAAACTGAAATTGTTAAAAAGAGTTGCTGAGAACACATAGAAAGGAAATAAATCAGCAAAGAATGCATCAGCACAACGACAAAAAATACAGAAATAAGTAAATGGTAAGAGAACACGTCGGAAAAAATGGATAAAAAAATAGATACCCAAACAAAATGAAAATATAGATCGAGAGGTAAAAGATCCCCGAGGCGTCCACGCAAGAGATGGAAAGACCAAGACTAAAGGAGGTCATAAGAGGCTTAATGCATAATACAGGGTGTGTAAATAAAGTTTCAAGACTGATTTTTTCCTGAGTAGCGGAGCGCACGGAGACCGATCCCACCCCCTGGGTTATGTGGTGGGGGGTGTCGCCAAGCGACCCAAGCATCGGCATTTGCCGGCGAGACGCTGGAGTGAGAATATCGTGATTGCAGTGAGGGTCTGTTTCAAAACGCCGTCGAGAAATCGGAGCGTCCAAAATGCAGCGCCTTTTGGAGCAGCGGTGTTCCATCAAAATTTGTGTCAAACTGAACAAGACCTTTACGGAAACATTCAAAATGATTCAAGAGGCCTACAAAGAGGTCGTCATGTGAAGTGCCATGGTTTTCATGAGGTACAAGAGATTCAAAGATGGCCACGAAGATGTGGAGGACAATGAACGCTCTGGAAGACCTTCAACTAGCAGAACTGACGAAAATCTGGCCAAAGTGCGTCATGTTTTAAACGGTGACCGACGTCTCAGCATCAGAATGATTGCAGATGAAATGGGTTTCAATCACCAAACTGTGTTTCAGCTAGCGACAGAAAATTTAATGATGAGGAAAATGTGCGCAAAACTTGTCCCCAGAGTGCTCTCGGATGATCAGAAGGAGCGGCGCGGCGCCTGAATGTTTCGTAGGAAATACTCGAACGTTTGCAAGCCGAACCCAATTTTTTTGACAAAGTGGTTACTGGTATTGAGACCTGGGTCTTCGAATACGATCCAGTGACTTCTTTTTGTTCCCTCGGATAAAGAGAGCCCTGAAAAGGAAGCGGTTTAACAGCGTCGCAGCGGTCCAAAAGGCTTCAACGAGGGTTTTGGACAGCATTCCGGTTGCGGAGTTCCAGGGAACTTACCAGCAGTGGAAATCTCGTTGGCAGCTGTGTGTGGATTCTCAAGGCACCTATTTTGAAGAATTTTTGTCCGATGTACGAAAGTGTTCAGTAAATTTTGTGTTCTGAGACCAGTCTTGAAACTTTATTTACACACCCTGTACATGAAGGAAGAAGAAGGAGACAGAAAAATATTTCTAATAGTCTTTTCGCACCTAGTGTCCGTTAAAAAATGTACAATTACGTTTTCAATTGAAATTTGAAATATTTGTACTATGGAATGAATATAATTTTCTAATAAATACGTTCTTGTGTCCTCCACAATATAAATCCAGGAAGAGTTACTTCAAATCGAGCTGCCTATCGGGCTATTTGCACATCATGTTTCAAATGAACCAATTGAAGTAGGAAGATTTCAGAAAAAAACGATCCGATTAATTTTGTGAGACGGCAGATTAACCCCATCAAAGACGCTTGGCACCGTCCCCAGCTTGTCGCGATTTTCAGATGGTATAAATATTGCAAAAAATTGAATGATTAAAGTTAACACGGCCGACTATTACTGCACATGATAGGTATTGTACGCAGTCACGCGCACGAGCGAATTGTCACACACTGTTGTTTTATATCGAAACGAAAGTGTTTATTCTCCCCAAAAACAATCATTAGACACACCCGAACCAGGATTTCACAATTAATTATAATTAGGAGACACCAAGTTGCACCACAGAGCCCTATTTCGTACAGATATAGGTCACTTACAAATTTAACAGCCTCAACTTGTGAATATATGTGCATCTTGAAGAAATCACTTCGTAAATTACTACAGGAAAATAAATATGGTGGGGGTCACGTATCAATCAAATCTACGAAAACTATGCTATAAAATCATAATTTCGTACTGCACTCAATGACATATTTCAAATCCTCATTAGAATTCATGTATATGAGGGAAAAGTTGCCCTATTACTCGCCTCTATCCTAAAAAATTACAGCAGCGGAGCGGAAAAATTATTTTTTTTAATACATGATGATAATTACGGTTAGATTTTGAAAAGATCATCAATTTTTTTATTAGAGATCAGGAAGAGGAAGCGTATTCACACTGAATGCCACATATACAAAAACATTAACCAGGAATTATAAAACCAGCATTAGGGTCCTGCCCCCCATATTAGTTATTTGGTTTGAGGACGCCGGGACTAGCCACCTTTAAGGATTCTCCCGGAAGTGCACAATTATTTATTTATTAAAATACGGATACATGAATTTTTAAAAAATAGCATTAGGGTCCCCCATATTAGTTATTTAGTTTGAGGATGTCGAGACTAGCCACAGCATTACCTTTAAGGATTCACCCGGAAGTGCACATTTATTTATTTATAAAAATACAGGCAGCTACCCAAAAATACCAAATTTAATAAACGATGATACAAAATAATAATTGTAATGCAATAACACCACTTAAACAACGTTGTATGTGTATATTAAATACAAGCATCAAGGCCACAAAATCACAATAATTATCAATTCCTCACAATTACCTCTTTGAAATACTCTGAAAACCATTAAGAGACGTGAAAGAAATTACGGTTGGATAGAGGCATATTTGCCTCTCTAATTATTCTAGCCAAGGTGCCATTACACATGCATTTTCGGTTTTAAAAAAACCCTGTGGGATGTCTCGGTGTTACGAGTTTTAATATCCAGTACTCTAAGAGGTATTCGATAGGTTAGAACATTATTAATTATAAAATATTTTGTAAAGAAACAAAATGTCGTGATAACATCGTCTTACTTCTTGTCTCAGCGTCTCAGGTTCATGAATTCATATACCATTCCGAAAGTTTACCCAAAAAAACTCCACAAGGAAGGAGGACGTCTCAATAGCTTAACTGGCTTAAATCTCTTGGCGCGATATCGAGGGATCCTGGTTCGAATCCCGGTCAAAGTAAATGCTTTTTCCTATTTGGAATTTCGCACTTATTACTGCTAGATCTCGGGAACTGAATTCAACGTATGAATACACTTCATTATGCCGTGTCCTTTCATCTATTCCAATTAAGGTACATAATATGCAGATTATTCCACGAATATGATTTTAATGAACACTTTACTATAAACGCTGACTGCAACGCCATTTTATCTAATAATTACAATTTTGCTTAAATTATCGCAGTATTAAGCGAATAACTCATAAAAGTAGGCGGTTAGACGCATATATTTTATTTTTAATCAATTTTGCAGGAGCTTTCACTACTTACAAACAGGTCCCGTGAAAAAGGCAGTTATATTAGACAGAACACTATTTTTCTGTGTTTCTCCCATTCTTCTATTTAAAACCATGTAGTTTCAAGTTCAATTTGCGAGAAAAATAGCGCGGAGAGGTAGTGGATTTTGTATTTTATATTAAATAAAGGACTTGGTTTTCTCTTAGTATCCAGAATATGAAAGAACTGACATTTGGTGGAATCACATTAAGAGTCATAATATTACTCTTTTATCAACTCCCATCCATTCTCTCAACATTGCCATACCAACGAAGTACACTCCTTTCATTCATGTCCACTATCACCTTGTCCAAATTCTTGCATGTCTAACATTATCCTTCCTACTTTGACCGCTAATAATTTATTTATATTTTTATTTATGTACAAGTACCCCAAATCTCGAACCGACGACCTTCACATAAGCAGTCGGGTTCTCTTCCCCTCGGCCACCACGAGATAAGATGATACCCGGAATATGACGCCTCGTGCCCACTTTGTCTGTCACCTTGACGGGAGCGGACCCTCGATCACCGACGAAACTGAACGAATGAAATAAACAAGAGGCGGCGCCGCGCATTGCGTTCGATAAGCGGACAAGCCTTAGAGTACAAGCCATCCGTCTTCCTTATGACCTGTAAATGATGCCGATTCAGTTTGCTCTGAACCCAATGGCCCGTTAAGCTCGCCGCCTTAGCTCTATGAACCATAGTTGTGTCATCTGTTATTTAACTCTTTTATTCAGGACCCAACGTAAAATGGGCACCGATACAGCAAAAAAAACTATGTAACTTTTCGCAAAAGCGTTATCCGGCCTTGTTCTTGAGCTTAAAAGCGTTTTCATCCACGGTTGTTGACCACTGTTGCTCAAATATTTAATTATTTTCCTCGTCATCGCAAACTATATACATACCTTACTTTGAAATTAGGCCATTCACAATTCAATGTTTTCCGCTGTTTTGCTACAGCTTTCGCCGTTTCCTGAATCTTTCATGCCATAAAACTTTGCTAATAATGTTGCCTCCTTGCTCTCACTCCTTGCCTTCCTGCTCTTCTTGGACATCCTTTTCTCCTTCTACCATGGAGGTCCCAATTCCAAATTGGGCCATCGTCCCTCATTCATTCTTCGTAGGTGTCCATACCAAGATAATCTTCTCCCTACAATCTATTGATTATATTCTTTTGCGTATTCACTTTTTCCTTTTATAACTTCATTTGGAGTATGCTGATACCTTGAGATTCTGCAACCTTTTCTCCCTAAATCCATCATTATGCTTCGCAAATATATTTCCAGTCTTTCAATTATTCCCCAAAATTTCGAATTATAGAGGAAAATGTATACAATAATGGATTGATTAGTTCACATATTAACGGGTTTTCCTTATTTTCTCCACCGAGTTCCATTTAGTTTTTGCAATAAGAAAATAACCCAATGAAAACATTACACTTGGTGCTGAATGTAATAGCATGCCACTACATGCTTGGTACTGGCTTGCTAGATAATTATTTGAGGAGGCAACCTACAACTGAGGTATTTAGGGTGATTTAAGGGGCCGTGGGAGATGATTATTTTTTCGCTTCTGAGTGCTGAGATGATGGAGATACTTTTTCCGTCGACCGATAGAGTTACCAGAGTCCATGCCTACCCAGCCAGCCAATTTTTTTTAGTGTGTCTTCTACGCTGTAATGGACTGGTATAGTAGTGACGTCAGCCGATTGCTAGTCAACTGTTTAATTTTCCAAACAACTTTAGACGGCCTATCTAATAGCATTGAAAATCTGAACTTCGACACTATCAATTTAATTTTTGCTCATAGAGAGACATGTTAGTATTAAATTTAACTGAAATGGTTTCATTAATCATGGCGTTAATGATTTATGTTCGCATTTGGCATCATCTAGCGTTATAAAGTACGAGATATTGTTTTTAAAATATATAATTTCCGCAGCACCGCTATGTTCCTTAGAGGTAAGCCCTAATATTTACAAATTGTTCCGTAAGTGTCTGTGTCATATGATTGTTATCTACAGCTATAAATTAGTTCTAATTAAACAAGTGTTATTAGTTGCTCTACGCACCTGCGATAACTATATTTTGCAGTATTTGTTGCAATTAAATTTTTTGAAACCACTCCATGATGTGATCTTTTGAAGTTTCTCATAAAATTACGATACTAAACTAGATAACTATATTTTGCAGTATTTGTTGCAATTAAATTTTTTGAAACTACCTCATGATGTGATCTTTTGAAGTTTCTCATAAAATTACGATACTAAACTAGAGTTTCTGGGTAGAGTTATAGATGGTAAACTAGACACTAGCCGCGCCATGCAACGAGATATGTAGTTTCTTGTGATGAACGATGTTGGAGTGCAATAGTCAACTAGTTGTTATCAAAGTTATCAAATTATAGCTCTATTATTTAGTCATTCCATCTATTATTATTAAAATTAAAATAATCTGCAACAATATTGTGAAGGACTTTTTTATCATAGTGGTATGATTGCGTCTAAGAAAGCATATTGTATTCTCTTCGGATCAACCTTTATCTCCAACCGGAAAAATAAAAAAATAAAATATTTTTCAATCTGACACAAAACATATAACTATTTTGTTCCAAAAGTGAATATCCATTGGAAGTATGCAAAGCGGGCAGGGACAAAAATGCCAGTCTTTGTATGCATAGCTTTGGTGAAAAGACTGCCAGGCCGAGTTTATCGACGGAAAAATACGATAAATCTCCGAGTTCCATACGTAATAACTTCACTTTTCTTTCGAGAAATATACGTTGACTATAGGAAAAATGGTATGTCGGTACATTTTGGCATTATACATACATAAAAAAGTTATATAATACTATTTGGGACCATATGTAAGTACATAGCATGCAATTTGAGGAAGTACTCTGTTTGGCATATTTTTCTTTAAGCAATTATAACAATAAATGAAATCCGCAACTTGTATTTGCATACCCACATCTGAAACTATCGTTATTTGTAGGACCGCTGCAGACGACGTCGTCTGCTACCGTCATACGAATGCGTTTTTTGCATCAACGTTGGTCACGAGGTGAATAAAAAAGTTAGCGTTGTTGCGAGTGTAGCGAGTAGTTGGCACCCCAAAGCAACTATCTACTAGGGCTGGGCGATTACGATATCGATTAATCGAATAATCGATTATTTTTGTCAATTAATCTAAATTTTGGAATCGATTAATGCAACAGCCGATATCGATGATATCGATTATGTATACCCGATTAATTTGACCGATCACCAACTATTACGAAATCTTGTGTCTTGTGAACTGTGATGGATAGAGCGGTTCATTCGTCTTCAGTTTGAAAATTTGACTGTTGCTGAACTCTGCGCAATGACACCGTAGAGGTATTAAAATAGAATAGGCATGACGTAAGCACGTAATACTACGCGGCACCACATTTTGCCGGGCACTCACGTGTCATGTGTCAGATGTTGCTTGTCTTGTGTTCGCTTGTTGTCTTAATGTCAGATGTTGCATAGCCTTGTCTTATTTTCGCTTGTTATTTTGATAATAAAGTTGGTTACAATGAGGATTCATTTCTTTTTATCGGTTAGAATGTGTTTATTGATATCCTCTCCATGCTATCAAAAATGTTTTTACAAAGTTCGCTACAAAGAAATATTTTTTCTACACTGTTGGCGGCTTCCCGCAAAACGTTACTTTGTTCTGTGTACTGAGCTTTACGATCAGCTCAAATGGTGGAAAACCGCCCAATCTTGTCACACTGGGCATGGCGAGCATAAAGCTCTTGATAGGAAAGTACGGTCAACGTTTGATCTCGACATATGCCGACAATCGAGGCTTCTGATTGGTTCCCTACATGTTTGGCCTACGCGAGTGTTTTGTTGGCGTCAGTTGCCTGTTAGAAAGAATTGGAGTGGTTGTGCTTTTCCTGAAGCAGCGTAGCGTTTTTTAATATTTGGTTGTCAATATGCCTCAGTGTTGTGCAGTTGGTTGTTCAACGCAGGCGAAGAAAGGGACGAAGTTACATCTTACCCCTTCGGGAGCAGGGCATGAAATAAGAAGAAGAAAATGACTGCAAAGGATATCCAGAGCCAGGAGTAGCAACATCAGTTCCGTCAGAGAAACTTTTCCAAGATGATTCTAATACAATCTGATCTGAGAAGCCGCCTTACCAGTACCCACTTATCAAAATTGCAATTTTTAGCTTCAGCTCCCGTAAACATTTGGCAATCGTCCAACATTTATATTGAATTAAGAACTTTTTCACAACTCTGTCCCCTGACACGCCTCCTGGAAGTTAACCTAGATTTTAGAATTTGTACTTATGATAACATTAACCTTATAAAATGTAAATGAAACTATTTTACTTTATTTATGGAGGGACCATAGCCTTGCAAGGTATGTTTTGGATGTTGTCATAATGGAATCGATTAATCGATGTATCGATTAGTAGAAGCAATTAATCGGGCGCGATTAAACGGCTGCTTGCGATTAATCGATTTACAAAGTATCGATTATTTTTTAATAATCGCCCATCCCTACTATCTACGGTGAAAAAAGTGCTCAACACAGCCATAGTAAACAGAAATAATCCATTCATTCTTTCCCTAAGGCCGTTTTACACGGTACATTTATTTGAACAATCAATCGTGCAAACGCATGCACAGTCAAGTGTGCAAGAAAGTATTGTACGAACGACTGAATCAGACTGAACGTCGATTTACACGATGAGTGCAAACGCACAATTTTCCGTGCAATTTAGCGGTAGAAATCGATCGGAATTCGCGAGTGTTTTGTTTATCATGTTATGTTTCACTCGTGAACATATGTTTCACTCACGTATTTGACACCTTGAAAAGCTGATCACCTCAAATTCGAAACCTCGACTCGACCATTTGCCTACTGATAATTCTCCCGGTGCAGAAATGCTCTCTTGGATTCTTCTCTCTGGCTTTATATTCGACCTCTGCATCGTTTCGTTTTTTCTCATCTTTCGTTTCATTTTAGTGCGACAAGTCATTGACGTTTCTCGCCGGATCTCCACTCTTGTTAGACAAATTTCGTGGGTTTATTATGTGTGTGTGACGAAGTGTTATTAGCAAGTGGTATTGCGGAACACGGGACCCTTTTTCTTAGTCCCTTCAAATTTTCCTCCCTTGTATTTGGACCAATTTTTTCATATATTTTTTTACGATTTCGTTAGGTACTTGCTAACCAGCAGAAATAAAATGATTAGGTATTTTTATATCACGCGGGATGTCAAGAACTCTACTTGAGGACGCGAACAGTAATAAAAATGGGGGGAATAAAATAAGTTTTAACCCAAAGATCGCGATTACACTGAAAAACCAAAACACCAAATAACACGACGAAATGACGATGTTAACATTTGAGCAACTTTGAGTTAACTCTTCTCGGGTTATCCACTGCTTCGAACTATTCATAATTTTCGACGTAATTAATTCTTACATTGAGAATGAGTGACGAGTCGTCTTTTGAAACGTCGAAAATTACAAATAGTTTAAACAGGAGGAGAGCCTGAGAAGAGTTTACTCATTAAAGATTATATACCCAATATAATAGTTGCTCATATTATTCGACGGGAAAGTGTTAATCCTTTTTATAAACAACTTAATTTTCAATCGCAACACAGGCACCACAGTTTTCGCCATATCTGCGCCATCTGGTGAATAATACCAGATCGAAATTGATTGATCGAAATTATGATTGTCTGAATGGAATTAGAACAGGTTCTATTTTCCGTTCAGTCATTTATACATTCGCACAAGCGTTCGTACAATTTGCCGCTTTACACGGTACAGTTTCCTGATACATGCGTTCGCACGATAGATTGTACCGTGTAAAACGGCCTTTATGGGAGAAACTGCTGAAACACTAGATATGTTTGGAAAGAAAGATGGCCGATCACCATGGCAACCGGGGCTGTGACGTCACACTTTACCTCTCCATTGCTCTGCGTAGAGGGGATGAGGCCTGGACGAATCTCCCCCTTCACCCCCTCCGACGATGAAGTTTTCTTACCGTTCCTGACAACTATTGCACGGTTGCCATTTCATCGCGCGTTTGGTTGACTCCACATGGCCACGTGGAATTCGTGGAAATGCGTTCGCTATGTTTTTCGCCGGTCTGGCCCTAGGTGGGTAAATAGGAGTTGCAGGCGAAGGCTTCCGCGGTGCAAATCATGAATGGTCTTCATTTTTCGGGAAAGCCGCGTTGATTGGTTGTTGTGACAACAGTTTAGCAGTAAGAACTACAACAACTAGGAGGTAGTATCAGCTGGTAGCTTGGCTTGCGCGTAACGTCACTGTATTCCCATATCCCTGTGCGCACGAGCAGAACGCGGAAAGAAGGGAATTTCCAATCTTCTGTGAATGTTTTATGAGGACACAACTCACTGCAGTGCGTTATCTAAGTTTAACAGGGCATAACTAAAAATATTTTCATCCCTTCGATTACTGAAATCTCTTGATACTCAAGGTTAGAATTGGCAACTTATTAAATACAGACACAACAGGTGGTTAGGTTGGTTAGGGTAGGGGGTACTTTACCAAAACATTGCTAAGCTAGAGGCACACAACCAGCGACTAGAAATACAATGAAAAACCTTCGCTGAAGTGGGAATCCTAACCAGGACTCTGGGAATTTAAAGCCAGAACTTACACCAGTCACACCTTATAGATACTTAGTTAAATAATTCAAATCCAACAGTCAATGAATGAAAAGATCGGTGCTTTTCCTATTTGTATGAAAAATTGTACTGATACTCCCATTCAAATTACCTACTACCTTTCGTACACCAAGGGCCGTATTCTCAGTCGTCCCTGCATGGCTCGCCAACCCTGTATACGTCATACTGCCCTACTGACGTAATCAATGGGTGTAAATTACCCTATATACTTCATCAGAGCGGCCTTTTTTTAAAGAGAACGGCCCCTACTCGTGTAGGGTAGCCTGTAGGGTACCCAGGGCACGGCTACACCCTACATAAATATGGCTGCCAGATTCCGTCTGCTGAACACCTCGATGAAATAATCGTTGTTAGAATATCTATGATGTAAACTAAGCTCATGAAAATCATTACCTACTTTATAAAAACGTAGCTAGAATTTATTTGATACTGCTTTGTAGCAATAGGTTAATTCTTTAGGAAAATCAAATGCAGTCAACAATACGGAGTATTTGCCCCTTGTCTCCTCCCTTTTATTTTTTCTTTTATTCCGTGTGTTACATTATGTACGCTCGTGAAAACCATAACGTTATTTGTTAAAACATGGAAAAAGTTTCTGATAGCATGTTTCTGATATGCCCAATAATTTAATAATGAAAGAAAAGTAAATACTATGAACGAACCTGTTTACGGCATCAATTTCTCTCTCACAAATTTACTTTGTTGTTGCGTATATCAGTATCCACCAATAAGGTAAATTTTGCTTAGTGTTGAAAACCCTATTAGAAATATTACGATACCACTATGCCCGATAAATGAATGTTTAGAGGGAGCTAAGAGATGTCAACGAGCCTGCTGACGGCACCTATTCTACCCTCACGTAAATTTACTTTTTTATTGCGTATAGTAATACAGAACGTCAAGGTAACTTTTACTTTATTTGCTAAACTCTATTAGAACTATAATGGCATCACTCAGTTCTCAATAAATGAATGTTTAGAGGGAAATTAATGCTGTCAACGAACCTGCTGATTAGATTGGGTATAGCAATTCGGATTTCATTTTTCAGCTCTAGTTCGGTCCGATCCCTCCATCAGTGGTAAAAAATGGCACTACGTACGCAAACCTCATCATTTACGTCATCATAGGACGTTAGACAACATAACCGCCCCCAGCACTCCCGAGAAGTCGTTGTAGGACCGACTGAGCATATCATTGCAGGGCTCCTTCGTCCCTACAGCTGCCATAATGTAAGGGCGACTGAGAATTCCTAAGTAACAAGCCAAAAATTACGCAGCATTATTCAAATTTATTAAACTTCATTTTTAAGTCATAATTCAAGAAATCCATCAAGCAATCGAGTTTGCTTCATAGCATGGGTTAAATTAGAGTGAAAACAGCTCCCGTTCAGATTCAAGCCTTCTATAGAAGATTGTTTATCGGGGAAACAACTTAAAAATCGCTAATGAGTTTTCTATAAATATTTTATGAAATAACAATAATCAAAATACTTCAATATTCATATTATTTTTTTGAAATGAAAGCACCAACCATCAGGCACACCAGAGGAGTCTTCAAAGCAGACTACTATCGAAAATAAAAATAACACTCTTTAAAGCTGGAATAATACACCGTTGCACAATATGCTCAACATTTTGCGGAATAAATTAATATGCAAAAGAGTTTCATAGGTGAAATAAACAGAACGGCTTTGCGTAAGTGGCGTTTCAAATAAAAATTATTAGAAACTAAAATAGGCCTACATGGAAAACTAAGCGGGCTAAACGCACCATGTCAAAACTATAATTGGTAGCTTAGTTTCATCCCACGCAATTAAGCTCCTGTTTAATATGTACGCCATAAGCCAAGGGCTCTGCATAGAGCAATCACGAATGTCGCCACGCAAGGACTTTAGAGCAACAAAGAGAATCCCCAAAAATCTATTCGCTCTAATGCCTCTATTCCGGATTTCTGAGGAATGATGTTGTAGGAAGCGGTCGAGTAAGGATGGGAATTTTTACACCTGCAACATGATCCTTCAATTTTCCGATCCTAAATCATTAATGAAATCTATGATAGAATGTTTTGTACAATTGTTTTTTTCCGTACGCAATGTCTTAAGTGCAAAGAGACAATTTTTCGTCAATTCATCCTTACTACCCAAACGTACCAGCTATATACCGAATGAAAACATCCATGTAAGTTGTTAAATATGTATTATCTTTAAAATAAAAAATGAATTTATGTATTTATAAATTATTCAAATTTATAAAACGAAGATGTGTTTGCTGGCAGGTAGAAATTTCCAAATTTTTGTTTCGTGATCACATAACTGTGACGTCATCCAGTAGACGAAGTTGTCGAGAAAGGATTTAGTGAACGTGATTTCGTCAATGGCATTTGTATTTAATTTTTCTCATCGAAAATGCAATGGAAAAAGCTAGAACTCCTGTCAAATCCGTTCTCTTTTGGGGTTAGAAGCGTCTAATGAGCTGAATTATTTTCGTGCCCTGTTTAAGTAATCTCTTCCATAATGCGTCTCCATACACTTCGGATGGTATAACATTCATGCATTGATTAAAACGCTCCCTCCTTTTCTCAAGACTCCTAATAACACTTCTCTTAAGAGTATATTCCACAAAATTTACCCATGTCTTTCTCGGTAAACCCCTTACTCTTACATCATTCACTCCAATATCATAAATCTGCTTTGCTATTCAAACATCATTCATTCTCTAGACATGGCCAAACCAACGAAGCATGCTCATTTGCACATGTTCATTACTGGAGGATCCAATTCACGTTCTTTCCAATAATTTCTAACACTATCCCGCCTGCTTTTACCGAAAATACTTCTCAGATACCCCACATGCTCTGCATTTAACGAACTCATATATTTATCCTGGCATACTCAAGTTTTGCTACCATACAATTAACTGGAAAGAAGAATACTTTAGTAAAATTTAATTTGTGCTTCCTTCCCTCAAAAATATATTCCTCGGTATTCTCCACCTACAACTTATGACTTTCCTTCAAGCATTCACAAGCCTTTCAAATTCTCCATCTCTCCTCCGATATTTTACAAGCATTCGGCCAAGGTACGCAGAATCATTCACTTTCTCATTCACTCTCTTTTGTTCTTCTAAAAATCTTTTTTTGGTTATTGCCAAACCAAGGATGCATTAATAAAACATTCCATTAGTCGGACATTTACTTTTATTTAAAGCATAAACAAAACTTCAATTTCACGCTGATGATCAAGAAACATTTGCGGAAAATGAAAAATAAAATTAGAAGGAACCACCACTTCACCAAGTAAGACCAAATTTTAAACCGCCAACGCTTTGTTATCATCATGTGCTCCCGCGCGTCACAACGTCCGTATGACACGAAAACGGAAAACAAACGACGGCGACAGGAACGCAACAATCCCTCTTATTTTATCGCCAGCCAACAAAATCCACTCCTTTCCAGGGAGTCAAACGTAAATACACACATATCAGTGGAAAACACAAGAGGGGCAGCTTCCGCCGACGTAAAAAAATACAGATTCCGCATTCCTCTTCCCCGGCATATCATTTGGAGGGGAAACAGAAGAATTCGAATAAAAAATAAGTATAGAGAAAGAGTCGGCGAGAGAAGGTATATGGAACATCATATTAAGAGAAAAGAAAAAGAAAATAATAGAAATCGATCAGCATGATAACAAAATGGACATTTCTAATTTGAATTGCGATTATTGTGTGCAAGCATAGGTGTAGTCAGCGACGGCCCAACTCTTGGGCAACGCAGGCAAAAGCCAGAGGTGGCCAGTCGTAAGGGCGTTCTATATGCGATGCAATTCGATGTCATTCGATAAGCGCTGTAACCCCCAGCTTTGGGATTTAGGTCCCTATATGCAATACTCTACGATATTCAATACGATGCGATACGCGATGTAATTCGATACATTGCAATTTGTGGTTAAACGTAACAAAAAGCGATACCTTAGCAATATCAAAAATACAATATGCGATACATCGCGACCATTCCCGATGCATAAAAAACTGAATATCGCTGTCCTAACTGTCCTAACAGGAAATGGGCATACATGGATTTGACCGGCTGTTGGCGCTGAAGGCAATATGTGGAAAATATTGCGAGCGGAGGAGGAGGGGGCACCATGGTGAAATAGTTTTAAGGAAAAAATACGAGGTCGAAGGGAAAAAGCACATTTAAACACGAGAAGGAGCGAGAGGGGAGGGTGGAACAGTTGAAAAACGATGACGCAAAGAGGGTATGAAATGATGCGAGGACGAAATGGAGGGAGAGCAGAAGGGCGGGGAACTCTGTGACGAGGGAGAAAGAGTTATATATCTGGTATGGGGTGAGAACTGATGAAACGGGAGGAGTTATGGCCAACACAAAGAAGATAAGAGGGAGAAGGATAGGCAGGAAATAGGCAAAGATGAGAATGAAACACGGAAACTCGTGAGCGAGGTATATAGTAGCATTGTGATTTTTTGCTCATTCAATATGAGCTTATATCGGATCCCATTATCTGAGAAGCAAAGCTGAATCTGTTACCGTGAAGGAACACATGACTTTAAAAAAAATCTGATTGAGACAGTCCGAAAATACAATTCACTGCTATATTTATGCAACTAATCAATGTGATATAGAATAGAAAAATGCTGTGCAACAATCTTAACGAGCATAGCTATATATAAGTATGAATAAAATAAACCATTATATACGATGACAAAAGTGAATGAAATATACTTAACGTTTTAATGAAAGTAAAAGGTCAAACAACGTATGACCTGAAAGTCATAACGGCATGAGGACAATTACACGTTTCAACTAAAGGTACCAAAAATAAAAACTGGCATCATCATAATTAATCAATCATAATTATCCCAATGAATTCTTTTTTCGGGGTTTACTTACCTATAACGAATATGGTGCCTTTTAATACGTTCTTAATATTAGAATTAAAAAAAATACTCCTACCATTACGGAATACGTTGAGGGGAGCGAAATGGATTCCGGAATTATGCGCGTTAAGTACAATTGTAATCAAATATATTATAGATGAACCCTAGGCTGTCTGACTGTCGACTGTCCCATAATTTTTTTCGGCTGATAAAAAATACAAAGAACTGCGGAACTGGCCGCGCAGTAACTTTAGCGGAGTCACCCGCTAGTGGTCACACAATTGTGTGAAATTCACAGTGAAAAAATCATTCGCCTGGACTGGGATTCGAACCCAGACCGATTTCGCGCCGAGTGCACTACCAATTAAGCTACCCAGGCGTCATCTCGGGTCTGGGTTCGAATCCCAGTCCAGGCGAATGATTTTTTCACTGTGAATTTCACACAATTGATAAAAAATAGCTGCCACTATTCTAGGAAGAAAATGTTACATTGCCACCTTGTTTAAATGAACTCTGTTTGTACAGGCTTAACTTGGTGAAAGTCCAAAGTCTCTTATTAACACCTCATGATGTTCCTAATGTTAAGAAACAGGCCGTACACTACATTATCCTGGAAAAAATGCATGGTTTATTTATTGATTTCGTTTAGAGTTCCGCTCTTGCAATGGGAAAAATGGCAAGTTCCAAGCTACATTGAATAACTATATTGTTAGGAATAAGAGATTTTAAGCGCACTTGTTAGCAGAACTACAAAATCTCATGCGTGCGAAAAATGCCACGAAAGTACCAGGGGATGAAATCTCAAGGAAACGAGACAGTTCCACAACTTTTGTAGAACAACAAATACCAAAACAAGTAGAAGGAAACACGGAGGGAGTTTGAGGGAATATAGATAAGAATCAACAACTTTGAATAAGGGAGAGAGGTTAAGGGAAAAGAAATGAGAGGAAAGTCTTGTCCCTTCATCTAAAAGAGACCTTCCAACAAACTATCCAACTGGCCGCTTCACGCAACCTCACAGCGAGTTTTCCAAACTTCCACGAGAAGGGCCTCAGCCTCTTTTTCAGGGAACTGCCTTGAAGGGTACACCCCACATTTATCAAGTTCGCCATCACCTACTACGGAACAAGTATAAAACGCGCCGGAAACTTTCGATAGTTTTTCATTTTTTCCAGAGTTTCCTCCAACAAAAACTACTCATATATCTACTGCTTGTTTTTCTTTTAAATTTCGATCTTCGAGCATACATAAAAAGAGGACACGCACTTTAGGGCAAGATCAGTCTCGACGCGTCGACTAAAATGAGGGTAGAACTCTTTCATTTCGGGAAACTTCGGAGTTTAACATAAAAAAGTGACATTGTCTGATCATATGACACCCGCACCAATGCGAGACACTATTTGTTGAAGCGATATCGCAAGTAACGGTACGGAGACATGAACAGACATTCAAAATTCGACGTTGCAGTCGGACAAACATAGCAGTTGACTTTTGGGTGATTATCCCTCCGCTCGACGACAAACAACTTCCATGTAATGTATCGTGTTGGGGCAGAGCAAGCTGGTCATGTGATTTCGGACATGGTAACACATTGATGTATTCAGACTCTGGACCACAGAGGCCTCACTTGTTCAGATAGTTGTTATTCTTATCTTGTTTCATACACCTACAGAATAAATGATACTGGATTCATTAATCTTCGTTACAGGCGCAAAAAGTTTGATTTAAAGGTAAAGTTTATAAATCGCTTGTAAGGTACGTTCATGCACTTAATGCCGCTATTACAAGCGTAATTAATGTCTAATTTCACCTTCTCCGTCAGTAGACGTTTTTATAAATTGACGCATTGAATTATACGGAAAATCTATAATTGTTTATCATAGGCTTTCAAAGCATGATCGACAGCACTATCGTTTCTGACACCACACAATTAGTAGTTGCTCTGAAAACAACTTTCCCCGCCGACAGTATCTCAATTGCATACATGCTCAAACATTTCGACGGTTATCAGGAGGATGGATAAATACTTAGGCTAAGGAAATCCAGATGAAAATAATGAAGTGGATAGTGAATGAATAGTAGGCTACAAATGAGTGGAAGCATTTAATAATTGAACGTTCTGTACAATGTACATTGATAATGAAAAAAATGTGAGCGAGCGAGTGAGCGAGATCAAGTGGACGGGAGCGGACGACTCCAGCAGTGACGGGTATAGAGTCATATACTCCGGCGATAACCAGAAGATTGCGGGAGTTGGATTCGCCTGAATAAAGAATGGGGAAGAAGAGTAAAGGCATATTGGCAGTACAACGAAAGGATAATGCTAATCAAGATAGAAGGAGAACCGACAGACATAGTAATAGAGCAGGGTGGTTATCCGGGAATGTCGATAACGGTGACATTTACGTCATCACTTCCCTCATTTTGAGAAATACGTCATCAACACCCGTCAAAGATGGCGCCCACGGCTCATTTGGCAGTTCTTCGTTCACGGACCGACTCAAAACCGAAGCTTCCGTGTCGACCGTAATTTTTCGGTGGACGGCGCTAGCGTCGCGACGGAAATTAAAGAGCATCATGGGAAATCCCCCCCGCCCCGTCTCCGCAGCCGAGCTTTTCAAGCGCTTTCCGTTAGTGTTTTGTTTAATGTTTTGGCTGTATTTGAGAGTGAAGTAAGTAATGTTTATTTACTTCTAACATATTTTCATAATTCGAGGTTAATTAATGACAATCCCGGCGTTTATACTTATAGAAATCCTCGTATTTAATATATTTCATGCTTTCATAGTTGTATACCTAGTGGAAAATCAGTCTTCTTCGTAGAAAGAATTATTATTGCCATGCTAATGGGCATGATCTACGCAATCAGAATATCACTCATCCAACAGTGATTTCATTTGAAAATACTATTTGGATGCCTTGGGTTTGAGTTACTTAAAAAGGAATTCCTTTCCATGTTGAGTTTCAAAGATATCTCAGCATGCCGTTGACGCTCATGTGATTGGAAGTTATTTTCGACTTGCACACATGTTGGACGCATATATTAAAAGAGTTTCGTACGAATTATTTTTCATGGATAACCTTCCATCCGTTAATATTTTAGAGACATGGATGACTGGGCTTTAGAAGCGGGAATAGCGAGGCGGCGCGCCGTCTACGACGCGCCGTAGGAATCTACATTCTACCCCGCAAGCCGCCTCAATTGGTGTGTGGCGGGGGGTGTTAGGACACCAGCCGTTTACATATAAAAAGGAAACGCTCTTACAAAATTACACCTAGCATTTATTAAAGTTCCTTATTGTTCGGGGGAAAAACGAATTCCCATACCTATCCGTTCGGCAAAATATCTCTCTTAATTTATCGTTTCTGTCGGACCTGTAAATATAGTGGGGTTCTAATATGATGTTCTCCGTGTCGCTCTTAAAGATATCTGTTCTCAATTGTTCTAGCTATCTAAGCCATATCGCGCAGCCTCCGAGTCTCTAGGAATGAGGAGGAAGAAAGACTGAGAGAAAATGCCATGAGGAGAAATAAGTTGAGACAATTAAGAGATGGTGCAGATGGTGTCCTCTTTTTGGCGTCACACCGCCAGTCCCGCCATGACTGAAAAACCAGTTATATATAAATTATCTGTACTTGTCAAACAAATACATAGGAAGCCTGCCTTTACAAATGAGAAAGATCCGTACGTATGTACATCTCATAATTGGAAAAATCGATTTGCAGACATAGAAGTGGCAATTTTTTTATAGTTAAGGAGTTGACAATTAATGATCACGAATATTTTGACACTTCATAGCAATTGTTATTTCAACTTACTCTCTCCCACTTGTCCGCCGTCTTCACTGCGCCCCCTTCGACAGCATTAAGGGACGCAGAGAGGCGCTCCCACATCTGTCTTTTCGTGGTAGCCCCTTCCGGGCATTTACACAGGCCGACAGCAAGCGACCTATGCCTCTCCATATAGTCCAAAAGGACTTCGCGTTGACGTCATGTCACGTAACGGTTGCCTATGATTAATTAGAACTAAATGTGTCTGCCTCAAACTAGTAAAACGGACGTGCAAAAATAAATATTACTACGGAACTGGATAATAATGATAACGTTATTAACAACCTCAACCGCCGTTAATTAGTTAAATCCATGTATTCATGACATAAAATATTGTTTAACTCTTCTATGTAACGCACAAACATAAATGCTAACTTACACATAATTCATAATCCTAGGTTAAAAACTCACAGACTTCTGTGGGTTCCATTGTCGTTCATTTAATATGCCGCCAAATTGCAATAAAACAAATGCGAAACTCGTAGCGGTGCGCTAAAAACGGAACACAAAACTGAGCCAACGGCTCTGACATCAGCTCATAGATTCGTTCAAAATGTCGTTCGATTGGGTCTTTTTGCCGTTCATTGAATGCCTCAATGAATGAGTAACGACATTATGACCGACGACATTCCCGAATAACCCCCCAGGCGTACATGCCAACGTCCAACCACTCGGAAGAAGAAATCGAAGAAATGTACGAGCAACTAGGAGAGGTCCTGAGCACATTCAAAGGGAAGGAAAACCTGATAGTAATGGGAAATTGGAATGCAGTGGTTGGAGAGGGATAGGATGGGAACACAGTAGGAGAGTTCGGGCTGGGGAAACGGAGCGAGAAAGGAGAAAGACGTGTGGAATTCTGCAGTGAGAAGAACTTGGTGGTGGCAAACATCCTCTTCATGCAACACCGACGGAGAAGATACACATAGAAGATACCAGGAGACAGAGCCAGATACCAGATTGACTACATTCTGGTAAGACGTAGGTAGGTACAAGAACCAAGTGAAGCATTGCAAGACTTACCCAGGGACGGATATCAACAGTGGCCACAATCTAGTGGTAATGTAAAGTCAACTGAGATACAAGAAGATAAGATGGAGGAAACGAGAGCAAAGATGGAACCTAAAGCCACTGCAAGAGGAGGAAAGAAGAAGAACATTTGCTGCTGCCATTGATGAGAAGGGGGAAATAGAAAAGGAATCCAGCCAAAGTGTAGAGAAGAGATGAAATAGCCTCAAGAAGACCATCACAGAAGTAGCACAGGTACAACTAGCAAGCAAGCCGGTCGAAATCAAGAAACCATAGATAACGGAGGACATTATAGCCCTCATTGAAGAAAGAAGAAAGTATAAGAACGCAAGAAATGAAACAGAAGAAGTACTGTATAAGAGGTTAAGGAATCAAGTTATCAAAGAATCGAAAAAGGCCAAAGAGAAATAGATTGAAAGCTGTTGCGAGAACATTGACGAAAATATGATGAAGGGGAACTCAGAAACGGCATACAACCTAATCAAGAGGCACTTCGGAGAAAGGTAAACAAGATGCAAAAACATCAGAGATTCGGATGGGAAACTGCTAATGGAAGATAGAGAAATCGAAAATAGATGGAAACAGTACATTGAAGAGGAGAGGATTTTTATAGGAATATTCAACCGATGCAAATTAATAACTACCAAAGATTTCCAACGCTAATAAAAGATATAAAAATCAATAACAATTACTCTCCAGCAGTACCAATTACATCCAAAAAAGGGCTAAAACTAATGATACCGAAGAAGGAGGCTACTTAGCATCACATTTCAGAAGTATTTCGCAAGAAAAGTTCCAGAACTAATGCACACACGATCAAAAATATGAATAAGTACAACGTTATCGCAGAGGAAAAAGAGATAATGCAAAGGTAGCCTATGGTCCCACCATAATTTCATTTTTTTGGGAACCACAGAGTATATTAGTGGAAAAAATTAGCTAGATGGATGCAGAAACGATTCTCATTACATGCCCTATTATGCTCCATCAATCGAAACATACCACATCATCCATGAAATTGACTGCATAACGAACACCAACATCATTAATCATTGAATCTTAAGGTTGGGTGACTACAGTCCTCTATTACACTCTGCCCACTGCTAAATACAATATGATCTTTTAGCTCTTTAGTTTCATATCCTGCTATAAAAGAAGTAAATCACTTGCGTTTTTCGACTTATAAAAGATTTAATACAATCATTGCTGTATTAATTATTTTATTAGTGGAAAACTGCACGCATTTTGCTTCATTAAGGAACGGTATCATCACGTCACACGAATTCATTGTGTCTCAACCACCAGGTCACACACCTGCATCTGACACTAGGAGAGCAATATATATTTTTTGTGTTTCAATATCAAGTACTCCTAATTTTTAACAAAGGATCGTGAAAAAATCAACGCATGACTGTGGCGGAGGCAATAGAGGTTTGAAGGAATAGAGTAATACAAAGAAAATCATTGAAATTGAAACCGGTTTTCTAGGTGTAACGCCGAGAATTACATCCTCTTGACTATACCTACCCCGAAAGGGAACGTGAAGCGTGATGAGTAAGTATATATGCATGAAAGTAAGTATCCCCTTCAGATGCAACCCATACTATATTACAGTATTTTAATGACAAATACTATAGCTTATTTAATAAAAAGTTCTCACCCCGCTGCCATTTTGTACAGGAATAACGATAGAGGAGGGCGCTATGAGAAGAGGGATAGCATGTGAGAACTAAGAGTTTTCCGGGAGATGGATGAGGAAGAAGTGTGACACATGTCCCCTTGGCAAAAATGATAACTCGCCACTCATCTCCAGGAAAAGGCACCGGAGAGAAATGTGTGTCGGTGAGTGTGTGAGTGAGGGCCAGCGCGTATCCGTGCGAGCCGCAGAGGCAAGAGGAGGTTTGATGGACCGAGAAAGTTAGGATAGGACGTGTCGGAACTATTTTTTTTCTTTTCCATCCCTTCAAAGCAGACGTTTTTAGCTCACTTCTCTCTCAAGTGCGTCACACATTTTATATACTCCCGCTGGCTAGTACATACTCGACGACACTCCCTTCGCTTCAAATAGCGTGATATTGGTCTGCGCCAATACTGTTTTTATTTATAATTTTTTTTCAATGCCGTCGGGTTGAGGATAGGATTTTTTGCTTTCCATGGGGAAAACTTTAACCGAAAGCACCCGATGGAAGGATATAGTTTCCAATTATCAGCCATTATATTAACCTACACAATGCTAGGGCACGTCGTAATAGTGGCTTCATTAAGTTTTCCAAAATGATGAAAATGTAAACACAACTTTATGATGAAAATGCTATTCTAATACTATTATTAGCCTGTATTTATTTGATTGCTAGTAAAGACACCGGGGTTTCCTGTAAATAACTTGAAATATTGAAAATGAATTAAATATGATGATGGTAAGTCGGGGTTATTAAATCTCTAGTTTAAGTGCACAAATATTTTGCATATTTTTGCAGGGATTCATATGTCCCTGTTTATTGATATCGCACGTTGAATTATTAAGATGTATTGGAGGTCAAAGATCTACCTAACGTATTCTAGTCCGAAGAATGTAATCACGTAAAGCTCGCGGAGTTCTAGCATTAGCAGTAGATCAGTGTGTATATTGTGAATGCATCGTGATGATTATTAACAGACACACTCATACATTAAATTCCGGTGAATCTATAAATCTGTATGAATGATCTAATACTTTCCGAATTTAATTGTTATTCCGCAGATTATTCAACCAATAAATTGTAATGTTAGTTAACATTTATTTATATTGTAACTCCAACTCTACCTCTACTTTAATATTGCTGTTCAACATTGCAGAAATTATACTCAACATATATTCCTAGACTTGTAGAACCTATCTTCTCAGCATTTACTGCTGGAAGGCAGCCATGATTATATCCGTAATCTCATTGATTTTCTAGGCAGTGTAAAGAATATTATTACTGATACCATTTACCTGTGCCTCAATTTTTATGGTACCTCGGATGAATCGAGAAACTTTTGAATAGAAATGTTTGCAGTGGCATGGAATATAAAACGACATTCATGCATTTTTTTATTTTAATTCAATGTTCTTGTAGCATGAAATGCTTCATCCAATGTTATTAATTTTTATTGGAGGCATAAGTCCTTATTGTAAATAACGATTTTATACGTACCTAACTAGTTAAAATCTTATTGTGTCAGTTTTTCATTTCTCTTTTCTCCAATGATAAATGAAACTGGTTAAATAATGAAAACGGGCTACAGGAGGCTTAGTTACGCTGTAAAACATTCAGGGGAAAATTGCCGATGGCTGAGAATTAATCGGGAAAATTGATTTCAATTCACGCCAGTAGTACATTTTTATTTGCGAAGTGTGAGAAATTTGATAATAATTGCAAAATTCAACTCCACAATCTCGTTTAAAACTTGGCAAAGTTGCGAATAATGCTTTAAAATTCTCGCATTGGATAGAGAGGAATGTTTAAGGGAGTGTGTGTCCACTTATAGGCTAGGCGGAACATACATTGCTCGGCCGTTAATGCGATAGGCGACGACCGTATGGGATCCTAGCAAAAAATATATCGTAAAAAAACTGGAGAATCGCCAAAATAAAAGGAGCCAGGTACGTTTCAGGCAAGGATTAGAGGACAGATAGTGTGACAGCAACGTTAGAATCTTCGAAATTGGAATCCCTCCAATTACGAAGGAAGATGGATGGATTGGGATTTCCAGCGTGGTAAACAAGAGAATGAGCACGGCTTACTCTTCTTGGATTGAAAAAATAGATAAACATAAGCACATTAGGAAAAAAAGAAGAGTTTTTCAAGAAATAAAAACACAGTAGAAAACATATACTCGTCATGAATGAATCCATATTCTTCACGTTCAATGCAAGAGTGTGTAGTATGCAGTGGACAAGCCCCTCTTAAACTTTGCAAGACATCCGTCGTACATCACTTGTCGAACCAGAAAATTGAAAGATAAATAATTAGTCTGTATTTTTTACAACAAAGAATTTACATACTTAACAGTCTGTCCCTGTTGTGCATTTTTATTTTTTTGCTTTTTTTCGCCTCTCGTATTTAATTCAAAACATTTTTCTAACAGTTAGCTCAATACATATGTTAGCTATATTATCCTATCGTTAAAATAGGATAATAAGATATGAATATAATTATCCTATCGTTAAAATACACCATTTTTGTTCTTTATAATGCCCTTTCAAAACATACCCTACAAAAACGGGATTAGTCATAACGTGCTTCTTACATGTTAGGATTGAATGTGATTTGGCTGCAATAAATGTATCGCTTGTGTATGCCATTTGACGCAGCAAGGTATTTTCTGGATGTTCTTGTCGTCTATCCATGTACACACGCAATACTCAAACTTCATCATATCAGAAAAATACATTTGCATTACCCGTCATATCATCTAAACATACACGTAATTTCGATAATAATGTGTGCCGTGACAAATTAATACTTATTCTTAGAAATGTATGGAATTTCCGGATGATCCCTTTCCAATATTGTGTTACGTTTAAGATGTAATACGGAGTCCAATTACTAAAACTTGCTTTCAACCTCTTAAAACTACCACAGAAGCCCGCTTACCCGCCAGGGCACAGATCCTCAACCCATATGCCTCACCCCACCCTCAAACTCATACAATCCTGTAAAATACTGTGTTTTCTCGTGGAATGACAAATGATAGGTGTTCTCGGGATTCACACCGAGTTAGGTAATTGGCGGTTGCTAACGCTTCGATAAATAACTATTCCATCGTCTTAATGGTGATGCTCTGATGACGATGGATTATCTATCGAAAAGTTGGCAGTAGCCAATTACCTACCCCGGTGGGAATCCTGAGAACCCCTTACGTTCATACAATTCTGTTTTTTACTTTTATAAAATCAATTTTACAGCTCCTATCCCCACACTATACTGTTTTTTTACCTTAACTACATCATCCCAATTGTTGTAATAACGAGTCCGCAAGTATACTTAAAGGGAATGTGAAAATTCTGTATCATTGCCTTGAAAATGACACTTTCAGCCGTCGGAATAGGATGGCAAAATTTAAAAAATCGGGTGTAATAGATTGTGGAACTGCTTTATACTAGTTTAAATGTAGAAAAATTCCTCAAGGTTTCCTCTGATTCCGCAATTTAAAAGAGTGCTCAGAATAAGAACAGGTGCTTATTTCTGGACATAGATCGGACTTTCAAGTAACGAGGTCAAATTTATACGATGCACTTTTGAAAAAAAATCTCTTCATGCATATGCTCGAGCTAGTAAATTCCTAGTGTAAATGCGCTCTACTTAAAAATAGTTTTTATTTTCATATGGTGGTACAAGCTCTACTACGGAGCGTGGTACGAATATTAAAAAATGATACTCCACAGCCTACGGCTATCATGGTGAGAGCTAGTCTCCCTTACTTGAAACTTAGTGCACCCACTGTGTTATTTTGCAACGTGTCTCTCTTTGAGTTTTCATGATTACGAAACGGAGGTATTGCCTTTAAAATTACCCTTGTTGTTTTGACCGAGGAGTTACATACACTAGTGAACCTAAATCTTCTAATATGTCACCTCGATCGCCCTTGGGAAATTGAGGTACATAACCATGGAAAACATTTCCGCTTGCTAACAGAAATATAATTAATTTTATTGGCTAGGTATGTCTATTTCTTCTTCTGTCCTTCTGGTAAGGACATCATTATGGCTATACGTGAATTTCTTGTTGCAGTTCGGAATAGTTCCCATGGTATTACTCCACACCACTGGCTCAGATTAGCAAGCCAGAAATTTCTTCTCGCATCAGGAACACGCATTACTTACCTTTCCTTTCGAGAGCTAACTGAATAAATCGATGTTTACCTTCGTGTCTCATTATAAATTACGAAGGTTAATCATCCTCATGACTTCGGGTTTACAACCCATTCTGTGAAGGACTTCATTATTTAAAATTCGTCTCTGGAGCAACATTTCAAAAGGCTTAAATCTTCTTCTCGGTGGCCGATGTAAGGGTCCAAAGCCTCTACGCTGCGCAGTTTAATCTAAAAGATATAACACTGAAGGAAGCCTTCCTTTTTAATGACAAGCTCAGATCTCTCAGTTTAAACAGGGGATTCATAGATGTATTTCTTCGCTGTGGCTTTTTCGATTTGAAACTTGACCTTCTGAAGTTGGTTGAAGCTCCTGAATGTGAAGGACAGTAGGTTGAGTGGTGGATTTGAAAATTACCATGTATCTAGTATTCTCGGTGTAAAAGTTTAGGCCATATTCATGGCTAGTGTAAGATACTGCGTGTAGTTATTTTTCATACTCCTAGAAAATTCCCATTTCTGGAAGTAGCTCGTGAGGTGAAAGAAGACACAATGTCAAGACAAGAGATTTTTTCTGTCGAATATGCCCACATACATGAACTTCGCCAGTTGCTATTCTAACCTTTAAGCATTAGTTCTCAGGGGATAAAAGTTATTATTTATGCTTGACCTTTCGTTCTTTTCCGGTCTGTTCTGTTACAGTAACGTTTTCTGCTTCACTCAGGCCGCACGACACAACGGCACGTCCTGGAAGCGCCATCAACTTGCACTCTCCACTGGAAGGTAGTGCATATAAAATTAATTCCTCGAAAAAAAATCCGTTTTGCTCATCCATTTTAATTACGCGAGCATTAAGTTCCCTTTTAACGATAGCGGGAATCCCGCCTCTCGTTTTTTTAGATTGAGGGCAGTAGGCGGGCGTGATACGACTGGAAAAAGAGAAAGGCGTTTCAGACACGACCCAGATTAATGGTCGTCATCGAGACTTGACCACCATTAGAGTCCGCGCGTGGCGTTTCAACTATTTTATTTTTCACGTGGACCCGTTCTTAAAAATCAGACCGACACTAAGGGTGCCAGGACGAAAAGTACGATGTAACTGGGTGGATTCAGGAGGGTGCAGGGTGATTCTGTTGTTGACCACACTAACAGGATAAATAAAAAAGTTAAAATTCTAAGTAATATCAAGATAAAAACAGTTTAAAGGAAAAAATCCAGATGACCTTTAATATTAATTTGCCATTTCATTTCAATGAAGATCATCCGTGATAATGACGCTGGCGAGCTTAAAATGGTCGGGCTACCAATATTTTTTTATTTTTTTTTTATTTTATATTACCACCAAAAACAGCACATATTGGCCTTTACATCGGGGTATTTTAACAATCAACAACGGACAAGCATAAACAACCATGTCCTGGGAAGTGAAAAATCCTCCCTTTGGGTTAGCAGGCGAGGACGTTACCCCGCCGCCACCGAGGCTGACAAATGTTTTGTGCATTAACAATAATTAGAGTAGTGGAGTGGAGGAAGAGGAGTGGAAGAAGACGGTAAAGGGACGATATGTTTTTTACAGAATGTCAACGTTCTCTTATCCTTGTCTTCCTTCAAGACGTATTGCCAGGGGAATACGCAGCTATCTTGTATTAATTCGTAATCATTATCTGCCATTGTTTTTTCAGCCAAATATGAAGTCCTCTTCTCATTGGAAATGAAAGTACCACCGAGTGGAAATGACTAAAGCTTCGGGCATTGACTTAATTTAAATCGAGGAAAAGAGGAAACTTTTCTTCATTTATTGCCCGCCCTTTATTTATTTGAGCAATCTCTTCATGGGATTCCACTTTCAGAATTATTACAAAATGAATTTTCACGACTATATTTTCATAAATAAGATGAATTTAAATCGGTTCATTAAGTTTAGTTTAGCATAGAACAATTAGTTTTTGGAAAGCCTTAATTTTGACTGTCTGAAACAATAAATTATACTCGCTATAGCTAATTGCGTTGCATTTATTCAATATTTTTGGCTCAAAATCTATAAAAAATGTCTTCCCGTCAATTTGGTAGAAATATAAATGTGAAATGAACCAAGTCAAAATCATCAAATCAGTGAACCAAGCAATGGCATGGATGTTAGGTAAAATATCTAATATTTACGTAATTTCACAAAGGAAACGGTTTTAGGCTTGACCTTGTGGAATTGATCCATTACGGAATAATTATATTAACTTTGTTAACTCCTCTAATTATTGGAGTAAACAAAGTTTTTATATAATTATTCCGTGAACGAAATGTCTTTATTTATAACGCTGCAACTGAAAATAATTACACTGTATACTTTCTGCCTTCAATTGGTTACTGAGTAAATGTTAATGTTTATTCGACAAGGTACGTATTTGCGTAACATCAGTCTCACAATGACAAATTTTAAGCTAAAGTTTGTTCGTCAACCTTAAATTTGATACTTCTTGCTACTTCTTCCCTTACTTGCTACACTTTACATACTTATTCACGTCAGGCATACGATTTCAACATCCCACCGCTATTTTAAAAATATGGTTATCTTATTTATGTAGTTTCTTTTTTAGTACCTATGACTTTATCTCGTATCTGAATACTCCAAAAAACAGAACATTCTAATTTGATACTAACTCATCATCTAATTCAAATTTTCTATGACTTATTACAAAATGAATCAGTCTAATGTTCCCCAATATCTGTAAGACCACTAGTCTGTGGTTATATATATTTTTCATATCAAACCGTGACCTGTATTTATTTGTTCATGAAGATATTTTTATTGACTTTTCCACTTATTTCATGCACAAATTTCCTAGTAATTGTAAAAACCGTAAAACTTTCTTTGATTATATGTTTAATTATTAGGAACCTTTAAGAAAGAAAATTATTTTTTACATAATTTTGACAAATCTGTTGACCTTTTTCTTAAAACGATGAAATATTAACCATTTGGAAATAAATATCCTAATATCATTCCATATGAACAAAAACGTGTGGCCGTCGTGACTCGGCCGATAGAAGGGAAACACTGTGTATAGATATGGCTTGTCAGTGGGGAGCATACAGTATAATATCTAATAAGCATGAATGGAAATAAATAATTAAATTAGTATTTCTATTAGATATAGTTATTCTAACGATTGCTACTATTACTCGTAAGAATAACTCTATTGAAAATTATCGCTCAAAAATCATAAAACAACAAGCTAACGATCACATATATATGTTTAGTGATAGTATTTGTGAATTAATTCAAAGCGCTAGTATATACGTCACCACTCAACGACTCAACAGCCGAATAAGGGAGTGCGATGTTCTTTAGCGTCTCCCTTAACTTGGCTACAGGTATAGGTACTACCAACACCCATGTGTACTGAGGCATAGTGCGTACAAGAACAATACCTGTCTCTCACTTTTCCTCAGTTACTCTCTCCGTCTTCTCTATCCGTCCTGGAGTCGGCTGTCACGTGAATTTAAGCTTATGCAAGATTTCCCCCCGTTCATTTCAGTGCTCTACTAGAAAAAGGCTATTTTAAGTACATGCAACACAACAACGTAAAATATATATATGCTCATTCAGCAAAATATTTGCAATTTATAACAAGCAGCCGCAGTTAGACCGCGAGCAGGTGTATTAGTGTTGCAAGAAACGTTGTGTAATGTCTAAGGGTTAATGCTTGAACGTCTAATCACGGTTTGCTGCAATCGAAAGAGAATACCATGTTGCACGGAGGCTCAACTCCATGAAAAATGCTGAAAATTATGAGACCATAGAAATATTTTTTTTAATTTCACTTTTTCCAATCACTGTTTCTAAGAATTCGTTCTAAGAATATCCTTTTTAAATTTCCAGAAAATTACAGAATATTCGTGGAGAGAACTTCAATCCCATTATATTTTCATATGTTATATTTAAAAAAGCGTGATATATATGATAAATGCGCAAATAATGAAAAATAAAAAAGGCCAAAGATAATTCAAGGAGGATTCAAAGACTACGTTGCAATTTAAGGATATTATCCAGTTTTCCATAATTTCTAGGAGGAAAGCTATCCTGTGAAATTTAACTTTCGAGCAATAAACAATTCTCCAATCATTTAAGTATTACTTCCGAGTGTTATACAGAGGACTGGAAACCAAGCCCTCGGGAGAACCAAAAACATAAACCAAAATCAGGTTATGGAGGACTACTCTCTGCTTTCCCGTATTATCATGAAAATCCCATTAGCGAATAAAATCCCAGGCTCCAGGACCACCTTCGATATCGGGCCTGTTGTCGAATCACAAAGCGGATCGCCAGTTCAGCTCCTCTTCCAAACCCCTTGAATCAGATAACGAGTGAAGAAAAAGTAGCGGGAGGCTGTTTGACGGCGGTGGCGTTGAGCCGGAAAACGCGTTTGCTACGATCGCTCCAAGAGTTTTCATGTACATTTGCAAAGAGGAAGGGCACAAAGGTGGGGGCGATCGGGCTGTTACATTTTTCGGATTCACCCAGCGCGCCAAGGCAAGACCTTGTTATCGGGAGATGTGGGTTAGGTGTTGATATTCCCTTCGTATTAATAACAATGATAATACATTACCTAGCGCATACAGGCAACCCCAATTATTGCAATTTCATAAGTTTTTGGTTCCACATTACTTACGGAACTTTCATAATCCTGATAAACGGGGGAGGATGGTTTTTTAGTGCGGAGGATCAAAAATAAAACCTTTCTAGTTTTTTCCAGCACTAGCACTTTGAGGAGTAGGATGACTCATCTCTACCAATCGTCCCGTTTCGACTGTTAACACAATGAGACCTTTGGGTAACGATGACCGATGGGTGATTGTAATCACTTGACCTGCGTGTGTGTGACTCGAGCCTTTTTCGTGAAGTAGCTTGGTAGCTCTCCTGCCTCAATCTATTCCCCTCCCGTCATTTAACCCTCCTTCAACATTCCCTCCTTGTCAATCAGGTCTGCGAAAGGAATTTTTGCGAGAGCTATACAAAGCATATGCACATAAGTCAGACATCATAAAATAGTAAAAAAATTACTGCAGGTAATTGTTTATAAATAATTGTTGCGGTTATAAAATAAGCCTAAAAACCATGAGTATAGGAGTAGCGAACCTTGGCGACACACACTTGCGAAGAGCATGACGCAAAGGAGAGGATACTTGTGATTATACATACTTGTGATATCGTGGCCAAGCATCTCACCAGAAGTCATTCCGGGAGTCCTACGGTACATTTGCCCACTCATTAACACCTAATTTACACTCCGTTGGCTCCCATTCTCCACTAGTGCCACCACGTTTTGCTAGACTTTGCTAAACCGTCTAAATCTGTAAAAATAGAACCAGATAGCCATCATTTTCAAGCGCTATAAATGACAAAAATTAATCCACAATATAAAAGGGTTCATTAGCAGTTGATATCCCTCGTAGAACATCAGAAAGTTGTTCACATTCTCATTAGCAAACGGCAATTCAAGCAGAGGTGAGTACCGCATTCTGCAGTTCGGGTCCGAAAGGCCGAGGAGTACAGTTAAGACATAATGAACAACATTCTGAACATAACTTCTTAACGATGAGGGCGGGGCACCAAGTCTCTCACAAGGAGTAAATAATTATGTCTCCAATTAACCTAAATTATTTTCCTTGAAATACAATCATTTCATTACACTTTTTACACTCTTCATCGCATATTAATTTTGGTGTCTAAACAGGGCTCCATATAACAATAGCATACTCAAGTTGAGGACGAACTAGTGTTTTACAAATTTTTAATTGCATATTTAGAGTGAAACCAGTAATTTGTGAAATATTTTGGGACTATGATATTTTTACCACTTTATTCGGGGTTTAGAATTTTGAAAATACTAACCCATTACGTCACGTTGTTAAGATGAGATGCCTAATTTCTTTTGCCAAAAAATCACACACGCAAATGGTATTGATCAAAATAAAACGAAATAGCACTTATATCACCATTTGCCTAATTCATTGGAACCTAAGTTAAGTATAAAAATTACAAATAAATGCATCTTGAACCCAATTTTCTGTTCCAGAATTCAGACTATTTTTTGACCAAACATAGCCACGCATATTTTTAATAGTTACATGAGTCCACAGGTTGGGTAATTGAAACACGAAACTTCATGATAAACTACGAACTGTTGTTTATAAAGCACTCCAAATTTCATGGAAGGGTCAATAAAAAAGTTCAAATCGACGACACTTATACTGTTTAATAATGGTAGCACAAAAACAAAGCGTTTACCCAAAAGGGAACGAAAAAAGAATGATAGAATTGCACTTATTCAACAGCTTCTTGACTTTTACTCCGGAATCCATGTAAATTGAATAAATAACCAAAAACAATAATTCAGTAAATTAAATTCTATTTCCTTGAGAAGGATATGAGGCTCCCCTCAGCGTGTCCTAAAACTTTTGAAAACCCCTGTACATAGATATGTACGTAGATACATGCAGGGGTAAACATTGGGGAGTGATGTTGATTTTCCATTTTTGTCATTTTTCCATCGCGCTCCACAGACTCGTTTCCACGTTTCCCTGCTTACCCCCTCCGTTCTCTCATATATGTAGCTTTCGCTTCAAACACCCGACCCTGGCTCATGCCAGTGCGTACACACAAAAGGATTCTCTCCGGGGTATCTCGGGTATGGGGAGGGAGTCGAAGGGAGGCAAGGTTCAGGGGGGAGGGAGGAGTCTTCATTCGCCGCGTGCAATCGAGTTAGACCCTTCCCTCCCTCGAACGCGGCTAAACCTTTACCTCCCCCTGTAAACTCCCGGGCCCCACACCCTCCCTCACGGCTTCTCCCGTAGGCATCTCGGTGAGATCGGCGCCTCTATTCGATAGGCGCCTCTTTATCCTCCACCCCACCGCCTCGTCTCCATACCCCTCCAGCCCCCCTTACGCAGCGCGCCAAATCTTTCCTCTCCCGCCTCGCCACCCTCTTCAAATTCTCATTTCGCTTCGACTCCACCCCACGACGTCGATACCATCTTCCTTCTTCGGTTCCAAGCTTTTGATTCTGGACTCGTTCAAGCCTTATCTGCAGCACGCGGTGGCAATGCGGTGAATATGGCGGGAGGGCATGCCACTCTCTATAGGCATAAGGTGAAACGCTGAGTTCTTCGATATGGAACGTTCAAAAGACGTGATATATCGCGTATTGTAAAATATCGCACAAGATCAAACACGGTAATCACAAAAAAATCACAAGGTCAAAAATAGGTTATCAATGTTTTCCTTGAATTCAATAAATTCGGGACAAGTCTGAAAACAGCATAAATCAGAGCAATGTATTATTGGACGGCTGTTATCCTATGTCCTGTTCATGTTCAACGAAATAGAAAGCGATTTTTGGGCGGTGTTGAACTAGTATTTGGTGGTTATAAGTTAATATATTATTACGTATTAAACAGAAAAAAGTAGCATATGCTGACGACATAAATTATATGAAGTAGATTTAACATTTAAGAGTTGGATAATGTGATCTGCAAAGTTGAATTAATTGAAAACTGTGAAGAAAAATAAATACATTCATAAATCATTATATGAATGTAATTATAGAGAATCTCTAAAATTATACAAAACGGAATTTAAAACATTGAGAGCTTTTATTTCTATTGTGCCAGCGTTAAGCGTAGGTAAGTACTCCAATCTTAGGTGAAATAACACAGAGAATTGCAGAAACATACAGAAACATAAAAATGCAGGAAAGAAACTCCTTTAAAGAACAACTCCGCTCTAATACCAAACACAAGCAATCCAAAGGCAAAATATAAAAAACAACCACCAAAGGGGAGTGATAATTGGAGATTAACAAAGAAAAACTAAGAAGGTATTGTAATTTTTTATAGAAAAATATTTTTAAAAATGTTTATACCACCACAGGAGGTAAAAGGTGAATTGAGAATTACGAGATATACATAATTAAATGAGCTGATAAAAGAAGAAGGCATAGTCTACCTCAATGACTGCCTAACCGTTTTCAATGAGAGGGTATACATATTCCAATGGGCTATCACCACCGCCGTCCGATTTCCTGGTCAAATATGACAGAATTTAATTGAAACTAATGTTCTTTTGCTTTCATACAATTTTTTATCAATTATATCATTACCGATACACAGTTTTCATAATCATTTCTTCTTAAGAAATTTGTTAACCTCAGAAATAAAATGTCTTATCATATATGTTGCAGCAAATTATAAATACCTTCTTTACAGTGTGGTGCTTATAATTTGTTACGCCACAACTTATGTTTTTTTAAATATTCGTTCTAGAATTAAGAATTTGTCTGAGGATATCGGGGACTGGGTCTTAAAATATCTGGAGACTTTTCAATCACTAGCATTTAAAGCTACCTTAACCGGTAGTTTATTTCAATGATGAAGGAAGTCTATGTATTTATTTGACGTGGACAGTTCCTGTCATACCACCCGAAATAACGCCCCTTTCTTGAGCATTACTTCAGTCAGTTGATCTAGGTACTCTGAATTAAATTTAATAAAACAACAATTCATATCATGATACACGAATTTACATTCTTTTGCAAAATTTAAGTTCATTAACCTTACTAAATAACGATAACCACTTTTTTATTTTAAGTTAACTAACCTCACCAAACCAATCAACCTCTCATACTATGTTACGATCCTTCACAATTTGTGTCGCTTTTCTCGTCTTTCCAATTCTAGTACTTATCGAAGTCCCGAGGATTGCCCAAAAAATTCTTTTCTCCTGATACGCGATTCCTTTGGAACTGTATCCAATGACTAAGACTCAGTAAATTGAATCCGACTTAGGGCTTACTCCACTGCTTCTCGGACCCGTTCTGCCTCTTTAGAGATGGAAAGGATTCAGAATTATAAATTGGAGTTGAATCTCCAACTTGTTCAGCTAAATTCCACCCAATAGAGTCAAAAAGCTCACATAGCGTACATTTTTCCGTGCAGCTATTCTCTCGCTAACATTGTGTGCTATTTAAGGCCACCATTTGAAAGATAATATGTTAATTGATATTTTTTGCCTCTGAACGCATCAGCATTGCTTGAATTAGTTAACAAAAGTGGCCACATTGCTAATTTCATCACATCATATTAACACTAAGGCTCAAGTCGTTTCAATTGACATACTGTGTGACGTATAAATGCAATATAGGTTAGAATTAAAATTTATCATTAATATCATCGGCGTCACACTCGCTTCACAAGCAAGTGATTCCAATAAGCAGAAAGCTATTATTAAACTATATTATTTCATCTATATTTTAAATTATTCAAGTCAGACATGCACATGGATTTCTTAGTACATGGCTCAGACAGACTGATACACAGTTGTTTGTAGTTTTCTCATAGATAATGCTAAATGGTAAAATAAAATTTTAAAATATGATAAAACAATGCAAGACCCGATTAATACTACTAAATTGAAACTTATAATCCTAAAATATATCATCTTCTTTTCTAAAAATATTTCTTAAATCGCTGTAAAAAACACTCCTTTTAATACTACGAGGGCCCATGCGCCGTCAATTTGACGTCTTTTTCGAAAGTCATAATATTTAGAAATTGCAATCACAATTAATTATTTGAATCGACATAGGATATAAAAAAACGGCCGCAAGGTATAGGTACCGCAATGTCAACAAGTTGAGTAAGCAATATTTTAATGAAAAAATAATACATATCATACTTGCATACACGAAGCATTAATAAAAATTCGTCAATATCACTCACAACCTGTCTCCTCCTCAACTCCTCCAGATCTTTCCTCTCCTCACCCACCGTACTAAGAACTAGGATGTTGCATACGTATCGCAGCGAAAACATTGTCATACCGTAGCGCCCCTTGATTCATTCAACCGGTCGTATACCCGGGATCACGTGGTAGTGTCATCAAGATCAAATGCAAATCCAATTATATGTACATCCCAACGGGGCAGGAAAAGTGCAGCGAAAAAGAACGTCACAACTTATACTCATCACTAAGAGTAAAGCTGAGTTAATAACGGCACCTATTCAGCTAATTTGTAATATTTTCTTTATAATTGTATGCAATAATTCCATTGTTAATACAATTACCTGGTCATATCCTCCCGTTATTACTATTGCAGCAGTACACCAATTACTCAAATTTGGAGTTACATTGTAGAATAAAGTGAAAGGAAGGGTACTGATTGACGGTAAACTTACGAGTAATGACAATGGCACCACATTTCTCTTTACTTTAACTAATATTTTACAAAACTCACTGTTATTATATGCAAAACCACTTGTAGATAACACATGGAAATGGCGTGCAATTGTATATCCCATTCATTTTTCCTTCCACTGTTGTAGTATTCAACAGGCTTTTGCGTCGCAAAATGTTTTCATTGTGTTATTGCCCAAATTTGCAGTTTTTCAAAATAATTTTGTCTCTTCTTCTTCTATGCGTTTTCATTAATTACGTAGAAATCAACCTGATATTTTAATAAAGTATGTCAAAGTCTATTTTCTTTAGAAAATCTATCTAGGAATGAATGAAGTGGTTGGCCGATAGGACAGCGGAGTGGAAAGCTCCAGCAAACCAATCTTTGGATTGATTTCTACCGATGATGAAGAGTAGTTACAAATTAATAGCCTCAAATGTTCGCTTTTTCGTGATCAATATTAATTCAGTACTTCACAACCATCAATAGATACTTTACAGGTCCTGATTCCGACGCAATATTTTGTAAATCAGCCTTAAAAATCATTACGAGCATATTGGTCGTTAAGGAGTTTCTGCACGTCTCCAAAGATGCGACGCTTTGAGGCAAGCGTTGAGTTCATCAAATGGTGTTGAATTTGGTATTACTGATCTGCCTCACACGTGAGCATGTAACATATAATTGACCGCAAGAAAAGCATGGATTTTCCAAATTAAATCCACTCAATTGAAGCGATTGACTTTGTGCCTTGTTGATGGTCATTGAGAAGACAAGGCGGACTGTAGTCGTTTGACTACAACTATCAAATTAGTCACTGAACTTGGCGTTAAAATGCTGCAGGAGTGAATAACCATTCATGAAATCGCTATCAAATGGATATTCACGCCTGGTTGCCAAGGAAATTTCGTATTGCTGAAATGGAGGAAAAATTGATCAATTTCGAGATAAAAATACAATACTTGGACGAAAACGAAGCGTATAAGAAAATTGAATGAAATAATTAAAAACTGCATTCTTTTATTCGTTCCATGATACAACTTTCCATCCAATATATCTTGAGTGCAAGTAATTTAAAAAAGCAATTAAATAAAAACCTGCACTGAATTCAATGCTTGTCTTATGGGAGTCAATGTTAACAATATTGGGGTAAAAACCACCCCGAAAAATTGCCATTTTTATAATTCAGTAACCTTCATGGGCACACGCGCAACAACTCACCCAAGGTTAATCGCAATCGGATGAATGGTATTGGCTTGCATAAAACACAAACAAAACAAACATTCATTTTTATATATAAGAAGAAGATGTCATACTTGAATTGCAAAATACTCTGGCCGTTCTTCCTGGTAACTCAACATTGAGCTGGGATATTACATTAAATTCACGCGATCACTGCTGTATAAAACATCGCTAAAATTGCACAAGCACAAGGAAGTGCTTTTCAAGTATTTGCTTCGCTTTAAAAACTCCGAATTCCGCGCATTTCAGCAGGTAGGACCACTGGGAATCATCCAGCGGCGGCACACGTGCATTCCGTTTGAATTCGTGAGGAGATAAAAACATCTAGGTGTGTCGCCAGCCCTTTTTGGTTCATCCTCCAGCAAAGAGTATGGCAGGTACGTCGACTCCTGGATGTTTTCCCCAAAGGAGGCTAACGGGAGGAGTGTAACGCATATTTTTACCCCAGACAATGAATACTCTGGTCCCGCGGACCGTGGGAAGGTTGAGGCGGCACTCAAAAGGGGAACAAAACTCTACGGAAGCTGCCTCGCCTTCATTCATAGCTCACACCGCTTACAGCGTGCACCCCCCCCTGAGGCCCGTTCGCCGTGGAGGTTTGTTCTGGCGACTCTATAAAACGTCTGCAATCTCTGACGATGGTATTTTGCATCTAAATGCAAAACAAAAGAGAGGTTTCCCTCCACGGGCGAGAGGATAGCCTTTATTTCCCTCATGTTCTTGTAGGTTTACTTCCTTTTTTCCGCAATGTGTAAATGGCGTTGTCAAGACGTTTTGGAAGGAATTCCAGAATAGCCAACGTTTTCCCCTGAGGAAAATGACAAATGTTGCACTTATTTCCATTGAAATGAGTTATGGCAATCGTTTTTTGCTATAGAGGTGCGGGAAAAATTGGTACTGCATGTTCTATATAATGTATATTCACATGAATTTCTATATATCATGGGAAGTAAAACAGCATAATGAAAACAAAACAATGTGAAGGGCCTCAAAACGGGCGTGCGAATAGAGTGCTTTAAGAAGTCCTTTTTATTTACATATATTTTTTTAGTTTTCCAGTACTTTTAATGCAAAAATGGTACTGTTTAGCATTTTAGAAAGAAATTCCGGATAGACTCTGATTTCAATGTTTTCCGGTAAAGAATAAGTAAAAATAGGCATTTTTGTTTTGAAATTTAACAACTTCTATTATTTTATCGTTTTTAGACTTACGGGTGCTCACTCTCTATTCAATGAGAAAATGGAGATAATAATTATTCACTATTTGAACGGAGTTCCTTAGCTTCCCTCTCATTATTTTGCAGCTTTTTCTATTTTAAGTTAAGTATAAATTGGGTAATTGAGCAGTTTAAAAATAAATTCTAGAGTAATCAGTATTTCCCAACTGATGGTATCCACGCGTAAACTTGATGTTTAGCATCCCAACCCAACCCATCTTGATGTTTACCATCTTCAACAAGTCTGGAAGATGTTTTAGTACTTAAATTTACGTATTTAAAAATATTTTATACAAATATTTACGCAAATAACGAGTGAACTTCAGCACTATTTGCAAAAATGTATGCATCTAGTACTCTTTGTATATATTTACGGCTACAAAAATGTATGCACCTAGTACTCTTTGTATATATTTACGGGTGCTAATTCTGTTCACCAGAGAGAAAATCAGAGGGATGCATTTCTCAATGAACGCCGAACACATGAAAACCCTTTCTTTCCTTACTGGCCTACTCTATTTTTGCACCAAGTGTGATGGGCATTGTGGAGAAATTTCAAAGGAAACTCTATAGAGGAGCCAATATTTTTCCGTAAAAGTTAAGTCAAGTTTTTCTCTTTTTGCACAAATTTTGGTGTTTTAAATTAACTTAAACTTAATTAAATAACAGAGTACGAAATTCTCAATGGCGTATACATAAGTTTTGCACCGTTTCAATCAGGTGCGCCCCGGTCTGCCAGGATGGAAACACCGGTTCTCATTCAGTCACCGACATTAAGCAACGTTTGACTAAATTCGAATTCAGTAAAGGAGATCCCAAGCTGCTCAAATGCTGTTGCCACTGTCTGCAAGTGGCATACAATATAAGCGAAACCTAAGCCGTAAAGGCACGTTAAACTAAAATACTACTCCAATAGGTTTTACTCCAGAACGTTTGTGAAAAATATACAGGAGCTCTTAATATTTTCCCGGGAATAAACAACCAAATTCTGTACTAATAATGTTAAGCCAACCGTTATTAAAAGGGCATTCGGTGTTTAAAGTATTAAAGAGGGTATTATCTTTGGATTGATGAACGGAGATAGTGGATTTATTCCCATTACTTCATTCGCAAGTTCCTTTTATTTTTTACGACAATTAAAAGGTTTATGAGCCGTTATGAAAACGATTACATAACAACGATCTTCGCATTTTTTAAATGCATATAAAATAAAATTAATAGTTCTAACTTGAGAGGCTCTTAAAAAATAGAAATCCATCCCTTTTCTTAAAATTACATATACACACAAAGATACCACTAGATACCAACAACTTTTCATCACCCGAATAAATAATATATGTATAAGACAATCGTAAGTTATGGTACGCTATGGTTAAGATGGATATTATGAAATTCTATTTTCAGGAAGACATAAGACCTCACTCTTCCGGAACTTTTATAAAAGCACAACGTAAATCGTATTCTATGATTCTGCTGTGATTTAATGCTAATATTACAAAAAAAATCATATACCGATGAGTGTTATGGCATCTATACTGGTTTAGTATTTCTCACTTACCATTTCTCTCCTAGTACAGCCTCTGACAACCCAGAATTGGATACAGGACTCCAATCAGTTCAGAGAAGAGATATCCAGTCGGATGATCTGATGAGAATTTGGTGGATTCACATTCATTTTTATTTTTTTCTTAAATAATGTCATTCATAAAATTTGCTCCTCATATTTATGGATCTATTTTTATCCACTATATTGGGAAATCATCTCTTATCCTTCGAGCATTCAACAGATTTGGTGCACGCCATGAGACTCACCAAACTGTAAAATAAAGAAAAATCATCCCAGGTTAATTGATGATTGTAGCCATGAGGCCACTAACGTTTTATTTCCACCCATATTAGAGACGTAAACTCCAACTTCAATTATAAAAATGCAAAAACAGAAACCATTTGCTCATAAGCATATATTTAGTTCCACTCGAGAGGAAAGGTTAAAGGACATAATTTTCATGCCATATTTACAAACGTTAAGTAACCTTTTCATTAGTTCTTCTATGTCGTTGAGTCCGAATGAAAACCCGCTTAAAGTACCATATTTATCTTATTCGCACGTATCTGCTGTCCACCGTAGTGGATGGGTAACGTCCTCCCCTGCCTACTCGGAGGTCACCGGGCACAATACAGGCACGATACAATCTAGTGTCAGTGTTTTAGTGGGCATAATTCCACATATTTTTTAAAATTAGGTTTCAAATAAGAAGGCAATAAGTTTTCAGCAATAATAAAATGGTCAAGTCAAAATATCTGGGCCGAATAGGTCATGTTTAGCCATTTCTCAAATCGATGTCTGAAAATATTTCTATGCAAAAATATCTGCCAACATTAAATTTTAGAGTTCATAATAGTTCAGTAAGTATATTATAGTATAAGTTAGTATAATAGTAAGATAATTTTAGGAAGTTCAGTACTTGCGCAACCTGGTCGAACTGCGGCATTCCAATCAAGGCTGCATAAAATTTCTTTAAAATTACTACTCGGAAGTTTCCTGACTTAGAAATACAGTTTCCTTGCATATTCCTCCTCAAAAGGTATCAGAGAGAACTCTTAAGCATAGAAACATTTTATTTTTACAGAAAACATATGTATTTCCTCGAAAATAGGAGATTTTTCCATTATTATACTGGTTTCGGCTAGGTTTATCATATCAATCTCCGTCAAATAACCTATATTATTCGACAGAGGAAAAATCATTCGTCTTTGCCGGGAATCGAATCCGGATCCCTCGATTCCGCGCCGAGTGCTTTAACCAGTTAACCTCCCGAGGTGTCCTTCTGCCCTATGGATTCGGGTTTGATTCCCGGTTAAGGCGAATGGTTTTCCCCTGTGGAATATCGCACTTATGTGCACTTGCTGGTGACTCCGTAAAAGATAATACCGTGGCCAGTTCCGGTATACTAAAATTGACAATGTATTCCAATAATTTTGTATTTCTCCTTCAACTATGTAATATAAATATGGAATCACCATCATCTGATTATGAAAATGTGCATTATTTTTTTCAAGTTTTGGATTTCTAAAAAAGTTAAGTAATTTGAATGATTTTGATATGTGATTTTTCGTTCTCGTTTACAATACATAGAAGCAACCCGTTTCAGCCGGATGGATTGAAAAGGCAAAAGTCTTAAAAAATACATTGCTTGCGTGAATTCGTTTATACATAATTAATAGTGTAATTGGTGGTAGCTGTAATCTAAATAGAAATAGTTATTCTCTTATATTTTTTTAAGTCACAGTAGTAGCCATTGCCGATTATGCATTATGATTAATGCATATGCTTTAACCTCTTAGAGAGAGAACATAACTTATCAACTTTTCACTCACCAGGTCAACGTTGCATACGCATGCCTACCTAAACCTCAAAATTTAGGGTCGAAATGCGACGCCGCTATAAACAATTCAAAGACGCTTAAAATCCTCACTGAGACCTCTCTTCCGGTAAGCCACGGAACTGCTCTCTCCGAATCCGCAACATCCCGGAAAAAAATACCAAGCGTTCCATTTCACTCAGGCATCATCCCCAACCCTCTTTCTCTCTATACAGGGAGGGGGCTGATGGGAAGGGAAGTCAGCCTGGGTGAACGGGTTTAAGGGAAGGACTGAGAGAGGAAGTGAGGAAACATCAAAATGCCCGACCAACCTTCATTTTCGCGCGGTCGACCAGATAATGCGGCCGGCATTTCCTCCTCTGCCTGCTAGCCCCATTCGACGTACCCCGGCAAATGGAAAGGGGTCCGCCAACAGCCACCGTTTTGCGTTCGCCAACGCCGCACACATATATGTACATACATATGTCTGTCGGAATGTCGCAGGGTGCACGCACGAAGAAAAAACAAACGCACATCGCGCGGTGGGATATAAATCCACGTAGAAAAAAAAGGTCAGTGCCGGCGTAATCTGGATCCGGGATCGCTTTGCCGTTAAGTTCTGGCGAAGAGCGCGTGGCGCTGGAGGTTCGACGCTAGTCTCTAAACGCCCACGTACCATTCGCATGCGAATTTATACGTCTCCGATTTTTTTTCGAGAGCAATGGTAGAAAAACGCTTGATCGTTTTAGCTGAGCGTTGTTATTTTATAAACCAAGCTCTAACCATTTCTATGTCAAGGAGAAAAAGTTTAGGAGGGACAAGGGGTTAATGGCGTCTCCGCTACAACATGAAAAAGCAATTCTAGAACTCGATGAAACATTAAAAATCGTGCGGTTTGTCATATTCTGGAAATTCACAGCAAAAAAAAATTTCATAAAGGGACAATAATAGCATACTGTGCTTAGAGAACTGGTATTTTATCCATGGCCGTATTTACGGGGGGAACGGTACCGGACAATCCAGTAAGCAACTTTGTTAAATGTACCAACATTAGTAAATAAAAAATTAAATACTAACTAAATCTAACTAAATATCATTAAATGCATCAAAGAGGGGTATAAAATGCAGTTTTGCTGTAATAATTTTCAAAAGTTTCCGGGGAAGAGCCTTCCATTAAGCTAGGCCCAGGGCTCGCGGTACTTCACCAATCAAAAATATTCTGGACCGCCTCCGGGGAAAAATTCTAAATATGCCACTGCTTACATCAGCAGGAGCTTTGTTCGTATTCGGGTGATGGTGGAGAATTTTCAGTGGAATTATAATCCCAACAGCAGTGTCATTTAGGGAGCACTTCTAATTCACGTAGTACCTTATCGAGAAATTTGGCAATTAAAGTGAGGCTGATTTTCTTATCTGCTGAGCAAAGGCGATAGAATTCGTAAAAAATGCGCCACTAGAAAATAAAATTGTTCTGGGAAGAGTGACGAACTCCGTATCTTTGCCTTTCCAAGTCAATGCTCACATCAATAATCTACCAAGGCTTCCTAATTCTCGTGACAAAGTGAGGGTACTAGAGGGAACTAGGTGTTAGACTAATAAGAGTATCCCTTTAATCCTTTTGCCTATAGTTAGCTACGGCCGAAAGAGGGTAACTTTGTATCAATGTTTTTCTACAAAAGATGAATATTTTCTTGGTTATAGATTAATGTACTTAACAAAAGTCTTATAAAAAAATAACCTCATGCGCATGATAAAAGGTATAATTTCATGGTGAATTGAAACAGTCTTAATTATTTACTAATTCTTCTCGGGCTCTGTATCAGGTAATTGGCTTCATATTGGCCGACGCACAGTGGGCTCAAATCGAAAATCGCCGGACAAAAGTCCAAAATCGCTTTTTTTGAGATAACGTCTTGAAACTTGGCACATATACACACAAGTGATTAGTGATTATGGAATGGTAAGCCATTCCTCATAGGTCTTACCCGTTACTTAGATACAGAGGCTCAAACACGACCAAATTTCCTAAAAAGCGCCCGCTCTCATTTTTCTTCGAAAATCTTAAATGTTGAGCAGATATAGGAGTAATGGAAGGATTTATATGAAATAAATAACATTACCATTTGTAAACAGAATACTTTACCTATACTGTGCATAACTTTCAGATATATTTGCCCATATTTGAGTGGTATTATGTCACAAAATGGCGGACCCTTTTTTTAGACAAAATTGTACATAAAGTAGACAATATAATCCTTATTCGGAAAATGGTCTCTGGGATACTTCATCAGAGTATAAACTAAACATATTTCTAGATTATTCCGTAAACATATTTGAAAAAAGTTTGCGACGCCGAGAATAAACTCGATTTTTCGAACGCGCGTCGCGGCCCGGCTCCGCGCAACGGGACCTGGAAATACAGTGACTCCGTTGGATTGTTCAACTTGTGTGGACATTAACTCCTCGAATTAAACTTTTTCAGGCTATGCATGTTGTCACTGATTTCTAAAGATTTTAAACTGAAGATTTTGCGAGGATATTGGATCGAGAGAATGGATCAGTGCACGCGTAACTGCGGTACATTTGTTTTTCTTTGGATAATTTTCGGAATCATGCTGCAAATTATGAACTTCTTTCAACTCTTGAGAAAGAATGCGGGTTCTCGGGGTACCATGCATGTTTTCCATAAAAAGGCAACATTTGGGGTTTCCTTCTTTCCCTTCACCCTCTCCACCCCCACCCAGAATAACACTCCCAGAGGAGGGTGGCGCGAAAAGGAACGTTTTATGACACCGGGCTGCTGTTGACGGTATTAAGCGGGTATTTCCAGTGGTGCTCTTCGTATAAGAAATGCATATTGACACGCAGTTGTAGTTTGTTTTTGGTGAAGTAATGTTGTGCCTGTGATCTTGTGAGTTTGGAAAACCCATAGTATTCTATTATTTGTAACGTGAAATACTGACATATATCCTGCTCCAGTACCCTGCGGTGACAGCAGTATTGCTTATTTTCTTAAAAGTATAAGTACCTCTTTCCTAAGGTAAGCAATTTTTTAAAATTTCTTCTTTCTAACCAATGACGTTCTTTACCCACATTATGCGTCGTAGTTTTCACATCTGATTTCTCATGATTCATGCCTCTTGAAAATGTCCTCGTTGGTGGCCACCCTGAAGTGCTTCCTAGTAAATCGCTCGCGGAATTTTTAGTGTCTTTATTTCTGGCCTCCAGTGCCTCTTCCGAAAGCTCACCTAACGGAAGTATCACATCTTGTGAAATCTCTCTCTCCATGCAGGAGGACCTTATGCACCGTGTGAGGCATATAGTACCAGGGATACAGCTCCTCGTATATATAATTCGGCAGTCCTCAGGCAATACTGAGCAAATTCCACATCGTTGAGTTGAGTAGGGAAAAAATCAGCGACCCACGGAGTGGTTCACGGAATCTATTAATTTTCCAGAACTTTTTATTTAGCACCTGCCCGGTACTTCTGGAAGGGCCGGTTTTTATTTTTGTATAAATGAATCCTTTCCCAATAGTTTAGCTCAATAATTGTCCAACCTTTAGCCTTTTGTGACTAAATGTCATTAATTATTTACCAGGCACTCCCAGGCGGCCAGAAAAACAATTTCACACTTCAAGTGATAGATCACGAAGAAGAAAAATTCAAACCTTAAAAACTTTTTCCACTACTACTGAGCTTGCTATCGCAGCATCTATGAGTTTGAGAAAGGACTGAGATACTGCAGCAGCTAAGCTAGTTACAGAAATAACAACAAGGACACCTATTCGGGCGAAGAGAGTTCTTTCCAAGTGGAGGAAAAGTGAAAATGTCCAATCTGAGATGGTATTTGAGGAGGCACTGTCATTGATAATTTTCTCTGAGTTGACCAAGAGTCAACATAGGTCTCTCCGTAGCACAGATCTGAGCCATGGCCACGAAGTATATCCCAGCTATGACAGAATAGTGCAAGCAAAGATGGCGGCTTACCCTGAAGGAGTAACAAGAACTGAGACTATATGCGAAGTCAACCTTCAAGCTCTTTTTAATCACACTGCATCGCGAATCCTGGACTGCGTATCCACCACTCAAGTATTCCAAGATGTCATAAAGTGCACATTAATATGTAAGTACGGCTTTGACGGAAGTTTGGGCCACTCTCAATATAAACAACTGTGCCAACAAGAGGATGCATCGGACGAATTGAAATTCAAGAGCTCCCTGGTACCTCTTCGTTTGATTTATTTCGCTACAGCTAAAGACTCAAGTTTATCTAGTTTTCTCTTGGTTAGTTAGATTTATCTCTAAACAATTGATAAAGAATTTAACTTGTCTCACTGACACTGTTCATATCAAGGCTCTTTAATTTTAGGTGACATTATCTGGGAAAATCCTCGGCCGTCGTCTACATTTAAGGGATATGAAAGGTCCTACAGCTGATGTACATACATATCCCTATGGTTTGTCTACGCTGCACTGCCACATAAGATTTAAAAAATGTATATTACCATGTAGTAAATATGCATCCTTATTAATATATGGTATTACATATATCGTATTAGCTCGATTTTAAACAGTGGCAGGTGAGAAATAATCAGAATTTAAGTTAAAACATTTATTATTTTGAAAAAGATATTCAGTAAATTATTCAAAAACATCCTTACAGGCAAATGGAAGTTTAAAATCTCTACTTTATAAGAAAAAGGCATGAGTTGAGAAATTATTAAGAGAAAAGATGGGCTTAATTGTTGATGTTCCCCGGCCTGGTTTGGATAATACCAATGATGGAAATATGGCTCGGCGTTTTTTCAATTATGCCAAATTGGCAGCAAGTCTTACAGGTAATGTTCCATTTCGCATTATCAGCGCAGTGGAAGCAGTGTTCGAATGAATTTCCCATGAACTGCGTCTTACGAGCATTTTTCAAAACTCGATATGGAGTTTTTTCAATTGAAAAATCACGCCTTTATCGTAGTTAATTTAATTGTTTTGATTTTTCAATATAGGAATTAACGACAATCTCATAAAAATATTCTCAATTAATTTGAACACAATATCTAGTATTGCCTGAGGACTGCCGAATTATGTATACGAGGAGCTGTATCCCTGGTACTATATGCCTCCCACGGTGCATAAGGTCCTCCTGCATGGAGAGAGAGATTTCACAAGATGTGATACTTCCGTTAGGTGAGCTTTCGGAGGAGGCACTGGAGGCCAGAAAAAAAGACACTAGAAAATTCCGCGAGCGATTTACTAGGAAGCACTTCAGGGTGGCCACCAATGAGGACATTTTCAAGAGGCTATTACTTACACCCGATCCTTTACTTTCCTCCTCTACGCATTTAACGCCGAAGAAAATGAGAATGTCAAAAGAATTGAGAGACTTATTAAAAGTGGATGAAAAAGAAAAAGAAGTATTTGATTCAAAGAGTAGTAGTGATGAACATCCATCGGCTCCGTGATGTCATAAAACGACCATTTTCGCACTAGAATCCTGGGGGTTCAGGATGAAGGAGGAGGGAAGGTAAAAGTATGCCAGCAGGTGTCTTTCTGGAAGGTCTTTCTGAATGGGTCTCACGAACACTACTCACTTTTTCAAGGTTCGAACGCTTTGAATATAAGGCATGGCTCCCGAACGTATCCAAAGAAAACTAACTTAACCTCGAGTACGCGTGCCCTTACCTAGACTGTAAATCCTCCCGTTTCTTCATTACAGACTCCTTGGGGATCGGTGCCCACAAGTACAGCTTAAAAAACGGTGAATACTGAGCGTTAAAAGCCATACCACCTCAATAACCTTACCGCGTCGCGGAAAATCCAGCTCCCGGCGCGCGGAGCCGAACCCCGACGCGCGATCGAAACATCAAATTTATTTCCGGCGTCGCAAACTTTTTTCAAAGTTAACTGCATATAAACCTTAACAAGTCTTTAAATAACGCTCTGATGTAAGTCACTTTGCGTGACTTTGCCAAAATCCCATTCGAATCTCCTACATAATGTAACATTTGGTCTAAAAACAGCGTCCGCCATTTTGTAACGGCACAGCAAGATTATGCTAAAGCTATTCTTTAAAACTACGGAATTGTAAATACAAAATAACATGCTAACAGATAATATCTTTTTTTATTCCATGAAAATCCTCCTTAAACTTCACCATCAACTTAAGCTGGAAGATTTTCCGAGAAAACTGAAGACGGGCATTTTTCTGGAAATTTGCTCATGTTTGAGCCTCTGTATCTCGGAAACGGGTAAGAATTATGCTAAATGAAGTGCTATTCCAGATACATGAATCGATTTTGAGTTTACATGCGAATTTCCAGTTCATATCTCATAAACAGCCATTTTGGGGTTTTGTCCAGCTTTTTCCGATTTCCGACCACTGCGCAGTTACCAAGGCACTGATCCATACTCTCGATCCAATATCCTCGCAAAATCTTCAGTTTAGAATCTTTAGAAATCAGTGACAACATGCATAGCCTGAAAAAGTTTAATTCGAGGAGTTAATGTCCACACAAGTTGAACAATCCAACGGAGTCACTGTATTTCCAGGTCCCGTTGCGCGGAGCCGGGCCGCGACGCGCGTTCGAAAAATCGAGTTTATTCTCGGCGTCGCAAACTTTTTTCAAATATGTTTACGGAATAATCTAGAAATATGTTTAGTTTATACTCTGATGAAGTATCCCAGAGACCATTTTCCGAATAAGGATTATATTGTCTACTTTATGTACAATTTTGTCTAAAAAAAGGGTCCGCCATTTTGTGATATAATACCACTCAAATATGGGCAAATATATCTGAAAGTTATGCACAGTATAGGTAAAGTATTCTGTTTACAAATGGTAATGTTTTTTATTTCATATAAATCCTTCCATTACTCCTATATCTGCTCAACATTTAAGATTTTCGAAGAAAAATGAGAGCGGGCGCTTTTTAGGAAATTTGGTCGTGTTTGAGCCTCTGTATCTAAGTAACGGGTAAGACCTATGAGGAATGGCTTACCATTCCATAATCACTAATCACTTGTGTGTATATGTGCCAAGTTTCAAGACGTTATCTCAAAAAAAGCGATTTTGGACTTTTGTCCGGCGATTTTCGATTTGAGCCCACTGTGCGACGTTTCGGAAAACGACTTTTCCTTTCGACGTCGTTTTCCGAAACGTCTGCCAATATGAAGCCAATTACCTGGTGCAGAGCCCGAGAAGAATTCCAAAATATAATTCACCGGGAAAAACTTAAACTCTTAATTATATTTTTTAAGAAAAAGGACTACTACTGGAAATGAGTTAATAATTATTTTATTTAAACCGACTTTTATACTGATTCAACTCTCACTAAATAGTTATCAATTTCTGTGCTAAATACATGTAATTTTTGACCTGATTCAGTTTCAGACAAGCATGAGAAAAGGAACTTGTTGTTAGAAGCCCAAATCTCGTAAAATATAATAAACGTACATTTCTCTCTTTCTTCCTAAATTTCTAAATATTTGCCTCGTATATTATCATATCCACTTATCCTCGATGGTGCAAATGGCATCAGGACCCTCCAGTATTTAATGCTTCTATTTAACCCCATTTAAAAACTTTGTATAACCATCAACATGTTTCGTAATAGTTACCGAGTTACCTAGAAGGCTTCCACGGAGCCTTTTACTTGAAGAGACTTGGTTTCCGTGTCTCCTTCCGCGTGTATCCATTTTTAGGGCAATATTTCGACGGCGTTTCAGCTGGCTGCTTCAGGTCCACTGTGTGCAAGTGTCGATGCAGCGTTTGGTCCGTCTTTTATTACTACTCCGTTTCGGCGCCTTTGGTCAGAGGTGTGTCCTAATTGGTTCATTCCGCTGAAGACTCGTTTCCACGCGTTGGCGAGAGTGTAGCCGTCCGCTCGCTATTAGGCGTTTTCGCTATTTCTATCGCTTCCCGTATTATTTTAGGGAAATGGCAGCCTTCTTTAGTCAATAATTCGCTATTGTGGATGGGCTCCTTCCACTGATGTTCTGCGACCACCGACTGGTGGAGTTGTCGATGTTTCACGGCCCTCTAATGTTCTTGGATCCGGTATTTAAATGCTGTGGAGGTCTGGCCGATGAAGGAGACGCCACAGCTGCACTAGATATTGTATATTCTTCCGAATATGTCTTCCGGATGGCGATCCACAAAGTTCAGGAGGATGTCTGTCGTTTTGGTGACGCACATGAACCTCGTCGTAACGTCGAGTTTGCGGAAAGCTCGATCATGTATATTATTCGTAACAATTCGGCCAGATTTTAAGCTATAGTAAAAAAGCTTAACAAATAAAATCTGAGCGTCAGCTATTAACCGGCTTACTGTGTATGACTGACCCCCACTACCTATGGGTTTGAATACTGAAAAAAGCCTTCGTGCATGTGGCCATATATTCAAATTATTAGACGATGATGGTGATTTGCTCAGTACTATTCGTTTACGGAGAACCTCAAGTGGAACACCACCAATCCTCACACGCGAAACACTGACACCACTAGCGTAGTGGTCACGAAACTTGGTAGTAGTCGCCGGCACAAAGTGTGGCATCAAGAAAGGAACAGCTTGCGTGGAAGGGGTCAGCTTAGGAGCAGAGGGTATAGAGCAGCACATGGCAAGCAACGCTGTAAACATAACTGAATTTATCTTGAGAGTGCGGGAAGTCCGTTTCATGACAATGTTTACGATGCAAACAAAGCTCAATCAAAATACACTGACATTATTCGTAACCCGTCGGAGAAGAATATGTAAATAATCGGATTAAGGGCCACAGAGAGCTACAAAAATTTAAATACAGTATGAGCATTTTGATGTTGGCATTGGTTTGCGACCTTTGCAACACTGGTAATCAAAGGCGGAGACAACCTTTCTCACCCTTGAGGAGCTATTTCGGCGGAAATGATCTCTTCCACAAAAAATAGTGTTATGCGCAACTGCCACCATATTTGCCACCACTATCCCAGGCATACTAGGAAAACCGCAAGCGGAACAGAACTCCCAATCCTGACGCGCAAAACCTCAATGCCATTAATACTTAGTATTTTTCTCTAAAGCGGTTAGGTTGACATATAATTGATATTTTTAATGCAAGTAACAAATAAGGGCAACGTTTTCAAGCAATTGCAAGCTGAAGTTTGTAATGATTTTTATTAACCAAATCTGGACATATTTGGAGCAAAAGCCTAAAATTAATTTCATTCAGCAAAACTTAAGCCGATGTACCATAGCCAAAACTTGTATCAAAAATATTTGTTTTAACGGGTCTGAGTACAGTGTTTAATGCAAAATTAGAAGAATATTAAATACTATTCCAAGTCATCGATGAATCAATTGCTCTAATTTTTAGAATCATATCACATTTTTTTCAAATACTATTGGTTTTTAAGATAGTGAAACCCTTTTTTTTCAAAGTGGATAGGTGAAATGATTAGAAATTTTCTACAAAATATATAAACTTAAATTTAGGAACTGTTTGTTTCTCAGCATTATCACCAGTTACTACGTCACCTTCACCTGATGATGATGTAGTTACTATCGAAACCCTGGTTGTAGTTTTTGTTGCTCTTTTTGTTGTTCTATTTGATGGAAATTTGCATATTTCTCCAAAATGTTTTATTAATTCTTTAGTTAAAGCTATTAATACCTCAAAGCATATCGGGAAAAGAAAAGTTTTTCCATTTCATTTTTCGATAAATGTCCACAAATTTCAGCCAATTCTTTAACGTTTGCGTGATGAAAAATAAGTTACTCACTGAAAAATACAAGTTAACCACAGAGAGTGGAGTCGATAGTGATAGCAAAATGAAAGTATCGGGTTCTCACACAGACACGCCACCAAAGCGAACGATTTAATGGTGTGTTGGGGAGTCCCCCTATTTCGACCCCTGCCGCATGGGAGCAGTACATCTTCCCCCGCCTAAGTGAAAGGAAAATGGCACTTTAGTGCGGGTAAATTGACTTTCAAAACGACAGGGAAAATATGGACAAGAGAGAGAGTGGGAAATGGAGAAGGAATGTCGCATCCCTCAAAACAACCACAGGGCGCGCCAGCAAGATACGTCACGATTTCACTCTTTATATACATATATGTGCATATACGTGGGGGTGCAAAATATGAGAACTCTGTATATGCCAGAAAAATACAATTCTCGCCACAGGGAAAGAGTTTCCTGGAAACCGAATCACGAAGCAAAACTAATAACATGGCAGACGAATGCAAGCCCACGGGCCATCGGTAAAATGGTCAACTTGATTTATTATAATCAAATTTCAGTGGGACGGCAGGAGAAGAGCCTGGTTGATGAATACAGGATTGATAAAATCAACACAGAATTTCTCGAATAAGTTGATTACCTTCGCCACAATTACCCTATCAGAGAGCAGGGGTATTTATCATTTGCACTCAAATGCCACTCATCTATTGCTGGAAAAGGTGGCACAAATCTAAGGTAAAACATGTTTTATCTATTGATACAGACGAATGTTAACATAAGAAATAATTTCATGGCCAAATGAAAAGTTTTTCAGCACACAGTACTGCTACGGAAAATATCGATTCTAAGTTTGACATATCAGTTTATGATTCACGCAAGAAACATCACTTTATGCGGCACTAAGCCTAAATATCAAGCGCTAATTTCTGAACTCAAATGTAGTCTCACATACAGGTCAGCTTGTCAGAAAGTAACTTGTCTTTTTAAATATTCTTAACATTTTAAAGGTTTTGAAGATTGAATTTCGGAAAAAAATCTTATGAGAATACTTAACGATCTTTTTATCGACTTGAGACGAAGGGGAAATTCAAATTCAATATAGATTATAAAAGTTACTCTGTAATTCTTTCTTCGTACGCTTTGAAAATAACTAAGGAGGAAACTATGCGACCTAAGTCACGAAAGTATGTTCTATACTACCTAAATCCTTAATTTTTCCCGAGTTTAACTACGGAGCAATTATTTGACATAATAGTATATAAAATTACTTACTATCAATATATATGTATATATATTAATAAATTGGGACCGTTTGTTTTGATACCAAATTTCATTTATTATGGAGACAATTTAAATTGTTTATTCACGACTTAATTAAGATTTAACCAGCATTCACCTAAATTTAAAACATTTCCATAAACCTTCAGTATGTTTACTATATCATAATTATTATGGATAAAGATTATAAAGAAAGGTAGGGCTCCATCAAGCCCTAAAACTTACAAAAATATTTATAAGCATCGACTTCTTCAACCCACGCTAGAATCAAGCTCCTGTATGCAATTCCTGTATGCAATTCCTGAAGCATGTTTATCCTATTGATATTATTCTAAATGCACGGCCCTATTTTTTTTGTTAATATCAATACGTCCATAATTGTTTTTGGAGGTATTGTGCAGGAGACTTCGGCAAGTTGGGGACGTTTTCCCTTCAAATGATTACATATCTGATTCATATTCTTTCCCTCCACTCCATACGCACAAAACAGAACAAACGAACAAGTCGGCAACACGGTAAAACTTCGACGTCCATATACAAAACAAAAATCCATGGGAAAACATGGGGAAAAATAATTTGCGTTGAATATTCAACGCTGATATGAAACCAGATCAGAGGTGATCCAATTTACTCCTCCAGCGATTAGTTTCTCACCCCAATATTTTTACGTCAGCACCAGCATCGTGATTTGTAAAAGTCAATCTTTAAAATTGTTTTCGAGGCCCGAGGCTTACAAGGCAACACCGAGTTATTGTGAACTGGTCAAGAATAAAATAATACATAGATCTCAGCAGACATTATGACTTAGCTAACGGCATTCACCACTATCTGGGAGTATTCAAAAATGTTCTGCTGGTACAACGTGAAAGGTGGTTGATAATAAATTATTTAATGGTTAATCAGTAACTATTCACATATTTTGCGCGTCTATAGTACATGAAAATTCAATGATCCTCCTATTCGTCCGAGTGCTGTTTCCCCAGTCTGCACGAGGCAGACAATAAGTGTGAATTGACCTTAGCCGTTGAAGCACGTTACACTAAAATAATACTACTAAGAAAATTCAATGAAAGGTTCGCAATATTGGTTTAGATATTAACAACTTAATTCTGATTACGGAATTCCTACTTCATATGTGATGTTTTTCCCTATCTGGGCACCAACGTTTCTCTAATGCTCCTTGGGTTCAGAAACGCCTTTGGCTTACACTTAGGTTTTCCTGGGCAAACTCACCACAATTTATACGACCCACCCACTCACCCACGCGGATAGGGCCATATCGCAAATGTAACGTAAGGTGCACTTCAGGGAAGTGTGATCGTAGCCTTATTATTCCTCTTGTATATGAATGGCATCACTACCTAGGTAACGTGCAAAGATTACTTCTTCGCAGAAGGCGCAGTATCGTAGAGGAATGTTAGAAGTGAGTATGAAAGGAATGCATTAACAAAGGATGTAGATCCGATAATTGAATGGTAAAATTCTTGACAATTAGGATTACATAATAATTTTTTTAATACTTGGCGACTAATTAAAAAAAATAATAACTTAATCACTGAAAGTTACTCTATTTAACCGAGTTATTAAATGAAAATCCAAATAAATACTAAGATGCGACCCATACATAGGAGTCGTTTTGAGGGATACGCGAACGGAAAAATCTGCGGAATACCCAACAGTTAATAGGTATTTATATTAAGAATACCAAATGTGAAAATTTGACGAAAAAGATAAAGAGTGACGCTTTCTTGTTTTCTCTCGCAAGACCTCATTTTGAGTTTGAGGCTTGCATATGGGACTTTCACGATCAAGGATTAGTCTCAAAATAAGAGTACAGCGGAGAGCAGCTAGATTTGAAAAGTTTTTACGATAAACTGTGCAGTGTAAACGAGTGGTGAAAAAAACGAAGAAAATTTTAAAAATAGATCATAGGGCTTAATTTATTATAAAGTCACAGATGCAATTCCAATATCTGAATTATACGGGAAAAATATAATCTAACCCCCCAAAATCCAACCCAACGTCCTCGTCATGGGGGGCGGGCTACGACCGAAATAATGGATTGCCTTTGAGGGTAAAGTGCATTGGGGGCTTGCACCCCGGGATGGCTACGGTGATTGTGAAGGCTATGTGAAGGTACTATGAAAAGGTTGGCAAACTGGGCTCAGGTAAAGCCAACGCTGGGCTAATTACCCTCATGGTGGAAAAAATTCGATTCACAGAAAGCAAAAGAGCCTCGGAAAACGAACAGATACTACGACTCATTGCATAGGAAGAAAGGACTACTATTTGGAACATGGAACATAAAGACGCTAAACCTGAAGTAGAAAGAGATAGTAGAATAGGTGAAAAGATAAGGACTAGAATTAATGGAGCTGAGTGACAGACAGGAAAAGGAGAAAAGATACCCATAGATGGGTATAAACTAAGATATTCAGGAGTTATACTTGGAAGAGCTAAGAAAGAAGTGGGCATAGGCACTTCTTGACAAATAGAAGACATTGTCATAGTAACTTAACTCAGTATGAAACTGGTAAGACATATCCCTTAGGATGGCAGTAAAAATGAAATATCTTATGACAATAATACAAGTCTATGCACCAACAGAAAAATAGGATGTTATGTTGAGGGAAAACTTCCACAAAAGAACTACAAAAAAATTATTATGGACTCAAAAAAAATGTTAACATCATAATTATGGGAGATTAGAACGGCAGGAAAATAGAAAAGGACTTGGAACAGTGGGAATCTTTGGAGGAGAAAGTACTGCAAACGAAAATGGAAAGAGAATAATTGATTTTTGTAAAAAGAATGATCTTATGGTTGGAAGCACCTTTTCAAACCTGAAAGACTGCGAGCCGCCGCATAGGCGTGGGCAAGGGGTGTCAGGACACCAGCCGTGTAAAGGAGTAAAGGAGAATTTTATGCGTAGATGAAAAGGTTAAGTGTATATCGGGAGTATTTTGAGTGGATCTCAGTTTTTATTATGATCACTTATTGTGTGTGGAAAGAACAACATTTTGTTCCTCTCCGTCCGGCAATGCATCTCTCTTATTTTATCTTTCCTGTCGGACCTAGAGACGTAGAGCGGCGAATAAATTATATTCCCTACGTCACAATGAAAAGCACCTGTTCTGAATTTCTCAAGCTATATAAGCCTCCGAGTCTCTTGCGGTTTCCAATCTAATTCCTCTAAAAGCAGTGAAACACTTTTACTCATCCGTAGCATTTTTTAACTAAGCGCACTGATTTTCTTTGTGCTTTAATAATTTTACGAATTAATCTTTCTGTCCAGGGTCCCAAATACCCGTGACGTACTCCAGATTTGGCCTAACCAGAGAAAGGTAGCACCTCTCTTTCACTTTCTCATCCGAGGATCTTCCTAAGCCTAAGACTGTGCCGCATATGTTAAACATGTGCGTTCTCCACGAAAGTTCTGAAGTTAGGTAATTTCCAGATATGTTACTTCGTCTGATGACTTTATGTTTACTCCACCCACAGTCTAGAAACGGCGTTGGTGTGATTATTTCCGCAAGAAGTGTACTGCAGTGCCTTTACTAGGATTTAGTTTAAGCCCTCACTCCAGGAACCATGATCTAACATTGTTTAAGTCCGATGATATAACTTAGTTTAAGTTTACTGCTAGCTCAAGAACTTTGGTCACTTATATAAACGATGAATAAAAGGGGGTCGATCACGCATCCTTGTCGGACACCGGATGTCACTCTAACCACATCAGAGAAAATGCCGTGGATAGCAACTTTTTGCTTAAGATCACTTAGAAAGTCAAGTATCCAATTCACATTTTTTATTTAACACGCAAGACTATAATTGAAATATATGTTTTTTGTGAGAACATAGTGAAATTCTTTCTTGAAATCAAGGAATAACGCGTCAACTGTTTTTGTTATAATATTGCTAACAATAATGTGTTCGAGAATCATGCATAAAAGCGATTATAAAGATAAAGGCCGGGTTCTGGGTCATGTCTGTTTTCTTATTAAATATTTGGAGTGATCTAGTTATTTTCCAGTCTTGGGGCACTTTTCCTTCGGATAATAACTTACAAAATATGATTTATAGGAATGGTGTGATCTGGGACTTTTTACTTTTAATTGAACGTAGTTGTAGAATAGCTGCAGCAAAAATAAAATTCTTGAGGAGAATAACAAATACGACCAATGGAAACCTAGAAAGAAACTCAGGAATTAAAGGGAAACTCCAAGAGGAGCCCTTCATGGAGAAAATAGAAAAAAACCAGCTAGGATGGTATGAACACCTAAGTAGAAAGGACATAATAAAATCCCCGTGAAAGTACTGGAGGCTAAACCAGAAGGAAGAAGACATATGGGTAGGCCTAGAGAGACATGGATGGAAACAATATGAAAGCATGGAAAGAGAAGAAGTAAGACCGAGAGGGAGATAAATATACTGATTAAGGACCGCAAGAGGTGGAAGTAGTTTGTAGATGCCCCGACGCCAAAGGTGTAAGGGAAAGGAAGAAGAAGAATTATATTAAGATTTTATCAATTGCCAGCACTCACTATGGAAACCCTGAAGCGAGGAGGAGGACAGAGAACTACCGAGTATTAACGGTGCACTAAAATGGCTTTGTGAGCCTCAGCAAAGTTAAAACTATTTTTAATTTATGTAAATATATTAAATTTTATGCATCACAATTTTATTTGCACTGCTTAAAAATACCACTTTCAATGAAAGCATGCTTTACCTATTACCTATAGAAATAACTTCAGATTCAATACATGCAGATTATTCGACGAATTTCTTTTCAATTCATCCTTTTTAAACCAAACAAGACAACCGCAGAGCAATTTCCATTGCATTAACGCATTTTGACTTCAATTAATGCAGTTATTTGTCAATAACTTAATACACATAGACGAGCAGGTTCCTATATTTTATTTTCATAACATTACAAGGTATTGCTTGCTTTTTATAAACTCTTTTGCAACAATGGCATTTATAGAAGATAAATAGAACTAAAAAGAGATTCTTGTTAGTCACCCGGAAATGATGAGTTTGAGAATTAAATCAATTTACGATGTAATTTGAAGTCCTAAAATGAAAGCGATAATATACATTACAATCACAAATAATTCATAGATGAAAATGAAAAATATTTAGACACCTTAATAAATATACATTTAATTACTGCAACTACACGGCAGTTTCCTAACATATAAAAGTAAAACATGGCACAGAAAAAATGAATAATGGTGCGGGAATACAAAATGATGAAATTTATAAATCTACGTGGGAAATACAGAGTAAGGCAGCTGGAAAATATCCCTGAGAAAATGTGATTAAAAATGTAAATGAATGCTAGCTTTTTCAGGCTCATCCATTGAGTCGTTGAGTAAATAACTTGGCTATAAAAGTCAATAGAAACTAATCTCCTAACAATATAAAATAAAAAGTAGAAAACGGGGGCAAGGAGAATTTAAATTTTTTTCTCTACCAGCAAAGGTAGGGATTATCATGAACATTGTGAGGATGAGAGAGGCTAAGGCACAGTTCTAGGAATGGGACAGTTAAATATAGAAAACATGCAGTATTAAGCTAGGGGTATTACTTATGTTGGTTTCGTTAAATTCAAGAAGGACTTTGACAAGCTCAAGAATGTGGAGATCTTTAGTGTGTTCAAAATCTTCGAGAATGGATAGGTACAGATTTTCATGTGCTGACTAGTCGCAACGCCTTTTTAGCAACTCTGAAATGTATAAAGGAATTTTGAAACATCGGCAAATCAATGGCTTACAATATCCAAAATGCTTGATTGTGTTGTATTATATTAAATATTGTGTTAAAACATAAACCCGTAAATTTTCCGATATCCGCATAATTACTTATGATCCAGCAATTCACCATGAGTTAAAAGCCAATTTTCCAATAAGAGTTCCCCTGCAATTCTATTAAACATAAGTATATCCAAGGATCTTCATAAAATAATTCTCATAAGATTGTTTAAACAAATGTGCTGTCATTTCCCAATTGATTGTCACTCTAAGTTGGTTAAAGCAACAACATTATCCAAAGCATACAAATTCATTATAAGTACCTTGAAATACGTTTATTTTTCTTAAAAGGGATTACCTATTGCAGCAACTATGTCCTTCAAGGCCATAGTCCAGGTGGCCAATGTAATAACAAGTGCAAAAACCGAACAGTAAAAAATGAATCTAAATTGCGCTTTAAAAATCATTTTAATCAATATAACACTTTACTTAATACTTATCATTTTAATGATATACTATCCATAAAAATCAACGAGTTCGCATTTTCGAGTCCGATATTGGTCGATGCTCAACTTCTAGTTACATAGAAATCGGGCGTGAAAACTGAAATATCGTAATTTAATGTTTCATCACATTTAAATGACCCAGGAGTTGACTGAGGAGAGATGACTCACCGAGGAATAGCATGCTACCAAAGGACTCTCAACTATTCCCCCTAAGTGTTAAAACAGAAAATAAATTTAGCAGGAAGTATTAATCAATATAATAATGATTACAAAATGCACGCGGATATTTACTTCGCCTGTTTAATGTTATAACTTCAAGTGTTTGATAAAATCATAAATCCACGTTAAATGAAAAAACAATTATACCTACGTCAACGAAACCAAATTTAACCAAATTAACATTTTTATTTATTTCCGGGTATTTTTAAAATTAAATTTTTGAGATGGAATTGTTGTTATATAATTATAAAAATAGCATAATAATGTTACAGATTTATCCATATGCAATAATTAAGAAGGATTAAATCTGCAGGACCATCATTTTCTCAAAAGAAAAAAAAATATCTCTGAGATCACGTGGTGTGTGACGGAGCATAAGTCACGTCTCTTGGCTCCCTCCGTTTCCCTGAGCAACGCTCTATAAAGCAGTGTTTTAAGCTCTCTCACGACAAAGAGAGCGCGAATAAAAAATAATTCTCGCGATATAAAACCAGCATTTGGGAAGGTTCAGCGAAAATGAGCCATAAAGGAGATAAAAGGTAACGTAGTACCCTGCAGAGCCTGCGTCGAAGGCCAGTGAACCGAAAAGACAATGATTAAAAATTAAATAATTCTAAGGAAACTAGAGCGTGCCATCAAACAGCTTTTTCTTAACGGATATCATGGGAAAACCTGCTTCTCCCACTAAATAATAACCAACCTATTCTTCAATACCTGCAGCCATATAAAAATGAGCAAAATCTTAATTATGTTTCCTTTATTTAATTTATTTTTTATTTTCGCTATGAATGGTGGAAATAATGCGCAGTTTCTTCTGGCTTTTTAGCAGAACAATAAATAATGAATTATAGGAATTTGTGCTACAAAAACATGTTTTACCACATTTTTACTCTCGATTTATCAAATTACTTATTTTTGATGCAATCTATAAGAAAGTCATTTAACTCAATCATGTAAAGACGGTAACTATGAACTACGCTTCTGCATAATAATTTACGTACAAGGCCCCTCAAGGCACTGAAGATCTAATTCGATATGTCATGTTAACTATGTACGATACAGCAAACGATTATTTCTGAACTTGAGGATTACAAATTGCTGTCGTGGGCCAAGATTTTCAGTTCATGAATTAATTCAATATTTTTTCAAATTGTTCGATAACACGAGGACTAATCATGAGGTTTATAACACAAATAAAAGGAACGCTGATTGATAATCTGATACGGAATAAATATCAAATTCTAGAAAATAAATGGCTTAAAGCACATACCTTCTGCAAAAATATTCGAACGATAATTTAAATAGTACAGAAGATAGGTGGCACGCACTATTAATCGAGATGAGTTCTAAAGTGATATTTTTTTCATTGTAGAGGGGCATTTACGAACATTGAGAGTTGACGTGTAAAAGCAATTATAAATCTAATGACGATCACTCATTATGTGTATTCAAACTAATTAAAACACTGCTCCGGGAAAACGTCAGATACAGGTGCGTACACCATATTTCAATCAATATGTTAATATTTTTAAATGAGGGTATATTCATTTTTTAAATCGTCACGGGACAATGATTAAAACTGCACACTTACTAAGGACTCCTACAAAAATGCGACCTAAGAAGGCAGGAGATATAAGCAACACGAAATCTATTTTAGGTGATATTCCTAATTTATTTCGACCCGCAATGACAATTTGATTAAATTACGTTTGATTAGAAGCTAAACGTCACAGTACATTGATAGGCTCCGATATTTGACGTTTAAAGAAAACAAAAGCCATATGTTCACGCTACCACAAGAGTTCCATTCCGAGAATTAAGAAGAGAATCAGATTCAACGGCCGATTTTTTAACCGCAGGGCGGCCGTAAGGTGTTGATGAAAATCAACAGAAAAATAATATCACATACAATAAAGATGGAAAGTTCAAAATAACACTTCATTGATGCCAGATCCCAATAGGACAAGTATCAACAATAGGTGGTTAAAAATTACAACATATTACTCAATCAGCATTGGAATTGAGGTAAACCAGCCATTTTTCCAGGATAATCAAACTTAAAGTGTTCTCAGGAAATTGAATTTCAGTTAAATCTTGCGAGTAACTTGGAGTACGATCCAGTGAATGCTTCAAACGTTCCGTAGCGTTTGTAGCGAGCTTCCGAGCGTTGGGCCGGAGCGTCACGGCAGTGGTCATGAAGTCACAAACAGGGTCATTTATATTCACTTCCTTTAAAACGAGGGCAGACTGTAGCGATCCATGGAAACATGGCGGAATTTCAAAAAGAACAGTTAGGTCCACCTCATGTAATTAGTCCTATGACTATTTAAAATAGTGGTCAGCCTACCAGATAGATATTACAATATGGATGCAAGATGGATATTTTTTATAGTCATATAGTATATTCTGAATCTTGTTTATTGGGATAGATTGCACTTTAATACGTGGTTGATGAGCTCAACGTCCTAAAATGTAAGAAAAAGAGAAATATTATACTCCCATGGCCGTTATCTGCATACGGCCATTGGAGTACAATACTTCTGTTATATATTTATGAATTAAATTATTATTTCGTTTTTAATATTTCATATTTATGATATTTGTCGTGCTCTTAATTTGTTAACGTAAACTTTCACGTGTTTTGTCTTTGCACGGTCATTGTAGTAAAATATTTTTCGTGTTTTTAATTACACCATTGCATTAATTAGTAGTTAATAATAATAAAACAAATGGTTGATCAACAGGAAATGGAATTCGTATAATTTATCTGATTTTTATATGGTTATATAGCAGTTTAAAGGGAAAGTTAGCCTTTCAGTCTTTTTTAGTCAGCACTGTGTAAGCACAGGTTTTCGTGTGTAAATAATTACCGTAATTCATGAACAGGCTGAGTGACAGTCGAATTATTGCAGACCAATAATATTCTTTCAATATTTTCACACGAATAAAGTCTTTTCTCAATCATTACGAGCCATAGTTTCAGGTTGATTCTCTACCAGGTACGAATATTTCCGGCACGATTATCAAAATGTTATTGCAGCAAACCACAGTCAGAAAATTATTACATTATAAGCTAACTTCAGGAAATTCAAAAAACAGTGCATGGTTTTAACCTAATTTATAATTAGTTTAAAAATTATTTGAGCACAAGTTGTAAATAGATAACCTATAAATAAATTAACGCATAAATAGATAATAAAGGTATGGCTTACATTTCAAAAAGTTGAGTTCCAATGGCCAGATTTAATACAGTGCCTCCCCGATTTTCTCTACACATTATCATTAAAGCGTAGCGCTCCGTAGCGTCCAACACCGTGCGACATGTGTCATGCCGCACCTTTCACCTGCTACTTTGTCAACATAATAGTGGAGCATGGTCTTGCAATAAGAGTTGTACGATCACGATTTTTCTGCCTAGCTTCATGTGACAAGAGCAAAGCAGATGCAGGATGCGGCATCACCTGCCTTATAACCTGGTAGGCTTGATGCGCTTTTATGACCGCAACTGGGACGAACAAAAGTGCAGCTTACAGATTTTTACTATAACATTCAGGTTTCGGCAGAATATTTGCATTATTTTCACTTTCATACATGAATAAACGTTATTTACGGGGTCAATGTTAAGGAAATAGGGGAAGACTGGACAAGGAATGACTATAATCGAGCATCGGCCTTCTGATAAAGATTTACGCATTTTAACTACACAAAGAAACGCAATGGTTATTTTTTTCTTCTGCGTTAATATCGCAAGAACGCCAACATTAATCACATTCCTTTTCAAAAGAAAACTTAAATTTACACGGGTGACGGAAACAGTGGATTTCTACGTTTTACAACTATGTCAATGATCCAACGGATCAATTTACCTCAACTATCAAACCCCTCCTTCAAGTAACCAACTAACCAACCACTCGGTTAACAGCAATTGGGAATGAGACAAACGTTACATTCCGCCAACGTTCAATATTTCAAATCAAAATAAATCACCTCTAAAGGATAATCGGGACTCGGTTTTAAAGACAAGCATAAAAGGCGACTCCGCTCTCGCTCTCTTAACAATCCCAAAAACGTTTATTCGACTTCCCCTTAAAATCGTGGAGGATTTTACAGATAAATTCAAATGTTGAAGGTTTAATTTGAAGGAAGGTTGTCAGAATAGTAAAACGAGGTTTGTTACTTCCACAGTTTATTTTAGAATTCACAACTGGTTTCGGCAATTACGACATCTTCAGCTGCATTGAGGCATACACACAAGTTAGCCTCGCACAAAATTTAGCCTCTATGTTAAATACCATTTGCCGTAATATCTCTTCATATTCCCCTATTTACGATAACAAATTACAAAGAATTGTCAAGAACTCTTACCTACAATGCAAAACTGATGTCATTTAGTGCGACAAATCAATTTATTTGTGTGCCTGTTGACGAAGCTCTGAGAGCAGCGGAAAACTTAGATACTTCTGAGGCAGTCATCAAACCTTTAACTTAAAAGCATTTGTGTACACGTCATAACTACTTTTTATTCAATTGACGAATATAAAATAATGACTAGCTATTTCCCTTCTTTCAGCAAATATTATTATGGATAACATATTCAACTAAAAAAATTATTATTTTACAATGTTTTACCCTGGTACAGGTATTTAGATGATATTTTATGTCTATGGACTGGTAGAAAGCGACAATTTGCGATTGTTTTTTATTATATTCGAACATCCTTTACCAAATATAAAATTTTCCACTGAAATCGGATGACCGACCTTAAATTATCTACACCTAAATATTTCCATTCAAAACAAATGACACCGTTTCCAGAAAGTTTTCCATTTACAGAAAGCCCACTCATACATATGCAATCATGCCTAAAGCCCTGGTTACACGATACATTGACATGTACAAGTCAATGTGTGAATGTATGAACGCGAGAATAAACGAGAAAATTCACCGTGTAAACACACCAAAATGTACGAACGCATGAACTCGTGAACAGAAAAAAGAACCTGATCTAATTTGGTTCATGCATTCGTACATGTTGCGCTCGTGCTTCAGTGACACCTGGTGGTAGATAACGGAAATAATGTTTTCTGCTCGTATGGTGTTTGTATACTTCTAAATTTTGGTTTGTTTACGTTTGATTCAGCTATTAGTATTAATTTTGACCTATGTTCCATTAGGGTTTCGCTCTACTATTTGAACTAGGCACTGTTAGCACTTCCTGGAATACCTGTGCGCTACGTTTATTGACCTCTCGCTCTCGTTAAACCTCTCCTGTTATAGACTATTTCCCGTCGCTTGGACTACCCTCCTACGCATTCCGTCGGAATTAGTAGAATACAGGTTCAAATGTATTAATTAGAAGAGAATTTCTTGTATTTCACGTACTTATATATTTCTTTTCAGAGCTAAACGCTTTCTCAACAAGGTCATGAATGCCGGGAGGGCTATTCCAGTACCAGTACAGTGAATTTACAAAATGCCTTGTTTGTGCAGTAAATATTTGAGAAGCTCACGCCACGAATGTGTGATTGGCCGTTAATTACTTAGTCTTTTACTTAGAGCTGTGCCTCACTCAAGGATATCGGTACAGCAGCTTTGCGGGTGGTGTAATCCTCCGCCACAGTACCGGAAAAAGCCTCCTAACATAGCTGCTGGCAAATGGGCCCCACATATTTAAAGCAATGTTTTTCGGCGAGTGTTGGGCATTGCTTTGGTGAGTTTGGTGAGTGGTGGTTTTCAACCGTGGTTTTCTGTCTGCCCTTTATACTTCTCTGTACTCCCCGGGCCTATTAGCACGTCTCAACTTAACAAAAATTTATGCTTGTACGACTCTCACATAGTTATATTTTATCGGGTACTTAGTTCACTGGCATAGCATCCAAGAAACAGCTTAGTGCTCGAAACTGGATCAGCTGTTTTTATATACGTCCAATTCTACATGAAAAACTTAAGTAAGTAGGAACCGGAGAGATAATTAAAGATTAACTTCGTGTACATGAGGTAACGACATCCATTTAAGAGCAAGTTTTTACACTTGTTTCCAATACTACTACCGACTTCCTTTCCCAAACATGGCGAGAATAACTTAATCTATGTTTTTACGATCCATTATGTTACTACCCATGATAGTTTGAGTTTATTCATGAATTGCATTCAATACATATCTACTCACAAGCGTTCTTATTGATCCTGTATAAAAAGGGTTTTTATCGCACTTTTTCTCAACGGGAAATACTTCACGTATCATACAGCTAACATTTAAATAAGATTTTGATCCAATTTATTCGTTCTACTACAGTTATTTGATTTTCGAGGTAACAAATATACCTCACCTTAACTACAATATAATTCCCGAAGTGTATAAAAAGGGACTTTGCAAGTCCATTTGAGTATCTTTCATCTGAGGAACTACCACTCGGGAAAACAAATGCGGAATTTGCGATAGTTACCGCTGAAAATCGGAATCTGAATTTTAAATATTAAGTATATGTAATTATAACATGCTTTATAGTAGGTAGTCTATAGGTAAGTTGACTTTATGAACGCTTGAATGGTTTGAATGTTGCGCTTAGTAAAGCGAAAAACAACATCAATCGCAAATGCGTACCCTGAAAATTGTGCGAATGCATTTGCGGTTTCATGTACCGTGTAACCACTGATTCATCCATTCGTTCACGCAAATGTACATGAATCCGTTCACGCAAATGTATATGAAACCATTCACGTGAATGAACATGAACTCGTACGTATTAATGTCTTGTGTAACCAGGGCTTAACAGTTCGTGTCACCCCCACTCCCATAAGATTGCATTTTTTTATTCTATGATCCATCGCCTCATTGATTTACCATTATCTAGGATTGCCATAATTATCTTCCATAACACTGGGACAAAGGTATAAGGTTAATTTATTATGATTTGTACTTGATTAGTGATGGTACAGTGTCAACACAATACACGTCAGTATTATAATAGACTACTTAAGAGCTTAATGTACAATTCACACTTTTGCTAAGCAACGTTTATGTATTTCGATTGTTGGCACATTTTTTAAGAATTTCACACACTTTAACTTTATGGGCATTAGATTTTCTTGTACTAAGCATGCTTCTCAGAAGATTTTAACAATATCTAGATACTTCAACATTTTGCTACTTGTATTTAGTTTATAAAATTCACTACAACTGATGTTAGACAAATTGTATTGAATATCAATAATTGCCCTTATTTTTTCAAAAACTTAATCCACTCCTACCTTCACAACGGTAAGTGTCCATTTAAGAGAATACCCTCTCTACATATGCATTATGTCCAGGGAGACAAAAGTAAAACTGGACAATTTTTAAGAGCTCAAAATACTGTTCTTCTGAAACACAACTTTTAAAGTACTTACTAAAAATGTGGTGTCTACACATAGGTGTAATTATTTTGAATGCTTTTATGATTGTCAAACTGGGTGCAATTTAAAAACGCTAGCCATGGAGCACCTGACTTGCATTAAGTATAACGACGAGTCATCGGCCTTCTCCAGACATGTATTGGAGCTGGGCTATCGGCATAATTTCAACCCGGAAGTTCTCTACTGCACCTAGAAAGGCAAGACGTTGGATGCAAACGAGCAAGATGTGATCTGTCTTCAAATGAATTTCAGCCTCCATTTGAATGACATAAGCCTTCTCAATCCCTTCCCCATGCTACTAGTCAACTTGCCTCCCCCCATTCCCTAAAAACATAATGACACGCCGTCTGGTAACTAGATAAAATCAACCTGACTTTTTCGCAATCTTCATTTATTCAGTCTCATCCCTACGTTTATCAACCCAACATCTCCACCCTACGTTTTAACCCACGTCATTTCTCCTCAGATCTTTATATAGTTCCGAAAAACTGGTATGCTTCAAATAACCTAAATATGGCATAGCTGCAAGAACCGGATTTATATTCTGAAATAAACTATGGATATAACAAAGTTCGTTTAATATCCTTGACCATACCGGTCATTTTGAAATTTCGAATATAAAATTGAAAAAAGCGCGCCAATTAGGATCATTCATTTAAAAGGATACTCAATGAATTACAACTAAACCGCATACCATCCGCTGGCATGTGATATCGCTAAGGATTACCTTGATCCGGTAGGATTAGAACACGTTCAATTTTTCAAGCTATCTGGCAGCAAAGTTGTGCGCATTTCCGCCGCCATTTGTTTGTGACTAGAGAAATCAGAAAAATAAAACGATATGAAGAGCCATATTTTGTTAACGACACTTTGAATATTGTTCCGACTAATCAGTGAGTATAAAAAACGGTATTTTTATTTGTGCGTTGTTATATAAATCCTGATAATGTGTACAGTCGCCGCATAAAGTCTGGCGATATCGGCAACATAGTCCCTTTAATTCACTAGCCCCCCAGTGAGGTTCCGATTCACGACTACTCTGGCCACTTTCTCACCTCCTTCCCACCCCCCCTCCTCTCAATCTCCCCTCCCCACTCCTCACTTTTGAAACACTGGAGCCACTCAAAATCGTAGTTTCGCTTATTCATCGCTTTTGTTGATGTCGCCAGACTTTATGTGGCAACTGTACAGGTACATCATCAATGAGTATACTTCCCGTTACTTCTCCAGAAAGGGAGCTTTCAGACTGCTGGGGTTTCATCGTCACGTTAAAATATTAGTTCTTTGTTGGCAATCTATGTGTGTACACGTTTCATTATTTGCATAAAATGGCAGAACTAGAAGCTTGGCACAGGTCACATCTCTCATCTCTCCTTAAGAAATGAAAGAAGTGTTGACCTCTCCTAATGAAATGAATGTAACAATATCACAATGCAACCTATAACTTTTGTAGCAATGAATCATATGTCTTTGGTGTGGTAATTCAATAAACTAGGTAAATAAAAGGTAAAAAAAAATAAAATGAACTTCATAAAATTAATTTGAGAATTAAAACAAAGTAAAATTGGGCACTAATGAGGTTGACAGCATGTACAAAAATAAAAAACATAGTTTTTAAAACTATAAAATAATACATGGAACAGAGATTGGATGAATTCGTTTCATTCATAGATATGTATCTATGTATTTTTCATTTATATACTCAAAATTAAGATTTTATAAATATGAAAAGGCTTTAAAACCGTCGTTTTATTGGCAAGCCACCTTTCGCAATTCAACCTTTCGCATGCCATAGATTGCCAATTAATATAAAAATAGATTCAAGAAATTATGTTTTCACGAATAGCCGGTCAAAATATTAATTGATAGAGCAAATGATTACTTTCAAATTAATGTCGGTGATGTCGGAACCAAAACAATCGAAGCAGACTGTCCTGAAATAGAGAATTTTCAAAGGAGCAGCAATGTATGCGTCATGAAATGACCATTCGTCTTTGATTTCAGTCACTTCTCGAGCATCGAAGTTTCGTAGTATATTTGTTATCATGATAATCGAAGAGGATGTCATACACCTTCATCGGCGGGCTGTCGTACAGGCAGAGCCTTCCACTCCGGCCTTTTTTCCGCTAGAGCCCTCCACTCCGTCCGAATTATTTCCCTTCTACAGTTTCCGTCGTTTATTTGCGAAACCCTCACGTGTTTTGGTAATTTTTTATTAGCTCTTTCGAAAATTATCTACTCTCCTTAAAATATGCGCATGAAGCATCCTGTTCTAAGGCTCTGAAACTTGACTATGGTGAGAATATGAGCGTAAAAAAGATCGGAAAGCTCCAGGGAGTTCTTGGTCATCCTGACTCGCAGGTTATAGTTATAGTTCGTCCTGATCCTTTAAAATGGCACAAGTCAACGATAGGGGTTAAGTGAATCAAGAGTAAAAGGGGAAAATGATGATTTTAATTTATTAAATGTTAAGCTACACTAGAATTTAATGCTTACATATCTTCGTCATCTTGAACTCTCATCAAAAGTATCTGGTATCCTCCCATCTACATGCGCAGAACTACCAGATAAACCGTTTTACTAGCAATAGGGGATTTACGTATGCGCCGTTGAAAGTGAGAATAGTGTACGTAAAAAATATCTCTTTTAGAAAAATGAGGTTGAGAAATGCTTCTGCGCTCCTGACGACTATCGAAAAACTAGATTATAGCATTCTTTCTCTCAATGGCTTACATACCGTATTTCTCCGAATATAAGCCTCACTTTTTCCGAATATAAGACCCCAAAATCGGGGTGAAGCTTGTATTCGAGGTCCGGCTTAAATTCGAGAACTTTCTTAAAAAATCGTAAAAATGACCGATTTGAGCAAACCTGTCATTCGGATTCACGAGGACGCCAGGTTAACTCGCCTAAGCCACGGGGAAATTAAGAAATAACGCTGAAAAAGGTCAAATTGGTGCACAATTCATCCATATATTAAAGGATAATATAGGTAACATTGTGTCACAGTTACATAGGTAATGTAAAAACAGATATAAGGTTCTAATGCTTAAGGCTGTAGGTAGTACGGGATGCACTGAAAAGGGTGCGGCTTAAATTCGCAAATTAACTTATTTCCCTGTTTGAGATCCCAAAAACGGGGTACGGCTTATATTCGGAGAAATACGGTAGATCTATTGCGAAATTCTTACGTATTTTGGTATTTCCACTGATATTTTCGATATTGATTTTCTTCTCGGACTATTCTAATGGCCCTTTAGCCCCTGTGATCCTGAAAAATCTCTCTTGGCTAGTTATCAGGTACACAATGGGCCAAAGTAACAGAAATGGTCATTGATAAAACCAACCAAGGAGGGCTCAAACCCGCGAACCCAGGATTAGGAAGCATGGGCTTTACCCCGCCGCCACTGAGGCCGGCATGACCCTAAAAATGAAATACCTGCAGTGTCGGCCGAGGGCGTGCGTGCTGGGAAAAGCCACATGCGGCTGGTTGTAGGGGCTGTTAGTCTACGACATAAGAGGTACGAAAATCGGAAAATATTACGAACTTCCCTCACGTATTTCGATCAAAACTGAACTTAATTGATGTATCGTAAAAATTACGGAAAACTTAAATAAAAAGTATAGCAAAATACTTTCAAAATTAAAAAACTTATTCTATCCAAATAGTTACAAACGTAAAAAATACATCACAAAAAATATCAAAACAAATCTTATACGTGTGAAGCTAAATGTATCAGCAGTCTTGCTCAAAATTACTTTAAAAAGCTAGACTTCCACAAATAATTCATAATAATTCAGTGTAAACACTAAAAAAAATTCTTTATATATTTTTAACTAATGTATACTGTGTGTGTAAGAGAATTGGCAGGATAAATATGATCTTTTTATGCGTTATGGAGCTAGTGCTGGCTTTACTGCTTCACGTTCTGCAGGCTATTTATTTGGAGTTGCGATTGCACAATTATTATGGTACGCAGTAACGCGCACGAGGGGGAAGATATGCCTACACACCAAAGACGGTGAAATTCGCCACGTAAACAATTGCTCGACATGACTGGGATTCGGACCCGGTTCTCAGGTTGGGTTTCATGCACGACCACGTCTCCTGTGCTACAATGTAGACTGGGAACGAGAACAATTTGTTCGTATAAACCCCCACTGAAATTCGCCTTGGATTCGCTGGTGTAACTGGCTAACACACCTGACCGGATATTGGGAGATGTTTCTTCGGCAATTGGGAGACTACGGCAAGTCAAATGATTTGTTCATGGCGAATTTCGCCGTCTTTTTTGTATCGTTTTTGGAGGAACGGTCGCTTCACTTTGCAGGATATAATAAAGGGTATCGCTAATGAGAACCGTTGACAAAATTTGACACAAATCTGTACATAAACAAATATCGCTCTAACCAACTTAAAGCGCGCATGGGGCACCCACTTGCTGGCCCCCGTACCTACCCTTTGCAAAAAAAACCACTTCCAACTTCCCCTCCGAGAACGCCCACAAGCGATTTCACTCCCACCCATCTTCACCCCCCATATCCCGCCCTCCCCTCTCCTCCTCTCCCTATAGTTCTCCCTCCCCGGGAGTTATCTCCTCCCAACCCTCCCAGGCCCTTTCCGCATCCTTCCCTTCCTCGCGTCCAAAGGGAGAGAGACGACGATCGATGCCCCACCCCGGAGGGAGGGGTTGACTGCGGCGGCCCGCCGCCGTGGTGGTGGCGGCGGCATTTCGGGGCCATCCCCGGCGATGCCAGAAAAGGGGTGTCGAGAGACACGGAAAAATACGAAGGTTCTGCCCCTCGCGAGATAAATGGGGAGGACCAACTGCGAAGGAGAAAGAGAGGAGAGGAGACTGAGGGAGTTAGAAGATTGCAAAGACAAACGCATGGTAGTAAATAATATACTTTAGGTCATACTTGGCCAGTATACTATTCAGTGATTTGGAATGAATGAATTTTATTTTTTTTGTTTCATGCGAAATAATAAACGAACGAGTTTTGCGAAGTACTGGAGAGGAAAAAAGCTTAATGAAAACTCTGAGGGGAGATCAAATTATTTGACATATTGGGAGACCCAATATAATAATGAAAATAATAGAATGTGGAATGAATCGGAAATTTTTAAGAGAGAGGCTAATAATGGAATACATCGAGCATATTATGAAGGACGCCAAAGCAAAAACTTCTTTAGGAATGAAGTGGCTGGCAGGTACGAGAGAGAATTGGATAGCTATGGATAACAAACCAATCTTTGGATTAATGACTGCTGACAATGTAATAAAAATCTGACAAGTTACGTTTTTGTTTAACACATTGAACTCTCAAAACTACAAACATCACTTAAACCAAACGTAGTCGAAATATTTTGCGCAGCAATAATAATCAATATTGAATATAATATATGCTGTATTGTTACAAAATAATTTAAAATGTTTGCGAAAAACGTTTGCATGAAACATTTGTGTGATAATGGTTGATTAGACTTGCTAATGTATTAGTAGACTTGAGCACGTTAAAATGATTTTTTATTATTTTTTTCTTTCAATTTCAACTAATTCAAAGTTTTATTTGTAGCTATTATTCCTCTTATACATATTTTTGTAATGTCATTAAAAATTAACTAATGGCTAAGAATAAGTAATGAACGATATAATTATTATTATAAACATAACAAGAGAACTAGCAGGATAATTGATTATTGTTTTCGGAGGTGGCCGGCAGCTAAGGTCATAATCACCAACATTGAAATGCTATTAAGGGGAAATTTAATTTGGGGTTAGACTCTTAAACTGATATTTTCCTCTTACTCATCACCCTTTTCAAGTGGGAGAAAATGATATGGACTCTGTACAAATCAATAGAAAACAATAGACAAAGATGTAATAAAGATAAATAAGTAATTTTAACAAGTTTAAAAAAAAGTTGAGACTAGTTTTAAACTTTATCAGAGCAAAAAAAGTGTTTCCACAGCAAATTTATTACTTTTATTCCGATCTAAGCTCCATATCTGTTGAGATAGATTATTTTTATTCGTTTGATGCAGATTTGAAAATATTATTTTATACTTACATATCAATTTCCATAGATAAAGGATTCGTTGCGAAAGATTTTATGCATTAGTTCACATTTAGTTAGCAGGATGGGATTTTCGTAGAGGGCCGTTGCCAAACTTACGCTTCTTCCTATGACCTCAAAACCACGTTGGCAACTAATTCAAGCACTATGTCACATTTAAGGTGGTTGGAGCGATTTTAGGTTACGTACGGATGCGTGAAATTTATTAGTAATATCCGTAGATAAGGGGTGAAAAAAACGCATATTACCGACTTGGTTTCTTGGCATTTCAATGCTATTGTAACACGTAGCCTTTCCAACGGATACATCATATAGGGTACCCTATTTAAAGTGATTGCAAAGAAAGCATCTTGCCGAGTAAAAGAACGTATTTAGATATAATTTGCGCTTAAGTTACGAATTCTGAGCCGAAAACCCAAGTCTAATAAATAAATTATTTAAGATGAATCTTTTATACATAAATCTTGCAGAATTCACATTACTGCGTGTTTAGTGATTTCCACCGCCTAAACAGATTTACTTAAGTGAAATGTGGTCCAAGAATGTTTTTCCGACACTTGAAAAATTATAAAAATGTGCAATCAATGAATCACGAATACCACTCCCGCAATCATAAAGTTTCTTTGGGGAGTAATATTTCGCTACATATCGAAATACTTCTAGATGTGTAGCGATATACTAAACAGCATCATGATAACTTCCATTACGATATTGGCAACAAAGCACCTCCAGTCTTAGGGCTAGGTTATGTCTCCAATCGATACGTAAACGGACAACGCCTTAAGTTCTCCGTCACCTTGTCGTCAAGGAGGAATGCATTACCGGAGCATCAACGCCAACTGTTGGTCACTTTTTCCCAACAATGTGCTATTGTGGTATCAAAACATGACGGCAGTTGCGCAGAATGGAATATTATTTTTTCAATGGAAGAGTCCATTTCCTAGCAATTACCTCCGCACGGGGGAGTGATCCAGACTTGTTGTTCATATCATTTCAATGACCTCCCATATGGGTGGCGAACAATTGCAGCGCATTTTGAACCAATTTTGATTGTAAACACTGTCGTGCAACGCGCTTCCCGGCCTATCAAGTTAAATGCGGCAATGGTGGTAGCGTTACCTACCATATACACTCCTCTCCTCGTTGTTTTATAGCAGAACTCGCCCATACGAGCTCATTAATGTAACACTAGGTGCAGGCGTCTATCACTAAGTTTCGCTACTACTATAAATGGTCTCGTTCAACCTTTTACTTACACTTTTTATTTATATTCTCTTCGCATTTTTTTATTCGGGGTCCCTCTTTTCGGATAGAGTAATTAGTTCTGACGTACTCTATTACGATATCTTATCTCATATTGCTTTGAGTTATAACTGCTCACAATATCGTTTGAAATAAACTTTACGATGTATACTACATCAGTACTCCTTTGATTGGGTGCCCATGACGTAGCGTCACGGATAAGTTAGAGTTTGAAAATGTTTTTTCATCGTCCATTAATGGCTCCGAATATCCAAATAAGCGTACAGATATGACATTATACTTGCTAGTGTTTATTATTCGTGCTAGTGTATTGTATTGGAATGTATTGTAAGGGAATAGTGTCTAGTATTATGTCGCTAGCGATCAAATCTGAAGACATACCTTTCTTTCTATCATACTGAGCCACAGCTAACCTGCGAACATGGCCCGTCCAGACAAGCGCTGCTTTCATGCGAGAAGTTAGCATTTATTCCGGAGCTTCTGAGCCGCTAATTAAACTTTTAAGCGAGTGATGGTTTTCTCTCCACGCAAATAGATGTTTAATAGTTTAAAATTTAAAACATTAGACTCTCCAGTATTTCGAAAATAAAGCCGTATCTGGATTCCATATTAAGTGTGTAACATATTTGACGTATTTTACCTGTTTAAAAATCCTGTGGAATAAAAATAGAGGAAATATGTCAAGCGAAAAATATTCTTAGAATCAGTCGTGACATATGGGTCAGAGGTATGAGTCAAAGATTTAAAAAGATGTCTTCGAAAACTCTTCCAGAAGAAATGACTCAAGGGGAGGAGATGACTTGGCTAAATATAACACGTTCATGTTATAAACGAGCACATTATGTTAAAACAGGGGAGAAGAAAAAAAACATTTAGATAACTACATTAACCGAAAAACGACTAAAAAAGACTGAGAATCTAAGGCAAATAGCTGAAGAAAGGATACCTTTAAACAATTTTCATTGGACTTCAGTAGAAAAAATAAGACGGGAAAATCATAGAAGTAACGGAAGGAAAATATTGGGACTAAAAAGGAAAGAAAAGAAATGCAACAAATGGATTGGATTAAAAAGGTGAAAAGAGTTCCAGGTACGAGAAGTAGCAATAAGCTGCCATAAGCTATGTGGAATTAAGGCCTCGTTTCGAATACGCCGCAAGCATTTGGGACCCGGCACAGAAAGTGTCACAGAGCTGATAGAAGGACTAGTTTGGGAACCTTTATCGCAGTTTCATTAACTTTAGTTGGATATTGTGTAATGTATGTTGGTGAAAACTCACCCCTGCCACACACCATTGAGATGATGTGCAGGTTTTTCTGCAGATGAAGATAATGAACAGTTTTTTGCTTATACTTTAACAGTCATAGTTTCATTAACTTTAGTAGGATATAGTGCAGTGTATGCTGATGAAAACTCACCCATGCCACACACCCATGAGATTACTGGCACAGTATTATGTAGAGGCATATTTAGATTTTAATAATGAGTTAATTGCCGCAGTTTAGTTGACTTTAGTAGATCAGTGCATGTAGGTAAAAGCCTCATGCCACACACCCTTGAGGGGGCTTACAAATTATTATGTATAAGTATTTTTAGGTTTTTGCTGATGAATAATTAGTCGTAGTTTCATTAACTTTAGCATTTATATATCAGTAGTATGCACTTCTATATGTGTGTAAATCACCCCCTGACACACAAACATAAGACGGCATGCAGGGTGTAATGTAAATGTAGATCGTCTTAATGAAAGAGATATGAGAATACGATCATAAGGTGAGAAGTAGAAGAGAAGAGTAAGAATGAGAAGAAAGTGAGAAAAGGCGTAAGTTGATAAACGGAGGAGAGATGATGTCGAGCAAGACGCTGACGACGTAGATTTTCCAAGCAGAACGAAAACTTTAATTGGATTAGCACTCTTTTCATATTTTGTCTGTGTATTTCCACCGTTGCGCCTTAGAGAAGTGAGAGAGGGATAGAGAGAGATAGACGAACGAGACCCAAATTTTATCCGCAAATGAAACACCTTTCGTCAACTCGTTTCGAAAGCCCTGAGGCGGAATTATTACCTTAATTAATCCATCGCATTTAGCTAAGTAAAAGCCTCAATTGAGCTCGGGCCCACGCTTCGGGACCTCGGATTCCAATCTTCCGAGAGTTTCCTGGCTTTCAAAGGCACAATATAAAAAAAATACTGCCGTATTTATGGGGATTAAGAACACAAGAAAGTCAATACTGTGGAGCGGAAAAGGTGAAGGTTGCAGTGCTTAATATCCACCTTTGGGACTCGAGAATTCGAGATTTGAGAATTTCCCGTACGCCGTGGCATGGAAACAACAGCAAACACTGAGAAATTCGTATGTATTCAAATGCATTCATATTCACCGTGGTGTGGGGGTTAAGTGGAGTTGGCCATTGTACCAATGGCTGTAATATGAGCGATAATAATTCTCCTCAGACAAAAATCAGCAACTGATCAGGATGCTGGAAAACTTGCAAAAGATTTAAAATCTTTGCAATTCTGGTATATTGTGTTACTTCAGCGACACAAGTCGTCTTATAGATCGAAAATTACATCTACATTGCTTTAAATTGTTATTGTGTCTTATTTTAATAAAGAAAGATACAAATGTGGAAAAAAAATATTTAAAGAAATAAGTCTGTCTACCTTTAAAACTTGTTACTCTGATTTTGAATTTATTGTGTTTGAAAGTCGATTAATGTACTACATAAAAATCTAAACTCTATGCATTAACGCAATGATAATGGTGACTTAATTCAGGTCAGGTCAATTAAAATTTAATCTTAAATATAATTTATATACTTGAAGAGGAAGAAAATAATTCAAATAATGTCACTTCCATTCTAAAAATTGGGATGAGATGAGAGCTGGGCCCAATGAAATTGAATAAATTCAATTTAATGAGGCTCATCAGAGACCAGTAATTACTAGCTCATAAATTTCCCAAGAATCAAGTTCACTTATTTTGATACATCAGCTATAACCAAGAATGAACCTGATCCCCCAATTACCGGATTATCTGATACAATATATAAGCCCGCATCACTGTTCTAGTCAGAAGACTAATGACGCGTAATAAATTCGCAGTTGAAGTAAAATTCTCCAACGAATAGTATATGCCTACGTAGGAAGTAAGAAAATTACTCGGATTTCATTATTCAGAACTCTTATAAGCGTAGGATCGTGATGGTGATAGTAGGTGATGGCTAATGAAATGGTTAAGTATTGATAGTCGTATGGTCGCGGGTTTAATTCTCCTCTGGGTGACATTTTCGTTCGGTTCCTGGGGTTCGTATTCGCGAGTATATTTCGTTTTATGATGTAAAATTCCTGATTTATACGCCCAAATGCCATTATTAGTAGCTGTTGAATCTTTCAAGGCAGTATCCTTACATTTTAAAACGATTCGATACTAAATATACTTATAATATAATAATTTCAAGACTTACTTTAAACTTAATAAAATACATAAAAGTTGATATAGAATATCACAACTTAGAATGTTTTCATTAGTAAGATATGAGTACTAATTAAATGTAAATATTGAATCTCATACTATAGAAGGTTTACAATGGTGAAATTGACCCCGTACTATTTCAAAAACGTTTCCGATTTAGATTAACTATCAAAGGAAAAACACTACCATCGAATCCCTAAATTACACGAGCCATTAATGAAAATGAGGTATTCATAAAAAAACCAGGATCACTCATGAAAAATGACTACACGCATGGTGGTGGGATTTGTGGTCTGACAAAGAAATATCCCTCAATTAAAATCGACCCACCATCTTATTGAATGCGGCTCACATCTCTCTGTGCACAAGGATTCGCACGGAGTAATTGAAAGACATAAAATTCCGACCAATTGAATTGGATCCAGATAACTTTCAAATTTTTCACCCTCCTCAAATTAGCCTCTCTCCCTTTTTCCCTCTATCTCTCTTATTGGCACTTCTTTTATTTAAATTTGATGGAAATGGCTTCAATGTTCGAGGGCTTTACGAATATACTTCCTATCCTTCGGTCCAATAAATAAAACTCTTGAGGATTTATGCGCCAGGGGCTGATGTGTCTCTTCAAATATTCACCATCGAATAATCCCGATTGAAGAAGGCATTCAACGAAAAAAAAACCCTCACCCAAATGAAAGGCAAGTTCTTTATTTTGTATTTTGACGATGGCATTCATTTCAATCACGCCTCAATCTAATATGAATGGCGTTCGATTGGTCGATTTATATACAGTTGAAAATATAAACCGTACCTTATAATTTGGAAAAAATCTTCCACGATTTCACATCAGACTAATTTTGAATTCCCAGATAATAACTTTCTAAGAGTGCGCATAAAAATTCATATCACAAAGAGTATCATTTGAATTAATTCTTGTTCATGACCCGTGTTTAGCATGTGCTATTTAGCGTCATTCTGGGTAATGACTAATGATGTAATAGCTAATAACTAACTGATGTTGAATAAAGCTCACCAATTCCGATCAAATGCAGCTGCTCGGAACTTCTCCAGACCCAAAATACATAATTGGAGTAAAAATCGATTCTCTCTCGCTTAAATTTGCGAAAATAAACATGATGATATTGACTTTGCGGTGAAACTGGACGAAAAATCGATTATTAAAATACAAAGATGTTTTGGTGATTGAAAACATTCTGGTAAAGTTAATGATAAGCGATGAATAAAAAAGCAATAAAAATATTGCCATTGCCATCCAAAATTCCACTTGACGCACTCGTTACAAACCTACTTCGCGAGTCAAAACTGATAATGCATCAATATTAAATTTGAATGAAATGACAAAAGAAAGTTTACTTTTCTCATTTAATCATAATAGTCACAGCATGCAGTCATAGCTTGTTCTATCCGCAGATCGGTTGACTCCAGGCCTAATTTTATACTATCCCCAGCTTATTCCTAAATCCCGGCTAGCTATATTCCACTTCATCTCGATGACGTATTTATCCCTCTTTCTTCCTCTTGGGACTCTCCCTTCCACTTCCTCTTATAGTATGTTCATAACCAGTTCATCTTTTTAACCCCTTGTACTCACGTACATGATTTCTAGTGTATCATGGCTCCAAGTTAGCACTCACAAGCGTCTATTGCCCTCTGATTCGTTTTTCCTGAGGCCCAGGTCACCAATCTCTAAACGTAGTTTGACGGAGATATTATTTAAAGTTAAATTCAACTACTTTGGTCTCAGCATAGAGAAGAACATCTCAGCTTTCCAATGATACCATGACCACTTGCCGAACTATTTTTCGAGATTTAAAAAAAAATAAAGAGGGATTTTCCATGCGTCAGAAACTTTATAATGTGCAGTGTTTTCCCTATGTGTTTTCACTATTCATAAAAATAAACTCATGGCAGATAAATACTTACTTTTTTAATAAGTCAAAGGAAACCTTAGCTAGTGAATGGGTTTTCATCGTATGGAGAGGAGCAATCAAGTCATTTGAACCTATAAATAAGCAGATTAATTTCACGGCACCGAACGGGAGACAAATTTAAATGTTTCGAAAGGTGAATTTCTATTAAAAATATTACCTGAGTAGTCACTTGAATAGGAGAGTGAGACAAGGCTGCTGCAGGTTTCCAGCACTATTTAACATCTACAATGAATAATTAATTGAAGAAGACTTAGAAGATGTTATTGGAATGCTGGTTGGAGAAGAAAAGGTGAACATTATGTAATATGCAGATGATCAGGCGGTAATAGCAGAGCAATTACATGAAATTAAAGATAAAATCGAGAGTGTAGGGAAACATTTTGTAATAAAAACATTGAGAAAACTAAAGTAATGAAGGCAGCAAATTAAGAGGAAGGAGTTCCAAAGGTGATTATTGACGTAGAAAGGATAGAAAAAATTTAATAACAAAGTCTAAGTGGACTTTCACACTTGGACTTTTAGCCTCGGGAATCACACGTGTGGAAAAAAAATTACTTTTTAATTAAAAACTTTCCCTGTGGATAGTCACCTGGATCACCGAAATGCATGCATAGGAGTATATTTCCTTTGCTTCTACTGACAATTTAGATTAAACTTTAATTTCATTTAATTGTCAATTGCTTCTCTTCAATTATATGATGCCGGGGAGATATTGATTTATTGTGTCACTAATGAATGCGATTCATTATAAATGCAATAAATTTTCGTGATTTCTTGCTCATGTTCCCGAGTCACGAATATTATTTTACTATCAAATTCATTAATGCTCTTTTCCTGAAATTTACTGCCTCACAATTTCACCACAATCAATTAATATTAGCTTTATCTGAGCATTTTTTTCACTTTTCTTAGTAGTCTGCTTAGGTTTTATTGAAATGCATCAATTTCTGGTAGCTTCAATATCACTCTGAACTTGAAGCAGACGGTTGGCAGTTTTTCTTATTAACCAATTAATTACATGGTCCATAGCTTATAAAATATTTTCCTTCTTCTAGCCTAACGGACGGTATTAGTAGATTTGTATTTACATTCTTTGCCTTCTTGGGACCATCTCATGGAGCGAATACTTATAAAAATGTTAAAGAATAATTTTACACATATCATCGCCATTATTCACATAGGAGTACTGATGAAAAAACCCTGATTTAAAGCAATCTCAATGGCATTGGCTGAAACAAGCTAGTCAAAATAATTTGTGGAAGAGTAATTACTTGGAGTAATCCACTCACTTAAGGCAAAATTCAATCATACGAGCTGAACAATCTATTGAAAACTTAAGAAATTATTTTATTTCAAGAGTCAAAATTTGTGCACTACCAGGAAGCCATAAAATTAAGACACTAAAGAATAGAGCTAATCTGTAAATAGAATCACTTAAGTCTCATAATTCTGTGAGACGTTTGATATTCTCACGTTTTCCAAGCAAAAAATTTTGGGATAAATATGATCAAGCTGACTCACCACATTAGTAATTACCAATGAAATGTTTGTCATTGGAATTTCTGCCAGTGTACACCACACTTCCTATCACTCAAGCGCTAAATATTCTAAAAAGACCACTATTTGGTGGTACCACATTTTCTACAGTTAGGCTAATTATGGTATTCGTCAGAAGTTGCCGACCACTCAGACCACGCAGACTACTAAACTCACAATGTTTTATCCAGTAGCCAACTAATTAAGTATTATACACCCAAAGAATTAAATTCGCCAGAAAACATTTTAATTAACCGGGATTGCTCTTTATACTGACTAACACAACTGACTGGCAATAGGGAGATTCGGATTCGACTCTTGTTAAATGTCAACAATTTTTTATTGGTGAATTAAATTTTGTTTATATTTCCACTCGTACGTAAAAATGCATGCGAATTTATTTGTGCATTTTGCAGTGATACTAGTTTAACTTCACATATACATATAGATGTAAACATCAGTAATGCCCATATTTCTCCATTGACCATATTTTTCTCACGGAGTAGTATCAATAATTCGTAGATCATCAACTGGCGACCACTGGATAATGCATTTAGCTGTATGTTCTAAGATAAAGCTTCACTATACAGAATTGGATGCTAGTTGTATTTGTTTGTTTTCCTACGGCTCTACAAGGCAACTCGAAATGGAGAGCATTTGAAATTGAAGTCAAAATATAAGAAACCTTTGCCAAATTTACGCGTCAACATTCATCTATCTTTAAGTTACGATTAAAAGGAAGTCAATAAGCGTATTTAATTAAGAATCAAAATTGACTGCCGAGGAGAAGTCAAAGCGGGCATAAAAGAACAAGCATAATCTGAATATACATGTTTAGGATTAGGAATTAGTCATATGAATCCGGTATGATCTCTTTCTAAGAGAGCGTGGCAAAAAATGTTACTTACTATGGTAATAAACAATGGTTTAAAATTGGTGACAGTTAAATTGTCAGAAGATGATTTATTTTTCGCGATTTGGGCACACTAAATATTGTATTAAGAATGTCATTTAAAAGCATATATTTAAATCAACCTCTGCCTTAGTCAATTTAGTACGGATGGGATCCCTAAAAGACGATTTCCGCTTCGGTACTTAAATTTCACCAATTCAATCGTATTCTTCCAGTTAAAATGGGAAACTTTTGAGTGAAAAAAATATTATAATAATTAAGTGAAGCAACACGAATGATCATTGCTAGAAAACTTCCCCACATTATTCCAAGACCTTCAGAAAAATAACAAGACGAGATTTGGAAAACAGAGAACTCAGCAAACTCCCAAGCAGGTCTTCGCAATTCACGGAAATTCTAGGAATATCTAAGTCTAAAACTTGTTTGCTAGCTATCTCCATAATCCTAAAACACAAGCACCAGCCTAATCATTCCCTGATGTAATCCTAACTTTACAAAAAATTCCAATTTCTTCGTAGTAGGTACACCTTGACAAAGGCATAAGGAGAGACCTGGGACGTGTTCTATTTTTTTAAATGATGGATAAAAAGCATGAGGAATAAAAGGAGAAGAATGCATATACAAGGCAGGAAAACCTCTCTCACGAGAACAACTGATGGCGCCCAACCTTCCTCCTTTCCCCAGTCGCATCCAGATGGCCTATTACACCTCGAGACCAACGCTTCTGTCGTGTACCCTCTCTTCTCCTTCGCCCTGCACCCCATACCCCTGGCAAAAGGCTCACCATCACCATCTCACACAAACAGCAGCGCGTGGAGAGAAGCGGACCTTAATGTCGGGTGGTGTATCACACAAGCTCCATATCCCGGCGCACTCACACGGTGAGACTCAACGTGAATGTTTTCCATTCTTCCGGCTTAAAACGTATCATATATGGAAGCGTATCTCAAGGAGGAGGCGAGTTGCCAACGAAAAAATGCAAAAAAGGAATAACCAGCTGTCAGCGGAGACGCTCAGCATCCTCATTTTTTATGCACCCTCCTACATAGAGGCGGAGAACTTAGTATTTTTAAAATGTTTTTTTACGCGATACTGTAAAAAATGGCTGTACTTGGTGAGCACAGTACTCTATACCATATGATAATCAAATCTGCGGAAGCAAAAAGTTCTTCAACTGCTGCGTTCGCAATTTTTCTTAAGTGTAGCCTACGGTCAGGAGGGTGGAATCATTTGAAATCATTGGACTAGACCGGGATTCAAACCCAAATCTCCTAATTGCCGAAGTAAAAACTGCACCCTCCACCAGAACGTATTGCGTAGGTGCTACTAGTTTCAACCCATTGTTAAAGTGACTCCCAATACTAAAACTGCATTCCACAATTTAATTACTACTTCAATTAGTTTTTCTGCACTGCCTATATCATCTTCAGGAAGTTACAGATTAAAATTTCCAAAAATATTTAAGATTTTCTAAAGATGTTCCAGAGTGGTAGAATCAGGTTGAACGCTAAATATATTCTGTCTAACGGAAATTTTAAATATGAAGTATAATGAATTACATAGATTGCATGTACAATCCAGTTTTACAGAATAAACTGAACCGGTCAGCCCAAGAGCTATATTCAAGAGAGGCACTCAATTATCTGTGAATTGTTTGGTAGAGCAAAAACGTCCAGGGATATTATATAATATGTATCAGGACGTATCAAAAGATAATAACTAGATGTAACCGATGGTTGTTCCCAAATGTAAGACACATAAGAAATATTTGACTTACAAAACAACTTGAGTTTCCAAAACACGTGTCCGCCAATCGTGAAATTAATTGCTATCATCTCAATTCTCTTCTTTCACTAAGCATGGAGAAACATACTTCGCCAAAAGAATACTTTTCTATGAAACTATTAAATATTGTTATGAAAATATTAAAAAAGCTTACATAGCATCAAATATGAATATGGCTAATCGATAACTACATTAAGTTCAAACCATGGTTCAAACTCATGCTCGTTTTTAGGTTTATTTGGCGCTGAAAAGGTGTCTCTTTACTTTTTTTCCAGGGGGTCTTCCATGTGAGTTGGTTGTGAGACAACAATATCGCCAGCTATTACCTAAAGACCTTCGGCCTAAAGACGCTGGTAAGATAGCCAGCGAAACTTATGTCCCACAGCTAAATCACGCGGAAGATATTCTAGAAAAAATGCTGAGATCATCACCTCTGAAACTCTACCGTACAAAGCTGCAAAACTATTCTATTGGGCAAACAGGATAAGAAATGAACAAACTTGTATCGAAGCATATCAATTGGAAGAGAAGGCGATGGCCTTCATCGTAGCCATGGTCGTCTAAACATACAATTTCAAGAAATTACAGTGGTTTCTGAATCCTCATCGTTAAAAGGAGTTATCAAAAAAAATCATTCCACACAAGGGTAGTGTTGCAAGAAAACAAATCACCTAAATGAGAAGGCAAGAGAGCCCGATCTGAAACTGCAAAAGTATGATGGAGAACGGAATAGGAAATGAATGCTCTGGGAATTCTTGTAAAAATATGACAGGTCACAACTATTCTACGTTATCACCGTTTAACATCAATTGTAGCCCCCCATGAGAGGTCGATTCGGAAAAAGGCTACTGGCTGCCGAATTTAGTCAAATCATTTGATTTTCACATGATGCATGAATTTCTACCTGCTCTTCAACTTCTACAAACTCTGAGAAATAAGAATACTAACACTCCATCATGAGATGATTTTATTACTGAATTCTCCATCTTGATTTCTCCCACTAAACGAAATTTTATCTTTCTTTTAATTGACGTCAAAGTTGTATTTTTACGGAGTTTTATCCTTGAAGTTCAGGGCTCTACTCTCAAAAACTCCACAGCAAATGCAAAGGCATTATTTTTGCGAGCGCACAGCATCGTATCAACAAATAGGATGGGAACAATCAGGGGAATGTCCAGAGTGAGTGGAGACCATTTCTCAGGGACAATACGTCCCAGGGTGAGAGAATCCAGAAATCTTTGCGTACCGCACACTGAGAAAAAGCAACGCAGTAAGAATTAAATGCGTCGGAGACTCCAGCGTACCAGCGTACGAAGAAAAACTGAATGAAAGAGCCAGCCGGGAGATAAAAATGGAAGAAAGATATCCATCCATCTATCCACCTGCAAGATATCCATCACCCTACTTTTTCATACACGCGTTATTACTTGGTACAAGTGCACATTTCTTCCCTAAATAAATATTGAAGACCAACTTTGGCATCTCTACAGTGTATCTTTGGACTGTGGCGTAGTTCGGGGCGGGCAGATGGGGCAGTCCGCCCCTGGCACATATTTTTTGGGGCGGCATTTTCGTCATTAAAAAACCATTTTTAATTTGTTTTGTAATAAGAGGAGTCAAACTATAAACTATTAAGAACGTAAACAATTACAATTATAACAAATATGGATTGAAGAATTTTTATTAACCTGTAGAACGCTGGCTAACATGAAACCAATTTTATTAATACTATAAATGATTTTGCTATTAAAAAGCAGGAAAATAATTTTCATTACGTATTGATGAAAAAAATAGGATTTTTAAAAATTAATGTTCAAATTGTGTCTAAATAGGTGTGATTTGTGATATGAAAATGTGGCAATTGACGAACCTCTCCGGGCGGCTAAATGTAGTCGCATCATTGCCTACGGATACTTAACCAAGGGAATCAGGTAACATGCTTACCAACTCCCGGCTGCGATCGGCGCGATCCGCAATCAATAATTCTAGGATATAATCATATTCAGGCCTACGTAGTAAAAGTGAATTTTTACTGCAGTAAGCAGATCACCCCCGCGAGAAATGTTTATTGATTCCTCGTTTTCCTCTTACATTTTACAAGTTTAGAATTTTTCAATATTTAAACAAACAAAGACGGAAGTCACCTTACAATGATAATGGAGCAATCAAGTTTCGTAGACACAAATTGATATAAATCTTCGCATTTTAGTTGACTTTCCCTTGACAGTGTAGATTGGTAACATAGAAACGACTTAAATCAAGTTTAAAACTTCTTTTAGGATATAAGGCTCTGTATTTTGTACAGTAAAAATTAAGAATTTATAGCGTGAAAAAGACTGAAATAAATTTTTCCACTATTTTGAGCATATATTTCCAGGTATTTTAGTTGAGTATCTTTGAAAATGTAAAATAAATGTAATGCGAAAAAGATTCGGAATCAAATTCCACACTTTCGGTGGGTATTTTATTGGAATTTTCTTTGGAGAAAAGGAATACGTGATTTCTTTAAGAAAAATGAAGAGAAATAGTATTTTAATAAAAGAAGTATTTGTACTGTTCACCGTTTATTTGAAATATAAATAATGAATGACACAACGAGTGTCAATGATTAAGGTACGTCATTTTCAATTTTTGAATTGAAAGTGACGTAAACGTTTGAACACGTAGCGTGTCTTTGTACATACTTGAAACAAACAGTATACTGTAAAAAACAACTTCTGTCATGTCAAAAATATGTCATTTCCACAAAATCTCGTCAGAACCCGTTAATCAGAACAAGTATACTAATGCATAAATTCGAAACGGGAAAAACAACACACAAATCTTGTTATGGGAGAATAAAAAGACAGCAAAAATCAAAGAGTCGTGAAATTTTAGGAGAAAATTTGTCAGCAGGCAATAAGATAGAGAAAAGAGGAAAGACGAAAGATATAAAGTGAGGGAGTTGCGGGAAGACGGAAAAAAAATCCCCTGATTGATTGATTGAGGGCCGAGCCAAGGGAAAGGTTAACACTCGGAGAGGTATGGGATTCCAATCTATCAGACGCACACAAGCGGAACCCCTTAACACGCGCATGACCCTCGTCCACATACACACGTGTGAGAATGGAGCCAGAAGAAGAAAGGAGTGAGAATACGTAGCTCCGTGCGATAATCGAATTTTAGTATCGAGAAACATGCGATATGGCGCACATCGAAAATTTTCACATATCCCAGACCAGGGTTTTCATAAAATTGTTCGGCTGCATCGGATCTTCATTGTAGTGACGACGCTTCGGAGGAATTTCAGCTTCCATCTTCAGGTTTAGAAGAAGAATAAGCAATGACTCAAAGGCATTTGTTCCTGCGATAACATAATTGCACGTTCGATTTAATGATATATTCCAGATCAAAAGATATGAGATATTTGACTTGTGGCTTTTGCAGCATTGTACTTGAGCAGGGTATTCCGGGACGATCTACTACATTGGGTCTTCACGGTAGTAACGACGTTTCTGAGGCATTGCAGCTTCCATCTTCCGGTTCGGAAGATAAGCAGTATCTGAAACTGGCTCGTCTGGCCGTAAATTGTACCTACATTGCTTACAAAACGTCATCACTACAATTAAGACCGGATGCAGCGGGGCATCCCGAATACTCCTGCTCAAGAGCAAGGCGGAGAAAGTTTACATGAGAAATATCTTTATAACGTGATATTGTACCTATTTATCAATAGTACGACATCGCATGTTGCATGTGGTTCCCGTCCGTTTCTCAGATACCTATTTACTACTGACAACTTCTTTCAGAAAAGTCAACAAGGATTCCAGGAAAGTAAATCATTAGGAATTTGAGCTCTTCCTCAACGATATCCTAAAAGTGGGTGACTCGAAAAAGGGAGTTGATGCAATATTCTAGGATTTCAAGTAAATATTCGACAACTTTCTCACAAAAAACATGCACAAACCACTGTCGCTTGGATTAACCCATAAAATAGTGAATCTGATTCTGACTTTCTAACTTATCGCAAACAAGACGATTTTATCCAAAGAATTAGTTCCAACTAGGTTAGAATAACATCTGCCATCCGATTCTAACACATAGAAGCGTGATCAGCCACATTTTCCCTCATTGAATTATAACGGAGTGAAAGAATAAAATTGTTACATAGAACTAAATTAAATCTCACAAGATAATAATATATTTAAGAGTCACTATCTATACATACCTAAATTGGAGGTAGGGTTTGAACATACCCCAACTCATATATCTGTGTGATTATAACACATATATTTATAATTTAACCTGAGTCATAGGTGCCTCAGGCATAAGTTCACATTTAATGCCTATGCTGAGGTTTCCAAGTAAATAAAATTTTCTATTGTTTAAATATACCTGAAAAACGCTGCGCGTACGTACGCATAATTCAGTTTCTAGGCGCAGTGATTCAGAATTGCACCAATATATGGCAAGCGACACATGGCGCGGGCGTATGCAAAATAAATGATTTTTAAATATTTCTAACGAACTTTCAAGGACATTTTTAAGTTACTTCAAATATTATTTATTAATAATTGAACTATACATAAATTTGTATTTAATTATTTACTTTATTCACTACCTTTTGGCTATTTCGCCAGTATTTTAGCCTATTTCAGCAGGCTTTTCAACAAATAGTGGAATAATTGATATTTTGGAGCAATAAACTCTCAAACATTTAGCAAAAACAAAGCGTATACGATACCCGAATGCATGAATTAAAAACTTAGTGTTTCATTCATCCGATATTAAAAATTTCAAGCCTAAATTCAAACATAATTTTTTTTTTTCGTACGTAGTAATCTTTAACCACCGAAGGGGCCTTTTCGGAGCCCTGGGGCCTTTATAATATTACCGATTTATTCTTCTGGGCCATAAGGACTAGGCCTGTGCGATTATTCGATTAAATGAACCGTCGATTCAATTATTTTTACAATTGATCGATTATTTCAGCACATCGATGTCGATTGCGGTAATTGACTCGATTGTCAATTATTTTTCAACTGTCAATAGTTGTTCAACTGTCAATTGTTGTTCAATTGTCAATTATTATTCAATTCACAATTACTTTCCGATCATCGATTAAATGACGATTATTGATTCGCTATGGATTGCAAATTGCACGTTTAAACTTGTTCGCTTTTGATTTACGCTGCTGATGCATGCTGCTCGCTCTCGCTCGACGTCCGGCCTCGGCGACGCCGCCGCACGGGTGACATCGGCGTCGTCGGTGATCAGGATGGAGCAGGCCTCGGCCAGGCTCGGGCTCGCCCGCCTGCTACCGGATATCATCATTGGCTAGGTTCAGGGGCATTCCAAACGTGAGGATGGAGATAGCCGTACTGCCGTGGTGGCGGGAGAGGCCAACCACCTAGCCCTCCCTCCAGAAGTTAGCAAGAAGATATCTAGCTATCCCGGCAACTAGCACTGCGTCCGAGAGGTAGTTCAGTCTCGGTGGGAATATTTTCATCGACACACGCCAGTGTCTGTCGGATTAACACGCTGAGGATCTCATCTGCCTGTCTTCAAATAGCGATCTATTCCTTTAATTAACAAATAAAAGGTAACTGACTGAATTATTTTGTTGTTTTCAAATTAGTTCTTTCATTCTTTTAATTGCCAAAGGAAAGCCTTTGAAAACCACGATCCAATTGAGTCCTGTTAATTATTTGGTTGATGTCAATTAATTGGCCTTTGTCAATTAATTGGCCTTTGTCAATTAATTGACATCAACCAAATAATTGACAGGACTCCGTGCTTTACAAAGGATTTCCTTTGGCAATGAAAAGAATGAAAGAACTAGTTTGAAAACAACAAAATAATTCAGTCAGTTGAAGTCACTCAATCAATTGCCATTTCTTTTCAATTCCCGACAATTGAATCGACTAAATATCCAATTATTCTTATAATTGATCGTTATAGATTTTTTCGATAATCGCACAGGCCTACTAAGGACCATGTGGGCTATGTTTCGTTTAAACTCGTTGAAAGGTTTAGAAGTCTATAATGTTCGAACAAACCGAAATTCAGTTCTGACGTAGGTTTCCGCGGGGCTTGGATGGACGTTGATTATTCCGATTTCCGGGATTTCCACCACGTGGTTTCATCTTCGGGACAATATTTCGCCAGAAATCCTGCAGGCTTCCTCAAGGGACCTGAGGAAGCCTGCAGGATAGCCGGCGAAATATTTTCCCTAAGAATGTCAGTTTTATAAACAATGGAGTATAATCGATCTGCTGCGCCCACCTTAACCGAATAAGGGTTATGGAAGGCATTCCCTTCATCCAAGCTTGTATTTCCAGCCACAGATAGACATTTTTCATAGTAATCCTACTTTGCTTTGGCGATCCTGCCCACTATCGAAGTCTATTCATCGCGATATCGCATTGCACAGTCTTTAGATGGCGCTAACGCACGAGACCAAAACAGGGGAGATAAAGAGAGAGAATGGGTGGGGGGGTCCTGAAGTGAGGGGTTGGACGTGAGTGGGGTGAGGGGGGGAGGGTGTCCGGGCGTGCTCATGAGTGGAGGGCGGGCATAGCATGCGTGGGAGTGGCGTGGTGTGAAAAGGAAGGATGATTCGATGGGGGGGGCGGGCAGGTACACGAGGGGGTGGGAGAGCGGTTTTGAGAGGTTGTGCTGGGGTAGAAGTGTGGCGGCGTGGCAGAGGGTTCAGGGTAAAGGCGAAAAAAAAGGGACTCCTGTGTTGGATTTGGAGGTGGAGAGGATGCGGGCGACTCCACTCATGAGAATGATGGGTTAAAGGGGGAAGGATGAGCGATTCGGCGGATGAAAGGCATCGACGTGCTTGTGGACTACGACCAGGATAGCACCCAACGGTACGCACTTTCTATGACAACTTTCCTTACTCAAGGCGGTTCCACGGTAAAAGGACCTAAATACCATTTAATTCATATTCTGGAGATTTAAAGAAAAGCTTGTCCTCTATCTGATGTCAACACACAAAATGTTATCATTCCACGCTATTTTTCTCGCCAATCGAGCTAGAAATCACATTGTGTTAACTGTGATAGATGGAAAAACACGGGTAAAAATAGTATGTGTCTATCTAATATAAATGCAATTTTCGTGAAAAATTGTGCGTTAATTAAAAGCGAAAACTCCAGGAAAATTGGATAAAAATAAATTTTTTGCATCTTTCCGTTATATTTTTTGTTACCAGCCAATAACTGCGATAGTTAAAAGTAAAAATGCGGACATTCTATATTAATGGCGTTATAGATGGATCATATGGCTATAAAAATCGTTCGCTAAAAAATATATACATTAGTGAAATAATATGCTTAATTTGGGGTCGTCGTAGCAGAGCAGAGCACTGGGCTACCGACTGGAGGATTCCGGGTCCAAATCCGGGTTAAACCTCTCTTAACAACCACGCTAAAAATTCTCACGGTGCGACTGTCTGATTGTCAGGATTTCGTGGAAAATCGCAGGTGTTCCAGTGAAAGGAACTGTCCACCCTTCCCTGAATGTGTGTATTTCACACGCCAATGGCTTAGAATGGGATGAGCTCTACTGTCGCCTACCAAAAACAACCTTTGACATATGACATATATTTAATAAGAATTCGATTAAATATTAACTGGCTTTCTTCTTAACGCGAAATATTGCATTTCTTGTTATTATAAGTGTTACTAACAAATATCAAGGTGTTACGCTGAGTCCAATATTCGAAAGCAACTTATTTCAATACAAATTCTCCTTAATTTCGAATACCACGCTGAAATTCAAGTCATAACATGCTTTAATTAAGGAAATATTTTTCTTGTATCATTTCCATAACTGCTTGTGAGGTGAGTTCCAACGCAAAAACAGATGCACTTAAGTGAAATGTACTCTAAGAATTTTTTTTACTTACTTCTACAGTACATGTAGGTAAAAATAGTCTAACAACGGATTCAGACCTAATAACCTGGCTCTACATTGCCAATTTCTTACATATCCATGGGTACTTTTTCATTTCAGTTAAATTCGTTTACCACTACATTCACTCTATTCTTGTCTTATGCTTCTAATGAGTCCTTTAAAAATCCTCCACGTGAGTCCCTTCCATCTTACATATATACCCATAATTTTATATGCCCAAAACCTCCTAATGCGGCAAGCATTTCAAAATTACAATAATCCCAACGCATGAAGCCAAGTCTAAGCTCTGGACAGACTGTAATGTTGGTCTATGTTAAAAGGTTGTAAGTAAGATTGTAAGAAGAGGCTGTAATCTTAGTTACTGAAATAAAATTATACAGGTGACGTAATTCGCTCAATTATAGCCATCCTTGAGGGAAAATCTCGCCTTCAATGAGATGAGGGCACTATTAAAGAGTAGGATACGGTACTTTCCCACATTATTAGCTCATGACCCAAATCCTTTGTGACAGTTGAACGAATCCTTATATTTGATAGATATCGGTTTTTCCCTCATCCGTCACAGTATTGAAGACATAAATGCTTCATCTCTCCGAATGAAACACTGACATGCTGCATTAACTTAAGAGAAACCAGGACGATGACCGTATTATTACCGAGAAATAAGCGTATACTAGATATCTGGGGCACAAAATTATTTTGTCAATATAGATATACGAAATGAAATTTAGAATTAAAACGAAATGGGAATGAGTTCATAAAGCTGAAAGAGCTTGCTGCAACCCTGTGTGGCAAAACAAAAACAAATTTCAAGCTCAGCGTTTTAATCCATATCTAATTTTTTATCAACATTAGTTTTAATATCAACATCATAGTGTGGCATGATGGCAGTGGCGATGATTGCTGTGAAATAACCGAACACCAAAATATAGTCAAAAACAAATACAAGGATAGATCAGCAAAACAATAAGCAAAACATTAATATTGTTGGTCTTACAATTCGTAATTTCGATGTATACGTGAAGGCCTTATCATCTCATCAATGCAATTTTTTCCCCAAATTAAGCTGATAAGAAGGTAATAAACAAACGACTGCTTTCAAGCTTGAGATAGTGAAATGAATGACTTCAAACGAAAAGAAACTGTTGGGTTTTTTTCATAAGATTTCAGAATTTTTACCAAAGGTGAAATCTAAGGCAATAACCTCGCCATCACTTTCAATAAAATATTGTCTATCTATAACATGTGAAAACCCTTAATCACGCCGAGCAGGAAGAAATATTTTTATTCATGATATTACGTATCTACAATTAAATTATAAAATTATATACTATCCAATTACAACCAATGCTCATAAAACTCGAGGACATATTTAAATTAAGGAAAGAATACAATTAAGAACAATTCGCTTAAAATATGTAAACCATCGCAAAACGATTATTTCAAGGATGAAATCCTGATGGCGAACTCTAGGTAGAAGGTAACGCAAATTATTACGCAGGTGGCTGTCATTTGAAGTTGCCTCGATACAGATTGTATTTGTCAATGATCGGCAACCTAGGGCACGCGAGTAACCGAAAGGCACCTGAGAGGTTTGAGGAGGCACGTCAAGAAAACGACGCGACGATTACATTTTACCTTCTTATAATATTGCCTTTTTCATTTATGAACAAAGTTTGACAATCTTCCAACACTGGAGCTACCGCGCCTTTTTCACTCCAATACTTGATTTCATGCAACCCTCTAGTGGAGAACAAGAGAAGTGTTTTTTTGAGTTGTTGTTGTACCTTACTTTGCTTTGTTTACTTGTTTACTTAAATAAGTAGTTATGTTACGAACGTTTCATCCCAAAGGCTGCTTTACTCATTGAGGTTACTTCCATGACAGTAGACTTAGAAGCCGCTCCCAAATGCTACTTTGATGTGTTAGAATATACTTCTATGGCAGTTCATCTACATAAACATACAACTCTGCTAGCAACTATATTGGCGTATGACAGGAGGTGTTAGGATACCAGCCATTGAAAGGGGAAAATATTGAAAAGCAAGGGGGAGAAAATAGAGGTAAAATGACGGTGGGAATAAAATGAATGAGATGGGAATAAAATAATATCCTCCATGTTGTACTATAACTCGCATGAACCCCTCTTATTTTATAAACTTAGTGTTGGTGTGACATCTTTCGTAAGAAGTGTACTACAGTTCATTTACAAAGGTTAAGTTCGAGCCCCCACTCAAGACACCACGAGTAAATGCTGTTCCAATGTAAAGCATGTGAGGTGATTTCTCGATTAATGACAGCATCATCTGCAAACAATCCAATTTTGCCACTTACTCTAAAGTTTATGTCATCTTTATATATATAAAAGTCAATGTATGTATGTATGTATGTATGTATGTATGTATGTTCCACATCTCCTCCTAAACCACAGGACCGATTTTGATGAAATTTGGAACACATGTTTGTTACTGGTAGACAACAAACACTGTAGGGTTCAATTAACCAAAACCCTATTTTTTCAGGGTTAAGGGTGTGATCCTTACTAATATGTATAAAAATGTAATGGTGTATGTCTGTCTGTTGCTCCACCACGCAAAAACTACTGAACCGATTGAGCTGAAATTTGGCATGTAGATAGAATAAATATCTGGTTGTATTATATGCTATATTAAAAAGCCCTAAGGGCCCCCAAAGGCCCCCGAAGATCCCCCCTGGTAGTCCATGCTAAGCATTGTGTTTGGTGCAGTGGTTTCATTTTTTGCTTTTTAAAAGTACATTCACTCAAGATATAGGGCTGGAATTTTTTTTATCGGATGGCTGAATAAATATAATTTTTAATTTTTTCAATCGATTTTCTTCTACGCTCCGTATTTGTCTGAAATTCATGTTTTCAGTTGAAAAATCTCACATTTTTCCCTGAAATCAACAATAACATATTTCCTTGACAACCACAGATTTGATTTTCAAAGGATATACACGCCTCTTAACTATTAAATATCATGTTTTCCTGCACGCCCATGATAGTACGTAGAATGCAAATCCGTATAAGAAGGGCCCAGAGTCCCAAGGGCCCCATGGTAGATTGCTTCAGGTGTTAATCGATAAATTCAATGCATATTTACAAGTATACTTTTCAACGTCTTTCTCAAAGTAGCTCTCAAAGGGGCATCGCATGTATATGAGAGAACACTTACGTAGTAAACAATACACATAAAGGAAATTAATTGATTACACATACAATTATGTGTGCAAGAATATTTACGTGCAGCGAATATCAATGGTAATAATGCCTATGTTGCTACAACAAACACGGCGTTGTTTATTATCGTTTAATTGTCAGATGTATTACACGTAGTGAAACCGTCTGCCTCTAATTACGATTGCGAACTGTTTTTTAGACCAATTCCCACATCATTAACGTCACGAGTTATTTATATGTTTTAAAGTGTTAAAGTGCAGTTACCTTAGGTGCATTCACTCAATCATCGAGTTACCCATTCAAGACTCTCGCTTGCCGCTGTGTTTCCCCTCCTTGGACTTAAAAATATATCCATCCACATGCCTAATAGAAAAAAGAGTAGCCTTTCGAAAAAATCTTCTAAGCAAAATGAATGTCTTATTTGCGAGAAAATGAGCCCTTGAAAGAAAAACGACAAAGGTTAGACTTGGATGGTCAAAAACATGCCCACCAGCGATCTCATGAGATTCTCCCCGTGGTGTTTCTCTGGTTACGCTAAGAATCGCACAAATTTCATTCTTAACTAACATACGGATGGGTAACCAGTTCTAAATTTGGTTCAAATACAGACCCATCTGTTTCGAACCTTCAATCTGCTTTAAGATGGTGGAAATTATAATGACGCCACTACATGCTTCTTACCCGAAAGCAGAGCGGAAATTCTGCACAATTAACGACACCCGTGCATGAAAATCGACAAGTGCACTAAGAATCACCATAGATTTTTTATTTATCAACAGAAACCAATGATTATGGCTATACCGAAGGCACAGTCCCATTGATGGAGGATTCATAGGTCAAATAAACATGGCTTCTGCTGCCATTACTCCTCTTGACGTTGTCAACCGCTGGATTGTACTCTTCTGTCCAATCCGGATTAAGATAATCAACGCACATATCAACGTTGAATAGTTGAATTAAGTCATGGAATGCAAATATATATATGTACACAAGGGAAGCGATCAAGCTGTTAATCACTCAGAAGACGGCTCAAGAGGACCGGAGGGACGAGGTATCTATCAACCGTTGCTATTTAAGTAGTAATGAGTCTGCGAGGCCGATTTTTGGGTTTCCCGTGTATGAAAGTGAACCAATAGTCACTCATCTCTCCGTGCACCTGAAAAACTGTCAGTGTGTCTACTACAATGAACACAACATACAAGATAGGTTACGAACTCCTCAAATGACCACGCATACTGTTTTTCTTCGGGCTTTGTGGTTAATTATAAAAAAAAAGTTTAATGTTTTTCACACCCGTTGAATTTCAACGGGTATCTTCCGCTCGTTTTATATAAATGAGGAATAACAGAGGGCCAATCACACTTCCTTGAAGGACACCGAATGTCACTATAACCATGTTGGAACCAACGCCGTCGAATGATACTTTTCGTTTGCGGTCAGTTACGTATCGATATCACTGTCTTTTTGTTTGCTACAAATTATTGTAATTTGAATATTAGTTTTTTTTTGTGAGAAGGTTTGTCAAATCCTACCTTGAAATTCATGAATAACGCATGAACTTGCATCTTCCTTTCACCTATCATAGGAGGAAAAGTCAAAGCTAGGTTTCGCATGATCCACTCTTATGCCATGCTACCTGCTTCGGAAGAAGTTATGATTATCCAGGAAGGTCATAATGTCAAGTAAGAGTCAATATCGGTAGAAATCGACCAATTTTTGCACTTTTTTTAAATACTGGAATCTACTTTGAATGCATGTAGTATAAAGATTCTACGATAAAACAGCATATACTGCTCTAGCATATACTGAATAATAAGAACTTTAACAATTCTCATACTATGTGCTTCAATTCTCATACTATATCTAATGTGCTTCAAGGATGCGCATTTATATTTTATTTATATTAGTGGTTCCTCGGGTTTCTGCCCTACCAGGGCATCGAAATGACCCGGTCGGAAACCCGAAGAATCACCAATATCGCTACACGCCGGGAAAGCCTTAAATCTATATTTTATTTAATTTATAAAATCAACGAGTGCCTGTGGAACTCTAAAAGGGTGATGTTAAAACGCGATGATTTCAGAAGTTAGGCGATTTTAGAAAATACCAATCAATTATTCGTCAGTCATGTTTTGGGGAAATCGTGATGTGTAATGTGGCGATACAAATCGAGATATGACTAGACTCGCTACTTCCATAGAAGTGCCCATCCGTGTCTACATCCACTTAAAGAAAGGTCAAAAGTCAGGGAACATCGATATTCTTTATCATAACATCCAGTGTTAGTCAAAGGGAGGACATCTGGGGGAGGGAACTGTACGAGAAAGAAAAAATAGCAGTAGTGAAAAGCGAAGGCACAGGAAGAGGAAGGTGTGACAGAATTAGATGGGCAGGAATGCCTCAAAATAAGTAGCAAAAATAAATATGTATCTTGGGTCTCCGTTTTTTTCACCCATCCCGGCGTGAGATATGGAGAGACTGGGATGAGGACCGCAGAGAGTGGCGAGAGGCAGACATGAGGATAGCAGCTGGTCCTAAAAATTATATAGAGCGAGATGAAGAGGGGAAGATGCCGCATAGGGATAAAGAGAGTCGTGAAAAAAATATATCACAAGAGTGTGCCTTTCGGATAAAATTAAACATTTTGGGAGGACGCGTCGGGTCATATTTCTCATAATGAATTCCCAAGCTGGGCTTTTTTGAAAATTTTCGCGTACATCTGTTATGGGGAAGATGATGAACCGGGGATATAGGGTTGGCAATGGAGTGATAATATTGTGTTTATTCGTGAGTGTGAGAATGCGAAGGCACACTCTCACATATTGCAACCATATCCTTCAAACAATTCCAGCGAATATTAAAAAATAACTATAAAATAGCTAGGTTAAGCAAGAAAGAAACACGACCATTGAGAATGAGCAAGTCATTTTTGTGCCCATGATTCCAAAGAGATACTGAATATAATTTGAAATTAATAAACCAAGGGTTTGCTTCACCGTGAAATATATCGTGCACGTGAGACCTGGTAATGGCATAACCTCAGCGAGGGCCACAAAGAATGCCACTGCTAGAAGAACCTGTGATACGTAGTTTTATTGTTTACTGTTTATCAACAACAGGAAACTACTTCTTCCGAAAATAATACACAGATGATAGTAAATGGTCAGCATGCATATAATTATTTGCTTCTTACTACGTTAGTAAATTTCTAAGTTAGCTAATGGAAAAGCACAGCGAAGAACGCTGAAATACTTTTAACTATGGTGTTAAAGGAGGTTATTGAAAATTCATAGGATAGATAAAATCTCCAGCGATTGGTTTCAACAACCAATTGTTGAATAGCCTATGCTTTGGGAGGCAATTAAACGGAAAATATGTGAGTATGGCTCGTAGAATGGTAAAACTGGAATAATATAAGGAGGGTAACATTTCGGGTAAAAACTGTACAGGTCCAACTAGATCGAAATACATTAAGCAAAAAATAGTAGATCTCGTCTGCTCATTCAATACCGCACTGAAACGACTGGCAGAGTTAGAAATCTATGGAAGAATGTGACAGCTGCCAGCCAGTCTAGGATCTGAAAACCCATGAATAAGATTATATTAGCTAAATTTAAGTGTACAACACCATTCTCTCAAAATTATTACGCCAAAACGAGTAACTGTTACCCTATTTGAAGAAAATAACTTTTTGGTCTTTGAGCTTAAAATGAATGCCGAAAAAATTTGGATTTTCGTGTGCTGGAAACCTTAGACCCAACGTAGAAACCTTTCCTGTCAGAGGAGACTGACAGCTGGTGATATCTTCATCATTCAGGAGGACAGGTTGGTTGTTTGGTATGTGAAGGATCATATGGGGAACGGAGGAAAAGTTAAGGTAAAACCTCTACTCACCACTAGCCTAAATTGAAGACGCTGAGGGGTCAACATTTTAAAGTCTCACTCAACGAATGTACGTACCATCCAACTTTAGTGGTAGCGATTCATGGTGGCAGTGTTGCAGGATATTATGGTCAGTGGGTTGTCTATTCCCTACAAACTGGTACCCAACGGAGGATCATGGTGGTCTGCGTGTTCGACAACCAGGATTCCCAACATCTCTAGCCTTTGTTATGAACTTCAATGCAGATACTGATGTAAATAATATTTTGTTACAAGTTTTCAAACACTATGAACCCCCAATACATGAAAGGACTTTTATACAATGGTACCTTAGGTTTACTTTATCTAACAAGCTATTTGTGGTAACAGCAGAAGAGATATGATTATGAATGAATGGGTGATGAAAGAATGTGGAATAAATGGATGTTACGTTCATGGACATGTATGAAAGAAGAACGCATCGTTGATTTGTCTATGCCAAGAGAATGGAAGAGAATTGAATAAATAAGCAGATTTTAGATAGAGTAGTTCATGGTGTGAGAGGAAGGAATAGACCACTGAAGTCATGTGTGAATGTGGTGGGAGATACTCTTACAAGAAGGAATATTAGGAATCTTAAGAACTGGGTGGCTTGTATGAATCAATTTATAAGTGTAGTTGAAGTAAAAAATGTATTCAAGGACAGGGGAGTATGGAGGAAATCGATCAATCAGAGTCTGCTTTACTCGCTTATTGCCGAGTTTTAATAAACTTTTTTCAATCGGCGTTATTGGTATGAATCTATGAATGCATTAAATGTTTACCTCGTGTTTTAAAAAGACTATTATAATAAGTCATTTCAAACAGTTGTATTAACAGAAAATAAGTCTCAGATTAATAATTCTTACAATAACACCGCAAATCAGCCGCGTTATTACCCTCACGGTGTCACCCGCAAGTGCAAATAGTTTTAAAGCTACTGGGTACATCGTGGGGGTATATCAGACAAACTAGAACAAATTTTGAGTTGCCTTACACCGCAAACAGTTGCCAGGCAAACAGTTTTGCAAGCCGAACACATTCATAAAGGTTTTCCTCTTAAGAGGGCTGCTGGCACGGGACTCAACTCGACTCGAAGGTGGGGGGATATGTGAGAGGGTCACTGGGTTATTAAATCCCTGGCTCAAATTTTTTGTTCATTGCCCTAACGGATGGCCTCAAGAGGTCGTGAAGGGCCGAACCCCATCCACGTGGCTGAAAAGGTCGTCCCGAAAGGCCCGCCTGCGGGCAGAAAGGTGAAGGTCCAAAAAAAGTGGCACGACTAATCTATGCCGCTTTCCCTACAACAACGCCACGGATTTTCCTGCCAAAGCGATCATATTAATATACTTCATGTCTCTCACAGAGACAGAAACATACATGAGCAGTATAGCAAGTACAAAGTTTAAGAATATTTATAACCGAGATTGTTCATTCATAAACAAAAATGACCGACAATCACTATTTCACGAAAGTCATCAACACTGTAATTAGGAGGACGTAAACGATCGATTGTGAGCGACAATTGGAAGATCCGGGTTCGAATCCCAGTAAAGCCAGATAATTTTTCCTTGTCAAATTTCACCAATTTTGGTGAATAACCCAGCCTCAATGTGGCAAAAAACACCCCTAATTGCCCTTGCCTATCTGCTTCCTTTTACTACCGACCCCTACTTTTTGAAAAATATTTCTGTCTGACTGAAGAGTTTTCGGGCTCTTTTTGAGTTGGCTCGTTCATGTGGACGACAGTTTCGCCGACATTCCAGTCAGCATCTTCAAGTCCGAAGTTCGAACTTCTTTGAACCTGGACTGCTTCGGACTTCGTAGGATGTTGACTGAAATGCTGATGCAGCATTCGTCCCCAAGGATGAACCAACGCGGAAAGAACTAGAAAATCCCCGAGTAATCTTATAATCACAGCACAAGCCTTCGTAGCAAATCTATTTGTCTGAATGTTTTAAGCTTAAGAATATAGTAAAAGATGCATAATCAAGGTGAAACTTGTGGCAAATAGTAATTAAGTGGGGAAGGTTATAAATATTTGTTCTAGCAACGAAAATAACTAGTATCCCAATTGGAAAGCCGCGAACACGCACAGCAAACGATAAATTAGGTCAACAGCGGCTGCGCCGCCACTAGAATGAGAAATTGTCTGCCGACGCTGCAGTCAAAAGCCATCGGCAACCCTCTTTCACTTCAAACCTCTACCAGCGATTGGCGCTGTAATACTCTTCAACAACATCTTTTCCCTACAATATGAACGGTTACTAAATGCAATCCACTCCCTCTTTTACGCCCTCTCCCACTTCAATTCCTTCCTCATCAAGGTTTTCCCTGTACCTATATTATTAATGTTTTTCATAATTTCAGGAACTTTCTGACGAAACTAGCACATTTTTAGCAGATGTGCTCCAATTGAAAACGGGGTTGATTGGTAATTTTAGTAGACGATTGACAGCTGAGGTCTTTGTGCGATTGAGAATACGTCGATAGGTTTGACGGGGAAGAATTATTTGAGGATAAATAACAAAAACTCCTCCTTTTTGTCGAGCGAATTTAGGACAATTCGTCGTTTAAATTATAATTAACTCATTTTACCTTCCAGAAACATTTATTCCTAGGGTAAGGAAAAACCCACCCTAGCGGTATTGGAACACACGACCTGAAAATCAGCAAGCGAGGACTTAACACCGCCGCCACCTAGGCCGGAGAAAGAATGACGAGCAAAGTGGTCGGAAATAGAAAAAAGCCGGACAAAACTCCAAAATTACTTTTTCTGAGATAAAAACGAAACTTCGCACATACTCAAAAATTATTACTTATCACGAAATATTGAGTCATTATTCATAGGTTCTAGCCATTACTTAGATACGAAGGCTCAAACATGACCAGCATTCCAAAACCACCCAATTTGATTTTTCTTCGAAAATGTTAAAAGTTAAGCAGATAGTGGAGTTCTGGAAGGATTTTAATGAAATAAAAAACATATCCATCCGTCATAATGGTGCTTTTACTTTCCTACGCGTAAGATTAAGAGATAATTGTTGATATTTATTCGCTATTACGTCACAAAATGGCGGATACGGCGCGCCATTTGCATTAGTCTGCTGTCAACTAAAGGCAGCATGGGGAAGACAGTTTTACGTCCCATCCGTCGGACGGAGTACTGCACTTGAAGTACTCTCAACACTGCTACAAAGTTTCTTTGGGGATTTCACTAAAATTTCAATGATGGGATCGCAATATCATTGCCCTTTCACCTACCTGATCCCCGATTGATAGCGACTGAAGTGAGAAAGGTACACAGTAAACACAACACGCTGCGGTTACAAGATGCACGAATTTAATAAGATAGAAAAGACAAATTTGATTTGATGAAGAAAAGTTTTTAATGTGAATAGTAGCTTCCATACATTTCATTCACCTCGGATCTCTACCAGCTGATTGGCAGGTTTTAGGGCAGTCCTTATCCGATTAGCACAATTCCTGGAAGGTCTTATCATTTACCATCATAGTAATGGCTCGCCATCTGGTATCTCTTTCAAATTCCTTAAATGCCCTCTGCCTCTCCCTTAATCGTCCGAAATTGCCATCCACTTCCTTCCTCTATCACGATTCCCAAGCGCCCTCTACTCTATCACCCCCTTCAGCATTTTATGGTTTCTCAATACGTAATCCATCCAAATATTTGCTTTCTTCGAATCTCCACTGCTAACTTTATTTCCTCTCCCTCCATATCCAATACCTCCTCATTCGTCTTCCTCGCCACCAATTTTAGCCTATCCATACTTCTCCAAAACGATACCTCAAATACCATCCAGTCTACACACATCCTTTCTATGCAAAGGTTTTCGACCCAATAAGCGCTACGCTCCATATTAAAGATTTTACTAATATCTCCTTATTCAGAAAGCAACATTATATTTCCACGCAGGCCCAACTAAGTGAATGAAACTATTTGACTTGATGATTCGGTTATGTTTCCTAAAATATTTTTTCTGAATTTAGCGCGAAAAAAATATAAATTAAGCAGTACGTGGACTTTTATATCAGCAGATTCAAAACGCAGTAATGGATTCAATTTGCCACCATAGTAGCCTTCCACGGAGCCAGGCGAAACAGGGTGGGATTTATAATATCCTAGGAGACGTGAGATTAGCTTAGCATTAGTCTCAGTTCCCAGTAAACTTACGTGGGAGGAACGAGTTTGGAATAAATTTTGGAATAACGAGCCGCAAAGAAGTGCATCTGGCAAAGTGGTTAGTATATATTTAACTGCAGAAGGAAGACCATTCATGGATTAATGCATTGCTTAATGTCCTTAACATACGAGTAAGGTACCCAATCAACCAACGATGCTGCGCTTTATTTTTGTAAGTATACTATTCCAATACTATATACTTAAAGGGAACACCGATGCATCACAGTACCTACTGCCTTAGAGAATGACTTGAAGTTTCTTGCAAAATAAAAATGATAGAATCTGTTAAGATCGTTATAACCACTATGAACAGCGAGGAAATTATGGCACTCCAATGTAAAAATCTGGCGACTTTTTTAGCATGCCAAAAACATCAATCCTTTTCATTTCTTTTAGAGTCAATCGAATTAAACCAATAGTCCCATCACGTCCTGTAACTTTTGGGACAGGAGCCTAATAGTAATAAAAATGTTTTTCAGGCTGTCTATGATTGCAAATAAGGTAAATGACTTCTGTAATACAAGGTCAGATCAAGTGAGGAAATTATATCACTTTTTTAATTAAAATAAAATTCTAAATAATAATGAAATATTATTTTATTAATTTTGGTATTCTATTTGCAAAATTAAAAAAAACATGATGACAAAAAGAAACGTAATTTTACAGTGGAATTTAAATTAAATGAACTTGGATGTAAACATAAAAATATACTAGATTATGTAACACCAACTCAGGGCTACGCCCCATGACTGCTGACCCTTCGCTCGCTCCACCTCGACTCATGTTAAGTAAGAGAAAATAATAACTTTATAGCACTAAACATCGCCTTATTTATAGGACGTCTAAATAAATTAATGGGAAATTAATAATATTTTCCTTGGAAATTATAACCAACATTCAAGTTTCTTTCTTATGCCACTCTTGTCGATTTTTATGACCATGAAATAGTAATTCAACATAATATTCAACAGTAACTTACATAATCATATTACTAGAAACAATAGTAATTTCGACCTTTTGACGAGAAATAACTTAATTAAAGAACTGTTTCTTAACTAGCAAATAATGAATCTTAGTCCGGATAAGCGAGAGCGGTGTGTAACCCGAGAAGAGCGATCTTCTCATCAAAATTGTCACTTTTTAAAATGGGAACAGCATTATGCAACTCAATTTCCACGGAAACAAACAGCTTTATTAGTGTGGCTGAATTAAAGAGAAAGATAAAGAAATGATTGATGAATAATGACAATACTAACCATGTTAAAACCCACAGGGTTTATTATTGGTGCAACTAGTTTAAACACTACCCACCGCATATCCTTCTATTCATCGTCGTTCATCTGCGCTTATGTGTTTCCATCTGCGGTAACTTAAACACCTTGAACTGAAAGTTCCAACCGTCATTTTAGGACATTTCGATCCCATCTTCGCAAGAAGGAAGCATGTAATTGGTGCGCCTAGCTGTGGAAACAAGCATACTGCTTTGAAGTCAGGTCGGTGTGTGAACATGCCCTTCGTGGAAAAATTCTCGGGTCTCCCCTACACCAAATTTAAACCCAGCACATATACATACGGGTTCCAGATGAATTCAATTCATGATTAAGATGATACACATACATAGCCGATCCATGTGACATTTTAAAGAGATGGTTCTCATCGTTCGTTGCGACATGAAGAACTTTTGGAAATCGATGGGTTAGCAGCACCCTCTTGGAGGACACCTTTATGATCTTCGAGGAGGGATGCTGAAGATGAGAGCGGAGAAAGGGCGGATATGAATAAATTCGATAGTGATAAAAGCAACGATAAATTTTCCCAATCTAGAGTGCAAGAGGGGAATATTTTAGGTAAAGTTGGAAAGGGGAATAGACGGCGATAAACTATTGATGCATTTAATTCAAAGAAATGGCTTCTTAAAAACAATAAATGAAGGAAACGTGTTCTGAAGAATCGCCGAGGAAGACCGAAACATGAATAAATCAGACAAATTACGAAGGCTACAGGTACTTCAACACTCGCTGTGGTAGCCAGGAAATTTAAATTAAATATTTTTATCTATGTAGGATGATGCTTTCGGGCAATGCTGCGTTTTGTTCATTATGAAAATATCAACGTTTCGCTTCTCTTAGGGAATTTTTGCGTAAGCCAATGGTTTTTTCTTGCGGTCGTCATCATTATGGTGTTGTCTTTCTTTCATTGCTCTTTTTATTCTTGGGTCTTGGCCAAAACGCAAGAATATCATCCTCGCTTAATACGTGAGACCATAGAAATAGCCAAAAGGCCAAAAAATGTTAATAGGGAGGATGAATATATCCTTAGCAGGGTTTGGAAAGGGTTCTTGGCTCCAGAAAAACCCAACGGCTAACGTCTTCCGAAAAATATTCAAATCGGCCCAACAATGGTGCAACGGACATCGATGCTGTATAAAAGCGAACTAAAGCCGGTAAACGCTCATTTTCCTGATGATACTTCCAGTAAGAGAAGCGAAACGTTGAGATTTTCATAATGAACAAAACGCAGCATTGCATCCTGCATAGATAAGAAAAGCAGCGAAAGCCTTCAAACAAAAATTAATTATTTTTATGTTCCTTGTTCGGAAAATGCTCGAAAATCCACGTGGAGTTCAGCTAGTCCTTCGTAATTTGACGAAATTATCGTTTTATTTTCCTTTTCGAAGACAACGAACTGGCAATATGTGATCCAACCTGCCGAAATATACGTACATAATGGATGCGATACCGTGCGGTGACTATTGAGATGCATAATTGGCCCACGTAACTTTCTTTTAAATTTAAATATCCTTTAATTAATTTCAATGTTCTTTCTTTTTAGGTTTAGTATTAATTTTTACGGTTGACACATATAGATATTGATTATTTTTGAGTTTTCCGGAATATTTTCTACCGCCTACACCAGCATTTCCCCAATTTATTTGAGCCATCCCTTGGTTCTGTAAAACTATACTATACTACCGTAAGCTTTAAAATTATGTCTTACAAGACCAAATCAGTAAGATTATAGATATAAGTTAACGCTATAATAATTAAATTGATTTTTATTTCAAATGCAATAGGTAGATGGATAGTTTATTCATCCCAGGACATGTATGTATAGTACCTCCAGCGCCCTCCTGCCGCCGCTTGTTAATTTTTGGTTATAGCCACGACCCTCAGGTGACGATACACTTCGATTTCGGATGGATGGAAATTTACACAAGAGGGTGTTGGAAAACGTGAACGAATTAAATTATGACGATATTTTTATTTTTTTCACCACTTGAGTGAGGGGTGAAACTTTTAATGTGAGATGCGGAGCAGAATATGAAAAAGGGGGATACAGCGAAGGAAAATGAACAAACGAGGCAACTGGGCAACGGCATTCTAGCACTAAAAAACTGGCGGGGCACACGCAAGAAAATAAACGTCACGAAATTTCATTTCCTCATCCGAGTTAGCTACGCGGAAAATGTTCGCGTGACGGAAATAAATTTATTTATTCCAAAAAGTCGAAGGGGCAAACTGGAATTGAATTGAAAGTCTAATCTAATATTTTAGCTTCCAATTCTTACGAATGATATTAAAAAATTTAAAGCACAAGTTCACGAGCTCATTATCCACTCGCTAAAAACCTGATTTGCCTAAACTAGGTTAAATTTAAAATAAATTGATAGTGAAAATCATACTTCAAGAGATAGCAATGTAAAATTATTTCATAAAAAACGACTTCAAATTTATTCTGAACAATTTAATGACTAATAGAACTCACATGGGCAAGATACAAGAGAACTTCAACCGATTGACAATTGTCGAAATATTAGTCAAAATTTGATTTTAAAAAGCGCTTGATACATGACTTCTATAGGAAGTCAAAGAAATTAGCAGTAGATTATAAAGGAAAATAATAAAGTATGATAAGGATTACATTCTTGGATAACAAAAGAGTGCAATAACGTTTACAATTATTTGGATACATCAAGAATTATCTATGCTTGCAATAAGGTATTGGCTTAGTTGATTAAAGCTGCCTAGGGATTTAAAGTTTTGAATAAATTAGAAAAATGAGAATAATAATTCCCGTTTGACTCCAAAAACTCCCAAATTCCTGCAAATTAACATCGCTTTACAAGCGAGTCTTTCTCACGCATTACTTTCATATATTTTAGCAGTAACACATAATACAAGCCCCCGCAGCTGAAAGCGTAGGTGTAAAACCCTTATTCTCCCCCGCACAGACAAATACGTGGCAGGTTCAAGATACATTTGCACTCTGTGTGAGAAAAAGAAGAAGAATAGGAGGGCACGAATTGGAAGCAAGGAAGAGAAAGAAAATCAACGGAACCAAATACCAACAAACACGCGCTTGGGGGTATAAGGTACATAAAAGGATCGTCTACGGGTGTAACAACCTAGCACACACACCCGCAAACCATATGCAAACAAACTGGGAGAGATTGAAGCATGTGCACACATGAGACTTTAGCGTCTCTTCTCTCTTTCAACCTCGCCTTCCTTTGTGCGGAGAAGTCAGCGTGAAAAAAGGGGGTTAGGGGTTTAGCGTACTGCGGTACCGAGCGTATATCCCACGGCACGGCAATGTAGAACAAAGTGTCTGGGGAGACGGGAAGAGTGAGTGCAGAGGGCGGGAAGAGGTTGAGAGAAATAACGACGTATCCTCCACAGCATTTATTCACACATTTTAAAACTATCTACATGCAGCAAATCGGAAACATGGGCCAATAGAAAAGCAGACCGGAAAAGATTAGAGTGTTTGAGGCAGATGTTATAGATCATATATACAAATAAATGCGTAAGTATACCGAAGGGTAGACGAGGAAAGGACCACATGGAAGTTCATACTGAAATCGGGAGATAGACGGATTAGGTACATTCGGAGGAAATGAGTTTTCGGAGAATATAATTGAAGGAAAAATAAAGGAAAAACTCTCAAGAGGAAGGCCAAGGGAAAAATATTGACCAAATAAAGACATATATATATATAATAAGAACCACCAGGGAGTAAGAAAAGCAGTATTAGATTGGAAAGATTGAAGGGAGGAACCAGTTTTAGGCTTCAACATCCAATGACGAATGAACAGCAGTAATGCCAATTTAAAGTGGCACATACAACAAAAATAAAATATGCTACACATGCTAAACATGTATGGAAACATCACCAAAAACATGTTAACCTAACATCGCCTAATGTGTATAAAGAGGAGTTCCAGTTATCCTCAACGCTATTTCAATGACAGTTATATAGCTGTCGTTAGTTTTTCCCAAAATAACGTCAAAATTAGCGAGATAAATTTTTTCCGAGATAAATTCTTATGTTACAGTCTTAACTTCGAGAAAAATCAATTTCGCTAAATAACGTATGCAAGTTTTTACTGGTTAATTCGATGTTATTTTGGTTTCCTCTCATAGCACCCGATAGATTGATAGCACCTGATGATGTCACCATTGTGACGAAACCGGTCGAACATTCAATTAATTTGTGGAATTATGCAAAGTTTATTTATTCATTAAGTTTGTCCACTTTGATTTTCTCCTCTCCTACCTTGATGTTGAGATAAGTCACTTACATTATTTTAGTTGAAAATTTTCCATTTACAGCACCAGTACCAGATTCAAGTGGTAAATATTATCAGATTAACATAATTTCTCCCGACGTGGAAGGAGGGACAAAAATTTCGAGATCAATTTTTTAGGAAGTTTGATAAGGCTTGGCAGGTGAATATGACGGATAAAAGGATCACATTGGTGGCTAAGGGAATTCAGCGGAGAAGTGATGTAAAAAGAGTGTGCTTGCGGTGAGTGATGGTCTAGGAATAGGTACATGGAGCAATGAGTGTGTACGAGTAGAACTTCTGAAATTCATGAGGGTAAAGAGTTCATGACAGCTAATGATCGAGTTTAGATTTCTATGAATGAATTGTTCATCTTTTTTAGCCTAGATAATGATGGTTATAAATTCAAAGTAAATAACACTGTGTCTAACTATACGAGCTAAAAAAAGAGTTACTCTGTCTAGATATTTTAGATTAATTGGTTTATGATTACTTAAACATACATTTAAGATTATTTAAACAAGCGATATGCGTGGTACATAATATTAATGCAATACAATTTGCTGTATTTCATATCAAACAATAAAATAGCCCACGTGGCATCATGCGATATGTTATATCATACATATGGCGGGGCAATAGCTACGTAACCATTCGATACTGATATTCAAATTTATTGCATCCCTATGCGGTAGAGGGGGTCGCCTTGGCAACCCAGGTACAAACAAGTGAAGGTAGCGCCCCAGGAGGAAAATACAAGAGATAGGAAAGGGAGTGAAGGCAAGCTTGCAACAGAAAAAAAATGCGAAAAAAATAACAAAAGAGCAGGTAGCGGATATTAGCTGTTCAAACAAAATGTTTGCACACGTCTCTCTGAGGAACCCCAAATCCACCCCATGTCTTTCTTCCTTCCTCTCCCACCCAGTTCCTCTTTTATACAACGCCACCTCGTGCGTGCCTCACGCGGCACCCTCAACACAACGTGGAAACATGTACTTGCTTGTGCCGGCAAGGATCAGAATTGCCCTCTGTTGAACCATCTCTATGGTTGAACTGAAAATAATAATAAATTGCACCATTGGTTAACATTAGGATATTGTTACATTAATACATGCAAGCAAAGGCAACTAATCTCCGTTCTTGACGCAGAGAAACATGTTAAATGAAAACACCTTCAGAGAGAACTCCAGTGTCAATTCGAGCAAGTCAAGACTTTTAAAAACCTACGAATAATAATACCTTTGCATTTATCAATCCCTATCTATAGTTACTTGCATTTATTAGTTTCCACTACCTCTCGTTTCAAATCGCAAGGTATCAAATTATGCAAAAACGACTTATTTTCTGCTTTAAAAAATAAAATGATGTTAAAATCCATAGCATCATGATTTTGATGATCATTTGCATGATGTTTGGATTTGGCTCGCCCAGCAATTGGTTTACATTATATTTTTCACCCTCTTTTATCACATAAAGACAGCCCAACTCCACTTCCAATGAAATCTCACACTCATCTAAACGAATGAACGAGCGACTCCAATCATACAGACGGAATTGATGAGTGAGCATAAAGAAGAAAACACATCACCAAAAGAATGATCAGCCAAAGTTAAGCAACCACTGCTACTAATTGCTTATCAATCTCTACCATATTTATGTAGCAAATATTTAAATATATTTTATTTAGCAAAAAAAATTATGACAGTTTGTCTAAGGATAGTGAGTAACAGGACTCTATTTCAGACGCTTACCTTTTATATACGTAGGTTTAACAGGACTATAGCTTTTTAATGATTTATGATAGAACCTCGCGCTCTATCCCTGTGCTAACCGTTGGGAATCAGTAAAAAGCGTATGAAGTCAGGCGAAGGAATAACAGCTGCTTGATTAATGATACAACCCCGAGATATATTTGCAAATTTCTACGACTCTACTGCCAGAATGTTTCAAGCAATATTTCTCAAATATATCCCATGATTTTTATGTTTCATTTTAGCAAAGGATTTGACAAATATATTTTGACATGCCAATGCTTTTTTATACCTTGCATCCACACCAAGACCATTCGTATCCAAACTTATTATTTTCTAATTTATATGACAAATTATAACGTATAATTGAGATCACCATTGATTAGAGCACCTCCAACCTTCCAGTCCACTGCAGGAAATTATAAAAGGTCAAAATGTCTCGATAATCAAATTTATATAGAAATGTGATTTTAATTCAACTACTGGAATGACATTTTGCAGGGTATTTATGAATCAAGAAAAAATAAGAATGTTTCAACGTATAACAGCAAATAAAATCTCCACTCATGACAAGTATACCATTTTAATGTGTGTTCTATCCTTTTTGCGCAGTTTTACTTCAATTAAACTCCCTTCCTAGTTATTCCGTTTCATCTCTAAACAATTAACATAGGGGGTCTTTCTCCTTCTTAAATTCAGTAATACATTCAGTAAATTCATGAAAACATAATAAAATTATTATTATCTGATCAACATTAAATGAACACAAAATCACCATTTTAATCAACATTGAGTTTTTCTTCACTTTTCCATTATATTTAAAATCGACACACATTATTACCAAGCTCAGAACTTTCAAGAGGATCCCAGCTTTACTCCAGAGTGAAAATCGTCTCGAAACTCTTCCCAGATATTCCCATGTCTCATCCCTAAAAGTTATCCTTCATCAAGAACAATAGGCAAAGAGTCTGACTTCACACGTTAAGCTTTGAATTATTTGTTACCTTTTTATACGTAAAAAATCATGTTTGAAGTTCTAAATAATGAGTGATTCTTATCACAAATTAGAACTTACACTTTGTATATTGTAAGTTCTAATTTTCATAATTCACGGAATTTTGGCAATTGGCATAAGGTCTAGTGACATTTGCAGTAAAATACAAAAGGGTTCTATGAGATACAAAAGGTAACAAAATAGTTTTTGGTGCATCTGCAGAATGCGTTTTAATGGTGGAGGAAAAAATATTAATTTTTCCGTACTTAAAAGGTCAGTATTGAAGTTCCATTCAATAAACGAGGGCTTCAATGTATTAACGGGTATATTTTATAGAAAGTTATATGCTCATTTCACTGAACATTTCTATGTAAAAATAAATATATTGGAACGGAATGCAAAACGCGTACATTTTAAACATATACCAGACCCATTATTATACACGGTGGTTAAACGATAGCCAAAAAAAGTACACTAAAAGACTATTGATAGCAACACAAATGCGGGCGATAAGAAGAATGACGGGTAACATATTTTGGAAAGAGAAAAAAACATCGAGTTGAGGCAGAGCATATAATGGGCTCAAAAATGCATGTATAGCTGGGAGCAAAATTAATTATATTAATTGTTTTTGCTTGTTTAATTATATTCAACAACCTCTGGAGAACCCACATATGGCGGCTAGGGCCATTTTTATGTAGATTATGTGCCTCTCAGTGTTACCATATACCTACGAGCAAAATAGTCAGGTTCATTTGTTCGTCAGTTATACGGTAACGGACAAAAACTCCTACTGTCAAATTTATTTATCAGCAGAATTCTTTGTTCTTAATTTACAACAATTTACGCTACGGAAAAAAACTTTTATTAGAATTTGAAATAAAAAATATAAAACTTCGACTTAATATAAAATCATTAATATTGAATAGTCTTAAGAATTTATAACACTATTTCCACCTTCAATACAAGGTGAAACTATGGTATTAATCTATTCTTTTTCTAGGTATTCCTATGAATCTTCCTTAGAATATGATATTTATATCTCTCTTGTTGCTCACTCTAGGTACATACGCAAATACTCCGAAAGCCGAGCGTAATGTGACGCCTTATCCAACCTCTTCTCTATTTTCATCTCACAGTAATCCTTACCCGACGCCTGCAGCGACGCTCAAATGCTATACTCAAACTTCCCCAATAAGCAGCAGTTAACCCAGAGAAAAAAACAATTTTTCGTCCACTCAGCGACCCCACAGAGGAGTGCATTATGAATTTCACGGCAAGGTCCATGAATAGATCCACAGGGCAACGTTTAGTAAAAGCCCACCATTGTGCGAATCACGGCGGCAGACTCCATAATGAGGTATGGAAAGTTTATTCCCCTCCTTGGCGGTACGGTACAATTTCGACATGATAGTATGCAGGCGTTAAGGTTTAACGGATCACATTATCTAAATGTAACTCTCGAGATCGCAAGGATTGAGTTAGAGAGCAAAATCAGTTGACAACAAAGGACTGTGAACATGCATACAGAGCATGATTCTCAGGTATTGTTCACGGGAATACTGCTGGGTGAGATATGTCATCACCTACGTCACAAAGCCAGATACGAGCACACAGCCGTTTGCGCTTTGATACTAGCTAATGAAAGAATAGCTATTTATTTTGGAGATTGAATATCAGTCGTCCAGATATCTTTTCGTGAGCTTATCTTTAAAACATTTAGATTGAGCTGGAGAGTTCAACAATAGCAGCAAGTAACCTTCGACCTTATCCTGTTGATTTAAAATTGCTTTTTGCAGCTTTTTAGCAGATGATTTCAATCACCATGCTTCGTTATTATGCAGTCTTCCTATACTGTGCTCTTACCACCAGTATTTATTTTAAATGCAATTTGAAAAAAGATCGATGAACCGACTAATCTTACTTATACTTCTCATGCGCTGCAAGAACTTTTAAAAATACCCGAGAAGTTCCTGAATTTCGTGTATACATAATACTCATGAGAGTTGGATCAGTTTCTTAAGCTAATATATTCTAAATGTTTTCGTAAAAAGTTTTTCCATCGGAAGAAATGTGAATTTTCTACAAATGTATCCTTATTAAAGAGAATTTGGGGTAATAATAACAGCTGCTGACCATGTTATCATTAAAAATGAAAAAAAATATTGATATTCACAAATTTCATTTTTTAAATAATTTATATTTTAGTAATGAGTCCGCCATCTTATAATGCATTAGTTTTTCTTTTTTTTCGTTACCACGTAAAGCAGATTAAGAGTTAGAGTCACATGAATTCAATGAGAACTAGATGTGACAAAAAGGAATAACAAAAGAAAATAATTTCATGGTAATTCAAAAGCCCGTAAAAACTGTAACATTGAAAAGCAATCATAAAACTAGGACATTTGCTTTTTTCATCATTTTTCAACGTTTGCAGTGAGAAAGAAATTCGTATGAAACCGCAGGAGTACGCGCCCACGCACAGAAAAATCAGCGCATTGTTTTTTGCATGGTATAGCTCAAGCGGCAGAAAAAGGAGAAGGTATGACCGGAGCGCATTTTAATTTTGGAATGGCGATAAAAATGTACAACTTAAAACAAGCAAAAACCACCCTAAATAATGGCCAGCGGGGCAAGGTCAAAAGCCAACATTAATTAATCTTGAAAATCAAAAGCCAGAAAGACCGGAAGGTTGATGCTATTCCTGAAACAGTATCTATCTCCAGCGGCAGAATATACGACGAGAAAATCGTCAACAGGGTAACATTCCAGGATGAGTCTAAATAAACAAAACAAATCCGATAGAAAAAAGGACACTACGTTTCTCCACATGTGGTACAGATATTAGAAAGATTGAAGTAAAGAAAAACAGGAGTTTTCGCTCGACAACCAAAATAATTAAATTTTAATTAGAATTGTTGAGGAAGAAGACGTGAGGAGGACCTAGAATGTCCTTACTTCACAGTCTGATATCAATCAAGACCTGCAACTCCTATAGGGAGATGAAAACAATAGCTTCTGAAAGAGGAAAATGTCTACAGCGAAAGTGACAAGGCATGGCCTTCTTAGAATCGACGACTAGATTGATGATAATTTATTGTACATGTCCAATGACATTCAAGTTCTACTTACCGCACCATGCTTGGTTGGTTTTTTTGGGGAGACGATCGACAACTAAGGTCAACTTCGCCATTGAGGATAGTATTATTTATGGAATTGAGAAAGGGCGGAGAGAAACCCGGCGTCGGCATTTGCCAACTCTTCAACGAAAGACACCAAGGGGTCCACAATTTAACGTCCCATCTGACAGACTGAGTACTGCACTTCAGGTACTCTCCACAAAGCACCCACGTAGAGAAAGGGATTACACTGAAATATCTCAGCCACCGCCGGAATTAGATTCCGTGCCCACGGGAGTGGAAATCAGTACCCTAACCACCACAAAGTAACTGAACATGATGCTACACAATTTGAAAGTTAGGTACCCAAGAACAATGATTCCCAATTTAGTAGAAGCGGCACACCAGTGTACCGGAAAAGGACTGGAGGTGTGCTGCGAAAACCTAAACATGATGTTTTCAATGAGGCGTCGGTACCGGAGGGTTAAACCGTGGAGCGCGTCCTTATCACCTTATTACTCTCTCCAAGCTACAGATGTGTGAATCCGACCACCCAGGATTTTATTGGATCCATTCCGTTATTTATTTGCTTTCGTTCTCAGAACATTTAATATATTTCGCGGCCTCTATTTGTGAAAAAATGTATCCTTCCTTTTTCTAGTAGCAAAATACAAACTCCCCCGCATTGCAAGAGATTGCATCCCTCGTAGCAGGAGACCAAAACGACCACAAAAATGATCTATTGAGATAAGTATGTTCTAATTTCTTGCTGAAACCAGAAAACCGACCTATTTTAAGAAGGAATAAGTTAACGTTTAAGGATTATATTTTTGGATGAATAAATTCAGTTTTCACTGCTACATGCACTACTTTTATTCCATACAAGGTAACATTTTACAAAAAGACTACTAGAAAAAGTGGGGTCCCTCCAAAAGAATGCTGCAAGAAGTGGGATGAAAACAGTTTAAAAAGACATAAAGCGAAGGATGGCTTGAACAACAACTGTTGTGCAGAAACCATTCATGTGGAGTAGTACGTCTTGTGCCACAGTTACATGGACCATTGGATAGCTGTCACAGAAGAGACATTCGAAACTTGGTCCGGGAGGCGGATGCTGACGATTAAATGGACGGATAAGATCAGCAACGAGGTGGTGTACAGAGGATATGAGAGGGGAAAACCAAATGAAACACTAGAAAGATCCGGTCTTTAGGGTTCTCTACCACGAACTTTCATTATTTCGAACAACAGTTTCACCGGCATTGCAAAGACGAACTATTAGTGAGTTTCGACGTGGAATCACTATTCGCCAACATCCCTGTGGAAGAAGCGACGGAAATAGTTCGATCCCTCTTCGATGGGGGACTTTCGGAGGACATTCCAAAAATGGTGGAGTGTTGTTTGAATAACTCGTATTTCCTTTGGAACGGGAAATTCTATGAACAAGCAAAAGTTACAGCCATCGGTTTCCCTCTCTCATTGGTCATCACTAATCTTTATATGTAAAATTTGGAAGAGCAGGCCCTGCAATTCTACGGAAAGAAACCGAAGCTGTTTTGAGATATGTATACGACACATTCGTGATTTGGCAGCATGGACGCGAGGAACATAACATGTTCTTGAGACACCTGAATAACCAGAGCGAATCCATGAAGTTCACGATTGGAGATGGAAGAAAACAAACGATTGCCGTTTTTAGATGTTCTGGTTGAAAAGAAAGTCGACGGAACTCTTGACCACTCAGTGTAACGGAAAAAGACACACATCGACCGATACCTACAGGCGTCCTCGCACCATCACCCTCAACAGAAAGTATCCATCATCAGAACTCTCTCTAGCCGAGCCATCACAATATATGATGAACCATCTCTAGATATGGAGAAACGACATCTGATGAGCACATTCGAAAGAAATGGCTACCGTCCAGAGATTATTCACAGGGCCGCACGCAAGGGTGATATTAAAATAAAAAGGACAGTCGAGCCTCCTACGGAAGAGAGAAAGAAAACATCAATCAAAACACTAATCCCTTATGTTGCCGGTACGATGGAAAAGATAGCCAAAGTCCACGCAATAAACACAACCTTACCACCAGATTCAACTGTGTAACTAAGACAGCCGACCCCCTCTACAGGGCGAAGAACCATGTACCAAGGGAAATTCGAAGTGGTGTCTACGAAGTGAAATGTTGCTGCGGTAGTGTCTATGTTGGTCAAACATCTAGGACACTGTAATTCCATTTGAAAGAACACCAAAGAGATACAAATAGACAACATACACGCCATTCCACTGTGGCTGAACACATCTGGTCGGGACCCACACGCAACGTCAATTTTGACGAGGCAAAATTAGTCACCAGAGAAAATCGTTACCTTCCTCGTCTGATAAGAGAAGCCATTGAAATCTTTAAAAAAAATCTTAATATTAAAGAAAGGCTTCCGCGGAGTAGAATAGGCGTGGCTAATTTTCCGGGATGTATCGAAGCGGAGGAAATCCAGGAAAATTAGCCACGCCTCAACATGTACATAATTGCAACTGGGAAGGCTGTTACAAGCATTCAAACATCTAGAAACGCCTTTTTAACGACAATGGGAGGTAAACCAATCACCGCACCTCTGACTCTAACGGTTAATATACATAATACAGCCCCGCATATTTAATTGTCAATTTTCCTGAAGACTCCGACTGCAACGCCGGTGAAACTGTTGTCCAAAGAAATGGTGGTTCGCGGTAGAGAACATGAAAGACCGGATCTTTCCAAAGAATACTCCGCGGAAGTCTTAACAATGATTTCAAATGGAACACTATCCGGAAGACAACGTCCACACGGATAAGCAACACTTTTAAACACAATGATTTGGTAAAGAGCATGACAGAAGGAAAAGTAGAAGCCCCTGGAAGAATACCGAGGTGAAAATCCATTGGACAAATAAAAAGTACATTCGACAGTCGTGGTTGTAAACTCACAAAAATACCACGTTTACAATTGAATATACATTTTGATTATATCACAAGAAATTACTTTCCAACAACGGACACAATAGAATGAAGAATGTGATCAAAACATTTCAATCACTTATATGTTGAGGTTAACAAAGAAAGAAGCGAAGCCAATTCGGGTCTCGCTCACGTTGCCATTGCATTCAGACGATAAATAGCATAAATTGAGTAAAACGGAAGTAAAAACTTAAACAACAAATGTGACACCAAACTGTTATACTATAGTAAAAGCAATTAACAGTTTAATTTGGCCATTGAACTCCTCGTACAGTTTATCTGCTTGACACCATAATTTTGCCTTCTTTAATAAAATAAAATTAAGATAAGGATTAAATGTTGATAATGTGCATTAGTACTATAAATCAATGTATCAATTTGCACTTCAAAATTGTAGGCAAAACGCAGTGGTATGGGTTATCTGAGAAGTGTTTTCGATATAAGTAGAAGAATTAGGGTTACAAATAAGTGGGTAAGGAATGAATGTGTAATGGATGAAAAGATGGGCATGTATGAAAAGAGCGCGCTTCGTTGGTTTGGCAATGTTGATAGAATGGAAGAGAATCAAATAACAAAACAGATTTATTATGGAGGAGCTAAGAGGAAGGTGTAGACCGAGAGAGCCAAGAGCAAATTTGGTGGAAGACACTCATAAGAGAAGGAATCTAAAAGATCCTTAAGAACGGGAGTGCGAATATGAAGCAATTTATGATATTGACTGAAGCAAAGGATAGGGGAGTTTGGAGTAACTTATGAAAGGAATGTTAGCTTTACAAGCCTTTCACTAAGAAAAAAACAATTTTAGATTTAGCCTACATCGAAAAGTAACTGCGTAATTGGTATGTATGCATGTATTTGGCTATTGGCTGCCTCTTGTAGTCCATTTGCTGGGCAATATAAATTTGCTTTCTCTTACCAAAGAAGAAGAGTATAATGATAAAGTTGCTCATGTGCATGCGTAGGATAAATATGCAGACAGCTTCTTTAAAAATATTATATTTTATATGTACATCCAGAAATTATATAGAAATTACTTGGCAAAAACTTAAAAAAATTCAGTCTTTCACATCAAGTTTCCCCGTCAGTACAGAGAAGTAAACGGGTCACGGAGGACTTAGAAAATATAGGTTGGTCGCAGTGGTTGATAGCAAAGGTAAGGATTATGATATTAACGGAAGATAGACAGACAAGGTTTTCCCCCTGCATTTTTAAAGCACAAAGTCCTGCTTCCGGTCAGGGATGGCAGAATGCAAGATTAACAGCGGGGAAAATAATACGGGACCTTCGACATTAGCGGCCACTGAGTCTCTGAGATTATTAAAATCCTCTTCCCCCTTTCACCATTTCTACCAAAGCACGTAATTTTTTTTTGACGCCCCGCGAGGCAAAACATATCTCGTGCAAACATGGTCGCAAATTGAAATCCTCGCTAAACAGAAAATCCTGTGGAAATAGATTTATAGCCTCCTCATTCGTCTTTCTAATGTGCTTACCATACAAAAACGCGCAATAAATTCTGAAGACTGCTCATCTCATGGAACAACCGACCACCTGTATGCAATCAGCAAATCCGTGCCCCACGTGTTATTCCGGAGATAAAACTGAATACATATTTTTGCCGTTGATCTACAGAATTACTTAGTTATGAATAACACGAATAGAGAATACAGAAAATAAATAGATACAGAAAAAAAAGGAAAGTTCCACATCACGAGCAACATTCCAGTATTATTATCTTTTCGGGATTTTTCACGAAAATAATGATGCAACAAAAACTACTTTCAAGAACACAAGAAATATAGCATTTCAATGGCCGCATGGAGTTATAAGTTCCACATGCCAGAGCTCCCCGGAAAGAAAAAGAGGGACTGACCATATACTAAATTTAACTCGGAACAATCCCGCTGTGGTGGTTTACGGGAAAAACAATTCCTTGCCAAGGGGACGCATTCACCCAACCTAAAAAATGGGATATTTCACGAACCTAGATTTTCAAATCCAGGCATAATATTCCTGATATTACGCATATATTTTTTATCAAAAGGAAATATACTTCCTTCTAGCAGGAAAAAATAACATTGGAAATTTCTCTGATAAATCATGACACAATGTTCATATATAAAACATGTACCCCAAATTTGAGATAAATTGCTGCAAAATTAACGAAGGAAACCTGCATTCTACTCCATAATTTTCTTTCTACCTTAGTCTACATATGGCATTGAAACGTGATAATGTCGTGACAAAACTGTTAAAAATTGGGGAATATTGCAGGAATTCCCAAGAACCAATATTTTTGTAGCCTTACAATTTTTTTAAAACTTCACTGCTAAATCCTACACTAAAACGCAAATACCTATAGAGAAATAAAAAAATTATCTAAGATCTACCTAAGTTGGCAGATAGCATGCCAATTGCCCGATGGAATATCCGTAAAAAATTATATATACACAAATAAACATTGCCAGAATACTATCAATGAGTGCCTCAAGACTTAATTTCAACGTATGTCATGCGGAAGATCTTTTTTTTCTCGACACCACGCTTTCTTCTTTGCAGGTAAAGATTATTTTTCATTACTGAGTTGCAGTTCAATGTCCCAATGATGAAGCTGGTGGAATCCTTGTGCATTGAAACATGCATTTTTCCTTTCATCCATCGCCGGCCAAGACACCCCATGCATAACGTAAAAGAATTACTTCCGAGTCTTCGTAGCTTGTATTAAGAACTCAATTTAGTTTGCATTTGAACCATGGGTGATGCCCTGAAAATAATGCATAGATATTGTATTTTATACAACGTTGTCCTTCCCGTCATCCACTTTCGCTAGTGAAAATGACCTTAGCTGCTACACCTCCACAAATAACCAAACAAATCGAGCTGTCATTCAATGCTGACACAAAGAGCAAGATAGCAGAAAAGAGCAAGCAGTTCGCACTAGGGTTTTCTATGTATCTACCAACTTTAAACCGGCATAAAATACTTTAAGCATGACGAAACTTGTCTTCTATCGCTACTGGGATTGGAGAAAATGGAATAAATTATGTCCAATGCTTTAAATAATTGTGACGGCTACAGTAGGATAACTCCAAATTGTCAAATACTTATGTTCGTGCGATTGACTGATGAGCATGTTTAATTGGTAAGAAATTAGGAAGTGATGGAAATGGAAAGCCTTGCGGGGATAAAGATGCCTCTCATTGCCGCTCAATTACATTCCAAATTATTACGTGCCCTCCTATTTATAAGGAGAGCGGGCGACGAAGGAATCAGTCAGCTCCCAACTTCCCAAAAGCAACATCCGCAGTTCCAACATGAAGCTCCAGGTAAGTCAAAGCATTTATTGACACGTTCTAAATTTCTTTAGCACAAATCAAATACAAGTGACTATTTCTTTTATGATTTCCCAATTAGCATTCCTTTCCGGGCATGTTTTAACCTCAGGATTTAAATATGTAGTATTCATCACGAGGCATGTAAAACTTTGCACCACCTTCTATATGCGACTTATATGCCGTTTGTTTCTAGAAGTGTTTCGTGGATCCCACAACAATCATAGTAGATAAGGGTAAACCCATTGAATTACCTAAAATAATATAAATATAATGCTAGTTTATCAATGGTGCAAAACATGGCACACCTTATTTAAACCGTCATTTCATTGCTGCAAAATACGAATGTTGTAATGTTGCGTAAAACCTGCCGTAATCCTAAGAATTTTACTTGGTTTTGACGCTTGAATCGATAATCTTATCCATATACCACATCAAATCTCTATATTTTCAATTTAACTAAAAATTATTTTTTCTATCATGAAGTACTTTTCAGATAAAATTATCGATTTTTATTGCTCCCAATCGATTCACCGAGTTGGCTAAGAACTACCTTAACCTTTACAGCATTAAATTAACACTCGCCATTCGTAGAGGGCTATGCCCGAAAGGAAATAACGGTATCACCCAAGCATCGGAAAACCAGTCTCATCAAAGCCACTCCGCAAAGCCTTCTTTCCAGTAGCACGTTAGTTTAATGTGCGTGGACCGCGATGGACATTACGAACATTGTATTAGGGACTTGCAGAAAGGGGCAACGTTACACTGGGCGATTCGGACGATCAACCACTCGAATTCCTGCCGAGCATGTCGATGCTTAATTTCGGTGATCACGCCCGAATTCCTGTTACCCCCGCGGCAGGACGTGGCACTATGGGTGGAAGGCAGGAGAAAATAGGGAGAAAGACTGGCAAAAACGTACTTGCGTGGATACAGGGTGAGAGGCAAATACATGTTAAATCACAAGATGTCTGAGGGGGTAATGTAAGACATATTGAGAGCTGATGAAACGTGTATTTTAGTTTTTATAAGTGTAGGATTTGGTTAAAAGGATTATGAGATGAGTAAAATGGACATTCAAAAAGAACGTGCATCAAACTTGAGACAACACATTGAGTCTTGCGCGAATTAAGTAGCTTTATTTAACAAATGACTCCTAGAATCTCTCTTAGTCAAAGCGAGAAATCAATCTTTAAAGATGAGCTTATGCTTTTTCAGACGGTGTTCATAATTTTATGATGACAGATTCCCATAGAACTAACTAGATACTACAGTTCACATAAAAATTTTCCTGCACGTCCTTTTGAGTTGAACCTCTTTCAAGTGATTCTATATTGTTGTTTGTTTTTGGGCTGAACAGCCAAATGTCTGATATATTTAAGCAATGTCTGCCACTTCTTTCGTCTTAATAAATGGAGCACAGCCATTTTTATTAAAAATGAGATTTCTCCTATTTTTGTTTTCTTTCAAGCTCAATGAGTACCCCTTATACCTTCCTTCAAATTTTTGGCCAGTACTCCACAACTATTGTTCTTGAGTGTCGTCTCAGAGATCAGGATGTGTTTTCTGATAAAGCGGAGGATGTAGTCCACTTCAAGTGTACTTAGTATCCATCTATTATTGTCTCCAAACGTAAAACACAGGCATCAGAGCGCTTCTTGTTTTTCAATCGATAACATTCTTCATCATTACATACCACCACCATTCATAGTACCTTATTTAGTCCTCCCTCTGGTCAGCTTTATTCATGCTCACGACTTTCATTAAATCTGTTAGGGATCAACATTTAATACAGCATCGATATTTATAAAAACTATGATGCTTATCCATATTTTAGGCTTACCTATTTTCTGCAATTCAGTATCTTTCGCTTTATCCATTTTGCATTATTCCGCAGTAATTGGAATATGAGATGGAAAACCATCAAACAAAGCCGTCGTCCCTGCCGTTATTTGAACCTTAGTAAATTTGCATTCCGTCATAATACTCATTAGAACACAGATATATGATGAGAAAAACCAACTTTGTAATTTACACAAACTTTATTCCGCTGGAACGACGCGCGTTTCACCACACTGTGGCATATTCACGTGCCATGAATGCCAGGAACATGATATTGCCACAGTGTGGTGAAACGCGCGTTGTACCCGCGGAATACAGTTTGTGGAAATTACAAAGTTGGGTTTCTCAATATTGCATCATTTCCACAATATATTGCCTATATAATCAGTTTTACAAAAATATGATACGGTGGAACTTTCTAGTTAACACGCCGTCATCATTCGGAACGCAAAAAGAAAGAAATCCGTTATTTTTAACCAACATTTCTGAAGATGCTTTGCTTTTCTTTTTTCCGGAGAAAAATACTATTTTTTTCATTCAAGTATTACGGAAACATTTATGTCATTTTTGACCCACTGCATGACCCCTCTATGTAAGACAATATAAGATTTTACCAACCAACCTCCTTCTTCTCAATGTTACGTAAGACGTTAAATATTCGTATCTACTCTACCCTAATTGCTCGCTTTTTGCAGTTTCATCTTTCCATAGAATCCATCGTACAGCTTTGAGCACTGGTTACCATATATATAATTATGCAGTGTTAGAGTACCGCATTCATTGGGCGTGGAGGTAATGTAGCTAGCTAGTCACGCGACAGAATAGGAGCATTGGTGTAGTGGTCAGAATACGGAAAGTACGACATTAACGAGCGGATGCTCCATGTCACTGCTAAATTTCATTCGGAAACGATACAACGTTTCAAGACGGACAAAAATCTCATGAAAATTGATTCCAGACCCTCTGTCCCCCCCTAAGAAAATTCCTAAGTAATCTTTTCCTGCTCTTCTTCCAATTCGTGGCGCTCCGGCTTGTGCATTACGAGAACCATGAGGACATACATTACCAAGGGGAGGGGCCTTAAGATTTGAACTCCTTTATTTTGTATGTTTCTCGAATGTTCGTAGCATGTGTAATTTGACTCCCTCCGTGGAGAAAGGATAGTTTTACACGGTGTCAAGTTTGAGTCAGCTTCCTTGGAAATGGATGATACTTGATACCGGATGATATTTGATACCGTGGACGATGGATTAATTTCATCACGGATTCTAAGCCACCTGCATGACATCTGACACCGTGCATTTGGCTGAGGTGACTTCAGCAGGGGTGAGCGAAAATTGGAGTGGGAAGAGGAGGGGGGTGGGGAGGAAGGAAGAGAGGGCCCCCAATGAGGCCTTGTCTTAGTTCAAGAATTACGTAGGACGATTTATGCCATTTTTAACCCCCCCCCCCTCCCCCGCTCCCTCTCAGTCTTACCTAAGACGTTAAATATTTGTATCTACTCTTCGTTAAATGCTCGCTTTCTGCAGATTCATCATTCCATAGAAGCCATCGTACAGCTTTCAGCACTGGCTATCACATAATTAAGCAGTGTTGAAGTACCACATCCATTGTGCATGGAGGTAATGTAGCTAGCCAGTCAGGTGACAGAATAGGAGAATTGGTGAGATTACGGAAAATACGCCATTACCGAGCGGACACTACATATCAGTGCTAAATTTCATTCGTAAACGATACAACGTTTCAAGACGGACAAAAATCTTACATCAATAGGTTCCAGACCCCCTGCCCCCCCTACATAAGATAATGTAAGAAGATTCCAAACCCCTCACCCCCAAAAACATCTTACGTAACATTTGAATAGCCCCTAAGCAGCAGAGATTTTTATTAACATTTGTAAATATGAAAGAGTACCTATCTGAATATTGTATTTAATAGGGATTTCTGACCTAGTGAATAAATTGAAATAGTAAATATTCATCTAACTAGTGTATTAATTGCCAGAAGACAGACTATTGTATCCCGCATGAAGATTTATCTTATGAGACTTTTATGAAAGCATTCCACACACTGGGCAACAGATAATAAAACTTATATTAATGTATCCCGAAATGATAATTGAGATTACACGATACAGCATTAATGTGGGTAGAGCATATTTCACCAATTTAACATTTAAAGGCATGAAATATATAGCAGAAGGAAAATTAGATAGGTAAAATCCTGACGAAAATTCATATTTACTAAAATTGTGGTACTGACTACAAATTCAAATGAAGTTGAATAATCAAGTTAATCTATTGTGGCGATACTTTGTGGCAATTGAAGAATTTGAATTTGTGTTTTGTCTTGTGAATGACGCTTTAGTCGTCGAAGCTGGTCGACAGCAATAATTTAATTAGTGGAATTTGGTACCGTGTTTTTCGTGAAATTGAATAACTTTACAGGTGATGAACAAATTCACACTTATTTCGGTGCATTGAAATTTTTCGATCGAAGGTTGATGTTATCATATAACATAAGAAAAAGCTTATAATAACCTAACGGAACATTACATGAATCTGCCTCAGTAGTTTGCAAAGCAAGGAAGGATGGATGAAAGACAATCGTTCCGTAAGACAGTGCAAATTTCATGGCAAAATTTTAAATTAAAATATCTCTCATGTAAAACCATTTACGAAGGTAATAAAGATTCACTCAAAACAAAAAGTATGAAGAAAGAGATGAATGAATCAAAGAAGACTTGGTTTACTTCGCTCTTACCACACTAACGGATCACACGGAGTACGAACGCAATCACGCGATACGGTAGATGGTAGTCGTGGTAGTGGTGGTAGCTCTTCTCTTTGGGGCTATTCAATTATTACGTAAGGTGATTTTGGCAACATTTTGAACCCCCACCTCCCCCATGTACGACAACGTAAGATTTCTTGAACCACTACCCTCTCAATCTTACCTTTCTTGTGTTAAATTTTTGGAAGCATTCACATAGGTAATAATACATGACCGATTCCATGTCCAAGTGTGCAAATATTCAACTCACCCCCTCCGATTTTTATTTTTTTTACAAAATCATAGGCACTTTTGAGAAACGTATAAATATGAATTTTTAGTCAAATATCGATAACGATTTATAATATTAGATATTAAATCTTATATTAGATCTTCAAAAATGCAATGTCTCCAAACTAATGAACGCAAGGAATGGATCACACCTTTTTCTATAGTTTAGCATTAATTCAGGCGTACTACCGCAGCGGTAATCTTAAAAAGTAAGATTTTTCGTCCGACTATTATTTAATAATTTGATAAAAATAAGATATCAGAGCTCAACCCCCCGCCCAAACATCTTACGTAATACTTGAATGGCCCCTTACTACATTCGGAGAATTTTCTGAGGAAGGGACTCACAATCAGTAACTGCTTGAAACCTGAAGTGAAAAGGGGCTATTCAAGTATTGCGTAAGGCGATTTTTTACCAATTTTTAACCCCCCCTCCAAATAAGACAACCTAAGATGTCATGAACCCTCCCCTCCCAATCTTACGTAACGTTTCAAACATTTTTGAAAACATGGACAAAGACAGTAAAATATGGGGGATTCTATATCGTAATGCGCAAAAACTGACCTCATCACGGATATCGATAACGGTTTTCGATATTTCGCGATTTTCTGTACGCGCAACTCGCAAAACATGTGATCTTTGAAAATGGGACATCTCCAAACTAATGAACGCAACGGATTGGTTTTACGTATTTCTATAGTTTAGCATACATTCAGGAGTACCACCTAAGGTGATCCTAAAAAGTAAGATTTTTTCTTCGAAAATAATTTTAAAAAGTGATAAAAAACGAATTCAGAAGTTACATATCTTACGTAAGACTGTCTCCGACCCCCTCACCCCCCTACGTAAGGCAATGTAAAAAAACCCCAACCCCCCTCCCTCCCCAAAACGTCTAACGTTGGCTATGTTACGTTACTTATGGCCTATGAAAAATACTTGAATGGCCCCATGTGGGGACATAAGCGCCATACTATTTTTTAAAAGCCCTCTTCCCCCGGGTATGTTCAACCTCAACGTCCCCTTGCAGTTGATTTAACCTAAGTTCATGCAATATGTTTTGCGTCACGTAATGATTCCCCTAGTATATCACAATATACGACATTTCTTCATATGGCATATGAAAAATACAGCGACATATTTTCGATAACACACTCATAAACTCAAAAGTGAATAGTTTTTGCAATATTATGGCAAAATAGGTCAATAAAAAAAGTAGCATTTGCTAATATTTTACTTGCCCAGTATGTCTCACCTACACAGCGTGACGCCTGGCAGTGAATTTTACGGCAAAGGCTATTTCAATAGTGAATTGTTTTGCTCTAAACCTACATTAAAAACTAACCATTGAAAAAATTTAACAAATTAAACATATATACATCTGCTATGGTGTATAATCCTTGTAGAAGCACGTTTTTATCATACCCATAAATACATTGACTTCTAAACATGAACAACGTATGCTGTAGGTCCACTCTATATTAAACACGATACATTGATGAAGAGCATGATAGTGTTGATTAAATCCAAACATCATGTCAATAAATAAGTAAGTAATATTAAGTGCTCTTTAGTTGCCACGAAATGAAGGCATAAGCTGATTCCTCGCTCATAAGTTCTCCAAAGCGTAAAGATAAGAAATTCCAACACAAAAGAAATTCGGTCATATTTCATGAGAAAAGTTTGGGCCTTCCCTTATCGATCACATGCATGCGATATTTATACATTATAACAGTGAGAAATAAAGTCTATAGCAGGATCAACACGGGAATTCTGAAAGCATTATTCGAATGATACATCTCTGATCCTGGTGAAATTCTGACACGCCCGACCGCGGCGCGGTGAACAGATTCTTACTCGTATCACCTCATTTTTCTCCGGTTTCAGAAGGTTGACCGAGCGGCAAATTTTATCAACTCAAGCACGAGAGCGTGAAAAGATAGCAAGTGAAACTTTTGTAACATCATTATTAACGGACACTGGGCGTGGCGTCATTATCAAGTCAAGGTTGAGGACGTGCGATATAGAAGCTTGGCTTAGCATGGTCATGAACGAAAAAATGGACTGAATTGCAATGTGGCGCATTTTCATGAAAGCTATTGCTGAAAATTTTCAAATATACATATGAGAGACCCTTTCAAGCAGGAAAGAAGGCCTATAATGAGACACAAATTAAACTACATAAGTAAATCGAGTCCAAAATACTATAAGTTTCTGAATATTGGATTCGGAGGAAAAACAGACCAAAATCATAGGAGGCAACTGACATGAGATTCATAAGGAGAGTACGAGCGTGCTCAAGAAGAGACAAGAATAGCTAATTTTTATAAGACGCCTGGAAATACCATATTCTACAAATGTCTATGAACAGAATACCGAAGTTTATAATGGAATACCCCACGACGTAAAAGAAAAATGGATCGACCGAGACTATAGGCGGTAAAGCGGAACAGGCAGAAATACCTACACCTGGAAATACAAACCACGACGAAAACGCACATCAGCCGTGGAATTCAACTTATTGCATACAAATGAAAACAAAGGATATTGTTCCATCATTGCGTTTGAGTCTTTAAATTTTTTACAAAGACGTCCTCTGTATTGCTGTATCACAGGTCGATCAAGTGAACTAAACATATTCAGAAAATGTTGACGATATGGCGCGGAATTTGAGCATGATTTATTGATAAAACGTACACAAATTTCCACGAATAACAATAAAAATTTAATTTCGACCCCGGTTTCGATGTTATTACATTATTATTAGCATTGAGCCTTTGATTTATTTTTATCAGTTTTATTCAAGTGGAAAATTTTACAAGATTTATCAATTCATCATAACTACACATATATTATCGGCGACTAAATGCTTAGGTCGATTTAAATGAACTATAAATGGAAGTGGATACTTATCGAGAAGCCAGGAAAAATGGTCCAGCCCTGCTTGTTCCAACATACGTGGCGCCGACCCCAGAGGATTCCCGCTTATTCAGACAGTAGCGCCACCTTTCCGCCTACGCACTGCACGACGCCCTGCCGAATAATACGCTGGGCGTTCTCCTCGCTTTTCACAATTACAGAAGCTGTATGAAACTTATAAACTTGATAACGCCTGGATTCAAAGATAAAGGACGCAGCTTGGATTAATTTTATAGTCAACATTCGCATCGCTTTCCATAGCCGAATGCCAATCCAGCAAAAGTGGTCGGTTTTTACGTGTTTTCAATTTTGTTTTTCAGATAAGGTTGGCATCAACTAAACGCGAATGTAAATAAGCCATAGCTTCATTTTTTTAAGCGTTGAAAGGAAAGGCTTGAAAATTGATTTTTCAGGCGTGGCACCCTCCCCAATTGATCAACATTATTTCATTGCGGAATGACAGAACGCAATCCCATTCGGGGTACATAATTGTTTCATAATAAATTTCCACAAACTGATATTAATCATGCACTCCTTGCTGCAACTCATCCTACAGTTACCAATCCCATCAAGCATCTTCTATCAATTCTTCGATTCTTCTTCAATTATAGAAACACGTGGGTTTCATTCCATTTTTCCATTATTTCTGGCATAGCATCTCAATGGCACGACATTAAGCGTCTTTCATTTTTCCTGAAACGTCGTACTTTCCTTAACTTTTCTAGCTCTATCAGATCTCCAACCAACATAAAGTTTCCCTTATCCACCAACAATGACTACAAATTGTTGCACATAAATTATCACATCCCCGTTTCATCTTCCGAAACTCGGCTAAAATCAACCAAATCAATTCTCATCACGTATGATCAATGCTATGGCTGCTGAAACCAGCTACATCACTTTCCCTGTTGGCACTTTCATTGATATTTTCTTTACAAATTTCTTTATTCTCTATATATATGCTTTTTCATATCATTTACTTTTTTATTTTCAATATCGTAATTATTCTTATTACTAACCCAAGTAATTTGCATATTTTCCACTACAATACATCCCAAACATGTTCCACTTGCTCTATAATACCCTCAAGCAGTAAAACGATAAAATATAGCCTTAACATTTCTCAAAATATAATATTCCTGTCTTTTAAACTTCCTGTCATCTTTTTCCTTTCACTCAATGTCTCCATCCCCAAATGAAGAACCATTCTTTCTGGTATAATTAAGAACTAATACTAATACACAATACGCCATCTAAGAAGCATTTTAAGCAATTTGATTAATGTAAGAACATACTTTGGCAAAGTTACATCTTATATAAAATTTATTTTAATTAAAATAAAAGCCATTACTTCAAATATATTAATACAATGGCCGATAAAGGAAAATATCTAAAAAAGTAAAGAATAATAGAATCGGTAAAAGAGCATTGTTTAAGTTTAATAAGATATCAATACACGAATTTATACCTTACAACATTAATATAAAACCTAATTCTTCAGTTTTACTCTTGCTAAACAGCTCCTTCAATTCCTTGCATCCAACACTTAATTTTTTATTATGCAACTAAAAGTGTTGTACCAAAAGATTTCCATTAAAAAAGGCAATTCTTGCTCCTAAGGCGAACCTTAAGGATTTTTCGGCAGTGATTTTTGCATGACGTGACAAAGACCTTTAAATTTTCTTCACCTTGATTTTGAGGTCTAAAATTAACAATTCAACATTTCGATACCATCTGCTAATGAAAATACATTTGGACTCTAGTAGTCACCTTACAACTTACAGCTTTCAAGAGAGCAACTTTAGAACTCCCTCCAGGTCATGTTTTGTTCTTCATAATCAATTTGGCTATCCCTGTCCATATGGATCTACAGAAATGAAGAGGCAGTAGTGAAAAGGAAGGCTGACGCCCTAAAGCTTCAATTATCTCAGATCAATGATTAGGTGGCCCCTCAATGGCAGCACTCCCATTTCCCATATCCCAAAGCTTAAGTAAGATTACGATCACAATCGAATTGGTATTGAAGATTACGAGATCTTCTTCTAAAAAAAGGATGATATATCTACGTAATTACAAAGCAACTATTCTTCATAGTATTTCAATTACAATAAAGTGCATCGTAATTTAAATATTTAATACCTGTGAGTCTAATCCCTAGTGAGTATTTGAAACTTTAACTATTCCCAACAAAATCTATATATGGTTTTTAACGAAAAAAAACTAATTATTCGCCTGTGGCCAAGCACAGGAAGCATTCATCCAATCCAAAAACAGCCCCGTGAAGGATCCTATTATTTGGGCTGAGTAAATGTGGTTTAGCAGTTGACAAAGAATTATTTTTCCCGTAAACCACCATAGATTGGCTGGGAATAATTCTAGTGTCCAGCTTTGTTCTCTTTCTGTTCCTTTTTCCGAAAACTACTTTGTCTGTAATGCTCAAAAATATATAGGGCCATACCAATGTACTATATTTCGTGGATTCTGATACAAAAATGATGGTGAGCATATTTTTCCGTATTCCAATCTGTGGTCTAGTTCTCTAGTTATAGGCGATCGAACATTTTCGTGCACTGAAAGGTATGTTTACGGATTATCTACGTCACAAACAACGTCACAAGACTTTCCGTCAATTGTCGGGACCCCTTCAAAGCTCTTGGGGCATCAAATCTTCCCGTGATCATGAAGCTTTCTGTGGGTGGCACGCGATTCGCTTAATAAATAAGCAATTAATTTAGAGTGTGACATTCCGAATTTCCTCTTCATCCGGTGAAACAATTTTGGCAGTGATATTTTTATGAGAAATAAAGTAAGTAATTGAGTCATATAGGTGAACGATACCCGAGTGACTCAAGTGAGTCTATTGATTGAGCGATAACTTATCTTTTATTTTTAGGAGAATGGATGATTTTAAAAGGAAAAAAAATTGACCAAAACTCTACTTTTGGTCCATAAGGCGATTTAATGATTAAAATTGTGAATTTAAATTAATGGAGTCGTTTATAAATATCAGAAAATTTTGCAAAAGTTTGTTATACTGGAGGATTGTAGTGAGCTTGTCCCATTTACCGAAAGTCACATAGATCAATGATGCGATCATTTATTTTCCGAAATATAAACACGAAAATATTGTTCAGGAACTATCATTTTCTCGGTATCATTCTTTATAGTATTTGCATAACCATACATTAATTCATTTACATTCATTTCATCCTACACATATAATACTTTTCATATTTTTACGGCCTTTCCCAGAAATAGCATTATTTTCAGGGATCGTACCTCTATATGACGAGATTACTAGCTTTCTATGCCCAGATTTCGTGAGTTTAGCGGAAAACAAACAAATATTACTCGTCAAGGTGTGTAAAGACAAAAGCTGGAGGAGGGAATGAGGGGAAGGAAGATTAATTGGATTAGGGTTACCATATTTTGAAACCCCAAAATGCGGACACCCTCAACGGGATTGTTCAACAAGATTTTACAATTTGGACTGCCAAATGAAACATAAAACGTTCAATTATATCAGGGATTATATATGTCAAATAGCTATATTCCACGGCGCACCCCCCTCCTACCCCCCAGCTGCCATCGCCCCAACCCCTGCCTCGTATCACAGAGCGATCTGGTAGCTAAACATCAACTATTTCCAACCCATGGTAGACCAGCAGTGCCGTCTATCAACGATCCGTTTAAGTTTTTGCACAGAGAAAATAGCACACCATGAAGCGCCATAAATGATGCCAGCACATGGATTCAGCTAAATCGAAAGCCCCGCGGCGTGGCGATCGCCGTCTATCGCCGGCTATAGCCCTAAATCGATAGCACCCTAACAGATCGCAAACGATATAATTCAATAATCGATATAAAATTATGTAATTTTAAATTTAACTAGTTGGTGATACGAGATGAAAACGAAAATCAAAATATCTTACTTCCCAAAAATAAAAAAAATGTTGACATTAGCAAAAATCGTAAAAATGTACGCGGACGCTACATTAAAATGCGGACATGTCCGCATAAATGAGGACGTATGAGGACGTCTAAATTGGATGAAATGAGAAAATGAGAGGCGAGTGGTTGTTGAACAAGATGATGGAGAGGAGGATGTTGGATAGGCAAGTATGAAGGACTAAGAGCTTAGACCTTATGTATAAAATGGATAGAGAAAGCGCGTATTCGAGACTTAAAAAAGCAGGTTTATGAGTAGCTCATCGAAAAATGAGCGTTTTTCTAGGAAAGCGTACAGGGTACACCGTTCTTCTCCTCCTGACATTATTATATAAAAACATAATCTGGGAATGTCAGGATGAGCTTCAAATTAAGCTAAATGCAGGGGAAATTGAGTATCTAAGAAGTGCTTGCAGTAAGAGTACGAGAAATTGGGCTAGGAATAAGTGAGTGATGAAAGAATGTAGTTTGGATGCTCAAGTAATGGGCATGTAAGTATAAAAATGAGTTCACTTTGTTGATTCGGCTATGTCGAGAAAATGGGAGGGAGTTGAATAGCGAAACAGATACAAGATAGTAGAGTGAATGTAGTGAAAGGAAAGGCTAGCCCGAGAAAGTTATGACTGAATTTGGCGCATGAGACTCTTAAGAGGAGTATCATGATGAGTCTTAAGAATAGGGGGGCGTTTATGAAGCAGTGCGTTTATGTGACAGATGCGAAACAGGTACTCAAGAATAGGGTGTTTGCGAAAAAAAAAACAAAAGAGGACCAATTATCTGGGCCTGACCTGCCTGCCCCGAGAGGAAATGGCGTGATGGGTGTGCAGATAAATATGTAAGAAATCGTCTAAAGACGCAAGTCACAGTAAAAGAAATGCTGGAGTAATTCTATCTCTAGTTGAACCTTCAATTGATAGAGCATATCTAATAATAATTTTTAATGTACAGTTAAAAATTGGGTTAACAGCGGGGAAGGAAAGTTCACAAGTCCATTTCTTCCAGCGGATAAAGTAAACACGTCAGTGACTTTACCAAGGTAATTCGATTTATCTGTAAATACTTAGGTACTGACTGGCAAATGCCTACCAATGAAAGCCTTACACCATCTTAATTATCACCCGAGTGCGCAATAACTCACTTATGTTCCAGGTACTAGTCTTCCTCTTGAAATAGGCTAGTCAACTGTTTTTCAATGAAAGTTAGTCCTAATATTGGAAGATGGATGACTAACTTATCATTCCATATCTTTGGTGATCTTGCTATCGGTCTACTGCCATGATATATCTTGCAATGCGGGGAGTCTACCTTCCGTCACTCTACCGACGCGACGTGCGAATCCCTGTATATTCTACGCTCTCTTGTCCAATTAACGACGTAGTTTACGAAAATCTTCCGCATTCTTCAGCATTTTTAAGCTCTCGTTTCTGCACTACATGCCATGAGGGGTGTGGCACATGTTTTATTGGTGCTATGTGATATAGCGCTTTGCATTTTAATATTTATTTCAGCAGATAAATTTTAAGTGCTCGGGTACTATTGGAATGCGTATCGATCTAACCGAGTAAGCTTTCTGGATCCCTCACAAAGTTTTCAAGGAAAACTTTTTCTTTTCCAACAGTCGCAGAAACAGTAGTCTCCGTGTACTGATTCATCTAATGTATCATCCAAGATACCAACCCTTGAGTGGGTATTCAGTCAGTCTTAAATCATGCAAATGAACGTCAAAATTCTACAATCACTTTGATCTAATGATAGCCACTCATACAATTGTTTTGTCTCAATAATGTAAAAAAATAAATACGGGAAAGTACAGAAATATCTAATTTTGAAATATATTCTCGCACATAAACCTGTATCAACTGAGTTTTTCATTATCGTTTTCATATTATATTTTATGAAAAATTTCAGTCCATATTACCTCGGATAATCGGGACTTCACCTTACTTATTATTTTTCGCATTTTATTTCAGCCGTGTGCCCTTCTCTTCGTTCTCATCGCCTACGGCAACTCCGAGAACGTGAATAAAGAGAAGAGGGGTCTCTCCGACCTCGGTTACGGGGTAGGTCATGGCTACGGGGGAGGTCATGGCTTCGGAGGAGGCCTAGGAGAAGGAGGAGGACTGGGTGTAGTTGCAGATAGAAGTGAACAGACCATTACCGTGACCAAAGAGATACCATACCCCGTACCACAGCCATACCCAGTGACCGTGGAGAGGAAGGTACCTTACCCCGTGCCAAACCCGGTACCATACGCTGTGCACAGGCCTTATCCAGTGCACGTGCCGAGGCCATATCCGGTATCAGTTGACAGGCCTTACCCCGTCACGGTCGAGAGGCCGGTGCCATACGTCGTGCGGATCCCAGTCAAAGTTCCCGTGGCCAAGCCTTACACGATCCACGTCCCAAGACCCTATCCAGTGGAGGTGCCGAGGCCGGTGGCCATACCAGTGCCGCATCCGGTGGTGGTGAACAGGCCAATGCCAGTAGTGGTCGGAGGAGGCTCGTCCGTGGACGGAAGTGGTCTGAGCGTACACGGAGGATCTTCGGCAGGTTTCGGGGGCCAGAATGGAGTCGACTTCGCTGGACATGGTGGCCATGGAGGTCAATTAGCGCGACACGGTGACTTCGGAGGGAATGGAGGTCAGCGTAGTGGTTTCGGACACTTTGGCGGATTTTTCCATGCTTTTAGTGGACAGTACTTTGGACAAGGTCAGCACGGACTTGCAGGTCACCATTCATTCGGGGGTGGCCGCTGATTGTTTTGAACAACTTGCCCGGAGGGCATTAAATAAAATCCTCAAAGAGATAGAGGTAACTTTTTTGTATTCCCTCGCGAACGGTGAATAAAGGAGGCAGTTCACGGCAGATATACAGTCGATACCTTAGGGTTACACTTATTAGTTCTGGCCTAAAATCTTGAGCGAAAATGAATCATTACTATTTTTCAAGAAGCAGATCTGTGGCGGTATCTTTTGGCATAATATACGCTCCACTAATAACAGTGTAAGCCTTACAATTGTTTTGCTCGTTTAGCGTCAGTGGGCTTGCCAGCTTATTGTATAGGTTTAAGTCCATGTAGCAGAAAAATCTATCATTTTATGATGGAAAGATTTACATGGCACTTTTCCACACAGAGATTGGGTGGTCTAAACTTCAGCCATGTTTTTGCATGTTTTGTTGTACAGCCATGTTTTTGCTTGTATTTTTGTATTTAATCCTTGAAAATGACATAATATAGCTGCAACTTCAGTCAGCACACAATATACACTTGTACTTGACTTGTACTTAATGGAAAACGACGTAGAAGTTCAGTTCTCCAAATATACAGGATGTATGCTTAAACATTCATTTTACTAAGTGAGATTATTTTTGTCAATGGGATGTTTACCAATCATTGCAAGCTACAAACAATATGTAGACCTTACTATCAAGATATAGAAGAGCTACGACGAAATGATGAATGATATAGCACTAAAGAGATCAAAATCCACTATGCGAAGAGGGAAATTATGCATTTGCACCAAACCATCTCTGAGCAACGACGAAAGCGCCTCTCTACCTGCTGGTAAAGTCATCCCTTGATAAAATTATCCATGCTTAGCTGCTCAAAAATATTTACCTTAGTTGCAAAAGAATACGCACCAATTAAGTTTAAACACAGTTCAAGCTGTATTAAATTAAAAATCAAATAACTTAGAGATATTCTTGAAATCCAAATTGTTAAACTTAAAGACACAATATATATAATTCCATTCAGATGAGTAACAATTAGCAAACAAAACGAAAATAGGAGGCTATAATAGCAACATAAAAATGATAGCGTCAAGCTTCAGATCTAGTTCTTAATGTGAAAATGAAAAAGAACTAAGTGCACCAAGACTCATGGTTTACTCATGTACATGATATGCAGTGAGTGGCCTCATGCCATGGATCACAAATGGTCATCATTCATTTACGTAAGCGCATGTGAAATACATAATTGCCCGCTCAAAGGTCAGTTCCTGTCAAATCCTAGTCTCTTAATTACAAAATTTGTAGTTATAATTTTTTTGAATAAATATATTTGAACAAATTATCATTTATAATTTTTTCCAAACCATTATAAATATAAATTCTTCCAGTGTGGGATAATTGAAACGTTTTTGCAGAGTGATCGGGTGAGGAATGAGTGAGTGAAGACGGAATATGGAATGGGTGTTCCAGGGACCGTATTCTGTAATTGTCCTCTACTGGAAGTACAATCCAATGATTTTTGGTTTCAGCAAGTCGGGGCTCCCCCCCATTAGCACCTCTCAGTTTGTGCTCATCTTAATGAGACCTACTCACAAAGGTGGATTGGTCGATCTGCAAGGCAAGACCTCGCCCTTCATCTGTGGCCTCCGAGGTCACCTGATCTCACACCATGTGATTTTTTGTGGGGATATGTCAAAGGTCAAGTCTTTGTGCCGTCATTGCCTACTAACAGCGAGGAATTGAAAGCACGCATAACTTTGGCTGTGAAGACAGCAACTGCTGACATGCTTCACAGAGTATGGGAGGAATTTGAATATCGACATGATATTATTCGGGTTACTCAAAGCGGACATATTGAACAAATGTAATGTTGTTTTTTCAACAAAACTAGATAATGTACCGGCCATTTTTAGAGGTCGTGCAATTCTGTAGCTCGTACTATTTGAAAAACACTGATCTTTGAAACAGACGCATTCTTTTGTAATCAGCCTGTATATCGTTTTACTCCTTTATTTACTACAAAATGGATTCATTGAAAAGTGTTTAAATGCAAGCGTTTAGTTTCTATGGTCGAAAGAGTGAAGAAAAACATACCAAAAACTAGGAGAACGGCGAAACGGTCGTCGTCTTGATCTCGTTATGGCCAAAATATTTGATTTGTGCACTTCATTATGTCTTTACGAGACGAGATGAAGAAGACGACCGTTTCGCCGTTCTCCTAGTTTTTCGCATATTTTTCTTCACTCTTTCGACCGTAGAAGCTAAACGCTTACATTTAAACACTTTTCAAAGAATGCATTTTGTAGTCAAATAAAGAAGGAGTAAAACGATTTATTACACGACTCTAAGGAGCTCCGGCGAAATTTCATACAAATTCTTAAAGTTATATCTTTTTTGCGCCGATAGTAAAGGGTTCTTCATTCGTTTGGCTAAGTCAAGAGAATATATGACAGTTGAAAAACTGATCATATATATGATAGAGGAGTGTTGAAAAGACCTGAAATTACGTGGGCAATTTGATATTGAATAAGAAACGTACGAGAGAGAGGGGAGAGAGCCCGAGATAGACCTACAACAAGGTTGAGGGACGGATTATTATTATACGGCTTAAGTAGAAATGGTATTACCGGGGACGAGTTCACAAATTTAAGGAAGTCGGAAAGACTTGTGAAAATCTTCGACAGAAAATGAAAATGGAAAAAGTTGACGAATAAGAAGTTTAATGGCCCCTACCAAATTCTTAGATGTCCAGGTTAATAAAAAACCCAATAGTTAGCCTGTCAGAGCCAGAGCAAGCGTGAGAAATATGGAAGAAGCATGCCAATTGACTAAGGATACCTACCTACAATAGAAAAAATCTTTCTACTTAAACCAAAATCAGACACTTCACTACAACTACCCAGCCAGAAATTCTCTACGCCACCAAAGGCGTGTTCTCAATGACATAAGGAGAAACAGGAGAGAGAGTTGGGAGAAGAAGGAAAGAAAGATTCTGAGAATAATACTGGGACCAATAAAAACAGAGAAAGGTAAGTTTAGACACAGGAAGAAAGAAGACCTCTACAAGTATGTTAAACTTGAAAAATGTTCGACAAGACAGAAACAGGAGATATAGGTTATTTAACGAACTTTAAATCGTGTTTATGAGAGTACAAACTGCAACCATGAGGTCCAGGAGATATAGAAGTACTTGGAAAAGATGGGGATAACAGAGAACATAATACAGGATAAAACTACATTTAAAAGATAGATACAAGCCTGCAATGGTTTCCGGAAGAAAGAAAGAAGAAGAAGGAAAGAAAGATAAGAAGTGAGGAATCAGAAACGAAAAATAATGCAAAATGAACGGTCTCAGGATTGACTATATGAATTCACTATGGATTAACTCTACCAGGGAAGTAATGAAAAAAGAACTATATGTAAAATTCCACCTTTCTCTTTCAGGTGATGATGGCATAACAAGCCGAAACATAGGTTGAAATAAATTTATTTTATTGGAATTTTAGTTTATCCTTTTTTCATTATTTCCGAAAATGAATGCGTTGGGTTATTTTACATAATCCTTGTAATGTTAATATTGAGATAAGAACACGCCACTCGGGAATAGAATTCTATCTCTCATCACACACTAACCACCCAACCTAAGAATCCAATTGTTCCACATCACTCCACGCCAGACTGCGGGCTGGTAACCTAATTAGTGCGTAGAGAGGCTGGGTCAGGTGGGCATCTGGAGGATGCGAAACCGCTTCAAATAAGTGAACTGTGCTGTCTCGGTCCCAGCTCACTCCAATTGCGTGTGGCGACGAGGAACTATTGCGGCACAATATAGAGTTACACGAGTACCATCCTGAGATGATGCGCTCAGGTCCTCAACGATTGTCCAGGGGTTATGCCAAGGGGCACAAAATCACTGATCTGTGACTATCAAGCCTCTCGTGAGCTAATGGCGCGTTAATAACATCGCTAAGGCTAAGTGTGCGCCTACTTTTAATTTGACAGCACACACTTCCTCCTCCAAGACCCCTTCCTTCCTTCGTGCTTCAGAGACATCTCCAACAAGAGTCTATGTTAGACCTTGAGGGAAAGGAAGCCGTTGGAGCGGAGTTAGAGCATGTGAAAAGAGTGGTAATTAAATGTTTAAGGTGAGAGACTAGTGAAGAGCGAGACTCATTGCACTGTGTAATCCGTAGCATTTCTTCCAATCTTCTCCGCCCACTTTCCCAAAATGAAATTAGCAGTCACGACTACCCTGTTGTGAACATGATAATTCCCAGGTGATTGTTTAAAAATGAATTGCACGTCCTTCTTGCCACATTGACCAATCTACATTATTTGAAAAGTCCCCTTACCAAAATTTATATCATACGACGGTTTCTTAAATACTTTGGTAGGCTATAACTGCTTCACTGAACAAAATGAGCGAGAGAACATGTTTAGAAGTTATCCTAAGTGGAAAGTTTGGAATTCCCTCGCATGCATTTTAAGAAATATTTGTTTACAAAAGTTGTAAATATATAGAATGCACTTTATCAATTGCACCTTTAACGGCATATCGGTACGCTAATTAGCTTTAGAGTGGAAAACAGTCCAAAAAAATTGACCATTGCATTTCACAACTGTTTTTAAACAAGTGCCCAAGAGTAAAAAAGGTTATTATCACCAGGCTCACTAACAATAACGCCACCAAAACAGTAGAACGACTGAAGGTCAAAGTTTCGACACTAGCTCAATATTAGGTGACTGAATACCAATTAATCAAAAACTTGAAAGTAAAATGCAAGGATTAAAAACGTGCAATAGTCTAATAGAGAATTTATAACGCCTACAATACTTGCGAATAGAGAGCCGAGTAGCCCCTGCAAGAAAGTCAATATCCCGGATGAAGATCCTAACAACAGCCAGTAGACACAGGGTTTAAAGGAGGCAATATTTATGATAAAAAACCCAAATAGCCTATATATTACACACAATAGTCACAATTAAAATAATATTACCCAATTATTGTCTCATTCATATACCTTAAGGCAAAAGACTCAAAACTGAATCAATATCAAATCATGTTCCAGCTATTGACTCGTATTTTCCGCAACTTTTTACGCTACAATTTTTACAAACAAAAAAATAAAAAAAGGGAGACTTGATGACATCCTACAGTTGCTAGAGGGAATATATCTTCAGAACTTCGAATTACAATTTTAAAAAGCAAACACTAATCATTAACACCCCATTGGCAATACAGACATAGAGAGCTTTGGAAAATTACTAATCCATAGTAATTCGTAGTTTCCCTGCGCGCACATGTTTCACTTGTGAAATACGGTCAATAGCAATCTGCCTAAATAAAATATACCAGCGATGAAGGAATAATATAAATAATAAGTGCACAATATTATTTTTCCTCTTTGAAGAATACTAACTAAAATTTCATACAGGAGTACAAGTTTATCCAAGAGTAAAAATTTAACCATTTAATTAAAAACATGTCTTAGGCGTTGACTAATAGTATTATAAAACTAGTTATAAACTTATCTTGCAATGTAAAGCCACGGAAACTTTTAAAACTATCAAATAGAACTATTCAGACCTAAACAACTGTTGTTAATATCCATTTTTTGGGAATATTGCTTGGTATTCATATTGTTCTCTCTAACTCTCGTATAACTCTCGTTACAAGTTAATTTACTGGTAATGGCTTCTGTGAAATGAATAACAGGCAGCAGAATTAATGAGTTTAAGAGTTTGTGATAATTACAACGATGTTTAATCATAACAGACATTTATATTTGCCACAACCGATTTCAAAGCATAGTAATTATCCTTTGTTACAAATTATTTTGTCCACGTCCACGGTTATACACACTCATGTGAGGGTACGAAGTGGGAGGGGGAATGGAAGTAGAGAGTCTTAGAGAGGCGTAGAGAGTCTTAGAAAGACGTAGAGAGTGCGAGACCCTTTACATATTCCTGAACGATTGAAAAATAAATTCGTACATCTTAAGGTAAAAATTATTTTACAAACGTTTTTGAGGGTTTAAGTGAGGTAGGCTCCCATGCTTTGAAACAGTTTTAAATATCTGTGAAAATTATAAATAATTGTAAAATGTTATTCAAAATGAATGCTCAAACACTTGAAGCCGACTTAATCAATTGATAGTATTTACGTACAAATAACAAGAATTTCCTAGGTTCAATATGAGAAGAGGCAAATAAAAAAATTACTAACGGGAATTTAATAGAAATAGCTATCTCCAATATCTCACATTTGAGCTCACAATCGACGTTATCCTATGGTTAAAACTCTTTCATGATCAACACTTATGAATTTGGAACGAGTTAGGTACCAACTTCGCGCTGAAGTATACCTCAGTCATATCACCCCCAGCTGTCCACATCAACTGTCCAGCAATGCATGAGCGATTCTCGAGCGATATTCTGACCCAACACTTGTCCCATCTCATTCAGCCCAACCCACACCGGTGCTTTTCAATTGGCCGACGCTGTCAACGAATAGGGCCCGCCGACGTTTGTCAGTCCGGATTAAAGTGTCATCCAACCCGTAGAAACCGACTCAACCTGAATTTAAGACCATTTTACGAGGGTATTACCTCCCCGAATGCATTTCCGCTGCGCAAAACGCTTTGGATTGTGTCCGTGCTAGAGATTAAGGGAATAGAATGAATATCCATGACCAAGTGTACACATAATCTACCTGCCTAGGAGTAAGACAGCAACATTATAATATGTAAATTATTTTTGGGTGACACACCGGGTCAATAATTCCATTTTTTCAGAAGTTTCGACAAGCGTCTCGTTAAGCATCATCAGGGTTATACAAATTCCAGTAAAATTCCAGTAAACTAAGCACAACATGGAAGCCCATTCTATATGCGCGATCAAAAAATCCCAAAAATCAGCACGGGAGGTGTGTAAAAATTATTCAATCAGCAGTCACCTGAGCTCCCAGGATAGTGAAGTCGTTCAATTTTTAACACAAAAAGACATAAAAGGCAGCCAATTTTTTATTGAAATGTTCATTTAAATTGATGATTTTTATTGAAATTTATGATAGTGAGATGAAATTTAAATTGAAACACTTATCGAAATCTTGGTTAACATGGAAATATTGACCCTGTATGTCACTCGAGAAGAGTTTGCGTACAGTATTTGCCAGAAAAAGATTAGTTCTTATATTAAGCAAATTTTTATATGGGGTGCAGTCCTTAATGTACTATTTAGCTTATCGTGTGACTGGTTGCATGACATTTAACTATTGAATCCAAAAAGTAATGGATCTTTAACTAAATTTGGGTTGCAGGAAATATCCCTTTCATAACTTATCTCCCAATAGCCATTGCTAAGGATGTTTAGTCAACTCTCTGAATGGAATTTATTTATGTTTAACATATGTTTATAAATTACGGATCCAAATTGTTAATAGCGAGTTTATATTTTTATTTATTTATCCCTTGGTGTTCATCTTGGGATTTTTCCCACAAATTCTCCTTCAATTATATTCTTCACAAATCCATTGTGCCTCAGAGTGAGCCCAATCCATCTATTTCTTCTTTTCTGTATAGTGCTCCATACGGTACTTTCCTTTTCTACTCTTTGGTATGCTTTTTCGTTTCTTATTTCATCCGTCCATTTAATCTACAGCATCATCCTACAACATCTAGAGGGTTATTTCATAATCTCACTTAAGTGAGAATACATCATAAAATACGGAAAATTACGTCATTTTTCGTAGTTCCACTCCGCCACCCAGGCAGCGTGACTATCTTCGGCTCTCAAGTGGTGATCTGCAAGTCTTTTATTTAAATTAACTCGCCCTCTCGTTTCTTGATCCGTAACTTTCGACAGGTGAAATGGAACCAATGTAAGGCGGAGGCAAATTAAATGGATCAAGAGTCGAAAGATACGGATCAAGAGCCGAAAGAGCGTATGAATCAAATAAAAGACCTGCAGATCACGACTTGATAGCCGATCACGCCACCTGGATGGCGGAGTGGAACTACGAAAAATGACGTAATTTCCCGCATTTTATGACGTATTCTCACTTAAGTGAGATTACAAAATAACCCCTCAGGTTTCAAATTCTTCTGATCTATTCTAGTCTGATTTTCCATTGGTTCATGTTTTGATCCATAGAGTGCCACACTCTACATGTATGTTTTCACGTACTGTTTCATCATGAGCGCTTTCTTAGCTTTAGTTATTTAATGCTTGACGTCCGTTGTACGTCTTTTGTCCAAGCATTTCATTTAACGACTATAAAATATTATATAGTACAATTTAGACAGTGAAACCATTACTAAATTCCACGAGAGTTTGTTGTACTTTTCTAGCACTTGATTTCGCCTCACGGGTCTAAAACTTAAGAAAATCAAGATGAAACATATTATTTTGGTATTTACATCGCACTTTGAAAGATTAACTCCAAAGGCTACAGATTTTGCAGTTTGGTTATTCACGGGAAAGGATGACAAATGCAGTAGCCGAAGGAGATTCCAAATATCAATCACTTACTGCATTACATTTCAAGATACATGCCAAAAAATACGAGACGTTTCCTAGTGGACTCATTACGGCAATGTGCTCTTACTATTTTTTTTTAAATAGGGATTAATGACGCCTAAATTGAGTCAAAAATTTAACTGTGCAAATTTTGTTTCCATGTTCATTTATTTAAAAAAATAATTTATTGCACACCGTAATACTTTTTTAATCTTACAAAAAACTTTGCATCGTTAATGATACAATATTGACATTATTGTAAGTGGTCCAAAAACGTTTTACTCGAATATTACCTATATCATAGCGAGAAAAGCATCTCGCTCGAACTACCTTGAGCAGAAAAATATCATATGAGACATCTACATACATAAATCTAACAAGAAAGTCCTCATGAATATTTATAAATTGTTAAAATCTTCATTCATAGATAAAAATGAACTATTCAAATTTCAAGTCTTAGAACTAATCTTCTTTAGCCGTCTTAGGAACTGGTACATTCCTGTACCAAATGAGTTGGACAAACCTCGATGCCTTATCGTACAAGTTCGCCGGGTGAAATAATATAGATCACATCGCCGCGTTTTACCGCGGATTTCATAAGCAGTGCCGTCGATGACATTAGCTATGCCACCCCGACTTTGCTCAAAAGAGACGCATCCCTTTCGTTAATCAAGCCCCCATGTGCACTCATCAAATCTCATTAAAACCCGTTCGGCAACTTGTGCGACAAGGAAAACCTGGAACAACTACTACACGGATTGAAGGAGGCGGAGGGGGGGATATGGTTTGAATCAAAGGGGAGTTGAGTTTTCATGTTTTCAAGGGAGCGAGAACTTGAGTCCTTGGGTGAATCACGTGAACACGGGCGGAAATTACTTTACAGGGAGCGTGATTAAAAATTCCGTCGAGACCCAAGCTCCTCGTACACGACAAAGGCAAACGAGGAAAAAAAATTGCACTTGAGTAGGAAATGCAGGGTACTGACAACAAGACGACTCCCCCTTTTTCCTAAAGTGAGACGCCAACTTCAGAGGGGAAGTAACATTACCTTGTTAATACTTGCCTGCACTTACGCATACCAGTAGGAAAAGAAACTAAGGACTACGTAAGGGAGAAAAAACTTAAAACTAAAAAACAGTGAATGTGAAATTTTGAATGCCTTCAAATATACTAACGATTAACGTAAGGCGTAAATAATGCAATCGCAGATGAAATAACGCGAAGAATATCTGATGCCTTTATCCTAATAAAAAACCACGTTCAGGCATTCAATACAAAAATCAAAACTTAAAATCTACAAAAATGCAATTACACCAGCTGCGACACAAGGTTGCAAACCATGGACGAAAACCCAGAAAATATTAGAAAGGCCTTTAAAACTTTAAAAGAAAAATATCATGAATTTTTACCAATATAGAAGAAAGGAGGTGAATGAAGAATAAAGATGTATGCAGAATTATGTGGGCTGGTAAATGAAGAAACCATAGTCCTCTTCATAAAATCACGAAAAGTCTGATGGTCATATCACATAACACGCATGGCAGAGACTTGATTGACAAAGGAAATTTATGTATGCGTATAAGATAGAAATAGGATCAACGTGGGACTTGAAAAAGATGGAGAGACGATATCATAGAGAATTTACTAATATTGAATATAGCTTATCAAAGATGACGTTTAGATAATGCAACATAAATGAAAACGTACTATGGTTTCCATAAGTCTTAGTGCATCCACTTTGCTCCATTCTACACACCGTAGAATGGGGCATGGCCGGAAAGGTTTTAAAAATTGGCACCACCTGCAGACTGCGTCTTTTGCTGGGCTAGCTTCACTTGTCGTGAGACGACCGTGGGGTATGGGTTACTGAACGAAAGAATCGACGGGGACGGAGTAAAACACGGGAGAGGAAAACGCCATCGGAATGCACCGAAGGTTATTCGCGCTCAAGCGGTTGCGACGCGACGATGAGGCCTCCGACTTGGGTGATTTTCGTTCTCGAAATTCACATTTGTGCTCAAGAGTGACCCACTCTGTAAAAGCGGCGCGGTAGCCGCGTGGTTAAGACTGCCTCGAAAGGCGTATTTAAAACATTCCCGGGTTCGATACTCAGTGGTTGTCTTTTTTTGCACTCAAGTAATTTCAATATGACTGTGAAAGTGAACCTCGAGTACAGTCTCATTACATCAACGCACCCAGTAGGTACTGTTTATTATATTACAGCCATTCAATAATGATGCAGGAATACCTAATACCAAATTAGAATCCTTGAATCCTTATTTCTCCTTAAGCTAATCTATTCACAGTGAATAAATACTTACACGTCTCACTAGCTGAATAGTTTTGGTCTAACATTGAGTATGGCAAAATCTCCCGAAAGGTAAAACCCCTATGCTCGAAACAAATCTGTCGATTTCGACCACCAGGATATCAAGTCACATTCTAGGTTTGATATTTTGGTGATCCGCGAGTGATACGTATTCACGAAATGTCTTAGATAGGCCTCTTATTCAAACTCCTAGGGCTCAAAGAAATAATATGCTGTGAAAAACAGTATTGATGAAATAGAAGGAGGGTTTGTCAGTAAGTGGGTGTACGAGCGAAAGTAAATCATACGGCTCGGGCCGAAAAAAGTATCCAGTTATTTATTTACCGTAGTCTTCTGACGATTATTGTGTTCTGGACATATATTGCGAAGCGTAGCCAGGGGGGAACAGTGGGGGCAAATGCCCCCCCCCCCGTTCCCTATGTTCTGCCACCCAATGTATGTGAATGTTTCCGCTCTAAAGTCCCAAATACGTGCCTGAATCAATTTCATAACTTCATTATCAACAATAAATTCTACAAGGTCTACAAGTTTGGATTGTATATTACGAGAAAAATAATATAGTACAAGTATGTAACAGTATGTTTAATAAACTGATGAATATATGAGTCGGAGCCCCCTAACCCCCCCCCCCCCTCTCCCCGGTGCACCCTAGACACGAAACCCTGCTACGCCACTGGATATATTATTTTTAAATGTCATTGGATGCGGCATAGTTTTTCGAAAACCCGAGTCACCTTTCTCTGTTAACTCCTTATCGGGTAACTTCTGGGAGGTATGCATATCTGGGCGGGGAAAGGATAAGAGAATTTAGAAAGGGAATTGTTAATCCTTGCTTCTTTCCTGTCGTTGACACTATTTATTCAATAGTCAGATCACCAGACTAGCTTCCAAAGTTCATATTTTCTTCATTTCTTCGGAAATGAGTGGATGTTATTAGTGAAATTATCATGATCTGCAAAATAACACGGCAAAAATATTTACGCTGTCAAAATTCTATCCATTGTTTATTAGCCGCAACGGATTGTGATTCGTCTTCTTTTCTCTATGCAGCCGCAAGGAAAGGGGTGAAAAAATAAACACATTAAATTCTTTCAATTGTTTAATATTTTGTTCCGTCACCCCAATGGGGGCGGGGGCAATGACAGCATCTGGTCCTGGACCATTAGTGAAGACGTCTAATCGAATGAACGCACTAGAGTACGTTAACATCTTAGAAGAAAATCTTATACCGTACTCTAAAGAGGTTGCTCCGGACGGGGAAACAAATTTTGTACAGGACAACTGCCCTATACATACGGCCAGAACTGTGAAAGAATTGAAAGAATTTAATGTGTTTATTTTTTCACCCCTTTCCTTGCGGCTGCATAGAGAAAAGAAGACGAATCACAATCCGTTGCGGCTAATAAACAATGGATAGAATTTTGACAGCGTAAATATTTTTGCCGTGTTATTTTGCAGATCATGATAATTTCACTAATAACATCCACTCATTTCCGAAGAAATGAAGAAAATATGAACTTTGGAAGCTAGTCTGGTGATCTGACTATTGAATAAATAGTGTCAACGACAGGAAAGAAGCAAGGATTAACAATTCCCTTTCTAAATTCTCTTATCCTTTCCCCGCCCAGATATGCATACCTCCCAGAAGTTACCCGATAAGGAGTTAACAGAGAAAGGTGACTCGGGTTTTCGAAAAACTATGCCGCATCCAATGACATTTAAAAATAATATATCCAGTGGCGTAGCAGGGTTTCGTGTCTAGGGTGCACCGGGGAGGGGGGGGGGGGTTAGGGGGCTCCGACTCATATATTCATCAGTTTATTAAACATACTGTTACATACTTGTACTATATTATTTTTCTCGTAATATACAATCCAAACTTGTAGACCTTGTAGAATTTATTGTTGATAATGAAGTTATGAAATTGATTCAGGCACGTATTTGGGACTTTAGAGCGGAAACATTCACATACATTGGGTGGCAGAACATAGGGAACGGGGGGGGGGGGGCATTTGCCCCCACTGTTCCCCCCTGGCTACGCTTCGCAATATATGTCCAGAACACAATAATCGTCAGAAGACTACGGTAAATAAATAACTGGATACTTTTTTCGGCCCGAGCCGTATGATTTACTTTCGCTCGTACACCCACTTACTGACAAACCCTCCTTCTATTTCATCAATACTGTTTTTCACAGCATATTATTTCTTTGAGCCCTAGGAGTTTGAATAAGAGGCCTATCTAAGACATTTCGTGAATACGTATCACTCGCGGATCACCAAAATATCAAACCTAGAATGTGACTTGATATCCTGGTGGTCGAAATCGACAGATTTGTTTCGAGCATAGGGGTTTTACCTTTCGGGAGATTTTGCCATACTCAATGTTAGACCAAAACTATTCAGCTAGTGAGACGTGTAAGTATTTATTCACTGTGAATAGATTAGCTTAAGGAGAAATAAGGATTCAAGGATTCTAATTTGGTATTAGGTATTCCTGCATCATTATTGAATGGCTGTAATATAATAAACAGTACCTACTGGGTGCGTTGATGTAATGAGACTGTACTCGAGGTTCACTTTCACAGTCATATTGAAATTACTTGAGTGCAAAAAAAGACAACCACTGAGTATCGAACCCGGGAATGTTTTAAATACGCCTTTCGAGGCAGTCTTAACCACGCGGCTACCGCGCCGCTTTTACAGAGTGGGTCACTCTTGAGCACAAATGTGAATTTCGAGAACGAAAATCACCCAAGTCGGAGGCCTCATCGTCGCGTCGCAACCGCTTGAGCGCGAATAACCTTCGGTGCATTCCGATGGCGTTTTCCTCTCCCGTGTTTTACTCCGTCCCCGTCGATTCTTTCGTTCAGTAACCCATACCCCACGGTCGTCTCACGACAAGTGAAGCTAGCCCAGCAAAAGACGCAGTCTGCAGGTGGTGCCAATTTTTAAAACCTTTCCGGCCATGCCCCATTCTACGGTGTGTAGAATGGAGCAAAGTGGATGCACTAAGACTTATGGAAACCATAGTACATGCCTATGCATACACTAAAGAGATACTGAAAATGAGATATGACAGCAAGTCATTAGAGCAACTAAGACAGTAAGGAGCCTCAACAATACAATTCGGAGCAATGAATACACATGACTAGAAACAAAATGCAGAATAGATAAAAAATTATAAGACCAATAATGACATATATGAGCATATATGAGACATGATACATCCTAGACTAGAAGATTATTACAGACTTCGGAGATAAAGAATTCTTCGAAGAGTTGTAGGAAAAACACTTGCAGGAGAAACGTCGGTCGGGCTCATTTCTTTAGGTACTGCCTTCTCTAGTTAAGGTTGTCGTGCAACAACCTTAAATAGAGAAGGCAATAATTTACTTTTTAAATACTAGATGAAGAAAGATGAGGACTATAACTTACTAGAAGGAGCTAGCATAAGGTAGAAAAAGATAGGCGTTAATCGTCGAAGAGGCTATATATTAGAGGGAGTAGTTACACCCAAGATGAAGAAGAAGGGAAATAAATTAAGTTCCCAGGAAAACTCATGGGGTGCCACGGTCATGCTGAGAATTAAACCATTTATGCAATCAAGTTCAACAATAGATCACGTCTTGCAATAGAACCTTTCTTTGACTTTAAAACCATAATAATTGCTAAAAAAATACACACCAATGGTAAGACACGTGGTCACAATTTGTATCAAATTACACCAGCTTAATGGTATAACTGGATAGACACACCTCTGGGGGAGTTATCACGGGTCTCCATAACGAATCCGCTCGCGTTATCGTTATTTGCCAATTGTGCTCATCAGAGTGAATACGTGATCGTAATTCTTCAAAATTAGTTTAAATCACCAGTTTTAACGGATAGAGTGAGTTCTTAGGACAATAGTGAGAATAACCTTTCTTAAGTGGTAAGCTTTTTTTTGATAACGACAGCGATAAACGGAAGAAGGAACCATAATCCCACTCCTGAGCGGTTTTTGAGAAATCCAGGTGAGAATACTAATCCTAGTTATTTTCTCAAGGCCAATGTAATCATTGTATCTTAATGTTAACTTTTCTAATGGATAGTAAGGCCCAACATGGAATGTGCAGTAAGTTACGGAGGTCTAATCCTAATCTTGATTTCATAAAAAGAGTTGATAATGAAGAAGACCAATACAATATCTGCCACGGTATTCAGGCTTTTGGTTCTGCGATTAATTATTTAGTATTAAGCAACAGTTTCGCCGTGCTATGCTTCGTCAGGCTTTTAAGAACAACAATGGTCTTTTTCCAAAAAATAAATAAACAATACCAGCAGTTGAAGATTTTGAGAAGTAAACACTTAATTTCGAATAAGTTATTTAGTAACATTTTAATTGAAAGAGTGACTTCAAAAAAACCTAAAGAGAAGGAGACGCCTAAGGCCTACCATACACGTACCGTCCCGGCCTCAAGGCCTGGCCTTGAGGCCGGAACTGCGCAGTTTGGCCGGAGCCGTGTTCTCCCCCCACACGTACCGTATGTGCAACCCAGTCACGCGGTAGCTCTGTTCGAAGGTGTACGTTTAGTGCTCGACATGTCAACTATTGAAGATATTGAGGCAATGGCAGTGACAGTGTGTGTTCTAGAGATTAGGAAAAATGTTCTTAGCGATTAGGACTGCGGGATTCAACATACACGTACAGTTCCGTCTCAAAGCCAAGCGACCTTGAGGCCGGACCTCATTGGTTTCCCATACGGCCGTCCGGCCGACGATCCGCCTCAAGAAATCGCCACACACTGTCAGTTCTTCCTTCAGTCCAGGACTGTACAGTCCAGACCTTGAGACCAAACTGAACGTGTATGGTAGGCCTAAGCCTCTGGGATATGTTATGCTGCCTTACATTTCGGGTACGACCGATCGCATAGGTAGAATAATGAAAAAGTATAATATTATCACACGATACAACACTAACTCCAGAGATCATCTTCGAGGGACTAAAGATCCATTACCACCCACAATGTATGAGGGTGTATACGAACTTCTCTGCAGTTGCGGAAGATCATGTGTGTGGCAAACCAAGATAGGAATTGGTTGCCGATTAAAAGAAGATGAACGTTTAATCCGGATGAAAGACTGGTATCACTCTGCCGTGGCTGAGCACACTACGTTAGAGGAAGGTTACGCCATTGACATCGAGACTGCAAAAGTACTACACAAAGAAAGCAGTTACTTTCCACGGCTCATGAGGGAGGCGATTGAAATAGATAAAAGACCAAATAATATCAATAGAGAGGATAGTTATATAAGAAGAACAAGTCCCTTATACCTGGAAGAGACTTGTTCGAAATTAAGTTTTTACTTCTCAAAATCATCAACTGCTGGAATTGTTTATTTATTTTTTGAAAAAAAAGACCATTGTTGTTCTTAAAAGCCCGACGAAGCTGGCAGCATAGCACGGCGAAACTGTTGCTTAATACTAAATGATTAATTGCAGAATCAAAAGCCTGAATACCATAAACAATGAGCTGCGAAAATCTACAAAAAATATCCGTAATGCTTATATGTAGATTAAACTATGGGGAAAACCTTAGACTAACTATTTCATGGATAACTTGGAAGCAATTCCGTCCAAACACCAATAGTAAAACCAATATTGAAATATAAGGAAGATACATCGGTCGCTATGTATAGCTATGGCATCGAAAAGACTACTAATATGATTTTAAATACTCCCGTTTTCCCTACCATAATATCTGACTACTAAAAATAACGGAAAAGCATCTAAATTAGTGATTACGGAATAATTACATTTTCATCATACAAATTTACCAGAGAAAATCAAAGAACTGACCACGCAGTAACTCGCAGTCGTCCGCTAGAGATCATACTATTTGATGAAATTCACAGTGGAAAACCAATTTATATGGATTGTGATTCGTACCCAGACCTATCGAGACCGCGCCGAATGATGTAATCAGTTAATCTACCCAGGCATCCTCTTTCACTATGACATCATGGAGGCTTTTAAGGACCGAGTTTTTCTCATAGGTACAGTGCATACAATGCCATGGAGTACCCGTGTACGTGCGCTTAGCGCCACTGTCCTCGAGGTTGAGCCCAACTTTAAACACAAAAGTATTTGCACAAATTCAACGACTAGCAGAACTGGCTGCGCAGTAACTTCAACGGAGTTATCCGCTGATGGTCACAGACTTGTGTGAAATTCACAGTAAAAACATGCATTAGCCCAGACTGGGATTCGAAGTCAGACCCCTCGATAGCACTCTAACCAGTTAAGCTACCCAGCCATCTTCTTCCACTGTGAATAATTGCGGCGAAATATCGAGGGGTCTGGGATCGAATCCCAGTCCCGGATAATGATTTTTTTCACTATAAGTAAATTTCACACAAGTGAGTTACTTTTACCAGAGATGATCACGCTCTCACATTATAATGGTAGATTCTGCTACCCAAATAAAAAAAAAGATATGGACATCAGTACCGTTTGGTTTGAAATACTCTTTTTACTCTTTCACAATTCATGACCACAACAGAAAGCAACATGAAATTTAGTCACATATACATATATACCCATTACGTCGTTTCATTCGGGGTGGGTATGGTTAAAAGAGCTTAGTTATAGGATAAACTTGACAGTTGCAGGCTTCACAACGTAGAAGTTCTTTATGTTAGCAATCATGATTAATTAAAATACAATAAATTGATTAGTTATAAGAGTTAGGCCTAAACACTCGTTCTATTTCAATTATTTTCTGTATAATGCCCTTTCCCTGCATACCAATCTCTCATCTATTAAATTCATGCATTGCTTCATATACGATCTCCTGTTTTCAAGACTCCTAATATTCCTCATTTTAAGAGTCCACCTTATCCACCCATGACATTCTCGGTCTACCACTAACTTGCACATACTTAAATTCTCAATCATTGATATGTTGCGTTATTCAACACCCACACATTATTTCAACATGGCTAACCTCACGAGGCTAGTCATTTCATTTATGTCCATTACCAGAGCATCCATTCCACATTCCCTCAAAGCCAACTTATTCCCAACCTGGCCCTCCAACGTTAACCACAAATGCTATTTAGATACCCCATGTCTAGAAGCGTTATAGCCACAAGTAGGAGGATTAGAGTTATAAGTCGGAGAGGGAGTTATAAGATTGAAGTCGGAGAGGGAGCAGTTGTTTTTCATTTCACGAATTGATAAAAATGGCTAGAGCAAAAAAATATGTGAGAGGTAGTATTATTTTATTCTCAAACGGTCGAATAGCAAATTGGGTAGATAAATAGGTTGATTATTTACAACCAGAGTTTCTTAAAGGAAAACGGTGAGAGACAAGGATTCTGAGGATAAAATATATTGTAATATATAAAAGCATGGCTCTGCGAAAAGATTTTTGCCTCCCTTCTTTCATCCGGAAAGCAAAAGTTTTTCTTTTACTTAAATAAAGAAGGGGCATAAGGGAAGGGTTACATTGTGACTGGAATTTTTCATGCCGAAAGGTCTTTTAATTAATTTTCCCCTCCTCCAAGTCAGTTATTTTCAACGGCGTCCCTTCTCTCATACTTTTTTCCTGGTCTTCCGTCTCTGCTTTCCACTTCCTCATCTCGACCTTTCGAACCGAAGAGTCTCTCTCCTAGCACTGTCTTTTCTTCTACTGAGCATTTTCTCCTCTTTATAAACTTTTTCCCACCTCAATAAGATATTTTTTCACTCGTTGAAATTAGCTCAGACTTCTTTGCCTAATACGCCATTGGCTAGACGGGTTTGCAATTACTTATTACTGTATCGGATCGTTACGTGATTTTATAATTTAGAAGCGAGGCTTACTTGCCAATCCCATTACCGAGATTAAAAAAAAGGAAACGAACATTCAAAGGAGCCCGATTCAATTAACGCGACCGAGATCTCTACTTTCACAAGCACATCCATGCGTGGTTGCTACTTTGGAAAATGGACGTGCCTGAAATGCCGAACGTGCCGAACCCGCAAAATTTCAAAGGGAATTTAAGGTCACAATCATCTATGAGGCTGTAGAAATAGATTTCGACTACAATATGGGTGTACCTCTCGCAAACGTTCCTGGTACAGTTGATACGAAGGTGCTCCTGCGGAAACTCCTACATTGGGCAGACGAAAAGATCCATCAAATGCAGGATAAAATAACATGAAAGAGCTACGGAGAATAAGCAAATTCAACAATCCACCGTCACGAAACATGTATGGTCAGATCCCGGACACAAGTTGGACATCGGAAAACCAAGGATTCTATCGAGGGAAAGATACCACCATAGAACCATCGGAGAAGCAAATGTAGGAGACCAGCAACGAGTCACTCAACAAAATCCCTGCCTAAGAGACCAAGTTATATAAAACGGACAAAAATCAGACATCGCCACTTCAGACCTGAAGACGCCAGCGGGATGGCTGGAGAAACTGTTGTCGAGCATGAACATGATGCGGAGGAACGCGCGAAAACTGCTCCACTAGTACCTGGTGCAGACCTGCATGGCAAGGAGGGAGGGTTGAAGCGGAGGGGGTGAAAGCAAAGGGAAGAGAAATTAGGTAGGGTACATGCGAAGGAGATGGAGGCAGGAGAACCAAACTACTTCTACGGCCAATAGCCAAGTGCGGAAAGTGGTCTAAGGCAGTTTGAGTGAAAAATCACTTCACCTAGAATTTGATGAAGTTGACCTCATTTTAAAGAAAATCACTTATCTTTCTAATTATATCAAAATATTAACCCCTTCCCGTACTACTTTTCGAGTTTCGAATTTGCCTGAAAATATAAGTTGTTTTACATGGGATAGATTACGGCTGTGCGCTCCAGAGGGAGAGTATTGATAAAATTAGGGATTTAAACTTTAACTTCCTTGCGCAGAGCCAGTTAACGCAAGCATATCAAAGTCTACACACTCATTCATACAAACACTCATGATGGTAAATCTCCGATAAATTCCAAGGAAATTCATACGATAATTTCAATTATTGCCAAAAGAAACGGGTGTCATAATTTTCTTCCTAACACGATGGACTCCTGCATTACTTTTCAAGTTCTGAGATACTACTCTCTCAGAATTTACCATACGTGACGTATTTTACAATAGGTAATATATTCCATGAGTAGCAGAGTTCGGGGAATATAGTACTTTTTCATTAAAAATTAAAAGACAAAATTTCTTCTTTATGACTCGAAGACGGCAAGCAGTAAAGTTTACTCTATTCGGCAAGGCAAGGATTTTGCGTGTCCACAGAGTGTATCATTTGCATCAACATCATCTGGTTCCGAACGACAACTTGAGTTAGCTGCACACAAACAATGGGCGACGTATACACCAGAGTGAAGAAGTTTCCAACATGCGTAGGAATAGTGCCGAGCAGAGGACATGCATTTTGTCTCTCAGACACGTAGATTAATTTCCTCCTTCGTTCACATGTAGTTGAGAACTACCACGAGCCATTCTACTACAGTATACCACCCCCTCATAACTACCATCGTCACATTTGTTTGCTTCATAAATGAGAATTACAACAGTTTTTTTCCCAAATCGTTAAAATGGGTCGGTATGCACTATAAGAGTGATTATCACCATTAGGTGAAAACAATATAATTTCGTCATTATTCATTGGAAGATTAAAAACTGGGAGGAATATTTTTTTAAAACATCCGCAAACCCATTGAAGTACATCAATTTAAAACTCCTTCACCTACCTCAACATGATAAATGTCAATCGATTTGTATCCATTATAGTATTTCTTTTCTTATCTTTGTGCACATGACTAATTTTCAGGTTCAAAAATAAAAAAAATGCAACATTCTGAAAAACATGAATACTACTATATTTGCCATTCAACTGCATAATCGAAATATACCTACTCTTTTAGCATAATTGTAAGACCTACATATTGTTATTTTATCATTGCAGATTGCAGGTCTAATCCTCAAGATTTTGTTCGAGAATTTTAAAAATTGCATGTGACTAATGTATGTATATACGTTCTTCTGTCATAAAAGCAAAGCTTCTATCTATTTTTAGCACAAAAACCTAGTCTGATTCCGTGAATGTCTCTCCGCGGGACCACTTTTGAACCAGTTTCTAAAATTAACCTGTTAAAAATATTTCTTGTTCCCACCTATTGCATAATCTATCCACACCTCCCCACATTGTTTGCAAACAAATTAGGAAGATAAATACCTCAAATTGTACTTAAGTTATCCTATGTTCCACTCACATTTTACTACTATTTTTATATTATTTTTTTTAATTTTCAGTAACTCGTTTAATTGTTGAATATCCAATTCTCATGGCCAATCTTTGCTGATCCGAAATATCAATCCAGTACTTCTCTTATCATTTTACTTGAAAATTTCAGATCAGGCGATGATATTATTGTGACCCCGCGCTATATATCTGTAACTGATAGAAATTAAAAAATAAGAGATTTGTAAAGAGTCACTGACAAGCTGGTGGTTAAAAAGTTCCTACTTTCCAAGAACAATTAGTGATTATAACACAAACAGCATGGCATAGACATAAAGAACATTGTTAACGTAATATTCACCAACGTGAAAACGTGGGTTTTCATGGCAGAGTTTTCATTTCATCATTACACATCACCATTCCCATGGTCATGAAAAAATTAAGCATTTTAATGATTGCAATTCGTGGCCATTTCGTCAGCAGTCATCAATCCGAAAATTTGTTTGCTTCAGCACTCCACTCAACTCTGCTTTCCGCCAACCGCTTCGTTAGTACATAGTTTTTTCACGTTCACCTTCCTGTCATTCAAAATTTTCCTTATTTATAACATTTATGTTCTACCTTTATACTTCTTCCAATTCAATTCTCCTTTCATTGTTGAATTCAATAGGTTATAGTGTCACAAAATTTGTCAAATAAGTTTATTTATTCTACTTTTCAGATTTTCCGTTAGATAACATCAATTTTCCATTGCTTGCTCTTTTACTCCGCTTCAGACTTCACGTTCATATGAAAGCATGCTCCTTGCCCGATAACATCTTGTTTGAATGAATCTTATCCGAAATTCTGCTCTAAATAATTTTGATTTTGAGATGTAAACGGGCTAGCACACTTGACCGACAATTGGGAGATCCTGGTGCAAATCCCGGATTTATTAAAATATTTGAAACGATGAATTTATAATGCAGTCGTCAAATTCACAAGTACATCTTCAAAGTACCGCTGTCATCCTTAGTTTATGTAGTACTGTGTGATTCCACACAAGTCATGCAATACTTGCCTGAATTCAAGGTCAAACCCCAAACGCTACGCTGGACGCTGCATGAAGGCCAAAAAGCAGTCAGAAGTGCAATGCACGAATAAACCAGAAACTAGGAAACAGCTACGTTGACAAACATGCTAAAATGCAGTATACTATGGCTTAGTAATTACTAATACCATCAAGTCGTGTTTACTACGAGATACTAATTCATGCGGAAAAATAAATCATGGGGTGATTCCACATCTAATAAATATCGCATATGAATGTGTACAATGTTCATCTACGTAGCTTGTAAATAAGAAGTATTGATAAATGGGACACCAAATGAAAAAGTTATAGCAATGAAAGAGAAAAACGATATTAAAAATCAAATAGTTTCTCATAACTGCTAATTATCTCCTCATCCCTCTCCTGTGAATCAGTCCACTATTTCCCAGCATATTTTACCACTGCTTGTACCTCCGACCCAATCTCATCCCCACAAATCTCCCATTCCTTCACCGATATCAATTCTCGCAATTCCAGCGATATCCGTCCCCGAAATTCACTTCCCTCCATCACCTCGGTTACATCTTTTCTCTTCTTCCAACACACTCTTCTTGTTGAACCACTACCGGAGAACTTCTCTGCCTACCCTCCTGATACCAACCCTACCCCTTCACCCCTCATTCATCTGCCAGCCAGCGTCGTCTGCCGGCTGCCGGTTGTCAGCTTTCTTACTCCACTCCCAAGACTAAGGGTGTCTGGGTTTTGGGAAACTTGTCTCCCGGAGTACAATACGCTCGGCATGTAACGAGAAATTTAATTTTAAGAATAAAATGAACGACTTGAAACAGATGGTCTCGCCATAATCCCCTCAACGTCTGTGTCTCGACACTGAATGTCTTCCGCTATAATTCCTGCCGCGCATTTGGGTACAACGCACGATATGCTTACCGGCTAGGCCCGACAAGGGCCTTAAGAAAAGTGACTAGCAAACCGACAGCATCGGAATGAATTTGCTCAAAATTAGTTATGCAAAGAACAATTAACGTGTCTAGAGTTAGACACATATGTGTCAGTGAAGAAGAATGTAGAGTTGACAAAGGATCAGTAGGGAAAAGTATTAGCAGCTAAAACGGAGATAGATGAACGGTTTTGATGATGCAATGGTATGTTCAACAAAATTAAGTCACTTGACTGAAAGAGACGTAAAAAGAAGGGTAACATACTCGAAATAAAAGAAAGGTTTTCAAAACAATTACTCGTGTAGGATCAAATAAGAATGAGCGTCTAAATTACCAAGGTACACAAAACTAAGATTGATCAAATCTATTAATTAAAACGATTAAAACCTACTTCTTCGGTATAAGAAATCGACTTATAAATATCATAAGAATTTTAAAATGAAATCTTGAAGGGAGGAAGATGACTGAGCCTGGAAGAAAGAAAATGCAATTATAGACAAGAAATAGAGAAATATATGATTGAGGAAATAAGAATTTCTTTGACTGTAAAGTGGTTCTAGCCTAAAATTACTCTCACGTAAATTTATTCTGGCGATTTTCCGAGTTAGATATGAGCAACATCATGCCTTTTCACATAATTTTTTTCGCGAATTGAACTTGAAATGTCGCTAACAAGCATTTCACCTCTATCCTCTCCCTCTCTATTTTCCCTATTAGTCTAATTTGAATTGCTGGTGTACTAATACCTCCGGCCACATGCCCCTTCGGTGGCTCACAGAAGCACGCGATAATATAAAAAGATTAAGCAAAACAAAATTTAAAGAACTGACTCATAAAAATTTGCCGTTTACCTCTTTTGATAAGTTTTCGAAAATACAAGGATAGCATAATTACATATTGATCCAACTGTCAATAGAAGCACAGGAAATAGACTACTATGCATTCATTTCAGTCATCCAGGTGAACAAGTTCATCAGCCTGAAGTTCACATGAATGAATTTCAAAGTTCCACGTTTCGCAAGGCTAGAAGTCCAAGCATAATAACTCTGCTTCTACTGAAAATTTGGATTAATCTTTAATTTAATTTACTTGTCAACATCTGTCTACTTTAATTACAGGGATAACTCTTAACGTTCCTCTTGAATAAAAATTAAAATCTCATTTTGAAATTTAGTAAACCTTTCCTACAAACCAATGTTATCCCCTAAGCTGTATTCTCTCTTCGGATATCTCCATCTTCTAATTTCTTATAAATATAGCATGCAGGCTGCTAGTTCCTTCATCGTCATCTCTCATCCTTTCATACTTGTTTGAAGATAAGGCTATTATTAATTCCCCTCATTATTTGTGGTCCTCCAATACTTACTTTCCCACCCTTTACTCATCTCGTACTTATTTTTCTACGCTTTAATAACCCATGCAACATAATGTGATCATTTTATTAGTCCTTCCCTTTTAATTAAGGTATACATGTTAGTGCTTACTAACCATCACCTCTCATATAACCGAAATTTGGCCAGGGAACAGGACAGATCTTATGGTGGCGGGTCACTCGTGGGTACCGCGGGTCATTGAGAGATTTTTAAAATATTTTTCAAGCATATTGAAAAAGTACACGGACCACATTATATTTTAGTGCGTCAGTTCATCCGGTGAAACTCACCATGCATGCGGAAAAGGAAATGATACTAGAATTATATTTTTACATTTTTTCCTTTATTAAGGAATGTTGTGACTTGATTTTTCGGCACGGTATTCGGAATGTAGGCGAATATTTAATTAAAAAGGATTTATTTTAAACCTTGACTCGGCTTGGAATCGTGAAATTCGATAGCAACAACTATAACAAAAATGAGGGCACTAATTCACGTTTACAAGAATGTCTGCACAGATATAATCGAATTATTACGTTTTAAATTTCATTTGTAATAATGTTACGGGTTAAAATAGTATTGCGAACAACCAAGTCAATAAAATGCTAATTTTTCAATTTCATCCTTCGATATCGCTAATACAAATACGTATGCAAAGTTTCACCCAACTTAGTGCATAGAAAAAATCGAATCGACCGCCTTAAGATGAAGACGTTGGGCAAAGATATGAAAGAAGAAATATTTACTACGTTTTGCAGCTTGAAATATTAAGTCAATCAATAGCAGGGAGCATGAAATCTTTTAAAAACCTTTGGCCATCAATTGGAAAAATTCTACCTTTCACGACATTTGCTTTCACAAAAGCTCAAGTTTTCCATGTTACACGACTCCAAGCTTTAGAAAACGACGAACAAAAGGGTCTCAATACCGTCACAATGAAGACGTCCGCAGCCACGTTCAACGCTCCAACTTCACGCTGAAACCGTACACACCGGTCTCTTTCCTCTTTACCGTAATTTCACCCCATTGCACTACATTCGCCGTCCTTCATCGTATTGTGCCCCCCCCACACAAACACAAACTCCACGCCACTTAGCAATCTTTTTTTTCTCCATCTCACCACTCAATGTTTTCCTCCTTTGCTCTTACCCTTTCTTTCTCTCTCGTCACACAACCAATTCGTCCACATTCTCCTTCCCCGTTTCCTCCTGATCCCAATCAACCCCGGAGGGTAGGAACCCTTCTGCCATTTTTCCCTTTTGTTTCCGTGCGGGAGGACGAGGAAATAACAAAAGAGCAACGCGCTCCGCCCACCCATCGAATGAATCCATTCCTAATTCACTTGTCCTTCGGGGCGAAACCGTACTCATGAATTCGAGTTTGTGCTCCGCAAGGCGTAATGCGGGATTTCCATTCATTTCCGAAATTTTGGCTGATTAATTTTTTTTCTATTTTTTTACATTGGTATTGCATTTATGAACATCTGAAGGAAAAGAGACAAAAGAACATGTCGTATAATTACATTATTCGTTGTCACACAAGACTAGAGACGCTACATGGACAATGGTGGATAATTCATGGTGAAAAAATTAGTCACCTAGTCTGGGATTCGTACCCAAACCCAATATCTAGCTCCTAATAGCCTCCATGGAATACACAGTGGAATATTTGGGTATGATTAACAGTCCTTGCGTATTATTTTCACTGTGAATAACAAATATTTTTGTTATCACGGCAACGATTGGATTGAATCCTTAAAAGTTACTGCGCCGCCACTTCTGCAGTTATTTGAACGCTAAATAGAGGCTTATTACATTGTAGCTCTTGTTAATACCACACAAAGAATACATTAGGTATGTTTAAATTAGAACCATGATATTATGTATCAAATAAAATGCCTAACAACCTGCTATTTCATCAGAACTTTGAATATAGCAGTTAATAGCTCTTATGATTGAAATATATTATTATGAAATACTTTGCTTATAAATATTTACACTATCTTCATTTAGAATAAAAGAAAACTGAAAATCTCTGAGTTGGATAGTATCGTCAGTTATTGCCACAAAAAGCCAGAATTTCCGAATAACAATGGGGTCAATTACATACATTTCCGTCTGACATGAGTATCAACCTTAGTAACCAATACGGATCAATAACCCTCCTCGTGTTCCAACAAAGATTCCAAATTGAACATGACGGTGTATTTTCTCCATATATTTATTTTGCCAACTACTGCGAAACGTGATAGAAATTTATGTATATTTTTGAAGTCTCAGATGTTCACATACTGTAGTGCTTCCATCATGTGAATTTAACCGAATTATGGCCCAGATATACAAAACAATTTTACAAATAGTATAAGAGATAAATCTTTCTCCAGAGCTATTTCACCCAAGAATACATAGTTATAAGATGAACAATGTTTTTCCCTCAAAATTTAGGATGCGACAAGGCAGTATCGTCATCCATTTACATATGCTGATTCCTATGAATTATGGTGTACGTATCAATTGCAATAATGGTCTAAAATACTAGATTTTCAACCGTTTGATTTTATGATAGAGTTAATCTTACACCATTACTTAATAAAGAAAATGAAATAGATTCTCAGAGCTGAAAAAGGAAGGATAAATTACCAATGGCGGAGTAGGAGGGACATTTAGGGAGGGAGGGAGGGAGGGAAAACAGTTTAAATATTTAGTAGCTTAAGTTTCCACTGATCATTAATAAGTTCATCACGCATGCAGATGAAGGGTACCGAGGATTTTTCTCCGCTCAGGATAGGGTACTGCAGTCCAAGACACGATGCGGTGTCATTAGCATTTGCAGACCACAACCTGAACCCAACACCGCCGAAGTTGTTCTCACCGATGAAATAAACATCTCCTGGAATCGATTTCATTCGTAACTCACTCGCCTTGAGCAAAACCATTCGCTCGAAGTCAGCTCTCTCCGCTCCGCAAAGCATATTATAGATATTCATCCGTCCTCCTCCACACCCGCCCCCCGCAAAAAAAGGCTGATTGATTCTCTCATTCTATACGTTTTTATATTTTTCCTGATTGAATTGATTCCATTCCTTTTTATTCCTCCAGAATGAAAGAATGGGGTTTACGGTTTTTCCCCCTTTTCCCTTATTTCCTTACACACCCTTTTCCTCCTCTCAATATTTCTGACATTTCCTTCTCTTCCTCAACTCTTGTTCTTTCTCTTTCATTTTTTTCTCGTGAAACCCCACCCTCTACCTCTTCTTTTCACCTTTCTGCGAAAACAAAAAACAAAAATAAAAATGAAAACCTATCTTACGCCAGAGACGTGAAATGAGGATGTGTTATTCGATGCGGACACACGATATCGAGCGAAGGATATCTCCTTTCTTCTTTATTTTTATCTTTCACCCACCCATTCGGAGGCTCCGATGAAATTCATTCGATCCATTAACGCGTTCAAGGCCGGCTCATTAAAAAACAACGCTTGTTACCCAAAAGGAGCATGAGTCGATTTTTGAAGAGAATGGAATTTTCTCTTTTAATCTGCCAGACAAGGAATTGATCCTTGAAACCACGAAGGTTGCATAGCAAAATTGTCATTGTAAGTGAAAAATATGCCAATATAATAAAGGTGCGCTCACAATTAAGCTCCATAAATGTCGTCCTTGAAATTAGAGAAAAGTTTCCTTGATACCTTGTAGACATTACAGCTTTCTTTAAAGGTATATTATTAAAATATACATTTAAATAAATATCGCTTTGCTTTAAACTGAAGGCAGCGCCACCCATGAAGAATCTCTGAACAAATGATAAGATCCAAGCGCATGACAAGCTGAATTTTTAAGGGAAGAATTAGAGAATTTTGGTATTAGAGAGACAGATTTTTAGGCACGGATGAATTTAACGTAGAAACAATTAAATCCCGTTTTTTTTTCAATGAATTAGATATAATCTTTTTTTTTCATTTAAATTTTTCGTTCCATTATATAATCAATATTTCCTCACAAACTCTTTAGATGGAAGAAAATGCATCTACCGGTAGACTTGCGAAATTTCAAGTATTACTAGAACATATTCAGAATAAAGGATATGAGCTCTAATTTTTAAGTTACAGACAAGACACAGGAGAGGGATGATCGTCATGTTGCTCTCAAGATCGCTGAATACAGGAGTGAGACATTGTTTATGGATTCAGCTTACATTTTTGGTTTATTCCTTTAATAAAGCATATGTATACATATAACTCTAGCTACGAAGGGAGACAAGAGTAAACGTTCCAGCGAGTTCAACATATATGACACACGATGGCAATATTGAAGAGAAAATTACTTCGCTCACTTTAACTCAAGGTGCGAAAGCTCTCACCTAAACTGCCTTGACATCTTCTACATCAGCACGTTAACTGGAGGAGTTATTTAAGGCACCATTAAGTGGCTGATGTAGTACAGGCATAATGGATACTATTGGGGTTGGCTTTTTATGAATCTGAAACTGAGACAATTGAGAAAAAAAGTTGTTAATTAAGTACTAACAGTATCAGATTTTGAAAGAAAAAGCTTCTCATTAGCGCTGAGGAGGCCTCCGGCAACGGAGAATGATCGTTTTTTTAATGCTGACGCAGGCTATCCCATAAGAGAAGTTCTTTGCGAACGTGGACCATGAAATTTTGAATAATTTGAGAAAACGTAATTCTTTTTACATATTGTAATTATACATATGTATTAGTCTAAGCAATAAAATGTTTCGAAATGAAAAAGTAGGTACTGGCCGCGATTTTTTTGTGCAAATGTCTTGGGGAAGCTAATATAAAAGATTTCTCATCTCGTGGGCCAAGAAAGTTGTGGTTCGTCATTGTTTTTTTTTCAAACAATTATATCGAAAAATAATTTTGCAATAAAAATGATTTAAAATAAATATAAAATCTTTTGGGGTTGGGGGTGGGTTTACAAGTATGAAAATAAGCTATTTTCTTGGCGAGCTACCCCAAATCAAAACAAAAATGAAGGTTCTCCGATATCTAGCAGCCGACATAGTGCACATTCTTCAATTGCGTTCCCATTTGAAGATTCGGTTTTACTAGACGAGAAAAAAGCTATCTCCACCACGACCCTCCGACAAGCTTCCAGCGCAAATACTTATTTTAATCGGCTCGTGAGATGTTAACTTTACATGAATCAAACACAATTACATTGTATTACAAAGATTCGATATTCATTTATGAACTTTGAACATTTCAACGTTTAATGTTTATAAACAATTTCTCTGTGATTAAAAGAAAAAGAATAGCTATTCCGGTCCAATTGGTCGTAGAAAGTTTTTCTTTATTTTTAAGTTTAGTTTTTAGCTAGATTTTGAATGGTACGCTTCATAAAATTATAAAGTTAAATACAACGGAGATATTCTAATTGTTTATTAGCTAAAAAATTGCACTTTGTTCTTAAGCGATTTTTATAAATAAATTGCAAAACATTTCCATTTTTTTAAAATAGACACTTTGACGCTTGACGAGGAGAATAAGACCATGAAAAATGTTTTAGTCGTTACCCAGCCAATTGTAGTGCAAATTAAAAATGGCACGTTTTAATGAAAACAGGATAAACAAATAGAATTTTGTAAACACTACTTGACCGACCGAACCAATCTTTTGCACATTTTTATAGTACATACATGAAAAATCAAAATATTGGAGAGTTTATGTGAAGTTTTAAGAATTATTTCAAAAGTTATAAGCAATTATAAAAAATTCTGATTATCCAATTACTTTTGCAATAACGTTTTTGTTGATATACCAATTTTAATTTAAAACATCTCATTTTTTACATCTGTTCATCACTTACAATTCATCTGCCCAACATCTCTAAATTCTATAGTTTTTTCACAATATCGTAAAGAACAGAAAAAAACGATTTTTCGATATAATTATTAGAAATAAACAAGGGAAAAAAGGCTGCTATTGAAAAATGGTACGAATGATCCTTCGCACAGAGACATGCTGTGGCGATATTCTATCACGTAGTGAGTTGTCAGTGATCTGGAAATGTAATTGAAAATAGGTACACGCAATAGAAATGTTTGTAGCTGCTTATAACAAATTTAACGAGCTGCAGCAACAGCTAATGAAAGAGTCCCGGCCACAATAGCGCGCTCCCAGTAGCACACTTCCACCCAATATTGTAAACAAATAAAGAGGTATTTGACTATTTTTAAAGTATTTTAATTGTGATATTTTCCCCTTCCTTTTTTATTAAATTCATGTTACCTGCCATGAATTTTCTCCTTGAAGGGGAGTCCGCAAACAGTCCGCTAGAGACATTAATAAGGAAATCGTATGGATTTTCTCCAAACCCTTGTAAAAAATGATTGCTGGATCAATCAAACACAGATCCTTTAGTGACCGACAAAACTAGTTAGTGGAGAGAGAAACAGCGTGCGATCTGAGGCTCTGACAATCCGTCTCACTTTAAACATGAAGATGAAATCACAACGTTGATTTACCACCGCTGCGGCTGAGTGATGAATCTCAGCAGGAAATCTTTCCCTGTTAATTTGGAACGGAATCCACAACGGTGATGTGATTATTAAGTTCAAAGGTATTTTTTCCGAAGATTGGAACCAAAGAACAGTTTTAAACCAATTACATGATGCCTTGACTTATATCTTCCTGTATTTGAAATCGACATTCGAAACTCATTAGAGTTTCATCTTTGAAATCTGGTGAATGCTTCACACGAGTTAGATACACACATCATCTTATGGAGAATATTTTAATAAAATCTGTAAGAATAAATTTTCTCTGCAAATCTGAAAGAATAAATAATAAGATTTGACATGAAATAATTATCTCTAATAAATTCCTGTAAATGAAAGAATAGTAAAAATAAAGACTGAAATTAAATTATACTTTGTTGTGTTTGCAAAATGTTAAATCAGAATTAAAATATTTAATATTTTTGATCAGAGAAAATACTTATGATCAATAATAGGCCATAGAAAAATACTTTAGTATTGATATTGAAAACATTCTATGACCGATGTTTACAAAAATTTATCTATTGAAAAGTTATTAAAGAAATTACGTTAGGCTAACAGCAATATTTTGAGCACTCCGGCGATAGTATTTTGTCGTTTAAAGAACTAAGCAGATTGATCCAGATTACATTTGGTTTCTTAAAAAAGGATAGGATTTTAGCTTAATACCTAATTTGAATTGCTCTGATATTGAATGCATTTAGTTTCAGATTCTTTTCATCCAGAGAAGTGACATCAAAAGCGCATTTTATAAAGTAATTAAAATAAAGCAGAAATTTTAATTTTAAACACCTTATCGTATTTCAATTATTTGCACTGCACAGTTACCCATTACATTGACACTCAGAACGAACTCTCATATGACATATGATTATCTCAATCTCTATTATCAATACTGAATTGTAAGTAAAAAAAATTCCTAATTGTTTAAATGTTCTATGAAATATAATTTACAGCAGTGGCTCCCATAAGTTGGTGCTACCAAACATTGCGGCGGTGCTTTAATCTAGGTGGGCGAAAAGAAACAATAGAAAGGTAGGGTCCTGGCCGAACGATATTATACATGCGCATATCCGGGGATGAATAGACTTTCTATCTATTTTATTTGAACTAAAAATCAGTTTAATCACAATTGTTTTAACTTTATTTTTATGGGCTTCCTGATTTATTTATGTAGTCTATGATTTACAGCTAACGGTTAAGGGGCATTTGGGATGGATTTGTGGAGCTCGAAAATTTTGGGAAACACTGATTTAAAGCTATGAGGAACGTTGGATGAACGCTGGTGGTACCAATGGAACGCTGAGTAATATCCACCTCTACGGCAATTTATTTTTGTAAAAGCAGGAGTAATAAGTGCGCTGGGTACTTCGCAACCACAAAACGGCTCGCAGAAACATAAATACCGAATTACTTCTGCCTTGTTTGGTGGCTTGCTTCACCCGAAAAATCCCAAGGAGTGCTGGTGGAAACTAGGTCTTCCACGCTATTACTCCCGCAAGGATTCCTTTCCAAAAGAAAATTAATGAGGAATAAACCTATGCTCGAAAAATACATTAAAACACTCCGTTAAATGGAATGCAATAAAGTTATGACGTAGAAGTTAAAAGAGCAGGTACATTTATAAGTTGTTAATTCAAAAGGATAGAGTTGCCCTTCTTCGCTCAAGCAGTTTGAGGAATTTAGGCCTTATCTGAGGATAAAACTATTTTTTTCGAAATAGATGCCCGCTCTGTATTTGTATATCTTTTATTTCCTAGCTCACTTGAATATTCATTTGTTCGGGAGGGGCATATTACAGTACAGAAGGGGCTGCTATAAGAGTATAGAAAAAATAATGAAGTTAATGTTACACAAAAATCTGCATGAACTTTCCCCGCCAATTTTTATTAGTTTTAAGCTCCCACTGAGAAATATGTATTGCGATAAGTACTTAAAACATTTTATATATGAAGTGGAAATGCACCACAACTAACAAATAACAGCCATAGGTTGTTCATTCTTCACCGAGGTTACTGTGTCCCAATGCCGAAAGCAAAGTTAATGCATCGTAAAAGATCTTTCATGTATGGGGGCAAAAGTATATAATGGAACTGTACATTGAATAGCATTTAAGACAAGAAATTGAAATCGTTTTCTTAGAATAGGTAAACAAAGGCTATTGACGTGAATAATTATGAAAATGTTATCATTAGGTTTTTCGTCTTTCCTTCTAGTAACCATATTTAAATTATCTCCCAGTTACCGACCAACATAAGTGGGTTATCTTTCTCATGTTTTCGATGATTATAAACATGTATCCTTGCAATGCTTGTAAATTAATTTAAGGTACCCTAAATACAAGCCTGGCTTGTATTTAGGGTACCTTATATTGGCTTTTTAGTGTACCTAACTTCGCATTCGAAAAAACATAATGTGCATATTTTTATTTTTGGGAGAAAAAATTATTATTTGTTTTGTTCGGCGGTTAACAATACTCTTCATCCTCTCCTGCCTTATGCGGACCGGACGTTCCTGATCGCGGCTCATCGCGGCGATTCCTGATTCGCTTAATGCACTTTAGTAGTTCCGCCGATGCTGCTCCATACCACTTTTGGCTAAGATCGGCATGCGAGGATGTTGTTATTCTACCAGGGCCTCGTCTTTCTTCTAACTTCCCTAGAATAGCTATCTAAAGTAGTTCACATTTATCCTCGAGGCTCATTTTATGTCCTACATATGGTTATTAACGCTGTTTAATCGTCCACATGAGTTCCGATTGACAACTTAGTGTGAGAAATACCTCTTCATACCCCTCAATTCTTTGATCTTTCCCTTCTCAAAGTTTACTTATAAATACAAACTTTTTTTATTCTTCCATTTAAAGTGTCGGTATTTTTTTACTGTGTCTATTAAGATACATCACAGGTGCATAAGCACCTCCTAACAAGCAATATTTGCTTAGGAGGACTTAAAAGTATTTATTTTCTTAAATTTTGGTATGAAAAGTAAAATTATTAGTAATAATAAAATAAAAGTGAAAAAACAACAAAACATTTATGAAGAAAAAAATTTGCATTCATTAGCGTTTCCATCAACCGGTTAAGGTAGGTTTAAATTTCATTCAAGAGAGTAATCTTCTAGATTACTATAGACGAAAACCTTACCTACCTGCACTATTCCTTTCTTCATCTCAGTGTACGTCCTACCTCTCTTTATTCCTTCTATAAAACCTATTCGCTTACTTACCCTTCTCCCCTTGCCAAATATCTTCCTCTTAATCATTGCGTTGAGCAACCCTTTGCCTCTCATTGCTTGATCCAACCACCCACTCTGTCTCCCCTAATCTACTGCAAAGATTCCCTCTCGCAACCCACCATGCCAAGCACTCCTGCGTTTGTCTTCCTTTCCGTCCACCACACTTTCTCCATTCTCTTAAACACCCACACACACTATGCTATCTGAATTTTATTATCTGAATTATCTATTTGAATTATATCTGAATTTTATGCCTCCACTCTCAGCAAAAAAAGTTTTTTTTAATTTTAAAGATGATTAAATATCTAGCCAAAACAGTTAATTTAGGATAGAAATAAATTGTGTGCCGGGGTCTAAATAAATATTCTAATGCCGAAAATGTTCTTTACCTAAGTTAACGAAAAGACGATCAACTTGTTGAGTGCTTCTTCCGTGTTCCTTCATAAGCACACTCAAATGAGCCCTTTTGGATGGCTTGAATGGGACCATAGAATTCACTAATTTAATGTCCTAGTGGCAAATCGATTTGTTTACCATTCGTTCAAACAGAACAAGGGTACGAATACCGTCCAATGCGCATAATTACATATCCCGGCCAAAAACTACGATACTGATGACTTATCAGATACTTTTATCCATAGATATAAAAACAACTTCATTGTACTGGGAACAAAGTCCCTTGCTGATAATGATATATTTTAACACAAAACCGCGTGTACTCCGCTTTTTAAGATATCGTGTGAGAATAATCCGACGTAATATATCGTGTAAATAAATTATTTCACTGCATAGATTAATAATAATGACTAAAACCAATGTCTCCCGAAATACACCAATGTTAGGAGAAATTAAGAAAAAGCTGATTTATAAATCAAATATATTTTTCTTCCGCAATTTAACTGCAAGAGGTTCAGCGGCAGCTTGATTCGGGAGATTTTCAGGGAACTCCGAAAGCGGGCGTTTAAGCTAAACTTAGTCAGCTCTGAACCCCCATATATTGTCAATGCGTAAGAACTGAAACAAATGGCATTTATAATCCCATGTATCAATCAATGGTGAATGATCATGTGAAGACTCAACTTTCGGTTAGAAAAAAAGTCTTTTTTAACTTCCCCTGTTTTTTTTATTTTAGCCCACTATGCTCCGGCTTAATCTACTCGATAGCGTCAACTCCTCCTTAAACAGTGAAACGTTTATTGATCCAATGTACGAAAACGTAAGCAATGGTGAATGTAAACTAGGGAAAATGGTGCTCGCCTTGCTCAGACTAAATGAATCACGTGCGTACATTTATTCGCTATTATAGTAAATGCAGAAATGTTTAAAAATAACATCAATACGATATCTCATTCAGTATTTACCTATCGATCAGAAAAACACTTAATTAAATATTGCTCACGATAAACCAGATAGTACCAACGAGTCTAAGAGTAAGTAAATTTAAATTCTGGGGATGCGATAAACGCGAAAGAGAAAAGCTAGAATAAAATTGGAAACTGATTTCAAATTCTCAGGATACATAAGTCGGAAAAAATTATCTTTTTATAGTATGGAAACCTTCCTTGTAATCAAGAATTATCTGCCACAAAGGATAGGCTTGTATAATTCTTTTCACTTTCTTCTGTACTCCAGAAATCGTTTAGTTCCTTTTTAATTCTTTAATATCTTCATAAGTCCCATCTGATGCAAAATCTTGGTTCTTCCACAGAATTTACTGATATTCATCTTTCCAAGAAAGAATACACTCATAAGACAATTGAATCCGGCGTACCTTTGCGGAAGTATGTTTTGTCAACTGTAATAGCGAATAAATTAAACTTTGGCTCCTCCATGAAAATGTATCTGACCGATCGATTTTAAATTTTAGTACGTCATTGACTTTAAAAATTGCATTTAACCGCTGAAATTGACCGGTGAAATAGATACGTGTGGAACAATACCCATTTTATTTTTTTCACCATTATGGTTAACACTCATAAGTCTGTTTGACTTCAAAAAAAGACCTTAGTATTTCTCACTATCCAATAAAGCTATACTAATCATCAGAGAGAAAATGTTTCGAGTCTCCGAAGCCATCTCATAGTTGATAAGCCTAATTAAGCAATGCATAAGAAACTGCATAATAATCACAGAACAATGCTGCTTAATTACGTTTGACTATTCCTGGATATCGCTCGCTTGATCTAATTTCCTTTCCCAAATTTTCACCACAATTCGCCAACCTTACGGAGTAAAGGCCGCCACACACCGAATGCTATGCTAAGCGCGCTACCAGATTTCGCGACGTGTCTTAAGATCCCGTAAAGCGATTCCCCACTGTCCGCACACATCAAATGCGAGCCACGCGAACCGATGCGAACTTCCCTAGCGCTATATCGCAGGGGATCGCTCGGCCGGCGATTTCCTCTTCGCTTAGCTTCCGTGGCGCATGCGCAGTATCTATTGCGGTTAATGAGCACTTTCGTCCCGCCAGCCCATATTAATTTTTAACCTACTTACAACAGATCTATTTCAACTAAATTACGTACATTAGTTCTGCACACTATGTGCATTGTATAAAATCATTCATCATTGCAATTAAGTCAATATTAACGGAATAGTCAAGTGTCACAAAAAAGGGCCAGTTTCACCAACTCGGATAATATTCACTGTTACCGGAGTTTACGAAATCTCGGATAAAATAATTATCCCAGTAATCTGTTGAACGTGGTAAATAAGAAAGCGAAGACTTGACCTTGACATTCTTGTTTTGAATAAAAAAAGGTATTGATGAAGCGCACATTGCATTTTCATTGTAACTGAAGCGGTGGAATTGCATTCAAAAGCTTCCAAAGAAATCTTATCAGGATTTGAAACGGGAAATGGCAATGACGAAGGCGTGCATCAGTAGCATAAATTTCATTTCTCGAACTGGAGACGAGGGATCCCGTATCATTCGCTTAGAATCGCCGAGACAATTTTCACCTTAAAAACATTCTAAGCAACAGATATAATTAATGTCTTGGCCCTACTCTCCGACACTGTTTTTGAAAATTCAGAAATTCCAGACGAATGTATCCCAACTGAAAGCCCAGAGCGTAAAAAAATGTCTTGAAAAAAAAAAGAAAAAAAAATTACTTCTGTCGGGCGCGAACTGGTATACTTCGTACTCGGAGTCGAGAACACTAACCACTAGCCCACGACGCCACATGTAAACAATCGAGAAATATGTCATTTTATAACCTTAAGAATGCGTCATCACGGCATGGCATTACATGTTTGCCTCCGATTTCAGTTATTTTAGGCGCATATGGTTCTTCATAATGTTCCCAAGGGTCTTATTTACACACAATAACTATCGCTGTTTACATATATCAAGTCGCACTTAATAATTTTGGGGGAAACTGGCACAAAAATCGTAAATTATGATACATATTTGTAACGTGATTCAGTGTCCTCTTCGCCTGGGACGTTTGTGAGGGAAATTTGTACATTAAGTTCTTACTACGCGAATAAATGACGTTAGATTAATATAAAGCATGGTATCAATGATTTAATAGAATGCTTTTATTATCAATGTACGCTAAAATACACTATTGAAAGTTATTCATAATGTACGAAGTGAGGGATTTCCCTTGTTTACCTTTCGTCGCTAGAAATTTTTTATAGTTAATTTCGACCATAATATGCCTCTTACAGCCTACAAACGCATTTATCAATTTAATGCAAAATGGTACTAATACCCTGAGAGGTTAAATTGCAACAATAAACAATTGTATATTTATAAAATAATATCATAACTTACGATGTGCTCGGGTGTACTGTTATTATCGGGTGTGTATTATCTCGGATAGTAAGCTTTTAACCGAGGAATATCGCCAGTAAAATTTTTAACCGAGATAATGCTACTGGTGAAACAGGAACATTGTATTATCTCGGTTTTTCGGAAAATTTACCGAGTTAATTATATTATCCGTGTTGGTGAAACCGGCCCTAAGAAGTGCGTTTTACGCCGTCCACCATCTTGCTACATAGCACGGCATGGTTAGCTTCTGGTGTGTGCGCGCACATAGCGGACGTCCGTTGCGAGAATAGTTCTCACGCTTAGCATAGCATTCGGTGTGTGGCGGCCTTAATGTAGCCTCCGTAAAATTTCTCCTCAAAATTCCAACGTCTAAAAGTCCTAAATAGTTCGTTAAAGTATAAGTTATAATTGTCCCACACAAAACGCAAACATCTACAAAAACATCATCAAGCTAAAGCTTTTGTACGGAGCCGACATGGATAATAAATAAAAACGGAGAGAATAAATTAAAAAACAAAAATGTTGAGAAAAATACCTGGACCAACAGAAGATGGCAACACTTGGTGGACCAAATACAATAGAGAGATAAGGGATCGATTAAATAATTCAACGTGGAATTGCATAATGATATTTTCATTGTTGCATAGTGAAACAACTCCAATAGATAGAGCCTGGGACGGTGTTCTACATCAATTCCTCTTTTTATAACCTGGTTATTCTGAGCTTAAAACGAATGCGCAAATACGTTGAAAACGACAACAAATATGGTGGGGTTTTATCCTCATTAACATTATATAATATCTCTTTTTGAATAATTATAGATATTGAGCCACAGTCTTTATCAGCACAAAATGTATCGCCATTCTTAAGTTCCCATATGAAGAAACACAATGAGTGTAGAAACCTAAGCCTTTTGTGATACTCTATTCAATTACTGAAAGACTTCCATCGTTATATTTTCTTTCATTGAATTTTGCCAAATCCGGGCAACAAAACATATCGCGTGAGCTCAATCATTGAAAGCACTGCTTTTGGCAAAGTACGACACCAAATTGTTTTCATTAAGCAATGATATACTTCTTATTTTGAAAGTCACATTCATTACCTCAATTATTTTCTGTTCCATTCAACTCTAAAAGTTGCATTTTCCAAACAGACGAAGGCCATTAAAATCGATGGGTCAAGACTCAATTTCTTCTCTACGAAAATTCTCACGGTTGAAATGATCCTTTCATTTCCCTGTCTCTACTAATGCCAAAATGGTCTTTATCGGAGAGTACCCCCAGCATTTCTTTTCAATCCCATGAAAATTAATCAAACCCAACTTTCAATTCGAACGCAATGAGGAAAGTAGCGCCCAGCAATTTGCATTATCTCGCTTTCTTCTTCATTAGTAGACGCATTAAATTGTCCCCTGTAAGGTCGTGACCTCCGGTTGAGTCAATGCCACTGATTAATTTATACTCGCTGTTCAGTGTCCTCCTTTATGGCAACTCTGAGGGTTTTATTTTTTTATTTCTTGATGACTCACCTTCACGGAAATCACTAAATGCGGCAAACTAATCGCGTTTCTAACTGCAATGCCATGTTTGTTCTATATCCATTTCCAAATCCCTTAGGACTTATATTTTTCTCTCACTGTGTAGCCTCCTCCGTAATCATTGCTTCTCTCCGGTACTCCTTCAATCTTCTATAAGTTTCTACCAACCATTCCGTATCAAAACATTATATATATATATATGAGTGATACTGAAAAAAAGTTACCTGCAGGTTAACAATCCTAAGGCTATGCGCGATTATTTTCCTTAAGAAGCGGCTTGATGCATATTTAATCAAGGCTTAAGCCATTTCTCCATTTCCACAGGGAAAGGTCAAAAGATGGATAATTAAAGTACTAATGTTATTTATTTATAATATTATAGTTTCTCGATATATCTTATAACAATAGTTTATCGATGGCGCATCCATATAAAACATATGCGAATTGAACCAATTGTTAAAAAAAACAATATTGATAGCCTGGGAGTGTAGCAACTAATTACATTTATAAATTATACTTACTTCTCCATGACATATATTTAGACCGAACTGGACTATTTTCATATAACCTTTTCTTTCATTCAATTTACACTTTTTAAATTTTTCAGTAATTTTCCTGCAATATGGTCACGTTTGTGAGCTATTCAAGCAGTCACCTCCGAAAACATTTCCTTCCACATCCGCATTCATTTACTGTAAGAATAATTTAAAAATTAAGTGATAGAGAAGAGATGGGCTTATGTTTTACTTTTATAAATGCGTGTGATGGAATATTACCCCTAAAATATTATGAAATGATGGGGTAAAGTCGTTGCTGGTATTAAAATGTATTATATATAACCAGTATGGCCATTTTTGACGATGAATTCCTACTTTACCTACCCACGGTCGAATACCTTGGTAGATAAAACGAGAATAACAGAATATGCCAGTAAAAAGGAGAGAATAGGATGGGATTTAAAAACGAATCGAGGAAATCATAAAGGGACTAGGGCGATAGCAATCGCTGAAACGTTATATTTTAATATGACTCGAAACTCGATGATTGTGTCTTTTGAAGGTTGTAATGGTTAAATGATTGCAATCGAGGCCAAAAGAATACCCGCATCCGCGTTGGCATTCAGCGGACATTGATCCCATTCAGCGGACATTGATTATTTGGTTGATAGTAGACAGCACTTGACAATAGTTGAAATGACACTCGTTTAATTGCAGTCATGATACCAAGTTTATGAACTTTGTCTGCAATGCTATCGTAAAAAATATTGCGGAAAGCACTCCACATTATCCGAGGGTAAATAAATAACTGGTTTCTATATCTCTCATATTTATTGACCGTCGCGATCCCACCTACTTGAATAAAATATGCGTGGATTATATAAAAGGTGCTATCTTTTGTGGAAAACAAGAGAGACACCAAGGTGCTATACCGAAAATTAATTCAACAATGAGTCAATCAGCGATTATGGCCAGGAGCTAAGCGATTTTTTGGAAGTTGGAAAACTGGAACTAATTGAAAGTTAAGGTTTAAAAAAATGTTTTTATACTTTTCAAATGATAATTTTTTGGTCATTAGAAATATATTTGGTTATCCTATTAATACTATGTTAATAATCCTCGGTTAGTTATCCATAAAAAGGATAATTAACCAAGCATAGTATAAGCAATGAAAGGCCAAAAAATGAGGATTATTTTAAATTGATTCCGTAGGTTACCTTCGTGATATATTTATAAATAAGTGATTAAAGAGACTTTGATCTGATGCTCTGAGTTTGTAATGGTAACAAAACAAGAGACAATTGAGGAAAATTAACATCCGAGGCTTAGAAATTAACTTTTTAAACGCAATTTGATAGCTAGTAAAGTGAATATGAATTATACGACAGGGATAATTGATATGTAGTTGGAATGCCTACAGCCACAAAAATCAGCCCGAGCTTGAATTCAGAAATATTCCCAGTAAAAAACGAAATAGCGCGGGAATGGGAAATTCAGGGCATGGTATTTTATTTTGAAACTTAAAAATATGGTAAAACACAACAACAATGGTGAAACGATGACTGAATCAAGGTTAAAAAATGAATTTTGTATTTTTTGGGACAAATTTTTAAGTAGTAGTCTAAAAAACGCTACATTTCAGAAATTTCGCATGATCTAAAAGGTTTTTATGGACCACTCCAATAACTACGGAAACGACCGTTACTACTTGGAAATCCAATTTGAGAAAATATAAATGTCGTATATTTTTCTTACCAATGTTGCCTATAAATATCTTACTTTATTATTTGAGGAATGAATAACCAACACATTCATCAAGATTGGATGTATTTATCCATATTGGACCGGTTTCAGGGTTAGGACTCCATTGTTATTTTATTTGCTAGATTAATGCATATTTACTAGTCATGTTACAAATTAAAATGAAAATATAGAATAGGTGGGAATACATTATTAATGAGATATACATTAACTGGTAACAGAATTGGGAAAAAAGGTGTCATACAATAGCTACAAACAAAAAAGTCCTGAGTATCAGCGGTAGATTTTAGTTAAGATTTATACATATTCTATATTGTTGCTTTGCGAAAAGTCATGTTTCAGTTGGTGAGCGAACGCTGTTACACATCCGTTGCCGTAATTTTTCAAACGACAACAAAAGAGCATTAACCGCTAGGTACCTCACAAACATACAGCTTTAATCGGCTGCTCATACCTTCTAGCTCCTCATTATTACCTATTTTCGTCGAATCTAATTCCTCTCATTAGGTCTAAAATAAATACTTATATTTTCCACTAATTTGATCTTTGTTGACGCTAATTTTCCGTGTTTAACAAGTTTTAGGTTCCCATAATCTTAAAGAGAGTTCGCTACTAGCATTTTCCACCTATCAAAGACCTATTTTGTACCATTCTATTGATATATCATGCTAGTAAGTATCACTATAATTTTGTTATTAAATCCTCCTGCTGGGGTTTTTCTCGGAATTCTGTTTTTTGCCAGATCTCTTGTGGTATTATTTCTTTCTTCTCAAAGATTTTTCTGCTTACGTTATTTGTTTACTGCTTTGGTTTTAATTAGCCATCTTTCAGAGCCATACGTTAGAATGGGTACATATATTGTTTTATTCTATTTTTCCTTCTGAGCATATTTCTCTTTTTCCTATTTCCGTGTTATTTATCTGATAATGATGTGCACTACTGGCTTTCTTTTACTCTATGCTTTATTTTGTCGGTGACACTAATGGTCAAATATTTTCATGCGTACTAGCTTATAGTTACAATATCTATTGTTTCATTTTCATTCGTATTCTAGTTATTGTTTGCTCTTCTCCCAATGTTTTGTAATATACATTTAATTGGGTTTACTGTCAATCCTCTTTTCTTGATGATCATAATCCATTGATTAACAATTTGTTGTAGATTTTATTCCCTTTAAGATATGACACCTATGGGATCTTAGCAAGTTAAAACTTGAACAAATACGGATTTATTAATCAATTTATTAACTAAGATTAAGACATATTCCCTAAAACAAGGATAAAAATATTCAAGGAATACATACCATTAAATACAGATTTAAACACTTAAAATAAATAAAATAAAGGCAAAATAAAATTCAAATAGTGACAAAAATTCCTGTATTAGGAGTTGAAATTTCCAGATTATTCTTTGTCAGTGTAAATGTTTACAATCAGAAGACATATAAGTTTGCATAAGAAATACACTAAAGCGTCGCAAAGTTTACGCGGCATAAATTTAACAAGATATAAGGAACAATATAAACAAAAATAAGGATGATAAAAATATCTGTGAAAAAAAGGATTCGGCTCCAATCCTTAACTTAAAAACCCACTGCAGGAATAGGCCTATGGTTTCAGGTTCCTTATCATGTTTTCATACTTCTGAACTTATTGATGCACAGTTTTCCTTGATCAAAATGAATGGTAACGCTATTAGGGCAAATACTTTTAGGCTTAACTCAGTGAATATTTTCATTTTCAAGACAAAAGAAAACAAATATTTACTGTATTTAACCACGTTTAAGTTTCCTTTTAACAACCCAGGTTTGACAGGTAATCGTCATTTTCAAGGTTATTTTTTAAAGTTTAAATTATCTATTTTCAAACTTACGAAAGAAACTTGCGATAGCGAAAGAAGCTTTCAGACATACGAAGGAGACAAGGACGGGGACCATGAGTAAGGATGTAACGAAAAAGTTGGTGAAGAGTTTAATATGGAGAGTAGCGTTTCATGACGCAGAAACGTAAACTCAATCCAAACGAGGAAGTGCATGGAATGGATGGTGATCAAAGGAAACTTTTGGATTAAATTGGGAGTAGGCAAAGTAGGTGGTTGGAAGAGGTTGGAAGAGTGGCGAAGGGTTACTTAAGATAGAAATAGATGATTTTTGGTGTGTGGGGTAGCGGAAGAAAGAAAATAAGTTTTATGGACGGGACCAAGTATGACGCATGCTGAGGTTAAGAAAGACATTTTAAAGGTGGAAAGATATTTTATAGGTCGGTCCCTGCAGATATAAAAATCTATAGGTTTTTACTCACTTCCATTTAAACCAATCTTAACCGGTAGATTACTTAAATAAATAATAAATAATCTTTGAAATTATGGTTACCATCGTTATTTGGGCTGGTAAAATAAACTTTAGGGGGGATACATAAATTTGATTTTTCTTTTCGTTCATATTAACGTTATCATCTACGAGGGATATCCGGAATTTAAAGATGCAAATCTGATATGGCCGCGATCAAAGTTATTTTAACGTATGCAAACACTGTCGTGTCTCTTAGGGTAAGCATGAGGAAACAGTATTTACCTGACCTTTCTAGTGGCAACGCTGTATATTTAAAATTACTAAGTCCATTCCAAACCCCACCAAATGCGAGGTTCTTGCTCTGATTCCTTTTTTGCCATCGAGACTTCTACTGGCATTCATAGGCAACTCGTCTCTGACGATACAGTGATGACACGGAGAAGATGAATAAAAAAACAAATCGCGGAAAAATGGTGTCATGATATTTAGTCAGGAAGGTGGGATGAGCAGGATAAAAGAAGGAGTGGAAAACCATCTTTCATCAGTGAAAAAACTCTCCATTAAATTGAAGAACATATTCGAGAAGACATGGGCTTGAGCATTTAGTGCATGAACTTCATGAAGAATATCCAGAAGTATCAAGGAAAAAACTTCTGTGAAACGATAGGAGAAAGATTGGGCTTTCGGAAAGAGTCTGTACAATCGGTGCCGAAAACTTTGACTGAGGAGCACACGGAAAATCTAGTGGCTGCGGCGAAGGCGGGAGATTTCCACGAAGTGATATTAAAAATAACTCTCTCTAAGGCTCATTTAATGCATTAATACGATAGTTTATTATGTCGAAAAGTTATTATAGATGCGTTTTCAATTCACTTTTATTAAAATTGATAACAAAGTGCGTAATAAATATTATGTTATTTCTTTCTTTACTTCCTGGATATCCCTCGTAAAGCTCTAGCTTAAGTTCCTGGCGCTGCGCTGTGGACGATTTTGGGATATGGGCTACTGAACATCCTTAGAGTCCTGCGAAGCGGGGGAGGAAGGCCATTCATTGTGAAGCCTTTCTAATTGCTGCCCGCACAAATGCTTCGAGACTTGGGATGTCTCACAACTACCTGCCGTCCCGCTTCGACGTTTCACAATGATACCTCAATTTTGTATTTCCATAAATTAATTTATCGGAGAATATTGAATGATCTTCTTCGACCTTAATATGTATCAAGATAGAGACAAATTATTATAAGAGGTAATTTCAAAAATAGCGAAGAAATGTAGTCGATTTGTAGACTAAATAATGTATATGTGTATTTAACCATTTGATTGTATTTGACCAGCTATGTCCTATGTTAAAAATATTTGTAGTTTGGTTCGATTATTCATTGCTTACTCTATAATTATATTTATAGGTTGGGTAAGCATTGAAAACATTAAATAAATAAATAAATCATGGATTCTAAAAATATATACTCCATTAAATAAATACTGAGTCAATATTAGTCCCGGAGACAGGTCATTTTAACCACTTGCCCAATAGGCTTGCGCTCTAGATTATCTCGCAAAGTAGTTCGATTCCCTTACCTCACCCTTTCTCCCTTCCCGCGTAGGACTGCGCCAGTAATGTTTTCAGGAGCTATACCATTCAACGTGTAGCAACAGCCCTAGACTATAATACCACCCACACTCGCGCTTAACGCATCAGATGAACATGGGGAGTTTACAGATGCTTCGGGGATCGCGGGAGTTTTGCGTGTTGTCACGAGAAGGAAAATTGCTATTGTCAGCCGCAAGGCAGGCGAGGGACCCATGGTGGTGGATTGTGAGCGAGTGGTGCATGGAATTCGCGGCCAGAGAGAGAGAGGGTTAAATAGGGACAATTTTCTCGCTCCGGACCGCGAATTAAAAGAGGAGAACTCATTTCTAAAAAGAATACATTCACTAGAGCCATCCAAGGGATTCCCTTTTCACCAATTAGCGTCGGGACTGATGTTTCAATTATCCGATAACATCGTGCGCACGCGCGGTTGACTTCAATTTGATATCTCGACGACTACAGACGAGTCACACACACACGCACGGCGAAAACCGATAATATTCCACCCAAATCGAGGAGAACCACTAACTCTAACCACGTTTCAATAGATTATATATATATTTTTAGACTTTTTTAACTCGAAAAAGCTATATAACCTGAGTTTCATATTGATGCGATGAGTATTACTTTTGTGTAGTAAGCAGTAAATTTGTGTTCATTGGAAACCGAAAGCATATGATTTTGGAATGGTTGTTAGGACAACGCCTGAAGAATCACAGTTTGTTGAATTATAATAAATGGTTTTCTTAAGCAAGCTAATTTAGAGGAAATTTATTAAACGTTGGTTCATTTAAAATAGTTTTCCTTCATTATCTCCAGGAGATCCTTGAAAAAAAAATTTTGTAATCAACAATTTTATTCTAGCTCTTTTTCACTTTAACTGATGGAAATGGCCAGAGAAAAGATATGTACGGTCCAACTGGTGGACAAAAAAATTTTCTCTACGCATCATTGTTAAATATAACAGTAACGGAGCAGGACCCCCACAAGTACAACATTTTTTAAGATAGAATTTACTTAAGTCCTTTCCATCCTCCGTTAACTTTTTCCTTTTCTCTCCCCAATTCATGTATGAATTCCAGAACTACTCCTGCCACACGTGACTACAGTGGTTCGCAGGGTAGTATGTGTAGAAGTGTATGAGAAAAAAGGTATAATAAAAACCATAAAAGGGAAACAAAAAAACAAGCACTAATGTTACAGAATGATTATGTAATAGACGCTTAAACACTTCAGTGTCAATATGTATGTGTAGTATGGAGCCTAATTCGAGACAAAAATTGAATTTAATGTTTCATCAAGCTAGCTTGATAGAGCCCAAGACTAAGATTAAGCCTATTTTAGTAGCTTTTTTACCGGTAGAGTATGAATAGTGATCGTCTACGTCACTGGGCATCAGCTACGTACATCTGGCGGGCAAACAGTTACGTACATCTGGCGGAATCTCCGAACCTTGCATTTTTGTAATTTTCTTCCAATAAACCTAATACAACAATCACAAATTTGGAAATTCTGACGGGCCTTTAGGAATAGGCTAATAAAGAGAATAAAAAAGTGACGTTTGAAACTTGCAGTAACATTTATTTTCAAAGGGCAGGGCTACTAACTTTTATTCTGTTGCTCATTTTTTAGACTCAAGTCTCCAAAAAAGGCAGAGCTGAGGAGCATCAAAGAAATGCAAGAAATTAGCAAAAACCCACGTACTTCTTTAAAGGAAGCATCGCATTTTCAAAGGAGCATTTTGCAGTGCGGTGCAAGGAATGGGTACACAATGAAGTTACTAAAAATGGGAGAATGTACGATGACCGAAGTAACTTAAATAAAATAAATAAAGTTAAGAGGTTCGCCCAGGTGTGCCTAAATTAGGTTCAATATTATTCAATTATTAAAATTAGAATAGGTCTACCTATCAGGAAATGAATTAACTCGGAAATCCTTGTATTTGATTTTAGAACTGGAGATAACACTTTTCAACACGGTGCATTGAATTTCAAGATGTGCGGGACAGTCACGACTGCGGTCTTACACCTGTGCGTGGTGTTAGAGCTCGTCTTTATTATATCGACTACAAATGATGTAAAGACTAATGGATACCAAAAGAGACCGCATAATTCCAACGCAAAAAAGAATGAGCAGACGTCACACGTTTAATTTTTTTTAAACATGGCATGCCACAATGAGTACCAGTAAGCAGCCAAACGTTCAAAGATGCGATAATGGTAACATTAAATTTGTTCATCCGACATGCATTCTGAATCCTACACCTCATTAGCATTTACTTAAACATTTCAAACAGATAGGCCTACGGAGGCCATACGTTTCTCCAACACCATCCTCGCCTTGAGCTTTACACTCAGAGACTTACCCGAGTACTTTGATCTTTTGCGTCGTCATGAAATTATTAAAAGTAAATAAAAGACCTTGCGGTAAATACTCAAAAAAGAATCTCGTCTTAAGATAGGCAACTAGGAAGTGTTGTGCAGATGAATAGAGTAGCGCTATCAGAAAGAAAAGGTCCGGATGGCTAGGAACACTACGAGATAAATCGAATTTGTAAGAAACATAATAGTAGTTAAATTACTAGAAAGGTTCTAGAAGGAAGGTCAAGGAAGAAATGCATAGCCGAATTAAAACGGGATATGAGACAGAAGATTTACAACGTCTTAAAAGATTAAACATGGGACAGAGTAGAGAGGAGGACTGCAGTCAACCAATCTTGGGCATAAATGGCTAATGACAATTTTTTCAAGTAATCAGATGATTAAAATAATATATGTTGGTTAGAGAAATTACGTGGTTGATCCTACGGTAATAAGTGTTGAGTATTGGTAACCCAAACATTTAACAAATATTATGTTATGTTAATTAATGTGTTAATAAAATGCGGTTGTTTACTGTTTTGTGGACTCTGAGAAAAGAAGAGAAGTGTCATTATTTTTAGAAAAACAAAAGATAAAAAAATTCATATTAATAACCAAAAGTGGTTTAATTTAAACAAGATTCCACCATAGTTTTCACCAATAAGTCCCACTAAACCTACCCCTTTAACCTTCTCTCGAATATGGAAATCTTGAATAACCTAACATAACCCTTCCCAAATAACCTGGCTGAGAGCCTTTCGGTCACCAACTCCGCGGAGTTCACCCGTGCAACAAGATCCTTCGCAGCATTGATAGAGATCTGAGGAAAATGATAGAACCTCACCGATGGTAACATAATTTCCTCTAGGAAGGGATGAGGAACCACGGCAGACGCAATTTCACTGCGACTTCGCCGTACCGTATTCGAATAATCACCCAGGGCAAAGATGGTGGTGGACTGAATTTTCAAATCATCTCCCGTGACCTTTCGACGAAGGATTAAAAAAAAAAATGAAGAGATCCTAGATTCCGATTCTATGCCAACTTCCTCCTTTCTCTCTTCAATTTTCATTCGGCCCGAAATCGTGTGCAGGGCACTCATTTTACGCACCATGTAAAATCTCTCCGAGCAGAACGAAGGAAGAGTAAGGAGCCTCAAGAAGAAGGCGGATGGAGTAAGGAGAAAGGAAAAGATTTCTTATTTTTTTGTGAAATAAAAAACTGCGCAGTCTCGGAGAATTCTTCGGAGTGAAATCATTATGAGAGTCTGAGCCGACTCTTTTCATACACGGTTGGATATATGAGGCGAGGACTCACTCAGACTCTTCTACTATTGGAGGAGACGCCAGAAGAATCATCCTCCAATGTATTTCTTTTTACTAACTCACGCACACTATCCCAGGAGACATTTCTCATTAAGTGGCACTAGGGATGGGAGCAGTGTGACGAGATCTCCCACCCAATGTCTCCTTGCGGTGAATTTTCAAATTGGACCATCGCATCGGGCCGGCATGATCCGCAGGAACATTTTATTACCAAGACTCAAGTCCATCGGAAGAGATGGTTTACATCGAACCATACACAAACGATTTTGTAAGCAGGCACGCACACGAGTGAAAAGAAAATACACCTAATGGGAGAAATTTACCAAGAAAAAAATCACATGACTTGACTGGGAGTCGAACGCAGATCTCCCAATTGTAGGTCGGGCATGCGAACCAGTTACTCTGCCAACGGGAAGGTTTTAACCGAAGAACTGAGAAAAAAATGACCGCGTATTAGAGCCCAAAAAACGCTATCTAAACAATTAAAATGGTATGATAGTCGACCACTCCATACAAAGTAAACCATGCCTAATCGTACCAATATATTAATTTTTATCCATCACGGTAGGAAATGAAATTAGCTTACGAAAGCCAATCCATCTTATTGTTAGCTCTTGAGTCATTAGCAAATAATTACAGAAACTAAAGTCAAATGCATTAGTTCAACAGAAATGGCGCTTTTATCAATCCTATGTTCGGAAAAGGTATCGGTCAAGGAATAGCTGGAAGACGTATTCGGTTCGAATCCCAATCACATCAAATATTTTTTCTGGGTGAATTTACACGCTTTGGAGTGTATCTTTGCTCCCGTGCACGTTACAGCGTACCATATCATTTGTGTATTCCACAGTGATTTGGAAACTCACAAAAATCAAGTTTAAAATAATAGGTAATTACAAATTTAGAGGTGCTACATCATGTGATACGAATTTTTATCTAAAACAATTTCACTCAGATAATTGTTCGCCATAATCTCTCTTGTTTTATAAATAACTTTTACACCTACTTATGCAGGGAGCAAAATAAAAACAAAGGATAACAGTCATTGGATATATTTGCACTACTAATATTCGATAAGCCTCTTTTCACGAGAACAAAGTATATATTGGCTTAAGAATCTTCGATCAATTTACTCCTGCGGTTTTCTCCTGAACTCATTCAGTAATTCATTCGGAATGCCAATCATAAAAAGATAAATTTAAAAAAAAATAAAAAAAAGTCAACTATTTCTGCATTATCCTGAGACTAATGTTATCCTATTGTTTGAAAATTTCATCAATTATGGACAATTAAATTACAATGCTTACTTGAGTGAAAGAAGAATTAAAAAGGATTAATTGTATCCGTTTGATCTAATTAATCCAGGGTAAAATGTTAAGTAAGTGACTAAAACCATTTTTTATTTCCAAACGTTAATATCAGACCACAAAGGAAAATTTCATTAGGTATGTGGTATAAAAACCAGTGTCGGATCCACGTGGGGGAGATCAGGCGAGCGAGAAAAAGCATAGGATTTGATAGTAAACTTCATTATACCAACAGCTTAGTAGCGTTGATTAGCTATAAAAAACATCTCTTTCTCTCTCTAACGAACATAAACTGTCTTTTCCATGAGATCAGGCATGCGAGAAAAAGCATAGGATTTGATAGTAAACTTCATTATACCAACAGCTTAGTAGCGTTGATATGCTATAAAAAACATCTCTTTCTCTCTCTAACGAACAAACTGTCTTTCGGAAACAAGTTGTTTCGGGCATTTCGAGTTGGGCAGCGGAAGACCAGAATCCGGCTGAAAGAAGATGAGTCACAGTTGGGGCTTCGTCTATCCCACATTTGTCTTGTCTACACCTCTTTCGTAGCTGCTTCCCCCATCGGCTAAAATGTAAGGGATCTCTGGCGTGTATCGGTCATTTTGTTTCAAACAGCCTCTCTTGACCCCTTATAAAGGAAGGGCTTATTTCCCTAGTAGTTGGCGCGCGGGTTAACCACAGCATTTATTACATTTGTTGGTTGCTGACTGACTGTGAGCGTATTTGGGCGCTAACGCGGTCTCATTCGCTCTTTACCGTGCGTAGATGCATTCGATGCAGTCGTGTTCCTTGAATGTGTCACATTGTTTTACCCCGTTGACGTCTCCTTCGGCACCTCGTCTTCGGCGTCAACATAAACGTGCCTTTTTATTTTACTGCGCGGACAGATTAATCATTTTCGCTTCGTCAACTGATTTTGAGTGGATTTTTGTCTAGCTGAAGTTTAGCAGATTAAATCTTTCAATTAACAATACGATCAAGTGCCTGGGAATAGTGATTTATCATACTGGATCTGATACTTCTCCTGACAGCGGTCGCATCCTACTATATTCACGGATCTCTGCATGCCAGTGACTTATTTGACAATATTACAGTACATGCATAAAGTAATGTAAGTGAGTACTTGTTTAAAATACTAATCAGTTCATAACAATATCATAACAATATATATTTCCCTTCTGTTATTTCCACTCCTTCTAATATCCCGTATAGATCCTAAAACGCATGAATCAGTAAACCTGTATTCCTGAAATAATTCATAATGTTATACACCATTATATAATGAAAAAGAATCTCCACTGGTGTGAAACACCGAACCATATGTATCTCTTTCATCCTCAGTAATCACCGTAGAGGCTTCCATGAAAATAATTCATCAACCATCTAAGGTTCCTAGAATTTGTATCACTCGCTGTCATTAGAAAAACTACCACTTAGTAAATCCCACTAAACCTCAATCTATTATTCTGGCAGGAGAAAGATACCAGGTAATGTTTGTTTTAACATGCTCATAAAAGTTTTCGACAACCAAGCTATCCCCATACAAAAATTCAGTTCTGATCCTCAGCTTGACTTTATCATGTAACTTCTCTTGGAATACGCATGTAGTCGAAATATCAACCAGTCAATAAAATGATTTACTGGTTGAAATTTTTAAATGAATATCGTCCATGTGCCATCCGAAAACAGGTTGTTTTTTCCTCATGCTCATGTTTTTTGCTGTCATAAAATTACTTCAATTAAAATAAGACGATTTAATGTGTTCGATGTATTTTTCAACTTCGTAAATTTTATTACGTTTCATCCTATTCAAGACAAGTACGTCGGCTCTTTCCGACGGAGCGTAGAAAAATTTTTCTCAGTGGTTTCTTAATTTTTCTTTTGGTTAATCGCATGTCAAAACGACCAAAAAATACCTCTATTAACCTTTACCTCTTCGATTGCGGCCTATTTCGTTTTACCACATGGCTGGTCATGCCCAATTGGTTTGCAAAATATGCGTCCATTGCCTTAGTAACGAGGAGAGTATGAAGATTTGTGCTTGTAAATTTATGTTTCAGTTATTCTCGATATCTCCGGACGCATGATACTTATGTCACAGAAACAAATGCTCTCTTGATAGGAAAAATCCACGGCGCATAATCCTATGATGCCTTTAGTTAAAACTTTGCAATTTAGAGCATCAATTTTTATTTTTAATACATGACACGCGTTTTTCTGCAAACTTGTACCCCTTCAATCATGATTTTTTTTTATATTTGTTTCATAAATACGTTAGCTTTCATCCTTTAAGTTTTGTAGTGGTAATTTTTCTCTTAAGGGAAAAATTAATCTGTATGTGTTCGCATAATCACTTTTTACGTCTAAGTTTCGCGGTATGCTAGGCTTGGGGAACATTATTTACATAGGCGAGCAAAAACATCACTCATATCAATTCTGTGGGCTGATATTGAGCAAATAACAAAGAATTATAAAGTACCAAATCGCAAACATGCTGTTGTAGCGATGTCTCCATGTCGACGAATCACAACATTTGCTCTTACGATTGGATATTGAAATTCTCGAAACCTCATCATTGTTAAGCTTATTTTTTACACTCAATATGTCTACAAACAAATTAATATCATAATTCCTGATCGATTTACTTCTAATTTTTCAGCTCCATAGTTAAACGAGGTGCCAAAGAGGTTTAACTAAATTCCTTTTGTTGAGCTGAAAAAGAAATAATGTGCTTCTATAAATGCAGCAATGTAGCATCCATTAATCCATTGTTGTGCTAACCATATGGAATTAACTTTAACTGGTTTAGCTAGCAGTAAAGTATTATTTTATAGATTATATAGATAACTATGTGTTGAAATGACCTTAATAACACACAAGATTTCTTTCGAATAGGAGTATTTTTGGAGGGAGAGACTATGAGAAATAAAATGAGAATTTGGCGATTCAACGACATTCTCCCAAACGCATTTAAGTACAGTCGCCGCATAAAGTCTGGCGACATCGACAAATGCGCCGAATAAGTGAAACTACGATTTTGTGTGGTTCCACTGATTCAAAAGTAAGGAGAGGGGAGGGAAGATAGAGAGGAGGTGGGTGGGAGGGAGGCGAAGAAAGTTGCCCGAGTAGTCGTGAATCGGAACCTAGTCTTAGAGGCTGGTGAAATAAGGTGATGAAGTTGCCGATGTCGCCAGACTTTATGCGGCGACTGTGCCCACGTATCATTGGCACATTGATATATTGTAATTGGGCTGTAATTTAAATGAAAGCCTTGATTCACATCTTGGAGCACAAAACCACGGTGACCTTAGTTTTTTTTATTTTTGACACATCTCTGCTTTCTTTGCTGGCGATGAAATCACACGCACAACCTCTAATTGTAAGATATACAGAATCGCTTCATAAGAAGAGCAATATTCATGACAGCAGTTTCTAGGCTGCACTAGTCTACCGGTGTCTACTGTATATATGTCATTAGATTCAAAAACGTTCATTTAAGTTCTCAGTATCCACTGCGAATATCTTGCGTGTTTGCAGGACATTTTCTTATATAAGTACCAAGTCAATTAACTTTAAGATTAAAATAACACTAGTTACTCTCTTCGCCAAATTATATTGTCTGCCCAGCTTGTCTGTTAGAAATTATAATTCCAAGATGAGCCGAGTAATGCGTACACACCTAGTGTGCATGCCCGAGGCGCCGACTTGTATTTAAGAATTCAAAAAATGAAACTTTGTGAGACCTGCCATTTCGCTTGGACGACTCTCATTTAAATTGGTATGAGTTTCCTGTAAGTTTTCAAATCAAGTCTCCTACACTTGATTATTATTTCACCTCCCCCACAACACTTTTAAAACCTACACTCGGTGTATTTCCAATGACAGCTGAATTTTATTTTTAGAAGAACTTATTTTGGTAAGTACTTAATCGGAAATTGTTTTGCCTTGTTTTTCATGTTGAGTGCAAAACATTCCTTGTTCAGGTCAAAAGTTCTTGGTTTCTCTAGCGAAATAGGGAGAGATAACAATTTTTGGGTTTTAGCAGTACAACATGATTTTCAAAGAACATTTCTATACTTTTTACTGTATCGTAAAACGGAATTAACTTTTCCCAAAAACTGGTGTGACATCTCTCTAATTTCATCTTCATATACTTTGACCGCCATTGAATCAGTGGTCATGAACTGGGTGAGTTAAGCTAACTTTTCCACATTTCGGAGGTCTGATGTACAAGTAACGTAGCCCGTAACAATTCTATTGCTCGTTACAAGTTTATGAAAGTGGGGTATAGGCAATGATTGCTATAGAGTTATGACCGTAGTAATTGACTTGAGCACAATTGGGTGACGGGTATGGGAGAATGAAAGAAAGGCGTACGCAGACAGATAACTTGTTGAATGTTGCTTCCTTTCCAATCTGGCGTTCCCTGTACCATTTTCATGCTGCATCAGATCGCGGATAGAATTGGAGGGGAGGAGTTAACAAACCCATAATTAATGATGTTAAATAAATCGCCAATAGGCATGGGAAAAATATACAGGCATACCTATCAGTAAATATTAGATGTATGACATAAGATTCACATAAGCACGCAGGCGCAGGAACGCGCGTACACGAACAGACCCATACCCTAAAAAAATGTTCCAAATTTCCCCCCCCCCCCCCAAGATTGCTCCCTGGATCCGCCCCTGTAAAAACAAACTATTGTGTCAACACAATAATACGTAGATAATACCAAAACTTTATAAAATATTTCAACGAACTTAATTTTTTTCAAGGAAGAAGCCTTTTCTATAAGCAGTAGTTAAAATTATAAATATATAAAATTGTCTAGTCAATGGATGTTAACAGATTCTCTCTCCATTTATATTCAAATTGTAATTTGTTGCTCAACATATTCGATGCTCACAAAGGAAAAGGTAGGTGTAATTTGGAATTTATCCATTACCTACGGAAGAATTAAAACTATTTCGTTAACTCCACTAGTATTCATTATCACGACCCGGGTTTCAACACTTGGTGTCACCGTTATATGCGATGTTTTTCAACCTGTAACTTTTATGTTCGACAAAAAACATAATAAATAAATAAAGCAGCCATTAATATCTTCTTTCTCGATGTTTATTTTTCCTTTTATAAAATATTATATCATTGATTTCTTATTTTTTAAATTTTTTTTTAATAATTATTCAGTCGTATTTTATTTGAACTAGATAGTGTATTTTAAGTTACAACGGTGAATTTAAAAATGTCCGTGGACTGCATGATCTTTAATATCAGAAAACGGAGGCGAATTCCGGAAAAAAATATGGATAGAACGAGGATATAAATTTCATTGGAAAAGACCTATACGATAGCAATGTAGCCTAAATGGAACACTACATGAAAATAGTAAAGAAAAATTTTAAGGTTTCATATGACAGAAACAGAACCAATAAAAACGTTATAAAATAAAATAAAATTGGTAATCAGGTCCTGATGATGATGCAGTGTATCGAAACCGGTCGAATTAAAGTTTATATTGTGAAAAATTGCCAATATTATTTTATTTTGTTATGTTACTCCACGGTATCAAGCCTCCAACAACTCTTTATATAACAATAAAAATGTGATTACATTTTCACTACATCGCTATAATTTGCTTATGACAACCGAGATTCATTTTCTTTATAATGAATCCCACATGCCAGACCTCTTAAATGTTACGCTCTTCTTCAAGGCCTTGAGAATGATAAACAACAGTCGTTTTATCTCAGTGGCAGTAAATATCAGCGTTTCCAGTGAAAGATAACGATTCGAAACTATTACATTCATTCAAGTAAATGAGATTAAACGGCACCTTTTAGAGCTGAAAACTAAAAAAAAACATCCCTAACGTTCTAACCTACCATGGAAAGATTTTTTCGGTAAAAGCAGTGAAAAAAATCACAGATTCTTCATCCCACTGGAGCTACCTATACAGCCTGGACCACTCTTTGGAAGAGCCAATTCACAGGGGTTTGCAGCTTCTCGTTGCTTCATAATTTCCTGAACTTAGGACACGAAAGTTGATAGACGAACAGCTAAGACAGGCAGCTTTGACATTCCGCTTTCATGTAAATGATGTATTCACAATGGCAATCACTAAGAAGTCCAATGTTACATGACGGATTTTCATTCATAGGCGATTTGAATTACTTGCTGTTCAATTATACCGCTTGAAGTCAAATTGCATCACTCACGCTTATTTCTCTCATAAGTAGCTTTAATTCTTCATTTTTACGGATTTAAAAACATCATATAATATGTCTTGTCCCAGGGGAGGACATTCTGAGAGACAATGAAAAATTTCTTATTACTAAATAATTTGATTATTACAGAGTCAAAAATATGTAAATCCTCTTAATAGTAAACATGAATGTTACCGATTTTTATTACTTGCAGTTGATATTTAATTCACTTCTATATTAATAGCAGCATATTTGTAACAAGTGTTATATTCCACAGAGGAAAAATCATTCGCCTTGACCGGGATTCGGATCCGGATCCCTCGATTTCGCGCCGAGTGCTTTAACCAGTTAAGCTACCAAGGCGTCCTTCTCCCCTGTGGATTATTTGTAATACTTTTAATTTAATTTAACTTTTTCTCATTGCTTCTTAACCATATGTTTTTGTTTAAGAATTTAAAAAAATTATTTGAAATGTCTTTACTCACATTCTTGTTCCGTAGGGGCAATGCCCCTAGGGTAATAAATCTTAAATTCCTATTTGCTAATTTTTCTAGCATACGCTTCTAACAGTTTTTATTTACAATTGCAGGCCGTGGTTGAATTCTAACGAGAGCAGGAGGAAAGAAGTTGATTTGTATAACGGGAAAACGAGTTTGGAAAGAAGAGAGCTATGGGAGAGAGAGAGTTGGGAGCTATTCAGAAAGGCACAGAATAGCAGGGCCCGAAACAATGTAAAATGAAATTCTGAAAGGAGAAAGGAAGGGATACGAAATAAGTGTTTCCGTAGACTTTAGCTGCCATTTGATTCGTATTTGGCTCATAATAAAATATATACAACTTCAGTTTCGGAAGTTCGGCTCGTAAAAGTAAACGTTCCCTTCTTTCTAATTTTAAATCCGGCAATTCAGTGTTCAAACTGGATATCACTCCTTCAGTATTATCCAGATGAAATACGAAACAATCAGACTTCAATGAGATAAATTCACTCAAGTCATTCCACTTAATTAATGGGGAGAATGAGTATAAAACTTCGTAAGCAACGTAAATGAAAAGGCATGTAAAGAGAAAGGGAGAAATACACTAACGGATGCGGATGTTTAATCGAAACCAGTAGAAATTAATTTTATTTATCGTAATTAGGTGTGATACAGCTTTAAAACAATAAATATGGAAATTAAAATAAATTAGTAAGAATATTTGAAGCCTAAATACGGCGGGAATGGGGAAGTGTTTGTAACAGAAGGAGGATGGCTAGATTAGGAATAAGTGGGTGCTGATAAAATGGGTCGTATGTTCCAGTAATAAACATATATATGAAAGTATAGAGCTTCATTGGGTTTGTCATGTTGAGATAATAGATGAGAATCAAATAGCTTATATATATAGGATAGTAGAGTAAATGGTTTGAGGTGAAGACTACATAACTCACGAGTGAATGCGGTGGAAATGACTCTAAAGAGGTGGAGTTTTTGAAGAATAAAGAATATCAGTGCGTGTATGATGCAATGCATTGGTGTAAGAGATGCGGAAGAGGTATGAAAGGATAGGGCATTATGAAGGAGATCATTGAAAGATATCTTGGGTCCTTACTCGAGTTTCCCTCTTGGTTAAGGACTACGTTTTCGCCATGATGGTTAACATGAATCCTTTTACTGAGTGGGAAACCAAAGTAAAGTTGCTGAGTATTATTCCCGGTGAAAGATCCAGATCTTACTTCAAAAGAGAGCCAATTGCCAAAGCCTAGCAGCAATAGCTAAGTTTTCTGACTTTATCAGTACACTAAAATATTATTGTTATTATTATACACCGAAGACGGTGAAATTCGACATGAAAAAATCATTTCTGGCAAACACACCTGACCGGTAATTGGGAGATCCGAGTTCGAATAACAGTCTAGTAAAAGGATTTTTTTATGGCGAATTTCACCGTCTTTGGTGTATAACTTCGCACCCTTGCGCGTGACTGCGTACCACATCATTTTTGTAATGCAATGACTGGAATTTTTTATGAATTTGTGTAATACGAAAGGGAATGGGGTATAATAGGGTATGTATTAAGGAACGTAAGTTTTTTAGAACACACTTAGCACTATTAATGTTGGGTTGTATAGTATCTCATGCACTGAAAACAGCTGAAAGATTGATCTAATTACAGATAAGTAATTTCATCAAGTTCGTTGAAATTCTTAATGCATTGCTTCAAATAACTTTAAACAACTGAAGTGAGAAAAAAATTGCTAATGTTTGGGAAATTCTATGGGAAGGAATGGAGATTTAAAGTTCTGTAAGTATTTTCAACAAAATAAACACACCAAAAACACATCATTAACCAATATATCCTTCTTCATAGCCAAAGAAAGAATCATCTGGAAAAATGCTGCGGACGTTTGCGGAATAAACAAATATTAAATACTGTGCAAAACTTTAAAAGAGAAAAGAAGTATAAATGGAGCGTGGGATCTTCAAAAGAAGGGAAAAAGGGATGCTAAGAGTTTTAATACAAATTTTGAGTGAGAAAAAGAGATGACACAGGAAATTAAAAGTAGGGAAAGACTTAGTACGACGATTAAGAACATAATAAGAATCAGAACTATATAATAAGACCAAGTTAAAAAAACCTCCGAGCAAGCATGACAGGTTCGGTCACATACATCATATTGGAGAGAAATTGCAATCAGGATTTAAAATGTCATTTTCTTCGACAACGATTATACTGCTTCCTGGGATGCTCATAAAATTTACTTTTTATGCGTATGTTATTTTGTAATAACTTATCTGAATGTAATTAAATTGAATGAGATCAACGGGCAAATACCATGACAATGAACTTTGAACTATTTACTCAAGCAATTATAGCCAGCTTCTAAAGAAGGTGAGGGATTTCACCTGGTGAAGAACCTCTCCTTGTTGAGTAATGTCTGCCTTCAGCTGCGCTCTTTCACATACTGATATCTCATTTCTTCCTGTTTATCTTCATGTTGTATCACTGTATTGATTCATTGTGTTCAAGGTGGTTTTCATGGCTTTTTTTCTGGCGTCTCAGTTATGATTGCAATGTCATCAGTGAAACTAATATTGTTTATCTTTCTTTCGTGTACCTTAATTTCTTTGATTCCCATTTCTTTTAATCCTTTGACGGCTCCTTCCAGGTATATGTTAAAAAGAGCCGATGCAAGGTGGCATTCATGCCTAACTCCTTCGTTTATTTTCATTTATTCACCTTCTGTCCTTCACCATCATCGTGGAAAATAGTTTTAGGTGGTTTATTTTTTCATCAATGTAATCAATTCTTATTCTTTCAAGTGATTTGAACACCTTATTCCATTCTACCTTGTCAAATAATTTCTTCAAGTCAGCAAATGCCAACTAGAGTGGTTTTACTTATCTTATTATCCGCGAGAATTCGTAGAGCGACTATAGCCTTCCTGGTTTCTCTGTTCTTCCTAAAACCGAGTTGGTTGTCCGACAGGTCTCTTTCAATTTTTATACCTACACTTCAGCTGGTTATTCTTTTGAGTAACATGGGCGCATATGGCAGCAATCTTAGAACTATGTGATCCTACGCTCTGTTGGTTATTATTTTCTTTGGCATTAAACCTCATTACATTCCTCTCTAATTCCACCATAATCTTTTCCCTATAGTAATATTTATTCCCTTCCTTTTTAAACAACCCTTTCAGGCCTTTCTGAAAGTCTGCCAATACATCTCTTTTGACCCGAACGCAACGAGGAATCTGTTCTGTTTACCAAGTCGGGCTTGTTTTCCTCACACAAATAAGTGCTTTAAAAAAAATAAGGATATCCCTTAGATCTCCCTAATCACTACGGCTCTCAAGCATTATTTTCAATTATTTTGATAGCCAAATCCCAGCTCGTTTTTATTACGCATTTTGGTTTGCACATTTGGGTTTAATTAAGGCTGTCTTCACCGCTGCCATTTTCACTTTTCTCTCCCGCTAAAAAAAAAGCAGAAACATGGACCAGTCGCGTTGCCCCTGACAGAAAAATATTTCGCGGATGAGCATAATGTTATTTTTCCACTGACGGACTCATTCGGCTTTGACCATAACTCCATCCAACAAGTCCTTCATGTTTAACCGACTGCGGAGAAACATCCCATGATAAAAATGCACTAATTAATAACTGTGCGTAATACACTGAGAGAGTTAGGATTAAAACATAAGAACAAAAATCTTTACAGGCCACGAGCTGTTGATTTCGGGAGAAGCAGGCAGGTAAATGAAGTGTCATCTACTTGAACAAATACCACTTAAGAGCGCTACTGTATGACTCCTATTCCATGCACACATTTTTACCCTAGCCTTAATGTGTGTCTTAATTTCACCGATCCTGTTCTTGAAGTGTACATATAGAAACGATATGTTAAGTTGAATTTATCCTAAATTTGGTAGAAAATAATTTAAGTGAGGTAATCCAGCCGTAAAAAAAGCAATAAGATTGCTTAGTTAATCCATTTCCGAATTTATGAAGCCATTCACAACTCACAACCCGTACTTCTTACCATCGTAATTCCTTTCTTGGCGTTCGTGGAGTGTACTTCAACGGTTTTTAATTAGTTTCGGACGCCGGCCGAGGAGAAATAACCCAGAAGACAAAGGATGAGGACTAAAGGGAAATTGTTAGACAAGGGAAAATAGAATATCGGGGTAAATATTCAATAAACAAATAATATACAAAAAACATTTATTACCTATTAAACAAGGGATTCCAGTACTTAAATAACTCTAAATATTTACGGGGCATAGCAGCACAAAGGGATGGGCGGAGAAAGTGGGCCTGCAGAGGAATGAATACAAACAAATGGGAGCCCCAGAACTAATTCAAGGCAGAGGTTCCCACAGCCGATTCCAACCGAGGGAGATTGGTGGTCAACTACTAGATACAGGAGGGGGAAAGCGTCAGTGCAGCGACGAATACAAGCAGTGATAAGAGAACGTCAATGCCTTTTTATTAGTATTCAAACGCGTTCCAAAAGAAGTCTAAACTTGGAAAATATACAGGGAGGAATGGGAATTGAGAGAGCAATATTAAAGGAGATAAACTGGTCCGTATCCCAGGACGGGATTAGTAAACTATTCATATTAAAGAATAAAAATAGAAAATTTGAGTGGTCAATGTTTATATGTTGGTTTAATTAATAGTTGATTTAAAGTGGTTAATTGAGCTCAATATTCTTCGGGTTTGATATTTGTGTAAAACCATTTTATATACATTGTTAAATAATCTTGCAGGTTCTGCATGACATTGAGACATTTCTACTGGTAAAACCTATGATTAAGTTTATTTGTTAAGAAAGTCAATGCCCATTGTACATACTTATATGACATGAACCCTGTCTTTCCCAATCGCAAACTACCTAACATCCTGGACGGGCTGGAACAGAAATAGGTAAAATTGAGAAGGGGTTAAGTATAAGAGGCAAGGAAGAATTGGGCTTCCGCGGTCTGGAGGATTTAAACCAGTTGAACGTTATAAGCCACCGGAAAGAGTTACACAATGCATCCATTAGAAGCGATTAATCCTTTCATTAATGTTCTACTAAGTAAACTTCCTTTTGCAGACACCGATCAATTTACTTAGCTGTACTGCGTTTTATTTAACTGCGACACAATATTATTTCCACTTCGGCATGATAAATTGTAAAACACCTTTTTCCCATCCATAATACTTATTCAGTTCTCTTCCTTACCCACCACCAAGCACTCTTATCTTTGTCACTTAACGCTGTCAGAGCATCCATCTTGCATTTTTCTCTTTTTCAATCCATTTTTTTCGCCTTCTCCAACGCCATTTGAATGATCCATTCAACACTAGCGAATTCCAAATTACAGGGTGGAGCGTTACAAGTTACATTGAGTATGAACGTTAAGAGGGAGTTAAGTCAAAATGTTACATGTCATATTTTCGATTGCCTTCGAAGGTTAGCCACTAAATAATTGTTGTCTCTGCAGTGATGTCGTGGAACAAGGTGGAACATAATGAAAGTAGAACTGTCAGCAGTTTCCCGCTGAGAAATGTTTAATGAGACCAGTTTCTACGATTCTTGCCAAAAACTCATCAAAACTCGTCGCATTAAACATTTCTCAGCGGAAAATTTCCAGGATTCCTTCTTTTGGCAAGTAACATAATTTGAGATACGGAAACCCGTCTATAATGAATAATTATGCCAAACTACTGAATCCGGATGACACAAAAATTGACTAGGGTTCACTTTTCCTGATTGTTCATCAACTCCTTTCACTTAACCCCATGAATTAAGTCGATTATTTCAAGGAACGTTAGCAGGAAATCTTCACCACAGGCGGAGATAAAGGATGATCCCTCCAGATCGTTAGGGAAGGCAGATTTCACCCACCGTCCAAAATATTCCTTGGTGAGAGTCAAGGAGAAGAAGGAGAACCAGTCTTCTTTCTCCAATTTCCATTTTCTTTCGTCGGATCCGTTCATTTCCTTTTCGCCACCACCAAACCATAGTCAGGACCCCATTAGCCCACTTTTACCCTTACGAACGTAAAGCAAGCACTTTGCAGTCCCATAACCCTCAATAATAAATAAGTTCCTGTGCTTTTCCCACCACCGCTCTCAAAATTCCATCCCCCGCTTTTCCAACCAACAACGCCCTTTCACCTCCACCTACACCATCTAAAAAAAACGAACGCTATGCACAGTCTCAGCCCCGTGATACCCATCCCCCTCACCCCCGCCATCTCCCTGAATCTTTACCCTTTTGTAAATGTCCCTCTCCAAGGGTTCCAGTCTCCTTTCCGATATCCCTTTTAGGAGGAGACGAAAATTCTGATAAAAAGTGAAAAGGGGGGGTTTGTATGAGGAGAGGCCGAAACGCAAACGGAGGGGGCCTAATTAGTGCCCCTGTGGAACCCTACTACTCGGTGCGCCCGAGCAAAAATGATTCTGTAGTCGTATCGGAGAGCTCAAAAAGGAAAACTATCAGGGAATACAAGTGGACGGTAATCAATAAGGACGTGGTTCGCCCGACAGCAATATGTCCGACTGATTACAAGAGTTGAACGCGCCATCTCCGTTCCAAATCAATGTTTTGCAATCTTTCCATTGGTGCGATGAAATGCCTTTTCCATTATCGCAAAAAAAATAACTCCGAACTCAAATAACACCCTCAAGGTTTGTTTTTGGGTCGATTTTCCTTCCCATTAAGACCAAACTATTCAAAAACAACCACCACCATCACAAGAACAGTAGGGCCTATTTTCCATTTCATCAAGGCTAGCCTATTCGTAATGAAAAACATAAATCATCACAATTGTCTGCAAGCCATCGCAAGGATTTGCCTCTAGGTAAATTGCGTATCCAGCCATAAAACTGATACCTTAAAGGTGACGGCGTAAGAGTTTATTTATGCGTGAAAATTTTGAACAGTCCCACATTGCGCGTGGGAAAACATTCTATAACGATCTACATATGCAGCACTTGATAATTCATAACAAGTCATTGCGGTCATTAGAGCTGCTAATAACTGTCTTTCAATTAAAAATTGGTGGTATACCATGTCCACAAGTAACTGACAACATATAGAGGCACAAGGCATTTCAGTCCATGAGAGTATCCTATATATTATCAAGTATTTTTATCATTTTACAATGCCCAATCAGAAATAGCGAATCTCCAATTCACCTACAAATAAGGGGTTAGACAGAATTGTTGGTACATCTATTTGCCCGGCACTTGGGATTCGTATTCAGGTGCTATACTGTTCAAAATTACTTCGTATCTAGACGTGCTAAAGTTGTCATTGCGTGAAGTAATTTTGATGTAACTGTACTTGGAGTCTTGAAACCATAATTCTTATTTTGTGTTAATACTCGACGTGATAGAAATTCATGGAAGTCATTTTTAGAATCAGCATAGAAAATTGATTCATGAACACCTATTTTTAATAAATAATCTGACAAACATTTTCAAAGTGCAGACTGGTGTAATCTATCATCATCTGTGACTGTGTATCACACATGTAAGTACTTATTGAAGGACCATCACATAGGTTTCAATAACACTACTCTTGTATATCGAGCATCTTGCCAGGAGTAGGTCAGAATAAATGAATATTATATGGAAGGGAGTTAGTGAAACAATGATTACTCCTTCAAAAATACATATCTATGGAATATAAAGTCTAGTTTAATTATTTTCCTTCCTAGAGATATAAATTCCAATGCTCAATGTATCCAGAATTAACTTTAACACTTGACTTTTAAGATGCTTGAGACCGAGTTGTGTCAAATACTTGATAATAAAATACTTTGTTCTGCATTGTAATCCCACTCCTAAGGATTCCGAAACAATAGAGTGCTAAGCGACACGCTAAACCTTTTAAAAGTTAAGAAAACAATTGTAGACAGGTCTTAGTGGATTTTCTCTTGATGAAAGCACCATACAAGAGTAAGTTCACGCTAAAATATTAAATTAACATTACTCATGTATTTAATCGATGAAATCAATCTTCCCAAACGGAGTACGTGCCATTGCACGTTTTTTTGGACTTAAAAAATATATTCTCTCAGTTCTACTTAAGTATAATCTCTAAAATCGATGCTATACTCCTTTTCAGCACCTCGATTTCATCACAATAATCAATATCGTAAGCACGTTTATGTACTATATTTAACGGTAAAAACATGAGAATCTATCGTTTATATAGCTTGTTTTGGCGATTGGCCTGAAAAAAACGAATAATGCTATATTTAATGAGAACACTGGATTTGACAGGATGCAATGGTTTGAATTATGCCGGAGATTTTTTTCTACTGAAAATGAACTATAACGCTTGCCATAAAATATTTGTTCACAACACTATATGGCTTATGATGTGGAGTAGGAGTAAGCAGTGATTGGCAGAGGACAAGATAGGGTTGCCTGTTATGGTGAAAATGATATCTGTTAAAGGTGCTTTACATATCAGAAGGTAAACACTGGCATAACATTGGGAGTGGGCAAGGGAAGGTTATGACAGTAGACAAATGACATTATTTTATCGCATTAAAGAATTAACGCCATAGGAATGTAAGGACAAACCATTACGATAAAGCGAGGGTAATGAGTTTTTGAATAAAACAAAATGCCTCATTCAAAACCAATTCTAAGTTATAAATAATGACTAGAAGATACCCATAGCATTATGAATGTAATGTAAAAGAAAAATAACAGAATAAATGACACATGCCGCATATAAGGAACTAATTCATAGCAATAGCTACATAGGTAACGACTTTTAGATTTGCATTTTTCTAATTACTCAAAAGCCATGATATACTTATATTCAGACAGAAAAGACTTTCTAAAGCTTAGCATATTATCTCAAAAGAGCAATTATAACGAGCATCATAGTTGACGTTCGCAGGCCATTATAAAATATGAAGCAGATAAAAGGACTAAATGGTACATACTGCATTATAACAGAAACACTTAGTAAAATTTCCACATCAATTTTTATTCTACCTACCTAAGTTTCGACAAACATTGCCATTATCAAGGTGACGTAATAAATAAGCGAGCGATATATATATCTAGGTATGGGATGGAGGAGGGGTTGGTAGAGGAGTGGCGACTGAAGTTGGGAAGGAGGGGAAAGTCGTGACGCAACGGGAGTGAGAGGGGGGGGGGTAAGTTTACAGGGAGGTTAACAGTTAGGATTTTAGTGGTAGTTACGCAGTCGTCAGGAAGGTGATGGATTCAAATTTCGTTCAAAGAGAATAGAGAGTAATGGAGAGGAGTGGGATGGGAAGAAGTGGCCATTTACATCAGAGACATTATTGTTTTTACATGACAAGCATAATTGAAATTGTTCCAAAAAGTCAAGTTTTTTCCCTTTACATTGGGTATGGAGAACCATAGTTTTAAAACCACTATGATAATTGTGGTCAAGTAATGTTTAGAAAAATTCGACTTAGGATCATCATTGTGCCAGCATTTTACATGCTCTCTTGCCCGAGTGTTTATTGCACGCCCACTTTGCCCAATATATACGGCAAAATAATTAGGCGTGTCACAACATAATTGACATATACACCGCATTGATCCCTTTTATCGAATTCATGTTTAGAGTTAAATAATAGTTTTCCAAGAGTTGCAATATTATAAAAAGAGATTTTTACCCTCTATTTCGGGAACGCTTTGGCTACACGATAGGATAGGGGGCAATGAAATTGTATCTTGCGCCAGGATTTAGCTGTCCTAGCAGCATTAGAGGACATCGTTGTAATGGATTTTGAAGTAAATTTATTCCACATCCTATCAAGAATGTTACCAATAGTAACAGTTTTATAACCATTGTGAACTGAAAGGATTTAATTATTGATAACTCTTTGTCAAAATTAAATTTGGACATAGGAATAAGACTAGGTGGTGTATTAAAGAGTGGAATGTCGACATTTTATGCGTGTGATGGTGGCAATAATCCTTCGGGATTATAGCGTCGGCAAAGGAATTTTTCCTATATATTGAAAAATCATGCGTCTCAGAAGAAATATCGAATTTCAAATCAAGAAAATAAAATATTTAACCCCCAACTTCCACGGTGAAATTAATTGATTCGTGCAGAGTTTTCAACAAATTTATGAAATTGTCTAGCTGTCGGCAGCTACCCGTCCACAACCATAAAATGTCATTAAAATACCGATAGACCTAAAAAAAACATTTCTGAGCAGCCTGTTATTGGAATTAAAACGTTTTTCTTCAAGGAAATTCGTAAACATGTCTGCTAGCAAAGGTGAAACGGGTGAGCCCATAGCTGAACCATGCGATTGTTAATAAAATTTGTTTCCAAAGATAAAAATATTTTGTGAAATACACAGATTTAAAAGCATATTGAATTCTACAGATATTCTTCATTCAACTAAGGGACCTTGGACCAAAGTCATTGCAGTACGTATGGCTTCAGATGCTGGTACAAATGTGAATAAATTGGTCACGTCAAGAGATACAAGTGTTCCATTTGGCGGAACAACTAAACTAGTTCGGTTTTGAGTAAGTTCAACCAAATTTTTACCATCCATCTCGACTTCATTTGAAACCATCACCGTCCTGATGATTGCGTAATTACCACTAAAATCCTAACCGTCAACTTCCCTGTAAACAACCCCCCCCCTCTTTCTCCCGTTGCGTCACGACTTCCCCCTCCTTCCCCAGTACAGTCGCCTCTCCTCTCCCACCCCCTCCTCCACCCCATACCTAAATATATCGCTCGCTTATTTGTTACTTCACCTTGCTAATGGCAATGTTTGCCGAACCTAGGTCGGTAGAATAAAAATTGGTGTGGAAATTTTTACACTGTTTCTGTTATAATGCAGTCTGTGAATTTTCCACAAACCTTCGCTGGATACTTTAAAATCTAAAAGGTACATGCTTTGAGAATAAACAAGGGTATGGAGTAGAAGTCTCCCAAGCTTCTTTTGTATATTATTCTTCCCGGAAGACAAATAATAGCCGAACGCGAGCCAAAATAAGTTCACAAGAGCGGTGAGAAATATTTAAATCAAAATGAGTAGCGTCATGCATAGAACTAGCCGGAAATGACCATATTTCGGTCCCTCATCTAGGGACAGTGTAACATTCTCCATTCAGTAAGTGCCATTTCATCCATAGAAATGTCTCAACTCCCCTTAAACCGGTTAATAGCGTGACGTCAAACCTTGCTAGGCAACCACTTTACTTCTCAAACAACCTCGTGGCGTATATCTGACAGCATTCATAACGACGATTTCACCTTCTATTTGGTTTTCCTTTCAAGGAAACACGACACTCGGAAGAACTTCGAGAGTGTCACAGAGAAAAATTATACAAATACGAGAAAATAATAAAATTTATATCACCGATCAAATTGTGAGACATTTTTTCAACAGAGAGCTAAGCAATGGACACATAATTTATATATATTTTTATCCTTCGTTTTAACCTTTAGCAATCTAGGTATGTGATCGACAGACATTTTAAGTTTATTTTATCTGGAATTTAAAAAATACACTCACTTGCGACTAAAAGATCCTGTCTTCGAAAGCAAGATGGATAAACTGGTAGGTGGAACTCATTGGCCTGGCAATAAATCTACTTGCCAATGTGTTGCAAGCATAAGAGGCGTATTAAAACTGGGACCGACTTCAAGGTATTCCGAAGAATTCAATCTTTTTAGAGTGAGGAAAGAGTACCTACATAGTATTGGAGCTACATCCGAGGAAGTACTAAAGGATTTTGGATTAGAAATGAAATTTTCACCCCTTTCCTTGTGAATGAGATCAACTTCTGCCTGTTTCATACAAGGTGATAGATAATAAATAGCAAAAAATAGCTCCGCATTTGCCCCCAAATTCGGCCTTACCAATCTAAAAGAACTCTCGACCCATCCATCAATGCCTTTATTTACCGGTTTTAAAGATTAACATCAATAATCTACCATTCCAAGGATATAATCGATACATACCTTACTGACTCGCTTTCCCACGCGTATATAAATGACCTACTCCTGAATTTTAAAGACAAATGAGGCAATTAGACACAATTGAAACATAAATACTATGCGAAGAAAGGCTTAGCCAGTTTCATAAACGAAAATGCATCTGTGAATAAAGCTCTAGGAATAGTCGATACCGACAATCCAGCAATAAACTGATCGTTCGATTAAATACTGTAGTTGAATTTTTATACGTTCGAGATATCTGCCTGAGCCTGATTTTTGCTCTGAACAATCGTACGTATATATATGTATACATGTTACCCTATAAAAATGAAACCGTGGGTAGGGCTGATTTTGCCTCAACGTTTCCTCAAAATATTCCCATCGCGGTCTCGCATATAAAACAATTACGTCATAAGTCTTTGTCACTATGGGAGAACTCGAATGCGAATTGTATTATTTTGACAGAGATATTTGGGTCTTCCATTCGCTCTTAAATGGATCTAAAGAGGCACCGGCAGAAAATATCAACGCTTCGTAAAAATTGTCACCGGACTAGTTCGGCTGCCTTACCGACCTAAAATTAAAACTTTTAATTTCCAAATAATTGAACGTGTACCTACATATTTTCCTCCTCTGCGATTTTTTTATACTCCGGACATTTAAAAAGTTTCCAAGGACGACCCTAACGCTTTCAAATGAATCCATTTACACCATCTCACGTTACAATCAACTGATTACCATTACAATTACCTATTAAGCTTACCTTTTGGTCGAAACGAGATTACATACTATTTTTGACGGGCATATTCTTTTGCATGATGACGTCATCATCTCATTGACTCTGAGGCAGTCGTTTCCTGTAGAATTTTCAATCGTACTGTGGTGACACGATTTTTAGATTTGAAAACATTAACGATGGATAATGAATAATCGTGCTATTTTCCCTGCCTCTGCCTGATTTTCACTTTCACCAAACGTGAATGTACAGAAAACTTAATGAAAATGATTTCGGGCTGATTTCATTTCTACGTTTCCACAAAAATAATACCTTCGTGGTCTAGCATATCAGAATAATCAAACTACAGAGAAATTTTCCTCGTTGCTACCATTTAAGAGTTTCAGTTGTGATTTTTCAAAAACTATAAGTCACCCATGCGATCTCAATGAACCGAGAGAAGAAGCAACAGAAAAATTGTATCTTTTGACGTGACCAATTTATTCACATCTATGGCAGCAACTGAAGCCATACGTACTGCAATGACTTTGGTCCAAGGTTCCTTAGTTGAATGAAGAATATCTGTTGAATTCAATATGCTTTTAAATATGTGTATTTCACCAAATTATTTTATCTTTGAAAACAAATTTTATAAACAAACACATGGTTTAGCTAAGGGCTCACCCATTTCACCTTTGTAAGCAGACATGTTTACGAATTTCCTTGAAGAAAAACGTTTTAATTCCAATGCTGCTGCTCAGAAATGTTTTTTTAGGTCTATCGGTATTTTAATGACATTTTATGGTTGTGGACGGGTAGCTGCCGACAGCTAGACAATTTCATAAATTTGTTGAAAACTCTACACGAATCAATTAATTTCACCGTGGAAGTTGGGGGTTAAATTTTTTATTTTCTTGATTTGAAATTCGATATTTCTTCTGGGACGCATGATTTCTCAAATTATAGGAAAATGTCCTTTACCGACGCTATAATCCCAAAGGAGTCTTGCCACCACCACACGCATAAAATGCCGACATTCCACTCTTTATTACACCGTCTGGTCTCTATTCCTATGTCCAAATTTAATTTTCTGTTACTATTGGTAACATTCTTCATAGGAATTGTACTTCAAAATCCATTACAACTATGTCCTCTAATGCTGATAGGACAGCTAAATCCTGGCACAAGATACCATTTCTTGGCTCCCTATCCTATCGTGAAGCGCCCCCTATCCTATCTTGGCCCCCTATCCAATATAACTATATATATCGCTCGCTTAGTTGTTACTTCATCTTGGTAATGGCAATGTTTACCGAAACCTAGGTCGGTAGAATAAAAATTGGTGCGGAATATTTTACAAAGTGTTTCTTTTACAATGCAGTCCGTGACAATTTTCCACAAACTTTCGCAGGATACTTTAAAATCTGTACGAGATGCTAGTATAGCAACTAAGACGAAATTGTTCCCTAAACTTTCCATCAAGTTTCAGATTGCGAGCTTGAACATTTACTTCAACATGAGCTGTTTAAAACTGGGACTCACTCCTCGGTATGTCACTCTTCGCACGAAATGGAACACCTGGTGGGTTGTGTTTGCACCGCTCGAAATAATTTCGATCACGTAACTAAGGAGTCACGTGATATAATAACGAAAGGTTCGCGATTTTGGTGTGTTTGAATCCGTCGGAAGGATAAATTGAGCGTCTGATATGTTGATTATTGCGATTCTAATCAATATATTTGACTCCATCAACGATATCCTGGTTAAAAAACCAGATCGGAAAGGCTGCGTGAGATTTTTACGAATTGTTTAAATACTTCAAAATCTCTAACCATTCGTGATACGTGACTCCTTGGTTACGCGATCGCAATTATCTCGAGCGTTTCTAACACAGCCCCCCAGGGCTGCGATGGTCGCCATGGAAACCGCGAAGAAGCTTTGGATCAAAGGTGAATTAAAAAGATGGTTCGCCATTCGAGATTCTTTACATATTTGTACTTTATTCATTTAGACCTAGTGAATTCTCTGTGCTGGATCGATTAGTGCTAATGGAGTGCTGCATTTAAGTTCCTAGTTAGTGCTGTTGCTCTCAAGAAGACATATGTGATCTACAAAAAACTACATCGACTCCGCTCTGAAAAAATTTCAAGCCCGCGTGGTGAACAGTGTGGAATCTACTGTGCTCCCATTTCAACCGCGAGTGGATAATCTCTCGGATCACTCCTTCTCTGAGTCACAGTTAAACCTCCTCAACAAAGGTTTCAAATTCGCGCCATTTAGTCCCTTTCATCAAAATTCGCTGAATAACCTGGCAGCGGACTGTGAAGTCGCTCTACAGAAAGAAAACAACGGGAGTAAACATCACGCGGCTGATTGTATTTCTTCATTCATCAGCAGATTGGAATACCGGCCAGGGACTCCTCAGCACTTGAAGACAGTTCGTCAATTAAAAAACTCTCTCAATGATGCAAATCTTATTGTAACTAAAGCTGACAAAAGTAATAGCATTGTTATTTTATCCAAAACTATGTTCATAAAGTTGACTCATTTTTGACGAACAATAATATTACGCTTATGCATAGAGACCCGACAATGAAGTTTCAACGGAAAGTTAGAGAACTTATGTCACAGCGCTGTAGCCTAGTTGGTTCATCAGAGAGGTAGAGATCAATTAATTTTGAACCCATTAGCTCCCAGATTATATGGTTTACCAAAGACCCACAAAGAAAATGTACTCATACGACCAATTGTTTACCATTTCACTGCCACTCTCATAAGCTTGCCATAAGACTAAATACTTTCCTCAGAGATTTCTCTGGATTTAAGTTGAGATGGAGTGTAAATATTTCGGTTGAACTTACTCAGAAACTAACTAGTTTAGTTGCTCCGCCAAATGGAAAACTTGTATCTTTTGACCTGACCAATTTATTCAAATCTGAGCCAACTAATGAAGCCATACCTACTGCAATGGCTTAGGTCCAAGGTTTCTTAGGTATATCAAGAATATCTATAGAATTAAAAAACATTTAAATCTGTGCATTTCAAAAAATTATTTTATCTTTGAAAACAAATTTTGTAAACAAACGCATGGTTCAGCTTTGAGATCACCCATTTCACCTTTGTCAGCAGACATTTTTATGAATTTTCTTGCAGAAAAACTTTTAAATTCCAATAACAGGCTGCTCAGAAATGTTTTTTACTGGATCGGTATGTTGATGACATTTTATGCCTGTGGACGGGTTGCTACCGACACTGAGACAATTTCATATATTTGTTGAATACTATACACGAATAAATTAATTTCACCGTGGAAAGTGGAGGTAAAATTTTGAATTTTCTTGATTTGACAGTCGATATTTCTTCTGGGACATATGATTTCTCAAATTATAGGAAAATGTCCTTTACCGACGCTATAATCCCAAAGGAGTCGTGCCACCACCACACGCATAAAATGCCGACATTTCACTCTTTAATACACCACCTGGTGTCTATTCCTATGTCCAAATTTAATTTTGACAAAGAGTTACCAATAATTAAATCCCTTGCAGTTCGCAATGGGTATAAAACTGTTACTACTGATAACATTCTTGATAGGAATAAGAGAAAATGTACTTCAAAATCCTTTACAACTATGTCATCTAATGCTGCCAGGACAGCTAAATCCTGGCGCAAGATACCATTTCATTGCCCACTATTCTATCGTGTAGCCAAAGCGTTCCCGAAATAGAGGGTAAAAATCTCTTTTTATAATATTGCAACTATTGGAAAACTATTATTTAACTCTAAACATGAATTCGATAAAAGGGACCAATGCGGTGTATTTGTCAATTATGTTGTGACACGCCTAATTATAATGCCGTATATATTGGCCAAAGTGGGCGTGCAATAAACACTCGGGTAGGAGAGCATGTAAAATGCTGGCACAGGGATGAACCTAAGTCAAAATTTTCTAAACATTTACTTGACCACAACCATTAGTGATTTTAAAACTATTGTTCTCCATACCCAATGTAAAGGAAAAAAACTTGACTTTTTGGAACAAATTCAAATATGCTTGTCATATAAAAACAATAATGTCTCTGATGTAAATGAACACTTCTTCCCATCCCACTCCTCCCCCTTACTCTCCATTCTCTTTGAACGAAATTTGAATCCGTCACCTTCCTGACGACTGCGAAATTACCACTAAAATCCTAACCGTCAACTTCCCTGTAAACCCCCCTCCCTCTTACTCCCGTTGCGTCACGACTTCCCCCTCCATCCCCACTTACACCTCCTCTCCTCTACCAACCCCTCCTCCATCCCATACCTATATATATATCGCTCGCTTTTTTGATACTTCACATTGATCATAGCAATATTTGCCGAAACCTACGTCGGTAGAATAAAAATTGGCGTGGAAATTTTTACTAAATGTTTCTGTGAAAATGCAGTCGGTGACAATTTTCCACAAACTTTCACTGGATACTTAAAAATCTAAAAGATACACGCTTTGAGAATGAACAAGGATACGGAGTAGAAGTCTCCCAAGCTTCTTTTGTATCCTATTTATCCCAGAAGGCTATTCTTCCCAGAAGGCAAATAATAGCCGAACACGAGCTAACAAAAATTCACTATAGCGGTGAGTGATAAATAATTCATAATGAGTAGCGTCATGCATAGAACTAGCCGGAAATGACCATATTTCGGTCCCTCATCTAGGGACAGTGTAACATTCCATCTCCATTAGGTAAGTGCCATTTCATCCATAGAAATGTCTCAACTCCCCTTAGACCGATTAATGGCGTGACGTCAAACCTTGCTAGGAAACCACTTTACTTCTCAAACAACCTCGTGGCGTATATCTGACAGCATTCATAAGGACGATTTCACCTTCTATTTGGTTTTCCTTTCAAGGAAACACGAAACTCGGAAGAATTTCGAGAGTGTCTGTGAAGCTAGTAATGCGCATATTTCAAAGGAAATAAATTCAATGGAATAAAAAAAAACGATTTTATGCCGTGCAAGATTGTACGCTTAAGCAGATGTTCAAGGAGCGAGTTTAACACGAAGTATAAACCACACCATCTGGCTATATGAAATAGGACACATTTTTTCTAAGCCTAAATGAAAGAATATTTGATGAAAATTATATTCTCATCCATAGAGCATTAATGAATCTGATTAATACCCACCTTTGTTTTTACATGTACATGTTTTTACCGTTTTATCGTCTAAAGTTTTTGAAAATTAATTATTTATAAATTAATGAAGCATAAGTTAGAATGTTCCTAAGAATTTTTAAGCACAAATTATATGATGACGCATCCATTAAAGTATCACAAATTTTATAACTTTTCCGCATGAATTCAGTCTAATCTCAACTGCTCACTGAGTTTCTCCCTTTAATTCATATAACTTCTTCTAATAGGTTTCTTTCATAAAATATTTCCTGTTCATGGTAGTTATTTACGAAAAATTGGGCCCAGGCAGAAAATAAAAATGTGCTGAAACTCCAGCTAAAAATCCTTCCACTAGGGGATTACGAAAGAATATTCAGCGCATTAAAAGTAAATCATTACGGAATTTCATCCGAGTCGAAGAAAAACCTTTGGAAATTTTCCGGAGTCAAACGGGTATTAGGGAAGCTGCAAAAAGTAACTACTTTGCAAAATATAACTGAAAATTATACACGATTTTCCTCCCAGCACCAATCGCTATCCTAGCTGCCTTAATCAGGCTGAACGCTTTTTAATTTGAGAGCAGCATCTATGATGGGTGCTATGATTAAGCCAAGTAAATGGGTATCCTACCTTTCTGAATTCCATGCTGCAACTTCATCTGCTGTGAAACGTATCCAAAAACCTTTCCCACAGCCTCTCATTCAACATGGGATAATGACGTAATATGGTTATCTTGATGATTTGTTTGAGTAGAAGAGAATAACATTCTTCCCTTTGAGGATCACTTGGAATGTATTTCTTCCTACAGAGATAAAATAGAAAAAAATACCAAAACATTACACAAATACGAGAAAATAATAAAATTTATATCATCGATAAAATGGTGAGACATTTTTCAACAGAGAGCTAAGCAGTGGACACATAATTATTTTATATTTTTATCCTTCGTTTTAACCTATAACAATCTATATATGTGATCAACAGACATTTTAAGTTTCTTTTCTCTGGAACTTAAGGACAGAGATACCTAAATCGTGTCAAGATGGTGTAATCAGGGCTTGTACAAGACAACTACCAACAGAATGGTCAATGAATTGTATAGATATATAGATGAAATAATTGAATAAAGAACCAATTATGATCACAATGGTATAAATATTTTCACAGGTGCCCGTGAACCAATATTTTCACTCCAATTACACACCCGTGGCAGTAGTAATTCATAGAAAATTTTCTAAATGTGACTTCCGATACCATATTCATAAAGTCCACGGAATTTTTAAGCCTTGGCAAGGAACTCATTTCGAATGTACAGCAAACAATTAGAAAAAAGACCATTTAAAAGTTGACATGCGTCGAGGCTGTAACGTTACTTGATAGAATTTTTGAGATCGAATTCTCCCTGATTAATGTCCAAGGCAAGCTGTCATACGGTAGGGTTTGTTCTGCTCCACCATTGAGCAATTTAGGATTTAGGTGATAAATATTAACTGATCGCCAGCAGTATCAGCAATAATGTTTGTATACGTAAAAAATATTATAAAAGAAGACGAAAATAAAGACCCGACGCATCGCGGTGAGACCACGACCAAACGTAAGGATGATTTTAGGAGTAGTCATAGATGAAATTAGTGAATCATACAAAAGTATATACCAGTAAATCATTCCCATTTGGGGTAAGTACATTCAAAGAGCTCTAATATTGTTGCATGGCCTCTCCTTCAATGAGGAAACTGGCTCTGAGGAAATCTTTTAATTATTTCCTCATTAATGCCCTATTCATGAATCAATCTTTTGATACCATTGCATTTATATATTCTTTCATACACGCATTACTATTATTAATGATCCTAATATTGAATTTCTGATTCAAATTTCATTAATATAAATTCAATTCACACAGAAATCAAAGATGTAAATAATATCGGTAATATCGTTTTTTTTTGTCCATCACATTGAAAAAAAGGTGCGTTACCGGGTCAAGCAGTTGTTAAAGAAGCGGGAAAAATGGAGATTTAATAATGCACAGATGTTGCGACCTTAATGATGGTATAGAAACTACTTTTTCTTGTATTTTGTTTGGTAGTAAAAAAAGTATTTTTATGAAACAATGAGATTCCCGTATCCGAGTCATTCCAACATTATTAAACTACCTATGTGATTATTACTTAACGTTATTTTTTCAACAAACATTATACTTCATTCAGCCATTTCCGATGATTGGTTATAGTTTAAAGGCATTTAATTATGTTCCGCGTCAGTCTTCAATTTACTTTTAAGTTTTGAGGAATAAAACTGAAAATTCCGAAGAAAAAATACGATCAACAATCCAACTATGCTACTACCTCAAGACATACAGATTGCACATACTCATTACTCATTCCCATGTACAGAAAAGAAGGGAAACGTATCTCATTTTAGAGCAGGAGTCAAAAAACTAAGCGACCAAAGAAATGATCTCGCTGCCGACATAGCAGGAGAAAAAAATAATTCACAAGCCCGGTTACCAAGAAAAATACACGGTTTTGTGATATCACCGGGGGAAAAACTTTAGTGCAGACGTTTGCACCTAATGCACTCAAGGATCGGAAATAAATGTTAGGCTTTTGAAAGGAAAAGAAACAAGAGCTCAAAGCACACATGGCATCACCTGCAAGTGTTTATCTACGGTAACCTTAAAAATACACTCACTTGCGACTTAAAGATCCTGTAGAGTCTTCGAAAGCAATATGGAGAAACCGGTAGGTTGAACTCATTGGCCAGGCAATAAATCTACTTGCCAATGTGTTGCAAGCATAAAAGGCGTATTAAAACTGGGACCGACTTCAAGGTATTCCGGAGTACTCAATCTTTTCAGAGTGAGGAAAGAGTACCTACGTAGTATTGGAGCTACATCTGAGGAAGTACTAAAGCATTTTGGATTGGAAATAAAATTTTCACCCCACTCCTTGTGAATGAGATCAACTTCTGCCTGTTTCACACAAGGTGACAGAGAAAATAAGATAAGACGTCGTGACACGGCGGAAATTTCCTTGGGTAAGTTTTCCAAAATATCAACATGAGTATTCTGCACTAGTGAGAACTAAAAGACATATTCTATCCGATTCCCGGAAATGGATGATTCGGAAGATGCAATAAATAGCTCCGCATTTGCCCCCAAATTCAGTCTTACCAATCTAAAAGTACTCTCGACCCATCCATCAATGCCTTGTTTTACCGGTTTTAACGATTAGCATCAATAATCTACCATTCCAAGGATATAAGGACCTTACTGACTCGCTTTCCCACGCGTATATAAATGACTTACTCCGAATTTTAAGACAAATGAGGACATTAGACACATCTGAAACAAAAATACTATGCGAATAAAGGCTTAGCCATTTTCATAAACGAAAATGCATCGGTTAATAAAGCTCTAAGAATAGTCGATACCAACAACCCGGCAATAAACTGATCGTTCGATTAAAAAACTGTAGATGAATTTTTATACGTTCGAGATATTTCCCTGCCTGAGCCTGATTTTTGCCCTGAGCAATCGTACGTACATGTATACGTGTTACCCTATAAAAATGAACCCGTGCGTTCGACTGATTTGGCCTCAACGTTTCCTCAAAATATTCCCATCGCGGTCTCGCATATAAAACAATCACGTCATAAGTGCATTCTCTCTTTGTCACTATGGAAAAACTCGAATGTGAATTGAATTTTTTTTTACAGAGATACTTGGGTCTTCCATTCGCTCTTAAATGGATCGAGAGAGGCACCGGCAGGAGATATCAACGATTCTTTAAAATTATCACCGGACTAGTTCGGCTGCCTTTCCGACCGAAAATTTTAATTTTTAATTTCCAACTAATTGAACGCGTACCTACATATTTTACCTCCTCAGGCGATTTTTTTAAACTCCGGAAATTTAAAAAGTTTCCAAGGACGACTTAGAATTTTCAATCGTCCTGTGGTGATACGAATTTTAGATTTGAAAAAATTGACGATGGATATTAAATAATCGTGCTAGATTCCCTGCCTCTGCCTGATTTTTGCTTTCACCAATCGTGAACGTACAGCAAACCCAATTAAAATGATTCCGTGCGTCGGACTGATTCCATTTCAGCGTTTCCCCCCAAAAAAATACCTTCGTGGTCTCGCATATCAGTACAATCACGATACAGATAAATTTTCCTCGTTGCTACCATTAAAGAGTTTTTAAGTTACAGTTGTGATTTTTCAAAACGTTTGAGTCACCCATGCGATCTCAATGAACCGAGAAAGGTAGCAGCAGAAAATACCCACCGGACGCGTTCGGCTAGCTCGCGGACCAAAATTTGAAAATAAATTTAATTTCAACGAATTGGTAGGCGTACATATTTTTCCCTCGTCGTTAATTTGTTCACTCCATAAAAATATGTTTATTCCTTTGAACGATCTAAACGTTTTCATATTAATCCATCAGCCAACTCCTCGCACGATCTCAAATTACTAGTTTCATTAATTTTACCCTAGCTTCGAGACGTGATTCTTTACCCATATTTAGTGGTTATCTCCTTTTGTATAATAACGTTGAAACGATGAATTTTGGGCTCTCAAGCTATTTGCCTGGCTTCGTCGGGTGTTTGCAAATAAAAACCGTACGTACAATCTTGAAAAAGTATCGCCTCAGGTAACGATAGTGATTCATACAAATAGGCGCGGAAAACTGAAACCGCGCTACCTATACTAGACCATCTTTCACGACTAAGAGAACTGTCGCTTAACTTTATCTTGTTAAGTAGATACTGTAAACGGTTAAGGTGAACCAAGTCTCTAATTCATCAGTGACCCATAGAGTAAACAGCGTAATCCGAATATGTTCAAAAGTTTCACCCATTACAATGCGGAAATTTATTTTAAATTTAAATTTATTTAAAAAACGTATCTTTCTAATTATTTTTTATTATATAAGATGGAAGTTTAATTATTTTAATAATGATCTTTGCAGCTGAATATGACGCCTTTGCGTCGAAAATAGTTGTGCATTGTATCTTCTATAATTAAAAATCAATGGAAATATACATTTTTTCTCTCTCATTCAACGTATTCCGAGCTTTGAAAGCCGACCTGAATGAACCACTGGCGTAGTTTTTCGCGATACTTTAACAAGTCAATGTCCAATATATGTTACAAAAATGAATCAGTACACATGCTGATTTTGCCAAAAGGTTTCCTAAAAAAAATCCCTACGTGGTCTTGCATATCAAAACAATCACTGTATAGGTGCATATCCCTCGTTGCATCCATTGAAAAACGCGAGAGTGAAATTTGAATTTTTACCGCTCTCTGGGTCCTTCAATCAGGCAAAATGAACCGAAAGAGGCACCGCCAGAGATATGGTTCATAACAGTGATCACCGAACGCGTTCGGCTCTCTCGCGGGCCGAAATTGTACACAAACCTTTCCAACGAATCAGAGGCGTACATTTTTCCTGTACATTTTTCCCCTTTCAGCGATTTCGTCTAAAAATGAAGTCGATTCGTTATAATAATATTTACGCTCTCAAATGAAAATTGCAAATTCCTCACACGTTCTTATGGTACGATCTACATTAGTTTTACTCAGGCACCGAGACGTGATTTTATACCCTTACTTGGTAATAATTAATAAATGGAAAGGAAAACTTAGTTTTATCACAGTCTATACAGTCGCGTCAAGCCATGTAATTTTCCCTATACAGACTTGCAGCGCGCCGAAGCAAGCGCCTCTTGTGGTGAACGTGTATAACTACCTTCATTACGGTGTAAATGATGCTAACTTTTACTCACTTTCGCCAACATGTGCATTACCTTATAAACATTTGATTTTTGTGGGTAATGCTTTATGGTGACGGCTTTTCCATCCTCTTTAAATTATCGTAATCTCGTTCAGAGCACCGATGTCACACAATCGTTCGCGGAAAAAATGGTCAGTTCAATGGTTAGACATTTCAAAGGAGGAGCAAAACTTTCTTCAATTTTTGAAATATGTACAGAGTAGTTTGTTACCCAAGTCTAGCACTTATGGCTTAGGACATGACGTACATCTTTTCTGGCTTTTTAAGTGACATAAAGACAAAACAGGAAGCACATGTACGAGTATTTATTGAGGTCACTATTACATTTTTGCAATTGTGGTGTGGGGAATGAAAACACAAAAGGTAGACTGTGGTTTTATTCCACCAATTTATTCTATGGTACTACTAGTTTCGACGCAGCGGCGTCACCTTCAGGTACAAAGAGTAAAGACAAAAATATGATCCATGATGTGCAGAAAGACTTAATTCGGGAGCTTAATAAAATACAAAGGAAACCTGCGCGATTCGTCAAAAACTGCTACGGGTGCAATACTTGAGTGGAAATTGCCATTTTTCCAACAGTTTGAATCACCCATGCTGTCCAAATGAACCGAGATATGTAGCAACAGGAGATGTGTATGTATAATCAACATATAAAAATATGTATAATCAACACTAGGCAACAATAACACCAGTCTGCATTTTGGAACTCGTTGTCAGATGATTTATTAAAAATAGGTTTTCTTGAATCAATTTTATATGCTGATTCTTAAAATGACTTCCATTTTTTTCTATCACGGCAGGTTTTTACACAAAATAATAATTATGGTTTCAAGATTGTAACTACTGTCAGCACAGTTATATTAACATTACTTCAAGCAGTGACAGTTTTTAACAAAAATGAATGAAGGATGAATAACACTTCATAGCTCACACAACAATAGCAGCAGTTGTACCAACCTAAGACTCATTACCTTGAGCCAACCTAAGGCTCATTAGCTTGTATTGAGAAATATCCCTCACACCATAATTACCAACTGGCACATATTATGAATTTATACATAGGTAAATATTAGAAGTTCAATTGGTTCCATTCTGAAAAAAACTGTACGTGATAGAAGAAAACTAAGTACAGTTCTGAAATCAGCATAGCAAAAGTTAGCTATTATCACTTACTAGTTTTCAGTAATCTGATATCATGCAGGCTAGTGTAATCAAGCGATGCGTTCAGCTCGTTCGTTGGTGCCGAAATATTAAAATTAAAAATTTCCAACGAATCGGACGCGCACATATTTTCCTTCTTTGGCGATTTGTTTACTGAGCAAATAAAAAAAAAGTTATTCCGAAGAACGATCTTAACGCTTGGAAATATATCCACTCGCAAACTTCTCGCTCGATTTGACGCAATGAGCTAAGTCAATTTTACCCTGGCATCGAGACGCGGTTTTATACCCATACTTGGCGGCCATATTCTTTTGTGTTACGATGCCACCAATTCCTTGCTGGACGTTTTTTGTGACTTTGGCAATCGTTCTTCAGAGATTTGATTTTCAGAATGAGAAACCTGACGATGAATATTTTATATTTTTCTATCTGTTATTACTGCCTGTGCCTGATTTTCGAAATTGGCAGCAGTATTTACTTATCCTCATCTCACCCTTTAAAAATAATTCCGTGAGGCTACTGATTTCGCCAAAATTTCCCCAAAATATATCCCTACGTGGTCTCGCATATCAAAACAATCACGATATAGATGCATTTTCCTCGTTGCCACCATTAAAAAAACTCGATAGTGAATTGAAAGAATTTTCCATCAATTTGAACCGCCCATGTAGGCTAAATGAACCGATAAAAGAAGCAACAGGAGGTACCAACGCTTCGTAACAATGATCGCCGGACGAGTTTGGCTCGCCCGCAGACCGAAATTTTAAAATAAAAATTCCCGACGAATCGGACGGGTACGTATATTTTTACACTTTTGGGCGATTTGCTTCCCCAGCAATAAAATATATATCTGTGCCGTGAACTGGTACCTACGCCTCCGGTTGGTAAAAAAATTGGAAAAAATATTCGAAGATTGTTGGAGCAGTATGCATGTGGAATGTAAAAAAAAGTACTTAGGTCGCCGGCCAAAAAGTCCAGCTCGGATCACGACGAAAAATCACGTACGGCACACTTCTTTCACGTTCTCGGAGAGAACCGTATGCGATTTGGATTTACGATCGCATGGCTTTCCCGGGGCTGTGAAGGGACGTGACACGTCCCAGTGTTTTTCCTGTCCTCTCCCTCCCCCCCCCATCCCCACACCCTGCAGGTCGAGCGAAACCAAAGACCTGTTGGACTGAGATAAGTCAAAAAGCCACACTCCAGGGAGTTATTGGGGAGAGCCAACGCACGTACGTGCATCGGTATAACACCAGCGTGGGCAGAAGCATGTGAGCGTAAGAGGGTAAAGCCGAGATACTGTAGTGGATGAGATATCGACGTGCATTGGAAGGACAGGAGAGGAAGGAAGAATGAGCAGAAAAAGCTAGAATAGAGCAGAGGTTCGCTGGGCACATACAGAAACCAGATTTATCCACATCAGTTCCAGGATATGGCGCAGGGAACGTTCTCCAGCACACAAGTTCGAAGAAGATTACTTTCGGCGGAGGTTCAGCATATTTATCTAAGGCCAGCTTATTTCGGTAGAAAGGATCACAAGAATAAGATAAGGGATCGCAGGATCGATAGATTTGGATCCAAGGAGAAATTGAATGCATTCACATCAGCACCAAAATATGACTCAAGGAACGCCCTTCAGTATTTAAGTTAGAAGAAGACTATTTTTCGGCGGACGTTCAACATATTTTTCGAAGTCAACTTCTTTCGGTAGAAAGGATAATAGACATATAGTTAACGGAAATAGATTTGCAGGACCGATAGATCAATAATATCATTTTTCCGCGGACAACAAGGGGCCGCTTTAGTTACGATAGATCTTTTATATGCAATTCCCACTATCGCTAGGATGACTAGACTTCATACTTGTGTTTAATCACTTATTCTAATTAACAACACCACGCGTCGCTCGATAGAGTCTCGCATGATATTTTTTCTCCTCAAATTAGAATCTCGCAGTACCCATGAAATAATAATAGAATCAGCAATACTAACCAGCCGCAGCATCTTAACTCGTGTACAGTATGTGAGCATGTTCACCAACGTAGCATTCTCCTGGTTTCTGGTTTGGCCATGCATTGTTCTCCTAACTGCTTTTTAGTCTGCACCTAGGGGCCATGGCAGCAAGCGGAATTTGATCTTCAACTGAGGCAAGTATTGCATGCCTGGTGTGAAATACTCCGTGTCACACACCATGGAATTGGCTTGCAGGGTATGTCGTAGATGTAGAGAAAGCGGAGATGAGATTATCATGATATAGGACTGAATCTTCGATGCTTAGACAGTAATATGCAATAGGACTGAGATAAAGGCAGCTTCACCCATGGAAGTAGAATTCTATGGAAGAGGCAAGTGTAGCCATGCCTCGAAAAGTACCGCTAATTGCAGGACATCGTTCTGCTTACACACAACTTCGATCTTTTCCTAAATAGATAAGCGACGGGGTGAACAATGAGTACAAGCAGCTTCGAATGTCACCTAATGTTGGGAATCAATGCGTTCATGCATCACACTATTCTAGTTCCGCAGGAATTTGTGGAAAATATAAATTTGTAAGCATCATTTAGTATGAGAATTATAAAATTTCTAATCATTTAATAGTAGAACAGTTAAAATATTTACCTTTAAACAAATTCTAACGGCGAAAGCATTTCCGGGCAAAATAAAATATTTTCATCAGGCACAGTCATCCACTAGCAAATTATTTTGATTGTTTACCTTTTCCATCCTTCCTCGCAGTCATGTGATCAGAATTTCACCGAATGCGATCATATTTCATCGCATATTTGAAGTTCTAATTGCAGGCAAAATAAAATCCAGTCTATTTAACGTCAAAAAGTGAACAGATGTCGATCATTTACCGATGGCTAAATCAATAGACCATAATTGTAAAAGAAGACATTGCTTACACATCGAAGTACTAATTCAATGAGCTTGAACGAATAGCGATATTGATTGTCAGGGCTACGAGACACGCATTAGATTGAGATGAAATACGGTGTAATTCTATGCAAGTCCATGCAATGCGATACAATTCAATGTAAGTGCGATTAATGCGATATGAATAATGCATCTTTTTCGATTATAACATTTATATCAAAATACAATATTGATATTTTACTGTTGCACGGCCATAGGTCTAAATCTACGCACATTTCACACCGATTTACATTCACTCAATATGCCGCAAAGGATACGCCCTATTGAGTCCAAAAGTACACAGCATTGGAAATGATGGGGAAAACCCTGCTAAGGGGTGATGATGAAGGGATGATTCATCACTATCCTTTGCCTCCGTTATTTTTTTTGTCTTCTCCATCATGATTTCCTCGGTATCAACATCATCATTAAAACATTTTCTAGGAATAGATGATTTAGCCTGTTCCGCACCTGGGGTGTCATTCTGTAATTCGTCGGTTCCGTACCGATCGGTTGGGCTTCCTAACCAACCGACCGGTTGAGATTCCGTACCGACTTGGACTCAGCCACCGACGGAGCCTATTTCAGCGATTCTGTATGCAAGTCGGTGCCATTCCAGTCGGTTGGGTAACTCCTCCCACTCAATGTTCCCCCCTCCTCCCAATTTTCCGAGTGTTTCCGAAGCTGACGGTCACATGCTGTATTCCCACCAATGGAAGACGATAGAAGAAACAAATGACTATCGGAAGCCGCCTAGTGCTCTCGGGGTTGAAAACAACAACAGAAATCAACGATGTCGAAAAGAGAATGATCGTATATTAATTTATGTGAATTTTGAGTGTTACAATGTGTATTTGACAATTAAGATAAGTGCATTATACTTAAAGCACATATCTAGTAGCGTCCGTGAGAATATGAAGTATCATTAAAAGACGTGAGTGCTACGAGATTAAATGAAGTGTGCAAAGTGAGAATGAATCAGCTGTGATCGTTTGAATCCAGAAATAACTTTCAAAATTTCAATTTAACCTGTATATTGATTGATTATATTTATTAACTCGTGTGATTGAGATCCGACATTTAACAGCGTTTTGCATTTGGAATTTCTAGTTGCAGAAAAGGCATTACGTGTAGTAGGTACCGATATAGTATTTAATCTTCCAAAGATTGATAGAATTGTTCCTTGAAATAAATTGAACAGTGGCGTGATATCGAAAATAGAAAATCCGTGTATGTATTATATATTGTAGGTATGGTATTGAAATATTCTTGTAGGTATATTATTCTATATTCGTGGTTTTAGGACTGAAATTGCTGCGCGATCGTGCCATGAAACATTTATTATGTAATTTCGTGGAGCAAAGTTGAATGTAAAATTAATTTAATGAGTGATAAATAAATACATATGGTGAAATAAATTTAAGTTGAGTGTAGAAATAAGTAAATTTGCTATTAGCACTCTTGGTTATTGTACGTGTACCTATTTGTAAGTATAGTGTTGTCACCACACCATGGTGTTGTCCAACACATTGTTTCAACATTATTTGATGAATAATCCGAAATTTATTATGATAGAGTGATGATTTACAGTTCAATGCAAAATATACATAAAATATATCTCCTCAACTACGAAAATAGAGGCCGGAAGCAAACAAACATCAGTATAAATACGAACTTTCGTTACCCTGGCCCAAAATCGGGGGATAACATAGGTAACGCAAATGTGCGAAATCGCCTATTTCCTGAAATCAGAAGCTACTTTAGTATGTAATCTAGTTAAGTAAGTGACTGCATACACGATGTAAGATTATAATATGAAAACTTTCAACGGGAATCATCCATTTAATAATAGCCAAACCGCAATAATAGGCATTCACTGCGGACAATTTTTGGCAATTATTTTGAAAAATATTCCGGTGACAGTATGCTGAATAGCCTAAATATGGTGAAATTTACGTACAACTGTTAGTGCCAAATAGTAAAACATTTTTATCAGCCAAGAGAACACAATGCAATACTACGGAATTCTAGTTGTGTAGAAGTTTCTCATATAGATCATCACCTTTATGACCTTAAATTCATCGACTTTTGCATTTGCTCTCTTAAGAACAAATTACGTCGCTATTACATCCATGAATATATGTTTAATCATTATTACAGGTATCAAATATCCAATTTCAGGCTAAAAATCCAAATTAATTATCGATTTGCTTCGGTGTTTCTCAAGCAAACCGACTGATTCTCCGCCGCACCGACAGCTTTTAGGTGTCGGTGCGATCCACCCATTCGCACCGACTGGAGCTCGCCGGCGCACCGATCGGGTGCGTACAGAATCGCACGGCTGCTCTCTCTCGTCGGTGTGACGTCGCACCCGACGAAAAGCCTTCCGTACCGATCGGTTTGGAGTTACAGAATGACACCCCTGGTCGGAAAATAGTCCCTTCATTGTTTCTTTGGTCGTCTGAAGCATCTTTTAAATCAAGGTGGTGTGTAGTGTCGAAGTGTTTGGAATAAGCGAAACATTCCGGAGAGGAAACATAATTCTCCATGACCGGGATTCGAACCCGGATCCCTTGATATCGCACCGATTGCTTTAGCCAATTGAGCTACCGAGGCGTTCTTATCCCCTTTGAATCCTGATGGTTTCAAGGGAACGTGCTCAGTTTAAGTTGAAGCCCTCAAAAATCGACACAGGAGGATGCCTCGTTAGCTTAACTGGCTAAAGCACTCGGGGCGACATTGAGGGATTCGAGTCCCGGCCAAGGCGAATGATTTTTCCTTTTTGAAAGTTCGCACGTATGTGCATCTTGCGGGTGACTCCGTAAAGGTGATACCGTGGCAATACCCGGTACCCTAAATATTCGTATTTAGGGTAATCTGTTATGTGACATCCTGAAATCACCACCATTTCATACGGTATGTTTCAATATTTTCGGTAAAGGTGGGAATGCTTAGGTCTGAGCGAATGTCTGCTATTCGATTATGGTCTCAGGGAAAGTAGCCGACCAAGGGTATCAGTAATTTTGTTTAAGCTGCCTTCTTATTTCCACAGCTTCTTTTACAATCTTCCGCAAATATTTTTGCAAAACTTTCCATCTCAATACCCATCCATAAAGTTCAATTTCCACGCAACATTTCCAACTTCAAAATGTATCGGAGAAAATAAATTTAATTTTCTATTAGTTTATAATTTAAATGGAGGAACATATATTTTTAGAAACTCCTTGGTTTTGTTTACATGTAATATTTTTAGCCCTGACGAAGTTGGATAAATTTGACGAAATATCGGCAACGATTTTTTTAGTTGTCTTTTATAGACTACTAATACTAGTTTCACTGCAATATTGATTTCAACTTATGAGTTTCCGATTAGAATTAAATTATAAAAGAGGAGAACGACATGGTAAATTACCCATTTCCTGAAGCTCTTATTACAAATCGATTCCCTACGTCAAATAACTGTTCGACGCGGAGAAAACAAGACTTCTTTAGCGCAACCGAAATCAATTTCATTTTTTCATTTCCTCCGGAACTCTGGACGAAACGAAACGTATGCAGGACACAAGTCCAAAACGGGAAGCCCCATTGCTTGCACTGGAGTGTGGAAACAGGTGACCCAAAAACCGAACTTGCGAAGCGATCCGATTGCGAGAGCAAAAAAAAATAGTGAAGCGAGAGAGTATCTAAACAGACGCCACAGGAGGAACGGGAACAAGAAGAGGAGGATGAGGACATATTTGCATAATGCCTTCCTCGGTCAACATTCTCAGAGGCAGATGGAGAATGAGAGTTCGGGCGTTCGTGTGGACTGTGACGTAGTAGCAGGGAGCAAGAGAATAAAAAATTGCGGTAAAAAATGAAGAACGCAGCCCGAGATGCATGCATACACACACACGTGTTACTAACCCACCACCACAACAATAGACGCCAAATCTTTCCCGCCAAGGCAACGTCCCAAACACAAAACACACATTGCCGCACGCGCAGAAGCAAACATTTCGACCAAATTACGACACTCATTTGTCATGGGAGGAGGAGGAGCAAGATGGCGGACGGGCGTAGGAGAAGTGGATGGCGCGTATTACAAAAAAAAATGAATAAAACGAGAAAGGGACTGAGGGATTGCATCAGAGCCATCACGTAGGTGCATTACTACTCTCCATCGGTAGTAGAGTCCCTCCCGTGAGAATACGACACGGCTAGTCTCTTCTTCTTCCCTCCTCCCTTGGCGGAGGAAGTCCCTTTTTTGTATTTTCCCCGCAGTCTTCCGTCCTTCCCTTTTAGCGTAGAGGACGCAAATGCACACTGCACGTGTGTGTTAGAGGAGAAGGTGACCAAAAAAGATTCGGTTCTCTACAGCACCACTCCCTTCCATTATGCTCTTCCCTTTCTTGGCCACCAATCTCTCCCTCTATTCACTATAGCACACTTATTCTTCTCTTTCACAGCATCCCACACGTTCGCTGCCAACCCTTTTTCAATCCGTAACGTGTAGCGAACGGAAATGGAAGGACTGTACGCTACCGTTGAGAAAGGGCCATTGAAAAATTCCGCCGGTCTAGGAAGGACCTCTCTTGAGAAATTCTGGAACGGAGGAAAATCTATGCCTTCGCTTTGAAACAAGGAATCGATAAAAACTTCGCGATAAATTATTAATAAATTATAACAATTGTTATCTTATTTATACATAGATACATATGTACCCATAACACCGTTCCCATTTCGGGGCAGGCACAGCCAAATGAGTTAAATCGTCGGAAATATGCATGCAAAAATGACTCTGCTTTAATAATTTCCTCCATACTGCCCTATCCTTGCACACCTCCTTTGCTACAGTTACCTTCATGCATTGTTTAATACACACTCTCCTGCTCTTCAGACTCCCAATTTTCTTTTTCTTAAGAGTATTCTTCACTACATTCATCCATGAATTTGTTAATTGATGTATTAATTCAGTAATTTACCAACACAATAAATACACTCTATCGACATTAATACAATAAATGGAAATATTAAATTACTTGAATTTAGTAAACCTCATGAACAATAACATGTTGTGGTAACTGGAAAATATTAAATGTCAAGCAAACCTAAAAATTAAAAAAGGTATTAAGGAATCTTAAGGAGATCACTCCATACATAGGAGAGCACTCCGTACATATCATATTTAAAAAAAGCAAAACATTACAATTTTTCATAAAAAATAAAAGAAAGTAAAATGAAATGAATACCTTTTGTGTTCACCATTACATTATTTAAATCATTTAAGCTTCCTATTTGAAAACATAATCCACTGAACGTTGCTGTAGTAGCCATTTCTTTAATTTTTATAAGAATATGTGTTTGTTTGTTACAGAAGATATTTCTTTTGGTACCAAATTAAAATTTTTGGGGCACAAAATTCGTATGAAAGTATGTAAAACTCCTTATAAGGTCGCGGTTTTGCAACTAAGCTTCTGGACATTAACCTATTAGAAAACACTTTTAGGTTCTCTAATAAATGCTCGGATCTGGCCTAGAAAGTATGAAAAACCCTAAACATATACAGGTGTTTAATGGTAAAATTTGCAGGGATTGAAATAATGGAAAAGATGGTTGAAACCTAACTGTACCTATTATGCATCTAATTATTTTTTCCTGAGTCTGTAATTTTTTGTTCAACTCCCTCTTTTTCCATTATCTTATTTATCACTATGGCTAACACCTCATCACGCTTGAAATGATCCACACGATTTTGTTTACTGCATGAACTAGTATCCCGTTGTACCCATGAATTAAAATAGTATGTAACACAAATCTGTAGTAGTTCATTGACCCGCGTACTGTATGTTAGAATATTTTTCAACGTACATACTTCTCATCCAGATACTAGTTTTGTCGTGCATTTTTCTCCCGAGTGCTTTACGGCCCGCGCCTAACGGCCAAGAGGGCATACATTTACTTCATCATTCAAGCAGCGTTAGCATTGATTACATACCCACTGAAAAAGAAGTGTTCACGGCAAAAGTAGGATGAAAAGGGTTTGGAATGAGTAGTTCATTAAAGAGCATGGGTTGGATGCTACGGTAATAGACATATATGAAAGTAGTGAGCTTCGTTGGTATGCCCATGTCGAGAGAATGCTAAAGATTCGAGTAACGAAATAGATTTATGATAGACGAGTGGCTGACGAGAGAGAATGGGGTAAACCAAAGAAAGTCATAAGTGAATGTTGTGGAAGAGTCAAACAAGAGGAGGAATATTTAGGATGTTTACAACAAGAGATCGTGCGTGAAGCAATATGCGCGCCTATAACTTACGCGAAATAGGTATGATGCGGCATAATCGAGGAAAATATTAAAGTTAGCCAGTTTTCGAGGCCTAACAGCATTAAGTATGTTTTTTTGACTTTGTCAACCACAAAAGAGAATGGCATTATGGGTAGATATGCAAGTGCGTAATTAACCCGCTTAGAGGCATGAAACCTTTGGTACTTTGAAAGAAAGAAGAAAACCAATGCACTTTGACCATCATTCCAATACATTTCCACTCCACTCCTTAACCACTACTGAATTCCCAATCCCTACCAAACTGCTCTATTTGGCACATCAGTCTCCTCACTTATTCCTCCAAACCCCAATCCCCCCCCCACATCTTCCTTAGTCTTTCCCCATTACTAGGTCTCAATTCCTATTCTGGAATGCACCTAACCTATATTCTCTCTATATCTTCGTTCAACCGTGCTTACTTCGAAGAAATCCCAGCTCTCGGGCGGGGTGATGCAGGTCGGGAGTTTTGATCTCCTTGTTCCCCTTCTATAGCGCGTTCCAAATTTAGTTGGCAGTACGGGGCTTAAGCTACCGCCCCGTGCGCGGCATCCTGACAACATAGGCAACACTAATAACTCCGCGCCAAAATTATTTTGTTTCAAAGAATGTTTAATTTTAAAGAAGACTCATGGAGATGAAATTTTGCTATGTAAAGGTTACATGAATTATCGGAATATAAAGTAAACATTTTGTTTTCAAAATCCCGTATTTAAAAAAATATAAGTTACCACACCATAATGAGTATATACCTAAGCTGAATAATGAAATGGAATTTTTTAAATTCTTAACGCTTCATTATAAGTTTCATTCACCTCGCGTGTCGATAATTTACAGCATTATTAATGTCATAGGTTTCGAAAGTACAGATATTTACGTAAATATGAAGGTTAGGGATCGATTTTTTTCGAGAATGCTGAGGAAATGTGGGGCATTGTCATGCCTGAATAAGGAAAAACTTTCCGATAATGCCACGAGAGATTAGTGGGTGAGAAAAACTTATGTCAAAGGTCGCCAGTGGTGTCGACTCTCCCCTTTTTGCTTGAGGCACTAAATGGTGGGAAGGAGTCGCGGTGGGGGACTTCAAGGGTCAGTGCTTCTGGGGCCCTTGAGTAAGGGAAATAAAAAATAATTATCTCTTATTGCGGCTTGTTAATCATATTTTGTAGAGATATTTCGAACTTCTCATTTGAGCAAATCTTTTTTCCTGTTTTCTTATTATCATAAATTTTAATGTGGTGATAAAATATACCACACCCTGGAAACTTCCCGTTCCCTTGGCACGACCGCTATGTCCGAATCACTCTTTATGGTTTATCCAGACTGGATCACCAGACGCCGTCTCTCCCTCCTCCTTTCAAGATTCCCCTTCAGCTTGCGCCCCCCATAAGCATCTTGAGCCCCGTTTCCATCCCCGTTCATTGTCCCACGATTACCCGGGCCTGACGCTATTGCCAAGGTCCTTATGCTTACCTTGCCTTAGGCTAAACCCTCCCATATTTTAGAGTCTGAGACAGGAATCGGAGGAATGGATTTGACCGTATCTGGCGGTACGTGGTGGAAAAGCATTTCAGTAATTAATTGAAACTGCAGTAGTTGTACTGGCCACTAATATTTAATGTACAATAATATACGACGCGTGTTTCAACGTTTAGGACGTCATCATCAAGTATATCATCGTACCTGTTCTGTCTCGAGCTCTCGCGGTGAACGGACGTGTTTCCACGGCCTTGGTCGTTCCCCTAAGTCCTGACTATTTACTCGAGTGTAAGGTGGTGTTAGCTGACGAGGTGGTGTTGGTGGCGTTAGCCTTTGTGATTTACATCATGCCTACCTGTTCGCAATGCAGCCAGGTCCTTAAGCGCACGCAGAAAACTGTAACCTGCAGCACTTGTGAAAAAGTGTTCCATCCTGCTTGCGCCTCGCTCAGCGAAGCTGATTTGCAGCTACTGGAGGACACACATCGTTCCTGGGACTGCACCACCTGCATAGCGAAGTGTCGCTCTACCCGCGGTGATGACACCCCGATCAAAGCCCTGGACCATGGATCTCTCCACGACAAGAGTCAACATGAGGTTTCCAATCCCATCCTAAAGGAGCTGTTGGATCGCGTCAAGGTGATCCAGGAAAACCAAAGTGAGTTTGTGAATTCCATTAAAAGTGAAATAAGTGAACTAAAGAAAGCTATATCAACCTGGGAATGCTTAATCAACGAACATAGCAAAACTATTTCTCTCATTAACGAGTCACTATCAAACATCAGTGGTAAATTTGACGGCATGGTGGCCGAAAATGAAATTTTGTTAAAACGAGTCAGTAACCTTGAAGCTCAGTTGAACACATGGGAGCAGGACTCTCTACGGAATGTCGTCGAAATTCACGGGATTCCGTTTAAGTCTGGTGAGGTATTGGAGGCCCTTGTGTGTCAAGTTGGGCTGGGCCATGGGGTCAAACTTGAAGCTAGTGATGTCGATTACGTATATAGAATTAAGACCCATTCAAACTTACCCAACAGTAGACCCCCTTCCATCCGGGTTCGATTCATGAGATCGAATTCAGCACGAGAAATACTGGAAGCTCGACAAGTAAAAAGGAGTTTCTCAACAAAAGACATTGGTTTGAGTGATTCCCCTGACAACCTTATTTATGTTAATGAATCACTCAGTGCTATGAATCGCAAAGTGTATGCTAAGGCGAGAGAGCTTAAAAAGAATGGTAAGCTCAAATATTTGTGGATCAGAGGGGGGAAAATATTTGCAAGGGAGTATGATGGTAGTGAGCGACTCCTTTTACGTACTGTAGACGACCTCCATGCCCTTGAATGACATGAACTTGAAGGTTCAAGAGGTGGAGTGCCCGCATATATTGATGCTGACAAATCAAACTCAACACGTGTATTCTCAAATATTCAAAGTAGTATTTTTAATCAAACCCTGAATATATGTCATGTAAACGCTCAGTCGTTACCAGCTCATATTGATGAATTTCGTAAGCACTTTGTTCGTAGTGATTATCATGTGATAGCAATTTCCGAGTCGTGGTTGAAACCATCTGTGCCCACCGAATATCTAAACTTGGAAAATTATACATTGTTACGTAACGACAGGTTGGAACGAAGTGGTGGAGGAGTGTGTGTGTACATTAAAGAGAATTTAAATTCAAAGATACTGTCCTGCGTCAATGAAAACTTTAAGCCTGAATTTATGTTTGTTGAAATATCATGTCCTTCTGGAAAGATTCTATTCGGAGTTGTGTACAGACCTCCTAAGGTTGGTTACTTGAGTGACTGTTTTGAATGTACACTCGCAGGCTTCCTTCCGTCGTTTAATAACATAGTAATATGTGGTGACTTTAACTCGGATCTTTTAAAGATTACGCACGACAGTAATTAAATAAAAAATCTATGTTTCAGGTTTAATCTGTCTATAGTACCATCTGATCCGACTCATCATCGGCCCACATCTAGTACCTTATTAGATTTATTAATTATAGATGAAATTTCTAAAATAAATGAACATGGCCAATATCCAGTTCCCTTCCTATCTGACCATGATTTAATATATTTAAAATTTAATCTAAAGGTACCAACTATTAAAGAGAAGTTAATATGCTACCGCGATTTCAGTAAATTCGATCTCCGTAATTTTCAAGAAGATTTTGATAATTTGCCATGGATAGACTTCCTGACTACAAATTCTGTTGATACCAAGGTATCAATCCTAATGCTTAATTTAAATCAATTATTAGATGTTCATGCCCCTTTGAAAAGGTTTACTCCGAAGCGAAATCAATTTCCATGGATTACTCCGGAAATAAAACATATTATAAACAAAAGGGACATAATTCGCCGCAGATATACGAGAAGTAAATCTAAAGAACTATTTCAGGAGTACAAAAAACTGAGAAATGAGGCCCAAAGTATTATGAAAAAGGCTAAGGAAGATTATTATAATCAGTGTTTTATGGACAAGTGGGATTCAAAAACTATATGGAACGAAATTCGAAGACTTGGACTGATTAAATCCCGGAATGATAGAAGTAAACTGGGTGTCCCTATGGACAAATTAAATGAATATTTTATCAGCTCATCAGCCAACACCACCCCCGGATCAACACTAGGTTCAGCCGTTTGTCGTTATAGTGATGCAGGAGTCAACTTGTCCAAAGTTGATGAATTTGGAAATAATACGTTTTACTTTCCTAATCTAACTCCCGAGATAATGCTAAAATGCTTCCATTGTATCAAGTCTAATGCTGCTGGAAATGATGGGATTAATAATAAAACGCTGAAAATAGTTATGAGTGTGATATTTCCGACACTGCTTGATGTTTACAACTGCTCACTAAATTATTGCGTTTTTCCCGTTTCTTGGAAGAGAGCAATTATAAAGCCTATTAAGAAAATTCGAAACCCTACCCAACTATCTCATTACCGACCTATTTCACTGCTGCCTATCGCCTCTAAACCACTTGAGAGATTCGTCTACAACTCTGTGTTAGATTTCCTATCATTTAATAATTTACTGGATAAGTACCAGTCAGGTTTTCGCAAGGGACATAGCACACAAACGACTCTCATAAGAGTTACTGAAGACATTCGTCTCTCAATAGACCAAAAGAGAGTTACTATTTTTGTACTTTTTGATTTTTCAAAGGCTTTTGATTGTGTTAATCACGATTTGTTGCTGGATAAAATGTACCAACTAGGATTTTCTATCCCAGTGATTAAATGGTTCCGTTCCTACTTGTTCCAGAGAACTCAAGCAATAAAAGGAGATGACGCCAAACTGTCTAGCTTCTCGGTAGTATCATGTGGTGTGCCTCAGGGTTCAATACTTGGTCCCCTATTATTTTCAATTTTCATAAGAGATTTACCACGTTCAATCTCCCACTCGAACTATCATCTCTACGGAGATGATTTACAAATCTACCTTGACTGTCATCCAACAAAGATCGATGATGCCATTGAAAAATTAAATGAAGATGTTAACCATATCTGTGATTGGGCCAGGACGAATTTACTAAAACTTAACCCTCATAAAACTAAAGCTATAATTATTGGTACTGCTAATAATGTCAAGAAACTCGATTATGATAGAATACCGAAAATAAAAGTTGAAGGCATTGATATTGGCTATTCGGACATCATAAAAAACTTAGGGGTTAATATCAACAATACGCTAACTTGGAATGAACATGTATCCACTATTTCTAACAAAGTACATAAAACATTAGCACAGATCAAACAATTCAAACGCCTAATGCCAATAGAGGTACGGAAAAAATTGGTTAATACTTTGTTGGTTCCACATATGGATTATTGTTCTCTTGTGTTTTCTGACCTAACCGGTGAATTATATAAGAAGTTGCAAACACTGTTAAATTCTGCGATTAGATACATATATGATATAAATATCCATGAGCATGTCACCCCTTATTACACTAAGTTGCAGTGGTTGAAACCTCAACAGAAAACAAAGCTCCAGTTATCTGTGTTTGTATACAAAATTTTGTCATGTAAAACACCTGATTATCTCTATGATATGATTATACGTAGCCAGAGTGAAGCTTGTAGAACAGTAAGAGCTAGAAGACGATTTAAAATCCCAAATTGCAGAACTACGGCGTACCAATTATCAACCCTAAACTCTGCTATAAGAATATGGAATGATATACCTGACGACATTATCAGCTGTTGTACTGTTAATCAATTTAAAATTAAAATGTACTCATATTTGTGTGAAAAATACAATTGTAATTAACATTTATTGTATTATACCATTGTGTTACACCATATAATAGTAATACATAATTGTTTTCTGTAAATGTTATCTACTACGTAAGAATATCATTAAAATCCGGGTTTTCCTCTTCTCTTTATTATTGTCAAATTTATTGTAAAATTTAATATAAACCAATATTTAATTCTGTAAAATTGTACCATCACATCAATGGATTATTTTATTGAGTTATTTTATCCATTTATGTTTTAAATTAGTTGCTTCATATTTCCGATTGTATTACTTCATATATTGTATCTATTTCTGTTTCTCACTGCAGAGCATAAATTGTACAAATGATTTATGTTCCATAGGACAAGGTCCTTGAACAATAAAATTTATTATTATTATTATTATTACCTGATGATGACGCCCTAAGCGTTGAAACACGTGTTGTAGTACAGTGGACAGTACAACTACTGCAGTTTAATTTAAATACAGGGGAAAAGAAGCTGCGGGTGACTTGGAGCAGCAACTTAAATCCCCGTAAGCTACCCTAGACCCAACCTCCCTCCCAAACAATTGAGGGTGCCATAATTGTTGGAAGTAGGATAAGACGCCAAGCGATCCAAACGAAAAAGGAAATGCCAAAATATCCACCTCCGAAAGTCCATTCTTAAAAATGACTCCAGCATGAAACATTTTCGGGTCTACTCAATTACCTATTACCAATTTTAATTGTCTTTCGATTCAGTGATTTACCAACAGACTTATTTATTATTTTGATTCAGTGTTTAAGCAACAAACGTATTTATTAGGTGTTTTTATTTCTTTGCCGCGCCAAGTCATGTTTATCGTCCGTCCAACATTGATCCACGTCTCGTCTGTGTACACAATCTCCCTTTACTCACGGTATACTCACATATATTTTTTCAACAGCCTTAAATAATTATGAAGCCAACGAATAATATCGTCTCTTTCAATAAGCATGCTTCGTTTGCCCCTACGTTTGTATAAGAAGCCTATGTCACAAGAAGACGGTATAACGTGGTCCTCTTGAAATTAGGAAGACCCTTATGTATATCTTCGGAGTTTAGAATGGTTTTTATAGATGGAGGAAAACTTTTGATGAATGTTTCATGAACTTTCCTCCGAAATCCCGATATTACGAAATAATCATGCATCACTGATCTCGCATTCTTATAGGGTTGTTTATTTTTTTTCGTTTTCGAAGGAGTAACCAATGCACGATAGGATGCTTCCGTTCTTACCCTGTAGATAGTAGACTGTGAGCACCCAGTGTCTTTCTAAGTATATTTGCAGGCTTCAGCGACATTGAGCGATTTGTTGAAATATTTGAACACATTAAACACCATCTCTTTTTCACGGCTTCTCAACTTCTCCCCTTTCCTTCTCCTTTTTGTTTCGGACATGGCGATAGCACACTGTTGGAAATAAATTGATATGGAAGATACTCCACAGTGCTGTTGAACTATTCTGCACACCACTTGATCACGCGTAGAAATCTGATGAGAAATTAAACACCTTCGCCCATTCTTTCCCCGGTCCCTCACACCGACGGGTCGCTTTTCATGCAGATGTTTTATGGCACCTTCGAAACGGAACTTCTAGAAATACCCAATGTACATACACTCTTTAATGCATTATTAGTTGCAATGTCTCGTGAACGGACAAGCAATGTGATCGAGCCATTTTAGTCTTGCTGACCTTAAAAGTATTGGTGGTGGCATAACAAACAAAGAAAAATGGTATATGTGGTGATTCAGCGTCATGAGAGAGGAATAACAAGAGGTAACCCTGAAAACAGAGTATTATATTCAGTGATTAGAGAAACCCATTTTTCTATAGGAACACCCATTTATCTTTTACAATCAACAATTCGAGGATAGTAAAAACTTAGGCATCGAATGAAATTATAACGCGTGGTATCTAAAACACGATACGCCATTTAAGACCTAGCACACACCCACTCAACAGCACAAAAAGTGTAAAAGATACATTATCACATGCATTTTAAACGAAAATTAATTACAGCATGCAAGTCACAGTGACACAAAACGTACTCCACAGCCAGGCAAGTCCAGCATGCATATTAAAGAAATGAAATTAATCAATGCTAACATAAGTAAGATTTCTATGGCAAGACTATTCCTTGTAACGAAAGTTCCCTATAGACAATTTGTATTAAATTAAATATTTAAACATTCTTCTATGGTAAACCAACGTCAGCTCAGCAATTTCCAAACTGCAATATTTTTGCAAACTGCACGAATAATAATTACGGAGTAATTTTCCGATTGATGGTTGCTGATAAAAATGAGGGATACAGTAAGAACGTTTTGGAGCGGAATACGTGGAATGTACATGCATAGAAGGATAATAAAAATTACTAAATTGTATTGAAAAAAACAAAGACAAAATAACTTGAAGATCAATGTTTAGAAAAGCAACATTAAGGCTTCTGGGACACATCAAGGAGCCAGAATCACTGTCACATTTTGACAGCAAAAACTTACGCAAGTGGAGGGAAGGAAAGGCCGCGAAGCCTGGACAATAAAAGCAAAAGAATAAAAGGGTTTGGAAGCAATTGAGTTGTGGTGTCACCGAAGAATGGTGAAATGGATGGATTAAATCACCATCTAAAAGCCCAACGAAGAGTTTAATAGAAAGGAAGTGTAATAAAACTGAGATGAAGAGACAAATTTAATTGGCAAATTTTTCGACATAATAGCCTATTTTAAATAATAATACAAAGGAAAAATGAATGAGAAGACCTACAGATGAAGACCAAGAATGGGATACACAAGACGAATTATAAAGTACGTCAAAGTGTATAGTTACGTAGGAATTAAGCTATTGGGTGGTAAGAGAGTGGAATAGAGATGTGCAGCAAACCAATCTTCAGAATAATGACTATTGATGATGACCTATCGACAAACCTAATTATAAATTCTCAGTGAAAGCTGTTATGGTATTTTTTCACTCGCAGACAAAATGAAATTTTAACTCTGTCCGTATTGCGTCTATTAAATTTGACACCTGTCCATATAGCATGACTAACATATCATTTTAAGCCTTGCCGTTCACAATCAGGTGCGAGTTCACAAGAACAGCTGAGTTAATTGAAGTTGTAATACAGGTCGTGCACCAGGCGCAACTCAAGACCCTTTTGTCATCGACATAAGATTTTTACCCGCGGCCGTCTTTAAAGCTGACGTTCCTCATGGGCATTCGGCAGCACTTTTCCTTCCTTGAGCTCTGAGTCCTTCAAAACCTTACTCCCAGCGATTTTACGCCCCGAGGGAGAAGATTTTTTTTTTGGCCGCAAACCACTCCCACCACTCACTCCAGCTCCATCTGCACTGCACCTTCCAATCTCGAGAGATGGATAGAGCGAGAAGCCACAGTAAGGGAACGAAGTCCTATCACTCACCGTAACACTACCGCTATCCTCCGAAGCTTGCACACGTAAGGTCCTTTTTGACCCGTAACCACAGACTAGCCTAGACAGTCTTACCAACGAGCTTTAGTAAACATAGAGGGGAAACCGTCAATATTAATTAGTATTTTAAGTCATGGTACTACAAATACAAGGTAGGTCGTTGGGTATCGCTTAGTCTAACGCTATGATGGATTACATCATGCGCTAGCTTGGTACGGAGTGCATCGTGCATTTGATACTTGTGTGATATTTGGATACAACAGCAATGCGAGGAAACGTACAAGGGAAGAGATTTTTTTAGATACCCCATTGATATAGCTATACCGGCGTAGTAGGTCCAGGTTTGCAAGGCAGGCAATTTTAATGATGGAAAGGGTAATAGTTTCAACTCTTATTTGTAAAAATATTGTTTCTGGGGTTATTTCCACTTTAAACAATAATTTATTCTCAAACTTCATATTTACTAATTATATGATCAAATGTGTTGTATATCAGTACTTGAATGCAAATATCTACTTAAATCCTTTCTAAAAACTAAATAATCAGAGCTTTCATCCATTATCCCTATTCTCATTCTCGAGCTGATTGCTGTTCGTGTCATCTGGATGACGTCATGGGCAGAACGGCCTCATTTTGGTCATGGAAACGTCCTACCTTGCACAAGTAGTACCATGTTTTAAGTAATTTGGCATGGACGACTTAAGGACAGAAAAGAAACAGCCGCGATACTTAACTTAATCGCACGTTAACTCGATCGTCTTACATGAAAACGCTTAAAATAAGTACACGTTTCCAGTATTTTGGGCATGTAGCATTTACAACTGCTCGTGGTAATTATTATTTTATTAAACACTGATATTTATATGGTTGCTTAGTGATAAACATAATCCCGAAGTTTTCTTCATTGCTGACAAACAATTAGCCATTCTCAAAATAATCGTGAAATCATGTTCCCATTAATCAATGCTACATTTCAGCTATACTATTTTTCTAAAACTTAAAAGCCCTGTTAAGCCCGGTATAATCGTGTCTTCAGTTGTATTCAAAACTTAGTCTGACCATTAAGGCGCAGTTTTGGCTTCACAAACCATTGTGCCTCAGGGTGTTCACAAGCCATCTAGGACTTCTTTTCTGCATTGTTTCATATGGTCCTTTCCTCTCTCTACTCTTCTGCATACTTCATTTTTTTATTGTATCCGTCCATTTTATCTTCAGCATTCTCTTCCAACACCAGGTATTGAATATTTCTAATTTTTGCTGGCCTGCTTTTCCAATGGTCCATGTTTCCATCCTGTAGACTGTCACACTCCACAGGAATGCCTTCACATAGTGTTTCCTTGTTCGTAGCCCTATCTTCTATGAACACAGTAGTTTCCTTTTCATGATGAACGATTTCTTGCGGTATTGCGGTATTCTACGCTTGGCTATATCATATCACACACGACTCCTCAAAAAGAGTTGAATATGGGTTAGAGTATGATATAAAGAAACTTACATTAACGCAGAATTGCTGTCTGGCATACTGCGAGGGAGTGCTAGACTTATTTATTTGGAAATCAGTCATAGAAAAACAATGAAGTAGGTGAACGAATTTGAGAAGTAGTTTCTTAAAAGAAGGTACTGATTTGATGAGCATTCAGAAAAAAGGCAACGATAGAGAAACAATATTTCCAAAATGGCGGAGGACTCTGAGACGCAACCAGCTAGAGTAAACATAGAAGGGCTATCCTCTAGACATCAGTGCTTTCAAGCTGAATTTAAGTGATCTAAATGCCACTGTGACTGAAAAAGGCCGTAGGAGCATCACGAGTTTGAAGGAAAAAAGGGGGTTAGCAGAATTATTTTTAGTATTTGAAACATCATGTAATTATGAATAATTTTACGTATTCGTAGTTTTGAAATAATTTATGCATGGCTATCGAGGTACGAATACGAAAATGAATGTTGCTTGGTAGACTAGATTTTATACTTGTTTTGAATGACTTGCCATTAGTTTTATCGCCTCATCTCGCTTGAAATATCTCGCGTTATTATATTTTCTGCACGAGTTAATGCCTCGTAATATCCGTGAATTAAAAGTATTAGAGATAATAATCAGTATTGGTATGTTAAGCCCTCTTGGTTTCTGGTTTAGCCTCGTATTGTTCTTCTGACTGCTTTCTGGACCTCGCCTAGTGTCCGGGGGAGCGTGTGAGGCTTGAAAAAGAACTACAACGATCGTTTCGTGTCCTGTGAAATCACTCCGAGCCTGACACCTTGGTGAAGGCTGTCACGGTATCTCGTAGATGTCTGCGTTAGTGTTGCAAAAAACCTGGTCACTGGTTAAACTCGCTCCGGGTATAAGCGGAAATCTGGACCTATTGTGTCACCATTGGTCAACACAGAAAAACCGTGCCCTAGCTCCACCTACCTATATGATATGTATGCATGTATGCAAGCATGCAGGTCTTTGATCCCCTGAGGGAATCAGAAAAGAAGAACTTCCTCTTTTCACCCTCGGATCTCTTGGAGACGAGAGGATAAGGAGAGCGAGGGTGTGAGGGGAAGATCCCCCCCACCACCCTCTGGAGACCGAAGGAAGAAAAAGATTCTCGGGGCTTGAGAAATCTCGCTGTCGCCACCAGACGGATATTTCGAGTCCAAGTTCCGTGATTTATTTTTTCAAGGGTGACGGAAGGTCGCGGGATTGGATGAAAGGTCTTCATTGCCGGTCGGATGAAATTCTCGCACCTCTTTTTCTAGTGATTCAACGTCCCATTGGAGCAGTTTTATTCCATTATATTTCTCAGAATCCTTTCCCATTCTGAACCTAAGACCGATATTATTAAATGCCCTTACAGGTATTTACATTGATAAAGCTCACTAAGGAGAGAACAAGAAACAGGTAAGACAGCAAATTTAAAATCTCCATTCTCTAATATATTGTATCGCTTAAATCAGTGCTTTTTCTCAAACTTGTATTGAGAGGGTAATGATTCCGGCATTTCCAAGACTTTCATATGTAGCCTGTGAGGTAATAAAAAATACTTGCAATGCCTTAATCAGGTGCCCGGCCCGGCAGGTGTGTTGCCCAGTTAAACCACCAAAACATCTTTATTCAAGGCGAATTTCTGCGGGGGTTTATGTGAACTAAATATTCTCATCTCAAGTCCACATCGCACAAAAGACCATTGAGAGATCCGGGTTCGAATCCCGGTCAAGTCGAATGCTTATTTCATGGCTAATTTCATCACCTTGGCGTATATTTTTGCAACCGTACTTGTGACTGCGAACTAAACCAGTTGTGCATTTTCGCAATAGTCGGAATGATGCAAATTATAGCTTTTATTACATTCATCCATTATCCTACCAAAACACAATCAACGAAAGAATCACTGAGTGCCATCTAAACAGATCATTAATTTAGACAATCATAAAGACTTAAGCCCGAAACACACGATACTTTATTCAGCACACGTTCGAGAATGTTCGCTATCTCGATAGTTTTCTAGTATCGAGAGACACAGAACCAGCATACCGGCTAACAAGCATGATTTTTATAATACTCGCTGAGCTACTTCATTTTATATCGATGAGAAATGTATTAGTTTGCTATTTGCTCCCAGTATGACCTATAAGGGTCAACCAATGTTAAATCATCCAGGCCATGTCGCTGAAAATTTTTTGATTGAACTGATACTTTGCTATTTAGTTTGCCAACATTTTGGAAGCTTAAAACGAAGTATGAAAAAAAATGTTTAACTCCTTAGATTTTTGGCAGCCATTTTTAAAGAGCACCGCAGGTGATTTTTGGCCTAAGTGTATGGGGAAAACCTTTAAACTGTTTTATTTACAAAGATAACAAAATAATTTAAAACCCAATGTATTTAACAAAGAAATATCTATATATATTTATTTAATAGGTATGTTTCAGTTAATTATTGAAAAAACACTTAAAATTAATATGAAAGACTGCGCTTCACTTCGTCAAAAATAATATTTTAGCTTAACAAATTTATTGAATGAAGTAATCTTTGCCTTTAAATTTTATTTCTGAGGTAGTTGTCTTGCAGATTTATCCTCTAGGAAAATATAAAACCTGAGAACCATGCTTTTTTATTTTATATGGTTCTACATATTCCCGGGTTCGAATTTTCCCGAAGATCAGACCCATCCCAATGAATTTCTCGTGATTAAATCCTCTGTATATAAGATGTTTCATCGTAATGGTTTGAGCCGTTTAAGAGATAAACTTTTCATCCAAACATAAACACAAGTTTAATAGTATAAGTTTCAGCATAGAGTAAGTAATACTTATATAATATGCTTACTCTATGGTTTCAGTAACAATCATTAATCATCAGCGAGTTTGGAATTATAATTATAAGACAATCTGGTCATAATCACAAACACAGGCTACTAGGGTACTTACTAGGGTACCTACCAAACTCCCAAGTTGTGAAGTATTATGTACAGTTTTTGTCTTTGTAAGAATAAATTAATACACCTCCACTTTGGACCGTAGTCTTTTGGGGTAGGTAACCATCATCAGGAAAAATACGAAGTAGCAAAAGCTTGAGTTCTACGACCATAGACGAGGCAGAACCATAAAAACCTCATAAAATACTTATACTATCCTTTCCTTATTCATGTGGTTTATGTGATCATTATGTTCACACTCTTTAAAAATAAGTGTATGCAGTCGAACAACAAGTCTATAGCTGGATCGAACAACTGATGTCTTAACCTCACATTCTTTATACCTCTCAAAGTAGATTGACTACTATTCCATAAATGCCTATCATCATTGCTTCAATCCAAATATTGGTTAACTGCAGCCCTACATGCTTCCTTATTCATTGCTTACTCTACTACATTCTGGTATTTCTTCTTACCCATATCCCTCTTTATTTCGCCCATGTATTTATGCCTACTCCAGCCATAAACCTGATTTAACTACGGCATTTGTGCTTCGCTAGCACGGGCACTGTTAACTTGGGCAGAGTTAAAACACTGACAGAACAGTGTCGGTGGGATTCACACGAGTAATCACAAAAAATGTTTAATAAAAAACCAGTGTATTTATGTATGACCCATTGAAAATAAAATTCTCTGGAGCACAAGACATTGCACAACGATTGATTTCACGTCAGAGTTGAATCAATATCCCGAGTTCCAGACACTATTACAGGCACTTAAGCTCACTTGGGCTCTTAAAGCATTATCTTTAACCCTGACCTCGGGGGCGGGAAAAACAGAAAACCAATAGAGCTACGAAGTTAATACCTCTTTACAATGCTCTCTCGGCTCTAAATTTTACGAACCGTCTCTATAGGCGTTTCAAACGACAGGGCCCGCGAAGTACCAACACATTTCGTCCTCATATGACCACACAATGGATTTATTTTTAAGACCCCAGTTTCAGTCTAGTTTTCATTATTTTTCAACTTCAACATGGTATTGCATGTGCTGCAATGGATAGCGCCTTCCTAATTGCCTTTTTTTGAAAGCAATCACTGTATATATGAACCCAAGAAAAATATCACGAAACGAATAACACGTATTCATACTGTATGTAGTAAGCTAATAACTGACCAGTAGTTTGAACTGTTGGACTGACCAATAGTTAGGATTGAGTCAAATATATAAATTCGAAATTAAATGGATATATTCATGTAATGAAACTACGCCGACTACTCAATATTCGTAGTAAGCACCAAACTGTTAGGTAATTTTTCAAACACCAGAACAATTAGTAAACCGCACGAAATCCATTTCTAAAAATTTGAAATGTCACTTCCTTATTCGGCATCCAGTATAATAAATATATATGTACTGTGATTTAATATACACAAATATATGTTTCTCGGTATGGCACACCAGTTATCGTGGTACCTCTAATTTCCTTTCATTAATTTCACTTTCTCGCATTGAAGAGTATAAGGCTTTTGGTCTAGATTTTAATGCATATATACGCTACAGTAAATGACGATGGGTTAAAATGGACAAGATACAAGAACAATAGCTGGAAACATTTAGAAGGCACTGAATACAACTACGTGCTCTTGGACGGAAGCACTAAAGGCAACGACGACATCCCATGGAAAATAGGTCGAGGAAAAGCTATGATAGAGGTGCTACACCAAGTATTTTGGAGCAAACAAATATCTATTAAATCAAAAATAATATTGTTCTCATCACATGTGATAAGTGGTGTCACATATGGCTCATAAGTATGGACAATTTCAGAGAATATGAAAATAATGCTGAATGCTGTGAAAACTGGATTCTGAAGGATATGCTGCGGTGTACCGCTTATGGAAAATTTACCAAATAGTGAAGTGAGGGAAAGAATGAGAATGCAAAAGGTATTCACTGAAAACATACAACAAAAACCATTGTTACGGTATGGACATATGAATATACAATATTACAACTTATCGAAGTGTTTAAATTGGATAAAAGAAAAAATATGACAGAGAAGGCCAATGGTAGGAGGGTGTGAACAGTGCATTGGAAGTGAGAGAGAGTATGTTAGGTGAAGACGACTATCATAACAGAGAGACACTGAGGAAGGAATGCGTTATACGGCTGTAAACAAAATTGCAGTATTAATATTGATCGCACCAACTCATATGAGTAAACAGGCAAGAAATGTTATAATTGAAAATAAAATGGCTATGCAGCTGGTTTCTGCTATCCAGAAAACAATCACGCCAGTCTCTTTCTAACATCTCGGGAGAGGAAACAATAAATACACATTCATTTTCAGCATATATTATTAACGCTTGCTCAGGAAAAATCATATGAGGGAGGAAAATTTTTGATTACCAGGCTGTCTTCCGCGTCAAAAACACCAGCGAAATGCTTATCCAGGGTTTTTTTTCCTGACGCAAAGGCTGGAGGCGTTGAAATGGAACTTCGTTTTACCCTCCTCCGCCGCCTATCCCACATCGGTGGGGCGTATGGGGAGTTAGCTACGTGGGGGGGAGGCTGTTGTTTTACGACCTCTTCGTAGGAGTCCCGGAACATTGTATGGGTGGCTCCATAAGTCGAACTGGAACCCTTAGACCCAACCATAAACGCGGAGGGACGCGAAGTTGTGACCTCAGGGTTAGTATGTGGGTACATTACCTGGCAGACGCGGTGGCAATTTTTTTATTAATGCCTTCTTTTACAACCAGTTTAGGAGATAGTAATCTTTTGAGATCAGCTCCAAAAATAGCTTCAAATAATTGTTAACGTGGTCTTTAAGCATGATTACAGGAGTGCTTCATTTGTTACTAGTAATTACCCAAAAGAAACAATGTTGTTTTAACACATATTGCATGTGGTGTTGACAGAAGAATAAACTTAAAGCTTCCTAGCAGTATTTAAATAATACATTAAATCATTTCCTGTCAATACTGGGAATAATAATAATCTCCAGGTTTTTAGTGCTCTCCCCAACATGATGTAGAAATCTAACGAGATTTATTCATTTAGCTCATTGCTACATAAACCTCTATTGAATACCAAGTATTACTGAATACCAAGTAGTACTGAATACCAAGTGAAACCTCTACTGAATACCAAGTATTACTGAATACCAAGTATTACTGAATACCAAGTAGTACTGAATTCCAAGCAATGTCATATTTAATTAAGAACAAGTCCAATCTTGGAAATTCTCGGCTCTTGCAAAAAAATAAAGTAATTTAGCTTATAATAACACAATAATACAAATTTGGCTGTAATCATTTCTTCTGGGGAGCATAATTTCACTCATTTTTTATATAATCTTATGAGCATTTCTTGGAGTGAAATAAATACTACCTATAATTATTTTAAAATATGACGCGATAGACCGGTATTGATTGGTGTTGGTGTGATATTAGATTGATCGGTAAAATAAAGAACCTAAATGAAATTGGACAAAGTGATATTTTTATTCATGCTTAACATCGCCAAATTCCATAATTGATACATCACTATGTTATGAAATAAATTTTCTGCATCCATCCAATTAATTAGTATAAGAAAATCCAAGCATTGGTGCCAATGTCTGGTCTCCGTGATAGGCAACACATCAAATGTCAAATTTTATTTCCAATCAATGGCAGTCCATTAGGATTATTAATAATCATTGCTAAGATTTTTAACAGTATAACCTTTAGCGCAAAATTTGCATACACGTTAAATATTTGTAGGAGAATTTACTAAACAGATACAAGAAATTCCGCTTGGCCATTACCGCCGTGCCTACTTTAACCATAAAAGCAATTCTTACAAGCTCCAACCATTAAATTTCCTCATCTACGAATGGCATGCTTTGTTCTTTGTTTGTTAACCTTTTCGTTGTCTCCAACGCACTCTGCCCAAAATAATTTGAAAAGAAAGCGTGAATGTAATGATCGCGTAAGTCGCATGGATGAAGAAAGGATTAAATGTTGACACGAAAGTATTCTATAATAGCTTTCGGGTTCGGCTGAGTCTTGGGTTGTAGAACTCGAGCTTTTGCTACTTCGTATTAATTCTGATGATGCTGCTTGCATTTTTGGGGGAAGCTAGAGTTAAACAATCAAGGTCGCAGTAGTACCTGAAAGCCAATTTAGAATATCTATATCGCTGCAAAAGCCTACGATCCAAAGTAAAGGCAAAATAATTTATTCTTGCAATCATTAAAAAACTATAAAAAATGTTTTGCACCTTGGAAGTTAAGTACCCTAGATCCTGGTATTCGACGTCAGATGCCTGTGTTTGTGATACCTCAGATTTATAAATATGCATTGCAAGGATACAAGAATACAGAAGAATGAAGAAAATGAGATAAATGAGAGAACTTTATGAAAAAATGATACTAGGAAAAAGAAGTCGTATGTATAACTAATACTAATCATATCATAATAATATGTAAAAATGTGATGAGTTCCATGAGTGTGGATGTCTTTTACTCAATCTCGCCAACACCCCTGAACCGAATGAGCTGAAATTATGCATGAACATAGCTAACGTACGTGGCTCAAACATAGGTCTATTGCCGTTTTTAAATGTTTCCCCATTTCAAGATTACCGTCATTTTGAATGACGTGATAATTACCGTTATATTTTCTTTACCCAACAATATGAGAAACTGAAGATAAAGTAATATTTCTCAAAGATCTGCTAAGATAAGGTGAATGAATGTTCTCTTTGCGGAAAAACCAATCTCAAGAACAAAGCGAACAACGATTACAGATGGACGCTGTGAGAAAACATTAAACGTGCTTCAGAAGCCCCAGAGGAGCGTTAGGCGAAATATTAAAATTTGTACTTTATGCTTCTAACAGCTGCTTTATTTCAATACAAATTGCAAATATAGTCTCATTCGGTACTGGAGAAAAATCTCGCTCAAACTCACTTAAGGAAAAAATTCTCGAAGTTTATGGCGATTTTTCCCATGTCCCCTTGGCGAACCTGAAATACTATTTTATTTTACTGTTTAAAAAATAAAAATTATCAGTAAAAGAGCTTAATCCTATGCATCATTAAGCGACAATTCGGGTCATTTTCACTTGGTAGAAAAACAAAGAGGAGAAAGGAGAAGTCAGATTCTTTTCCGTATACATGGAAATATTTTATTATTTCTTACTTTTATCTCTCCTCTTCAGAATCAACGGTCATTTCTGCTGGTAGTATATAAATCTTAAGTGCCATTATTTATTTTACGGGTGGAAAAAGAGTATTGGAAGACACAAAAAAAGATTGATTGAAAACATAACCGTCGATAAGGTATTAGATGCAGAGAAACAAAGAAACAACAGGCATTTAGCTTTCTTAACTGAAGGAAAAAGAAGAAATTATAGTCACTGAAAAATTATCCACAGAATGACAGATCAAAGCATAGGGAAACTCTGATAACACGAGAGGAACTTAAGGGCAGTTTAGCAGGCTCTAATGGATATCTGCAATAATAAGTAAAAAAAAAATATCACGAACCTTGGAACCCGTCCAGTTCCATAAAACCGAGGAGTGCTGAGCGCAATACGATTGCGAGGAGAACGAAAGCGTGAAATTTCAGGCAACGCTGACTTCCTCGCGCTGAATCTCGTCAATTTGATGCAGATCCAAATTTGGCCGGTGATAAACGAACGACTAGACTGGGGTAGCGGTATAATGTGAGAGAGTAAAAAAGAAATAAATTCAAATGAAAGAGAGCCTGCGAACGGTTCGTGAAACCCGCGGACCGCAGGTAATTTGTACGAAGGGTGTTTTTACAGTGGTAGAGAATCATAATTGCAGTCGCGCAGAAGTCCCATTTCAAAGGTAGAGTCAATTGCCTAAGAACTTGATCCGCACTTGGGAGTATGGTAGTCTCCGCATTTGACTGAAACGATTTCCAAGGTCTCCATATTTGACTTCCGACTTCAAACCTCAATATGTTATTCACATTGACATCCTAGCTCTCTTTGGCATTTATTACAATTGTTTCGACTCCCGATGGATTGCGAAAAATATAAGTGTATTTCGATTTAGATTCATTTTTGATCGAAAACACTGTATTGAAACGCGCTCCTGACATTTTCCCGCCCTCTCAGGTTAAATGCAGTTACGTTTGCAGCATTACCAACCTTGTGCAGTACTCTCCCATGATCTCCTTAGGTGACCCCTTCCACATGAGCCTTCCCCTCCTTGGCATCACGTTCCGCGAATGTGGTTGACACCAAGTTTCGCCACCACTACATTCGAGAGCAAGAGGAATGAACGAATCGCGCAGTGCCATTGAAATGAAAGTTAACGATAGCCGATAGTACGCACTGGTAAAATAAATATACTTTCGGGATATTTGCCGCGTCGAGTATGAGTAAGATGCATAAAACACCTATTTCATATCTTGATGTAGTGTGCACGACAAGGAATTCCCTCAATAACTCAAATCTACAATATATCTACGAGTGTCAACAGCAGACATTGACAAGTGCCTTTCAAAAACACTTAAAAATTTGAAAAGGTCACGTGATTCAAAGTGAATAGTAGGTGGCTTGATGACAGCGCACAGCATCGTTTTATTAATCCACATGTATTTCTACCTGAAGGAACAGATCATTCCGGTTCATTGTCTTCCGCAATGGAAATGAAAACGATTATTTCGTGAAATTACGAAAAATTTGTTGAACTTTGCAAGGAAATACGTGGTATTGCCGTAAGCGATACCGTTCCGTGACGTAATCCCCTGGGTTCCGGGTGACGTTGTGCTTCCACACTAAAGAGCTTGCGTAATATTTAAGAAGTGTTTCAATAACACAAGGTTGTATTCCGATAATTGTCATATCCTTCAAATTTAATAACGTACTTCATATTTTTATACGAACCTAATAGTTTTAAAAAATGATGTATGTCCCCTTTTGATTAAAACCCAACGCTCCTTTTTAACCAACTAAACGTTACTCATGGTGGCATAAGAGAAGAGGGGGGGTTGAGAATGGGCTGGATTTTTGGAATCTTCTTGAAATTACGGGATTCCATGCCTCACTGAGCTTCTATTCCGAATCTCAGTTGAAGTTATCCGGGTGCTCAATCCGGGTGATAAGCCTATTTTTTAATTGTCTTTTGTAAAAAAATCAAATTTCAGTTTATTTCAGAACATGACTTCTGCTTCCAAAAGTCGAAGCGCAATTACTTTGTTAATTTAGTCTATTATTGTTTCACTGATTCAATTTTGAATTTTTAAGACTATTCATAATTCGGCTCATCGGAGATTATACCCGTCATTAGCTCCATCTTATTGCTGAACACTTCTTTTACTAGTGGAATTCTACGACTAATGATTTTTCTACTGACCAATGTTCTTCCAACCAACCACCCAAGTAATTAAATTACTGTTGTTCCCTATTACTTTTATTACCAGGTCACGATAGAAACACCGGTTCCCGATAAATCACAAGTTATGCATCGTTGGGCTCGGCTCGAAATTGGAGGAATTTTCAACTGGCATACATGCAGGCGTGAGGGTAGTTCAAGGAAACGGCTCCAGCAGTGCGATATGGAAAGCAAAGGTAAACTACCACATACAAATCCCTTGAAGATGCAGCGCTGCATAAATACACGAGATGGCATTCCTCCCGGCAAAATATTCCATGGGAAAATTAGTCGAGAAATCGGACATCCAAGTGGAGGCTGCTGGCAGGGAAGCATAGGTCAAGGTGAATAAAATAAGGTAGCAAGTTAAGGGATAGAAAGGCTGCATTAAACCCATTTTAGGATTGGATGACAAATTACAATAGTCACTCTTTATTTATTTTTCGATACAACCTAGCTGAAGACCAAACTGGCCAACTACCATTAGAACTAAACTACTTAAATCCGCTACTACATATAATTTTATATGTAAGTATGAACCTAAATGTGTAAACCAACGACACTCCTAAGTATAAAACTAATTAATGATGCTACCAAAAATAATATCTGCAACCATGAGATACATTGTAATAATACAAAAGTCACCTTAGACAATCACCACACAACAATATTTGAAGAAAAATGGATATGTGAGGATCAAAAGGTCAACATTAAATCATTATTCCATAGGTTTAACTTTCTTCGGACTAAAGCTAACGGGTCAACGCTAAATAACACTATGAATACGGTTTTTAAATAAATCGCTGGATGAACTTCCTTAAACCTGCCATTGAGGTAGCCTAACGAAAGTATGTACACGGCGGAATATGGTTTCGTACCACTCTAAACTGATCACAGTGAACGAGTGATGGACAAAGCATGAAACGGGAGTAGTAGTATAGAGGCCACCGAGGGTGAAAATAGCTTGTTAAATGCGTCAAGCCTCGCTGAATTTCCTCACGTTTCAATGCCCCTCTTCATCCACCGTATTCTACCCCCCCCCCATACTCGTCCCCCCTCTATAGGCTTACACTCAACATCATTATCAACAGCAGTCGTAAATCCGAAGATTTATTTCCTGCAGCTTTGCACTTTAAAAATATGGTTTTGGTTAAAAACATTTCCCTCAATGTCAACCTGAAAATCGAGAAATAAGCATTTCCATAGTTTAGCTACCGCAAAAGTTCCTGGCGCAGATCTGCATGGAAGTAGGGGAAGTATAGGTGGAGGGGGGGAGAGAAAGGACAGAGGGGAAGAGAGGGAGGCCATGAGAGAGAGAGTGGGACATGGGAAACTAACTATACAATGATGTTTTTTTGAGACTTGGTCTTAAATAAATTATATCACGAGTACTCTTGCCAATGTTTCGAAAATTTATCTTTTCATCATCAGGGCAACAACAGAAATATAAAATACATGTATTAACAATTGTTTTTAACTCAAACTATTGAAAATAATACATTACTAAACTTTGAGTTTAGTGGGGTAGGATAGCTGAAAAAAACTTAACATCTGGCAACCAATGTGCCACTTTGGATTCAGATAGTACATAGGTAGAAGAGTCTAAAAAGCCCGAGAAACATATTTTCCTGGCCCTCTAGCGGTGTTGATGACGTAATCAATATGGCCACCAAAGTTTTGTGACTCGCTTCTATATTTCACTATATAACTTGGGTTTATATTTTAATATTAACCTATATTGTTAGTGTGAATAGTTCTCGGGTTTCCAGCCGGGTAATGGTGTTAAACTGCATCGACGTTTCAATGGCGTAGTCTGCCATCATCTTCAGGGTTAATGATTTTTGCCAGAGTTGTCATATATTTCTCTTGGACTCTTCTCTTGGACTACAACCTTGTCGTGGTTGAAGGGCTTGCGTGCTCCGATGACCCCTAGAGCTGCACTGGCGGGAGCATTGCTCCTGGTAGGGTCACCCATGACAGATTGGTCGAAGGTTAGGAGACAGACGAATGGTAGTCCGCGCAGCGTCTGTACCTCAGTGAGGCGGCTGCAAAAGGCGTCTGACCCCAGTGGGGCGGCCTCTGAAGTGATGGTGTCACGTAAAAAACACTATTGAGTAAGGCCACGGAAGACTATCTGAATTAAAACAAAAACCTTGAAATTATGGACAGTTCTCAATTGATAATGAATCCTGGCAACTGCGGGACTCGGCCAAGAGGGCCGGGTGTCGTGCCCGGCAGCGGTGGGAGCAAGGCCCCTGCGGTCGTCATCACACGAAATCCTTGCTCAGAGGTAGCAGCAGCAGAGGAAAAGAAGATAAAGAAGAGGAACGAAACTATCAGAATAGGCACGTGGAATGTTAGGACTATGCTGAGGGCGGGGAAGCTAGAGAATATAAAGCAAGAAATGGAGAGGGTGGGTGTAGACATCATGGGTTTGGGTGAAGTAAGATGGAAGGATGACGGGGATTACTGGAGCGGCGACTATAGAGTAATTTATAGTGGAGGGAATGAAAGTCAACGCGGGGTTGCATTCGTAATGAATAGGAAACTCGGTAGAAAAGTAGTGTATGCAGAACAGGTGAGTGATAGGATAATAGTCGTGGAACTAAAAGCAGAACCAACGAATTTAGTTATAATCCAGGTTTATATGCCTACCTCTAATCATAAAGAGAAGGAGGTAGATGGGGTGTACGATCAGCTAGAGGAAATAATTGGTAGGATACCAGGAAGTAAGCACCTGGTAGTAATGGGGGATTGGAACGCGGTGGTGGGTGAAGGAAGAGATGGGCGGGAGGTGGGTGATTACGGGCTAGGAAGGAGAAACGACCGGGGCGAGAAAGCTGTGGAGTTTTGCCGCAGAAATAACCTAGTAATTACGAATACATGGTTCAGACATCATCCTTGACGTAGGTACACTTGGAAGAAGCCGGGAGACACAGATAGGTTCCAGATAGATTATATAATGGTTCCTCACAGATACAGGAATAGTGTTAAAAACTCGCATACTTATCCAGGAGCTGATGCAGACACAGAACACAACTTATTAGTCATGAAATGTCGGGTAAAACTGAAAAAGATAAGAATGGGAAGGAGGGTACGAAAGTGGAATACGGAGGTATTAACTGGGGAAATGAAGAAGAAGTATCGGGAGAAGGTGGATGAGAGAATGGGTGAGGATCATGGAGTTAGAGCAGTGGAAGATGAATGGGGAAGTTTGAAAAATGGAATTATAGAAGCAGCGAAAGCAACGGTAGGCGTAGTGAGTGCAACTAAAATTAGAAAACCGTGGATCACGAAGGAGATGATCAGGGAGATAGAGGAGAGAAGGAAATGGAAGAGTGTAAACTCAGAGCTAGGTAAGAGAAAATACCGAGAATTTAATAACAGGCTTAGAAGAGAAACAAAGAAAGCAAGAGAGGCGTGGTGGAGAGAACAGATCGACGCGTTAGAGAAATACCAAAAAGAGGGAAGAGCAGATGCATTATATCGGAAAGTAAAGGAACTGACGGGTGGTAACAAGGGAAGGGGAATTACAACGATAACAGACAAGACGGGAAAGATGATCGTAGAACCGAGAGAGATCCAGGAGAGGTGGAAGGAGTATGTTGAAGAGCTCTATAGTAAAGAAACAAGGCCCAATAGGTTAGATATAGAAAGGGAAGACGACATCGACAGCGATGGCATCGGACCAAGTATCCTAGATAGCGAAATCGAAAGAGCTCTAAGAGACATGAAAAGGAATAAGGCGGTAGGAATAGATGACATACCTGCAGAGTTTTTAAAGAGCATGGGGAAGAACGGAAGAGGAAAACTTTTTGCGCTTATTCGTAGGATTTATGAGGATGGAGTGTGGCCGGAAGACTTCACGAAGACTGTACTAATTCCTATACCGAAAAAGAGTAAGGCAAAAAAAAGACTATAGGACAATAAGCTTAATATCCCACGCGGCCAAAGTAGTTCTGAGGATTCTAAACAGAAGGCTAGAGAAGAAGCCAAATGAATACCTGGGTGACGACCAGTTCGGGTTTAGGAGAGGGACGGGAACGCGAGACGCTATAGCGGTGATGAGGACGCTAGTAGAAAGAAACCTAGAGTATGGGCATGATGTTTTTGCATGCTTCGTAGATTTCGAGAAGGCGTTTGATCGGGTGGAATGGACGAAATTAATGGGAGTGTTGAAGAAATTAGGAGTCGATTGGAGGGACAGGCGTCTAATTCGGAATTTGTATATGAACCAGACGGCGCAGGTTAGGGTAGCCAATGGTGAATCGGGATGGGCCACGATAGGACGGGGAGTGCGGCAAGGGTGCCCACTATCGCCGTTGCTCTTTAACGTGTATTCAGAGGAAATGGTAAGGGAGGCATGGGGGGAGGAGGAGGTAGGAATAGTGGTAGGAGGGGAGCTGATAAAATCAGTGAGATTTGCAGATGATCAAGCATTAGTTAGTCAGTCGGCCAAGGGGTTACAGTCAATGGTGAATGCATTAGAGGTGCAGTGCGAAAAGTATGGGATGAAGATCAATCACAAGAAAACGAAAGTAATGAGATTTTCTAGAAGTAAGAAGGCGGGGCTGAATATAAGGGTGGGAGGGCAGAAGATAGAGCAGGTCGAGCAGTTTACGTATCTGGGTAGTATTTTGGAGGCGAATGGGTTTAGTGGTAAGGACATCAGATGCAGAATTGCGCTCGCTAAAGAAGCATTTTCGAAGAGAAGGGAATTGATGAGGGGGGGTCTGAGAAGAGACGTAAAGAAGAGGCTGGTGAAAACTTTAATATGGAGCGTGGCGCTATATGGGTCGGAAACGTGGTCATTGCGAAGGGAGGATGTGCGTAGACTTGAGGCGTTTGAGATGTGGGTTTGGAGAAGGATGGAGAAGGTTAGCTGGATGGCGAGAAAGACGAACGAGGAGGTATTGGATATGGTCGAAGAGGAGAGGAAGCTTGTGGGAGAGGTTCGGAGAAGGCAGAAGAGATGGATGGAGGAGGTTTTGAGAGGAGAGGGCATGCTGAAGAGAGTGATAGAGGGGAGAACACTGGGGAAGCGTGGGAGAGGAAGGAAAAGGATAGGAATTCTGGACGAAATAAGAGGAGGTAGAAGATATGAAGAATTGAAGAGGGATCTAATAACTTAGGAGGAAAGCGAGACAATTTCTATTAGGTTGGGATACAAAATGGGGACTGTCCAAGAACCTACCAATCAGCTGGTAGAATACTTGAATGAATGTCATATATTTATAGTGTCACATTTTCATTAGGTTTTTCCTGATTCGTCAGTTTTTTCCCGCCTTTCTTTTAGCATTCTCAGAGTAGGTATCCAAGCACTGCTGAGTTAGAAACCTTTGTCTCGGTTCAAGGTTTTACTTTCCAGCCTAAACTCCACAGCTTCTTTCACAATGCGATCCCAATAGTCCTTTGTTTTGCAAAGCACTTTGGTGTTGGCAAAGTCGATCCTATGGCCATTTTCCAGACTGTGTTCCGCCACCGCCGATTTTTCCGGATGGAAGAGTCTGATGCACCTTTCCTGTTCCTTCAGGCGTGTTTCTACGGTGCGTCCAGTCTCACCAATGTACACCTTTCCGCATTCACAAGGGATGCTGTATACTCCGGGTGTCTTCAACGGCAGGTTGTCTTTAGCGGCTCCTAGGATGTTTTTAAGTTTTGCCGTTGTTCTGTGGGTCGTCTCGATCTCGTGCTCGGCTAGTATCCTCGAGATCTGGTTGAAAATCTAATGAAAATGTGAGACTATAAATATATGGAACTCTGGCAAAAATCATTAACCCTGAAGACGATGGCAGACTACGCCCTTGAAACGTCGGTGCAGTTTAACACCATTACCCGGCTGGAAACCCGAGAACTATTCATCCTAAGCATTCGCCGGGAAAGACTTAAATCCTATATTGTTAGTGATTATTAATCAGGAGATATCGCAACGGTATCGGAGATTTCCAACGGTATATTTGACATCATTTTTAGGTTAATTATATCAGAAATATTTGTGACTATATTTTTTTTAATGTTTCTTTTTTAATGTTTTCCTAAAATGCTGCTAAATAACATGGAATCCGTTACATATAGCTGGAAACTTGCCCTATACTTTTTTTTGAAAATTAAGTACAAGAATGAGAAACAAAATAATGTAGAAAACTATATTATTCAAATTTAATATCTTAATTCAATATATGCACTGTCAAATACACTTAAGTCAGCCATAATATCCTAATAAAATAATATCTTGCTTTTATATGCAATAACATCTAAATGATGTGTCAATTCACTTGTGATTACCGATCACTGTTGGAGCACTGTCCTTCACATACACAAAGTTTCGTACATCCTATTCCCATTTTAACACATTTAAAAGATGCGCATCGCCTATGGAAAGTACAAGAGGTAAGTTGTACACAGTGTTTTGACACTTCTGGAATTGTTGTCCGCATAGGCCGGTATGATCCTCCTGAAGTTAATATCCATCCCCACTTAGTTGGCAAAGGTATTGTGTATTGTGCAACGAGGCTGTTGTTCCAAATTCTTGCTTGGAGAGTAGCTCGTTTGGTGTGTTGTGTTCAAGCATCTGTTGTAGGAGGTATGTTTTCGATTTCTCGATTCTTTCTTGTAAATAACACTCGTCTGCAGTCATTGATGCTCTGAAAGTCTGATGCTTGATCATAAAGTAGAATAACAAATCGTTGCAACAGATCATGACAGTCATCATCAATATCAGAGGTGCCTGTATAGAGCTGATTCCATACACAATGAATTTCAAGAAATGACAACCAGACTTTCCAAGCTGTCTTCTTTCTAATGCCACAAAATGGGGAAACTGTGTCGCAACCAGTTACAGAATGAAAAGCCAACAAATATGCCAAAATTTGGGTAAACTAGTGGATAAGTAATGGGCCCAACACGACTATTAATATTGTTCATGGTAACTAAAGATTTCCAACGTTTAAGAATAATTAACTCTTTGTCTGGAAAGCTTTGGTCAGCGTTGAGGGTAACAATGGCACAAACTACATTCTGAAGGTGATACCTTCTGTGATAAACGGCATCATGTAATGCAAACAGCAGCTTAACATAAAGTGGCTCTACACCTTTTGCAACAGCGCGTCAATTAGCTTCTTCTACGTCCCGTATCATCATGAATCCAAGAGCAATTGGATTTTCAGATCTCAAAATATCTTCCAGGAGACTAAGAAGATTTTCACTGAAACCATGATTAATGGCATTCTTTATTCGTGCACTAAGAGCATCCTGATTATCCAAATGTATATCTGCCCATATTGAGGCCGTTCAAATTTTCCATCATCATTTTGAGTAGGGTGAGCTGCTACATTAAGTTTGCGATAAACCTGACCGCAAGCAATGTAACTATAAACGCCTTGACCGTTGACTGTTCGATCGTCATCTACGGTGAATGAAGCCATTGCGAAATATAAATTCAAGTTTCAAATCCTTTCATAAAAGTCATCAGAAAATGGATGACGTCGAAGAAACGATTGCGCTAACTTGTTCTAACTTGTTCTAACGGAAATTCTGGATGTGGTAGATCTATCCTACCATGCAAGCAGCGGTCCCCAAAAGATTGCAAACTATGGTAAGAAATATCAGCCGTTTTAGCTGCCTTGTAGGAACTTAACCAGTTTAGCCGTAATGCTTGTTGTCGTCTTGAATTTTTCCGGCGTTCTTCTTTCAATCTTTGATGATGATCATCATCAAACTCTTCTGTACGCCTCTGAGCCGCTCAGTCACGCATGTCTTGAAGCCACTTATTTTTTTGTGAGTTTGATTCTTCTGTTCTTTGGTTATTTTGTCGTTGCCTTATCTTTTAAAAACGTAGTTACCTTCGTTCGTTTGATTCTCCTCATCTCTGGATTCGTGCAAGATCACGTATCATTTTTAAATGCTCTAGACGATCATCGGAAGACTCATAGTCTAGCCTCAATCTTTTCTGATCGTTCCTCTCTTGAGAGTAAGAATCATTTAGGGCAGTCATCATAATTGAAATAACCTATTTTTAAATGTGGTTTTTTCTACTCGGCTTGGTCTTGTTGATGTCAGAAAACGTTCTTCATTTTTAGGAATTAAACTACTTGAGGTACCTGGTATTGAGTCATCAACTTGTTCTATTTGCTCCGGAATACAATTCTTTGAGGTATTGGGCATTAGGTCATCACCTTGTACTATTTGCTCCTTAAGTTCTCTTTCAGGTTAATCTGTAGATCGGATCGATATTCTACAGACCCTCGAGGACTCATGTAAACCCTTTCAAAATTACGTGATCAATACCAGTTACTCTGTAGCAGCCATTAACTACCCATGGAGAGGTTGGGTTGAAATACATTCCAGCTAAAATTTCAAAGTGCATCTGCAAAAGAGATTTTTTTTTAAGAGGCGTAAATTTCTCAGGCATTCATTTCCATTCCATTCCTATGCTGCAGTTTCCAAGTAAACAAAATATTCAATTGAAGAAATATTGAATTGAATTGAAAGAAATTGAATATTCAAGAAACATTTTAAATTTGTATCAGGAGGAATGGTAGTATATCTTATTCAATAGTTTAAGTTAAAAACAATTGTTGATACATGTATTTTATTATACTGTTGCAGCCCATATGACGAAAAGATAAATTTTCGAAACACTGGCAAGAGCACTCATGTGATATAATTTATTTAAGACCAACTCTCCAAAAAACATCCTTGTATAATGAAGTGGTCAATAAATAACTCTTATCAAGAAACTAACAATTGTACCACAAAATATAGCTAGCACACGCAAGGCAAGTGGTTAACATCCAGCGCATGACATACTAAAAACACTACCTTGAGGTCTAATTGTTAAACAAGTTGAACTGGAAAGCAGCTAGTGGTAAGTCACACTACTTCTTAAAGCGCTTGCATTGGAAGTATTTGGAAATGTTTTCTGCCTCTTAACGCTTCACTACTTTCCTCCCCCTTTTCGCAGCAATTTGAAAGTTCCGTAGCCCATGTCCCAAAGTCGTTCACTCCGCAGCGCCAGGCACTTTGGCGAGGGCATTTAGTTTACTCTTGCGTCCTTGGCTCACTCCGTCCCAGCTATAGCTGTGTGGCTTTCAGATCACTCATTATTCAACGACACGAAATTCCTTCGAGTTTTGTCAACATCACTAACTGTAAGGGTTGGCACTACCGCACTCTATTATATTTTTAATAATTATTATTTTCGACCTAGATCAGAGAGTGAAATGTTTCACAAGGCCTGTGATAGTGTTCGTCTGACCAAGGTCCAAGGCCGCGTTACCACGATCCGTTACATGATGATGATTATTCAAATAACGGGTTTCATGTTCGCACAAAATTCCTGATTTAAATTAGTTTTGTCCTCGGTTATTTGTCGAGAACTTTTTTTAGATACGTCCCCATAATAACGGGTTGGAATGCGGTTCGCAGTGCGTAAAAGATATCTTGGGCTCGATTACAATTTTCCACAACGCGTGGGCTCGCGTTATCGTTATTTTTCAATTTCGCTCATGAAAGCAAAATCGATTTCGTCATTCATTAAAAGTTTTCAGGTGCTTTAAATCAGTAGATGAGTGAATTAAATTGATGGAGTGCGTCTCGAGGAGAGTGACCGTTAGCTTTTACATTCTAGGGCGGGTTGCGTTTTGAATAACGATAATGCTCTAGAAGTGTCCGTGATTTTAATTTTTCGATTTCTCCGTGATTTATTGAGTACTTTAGTCAGGCACGATTCAGTAATAAGGGCGCGAATATTTGAATAAATTTGGAAAATTTAAAGCCAACAATCGATCTTATTCTCCTGAACTTGATGATTTATCAACTCGATATACTTTTACTACAAAACATGAGCTTTAACTTTTTTTGGCCAATGTAGTTGTGTTCCAGCGCGAACTTTCATGCATTCATCCTCATCAGCAATCAATATAAAGATTGTTTTGCTCACCACTCCGCTCTTTTACTAACTAGCCACTTCAGTCCTTCATAATTCTTCACTTTAACATACATAATAATTGACATGATGTCTACCATCGTTGGTCTTCCTCGGTTAATTCTTCTAATTCATTTCTTATTCCATAATTGTTTCTAAGAAGCTAATATGTCGAAAAATGTGTACTATAACTTTCTTGTCAACATTCTTCTTCTCAGGAATTTCATCGAGCATCTTTTCTCTCGAGCAAAGTGTAACGAACAATTAATGCGGAGAGAATGTCTATAGAGAGAGGTAAAAGCTACCAGCAATGAGAAGTGATGGGAGACCAAAGAGCAGATGGTGAAAGTGAAGTCGGAACAGGCTTAAACCAATTGCTATAAACTTCACTTCACATTACATTTTTTATCCGATTTTAATTTTTACCGTTATTTCGATATTATGATTATCGCAAATACTGCCTAACTTCCGCTACTGCTGTCACCAGGCTACTGTAGTGGCAGTAGAAATCCACGGCAGGAGACGTCATCAGTTTTTAATGATGTCATTGGTTATCACTTCTACCTGCTTGCAAAATTCTTTGAAGCATTGAGGTAACTGTTATTTTCCACGCTCGCCCAATCTTATTTCAATCAATGTTTATTCAAGGAATGAACCAGCATCCATAGTATACGACGGCTTACGAATTTTTTGCCTTTGGATGCAATAAATTTCATCATTGCCACTATCAGAGAAAAAATACGTGGGATCTCTTGTTGAAAATTACCTGAATTCGTGATGAATAAGCTCACTTTTTGAAAATTATTATATATTATTAACTTTGTAACTTCCACACTGGTCTATAGGTAACGACCCTCTACGTGTTTTAACTCTTAGGTGTCATTATCATGAGGATAATAAAATTCTGTTCACTAACCTCTTAACAATTACACGAGAGAGTTGAAGGCGGTCGGCGGTTGTTACCTATAAACCGGTGTGGGAGTTACAAAGTTAATTTAATATAACAATGAACTCTAAATTGCACAAAGTTAACTTGCAAACCACTGAGGATACCCACTTTTTGAATTTTCACTCACTACTATTTGGATCTGAATGGTTTCGACAAGTGATGATGATTAATTTTACGACTTTCTGTTGAACCATCCCGTGCCATACACCCTAGAGGGGGCTTGCACTGCATTTCGTAGGTGCAGATTAATTTCCCTGATTCGTACCGCTCGAAAATCACCACCACGAAAGAGTGGTAGCAAGACTGGGGAAACGGAGCGGAGAGTAAGAAGACCAGCGGAGGTGAAAATAGGTAGTTAAAGCGTCACGTCTCGCCAAACATCCCCAACGCTACAACCGATTTCCTCATCCATCGTCCGAATTCCCATTTAAAGCGCTCCCCCCACACCAAACTGCCCTCCACTCAAACGTCCGTTTTCGTCCAGGCCAGACGCGGACGGACGGCGCCGTGAAAACCGCTTGCGACAACTGGCTATGGAAACGACCTGTGTCCGCCGAGCCGCTAAAAATTTCCCCGCAAGTCCGTCGAGTGAGAAGTAGTAGGTACCTACGGAAGGCAATCGAAACGAAAAAAAAAATAAAAGGAAGAAAATGCTTGCGGAAAAAAAGAAACATTTTAACGGTTTCCTTCTTTTGAAAATAACGAGAGAGAAAGAAAAGAAGGGAGTGAAACTAGGCTAAACGAAAAGAAGGTTAAGGACTAAAGTAAATCGACGAGACCGTGGTTTAATCCTCACTGGAATCGAGCTTAATGTTCCGAGCTTAAATAAAATGAAAACAAGACTCAAAAATAATGCCATGATTATTCAACGGCGATGGCACCTAGTGACCACGCTAAACGGTCGCATTCTGCACCGTGATTACGGAGACGTTCCAAACTCACCTCGCTGAAGTGTTAAAGACATGATAAACCCAAGGCATTTTTCATGCCTCCGAGGTGGTGATATTCTGTTGCTTTAGATATGCTATGTTAGTACAAGTATCTGCAAGCTAGCTTGATTAGATATTATTTCATCCGTACCACGCATTCATACATATCCATAACATTATTCCCTTTCGGGGTGGACACAGTCATAATACAGCTTTATTTTTTGTGTTAGGCCTGTTTAAGTGATTAATTTCATTCTGCCCTATCTTTGAATATATCTTTTGCTTCAGTTACACTGTTAACTGTTCCTCATATGTTCTTAAGACTCCTAATATTCCTTCTCTAATTGTATCTTCCTCCATATTCACCCGTGAATTTCGTGGTCAACTACTTCCTCTCCCACCATTCACTCCTCTAACATTAATCATCTCCGTCATTCGATTCTTATCCATTCACTCAACAATGCCAAATCAACAAAGCACGCCCTTTCCATACATGTATTTTAGACGTCAAAATACACAAAAAAATTCTTTTTAAGGTTCGTGAGAAATAATTTATGTGGGACAAAGGATGTCGTATTCCAGATATACACCGGTGTAACGTTTGACCGCAGACGACGTTTATTAGTTTACTAGCCTAGACAATCCAGCCGCGTGGCATGCTGGTATTAAAGAAATAAACTGTTTTGTATTACTTTTTGAACGCCCCTAGTGTACACACCAAAGAGGATTAAATTTGCCATGACAAAAATCATTTGACTTCACCCGGGATTGAAGCCCGAATCTCCTTATTTCCAGTTAAGTGTGTAAACAAGTTACACGGCCAAGCCAAATTAATTCAGGCCGAATTTCAGTGGGCGACTCGCTAACCTTCCTGACCAGCAATTTGGAGATCCGGGTGAGAATCCCGGTCAATTCAAATGGTATTTTCATGGGGAATTTAATTCTTCGGACCTGGAGATGCCGACTAAAATGCGGACGAAACTGTCGTTAATAAGGACAAAGCAACGCGAGAAGAACACTTAAACCCTTGAGTCATCGTTTAAATCAGGAATGTTTAACGCTCTGCGAACATTAAGTCCGTGAAATGATAAACAGTCATTCTAGGAATCGTAGGAACGCGATCTTTGGGTCTCGGTCAGAAAAACTGTGTCAAACGAGTGACCATTACTAGGTATTTAATGATACAGTTGTAAATGAGGAAATATGGCTTACATTAAATATCTGGTACTCCAAAGCAACCTGTTATTTTCATGACACTAGGTTGCTGGATTGCGACTACATAATGTTTCTATCACGTACTACACATGGTGCTAAATATTAAGTTGATATCTCAGTTTATTGGCTGCCGGTTGTAAATATATAATTCAAGATCTAAAGGGAAGAAAAGACACAAGGTTTTATAATGCCTGGTCAAGGAAGGACTGGCTAAGGAAGGCTCGAACGTGATCCCAGTTGGACCAGAGCATTTCATCCCAATTGCACCCTCTTTAGGGATCGCGAAGATCAAAGAGTGGAACCTGGCTCAACACTCAGAGATCTGGAAAAATGTACAGGGGCTCAGGCAAGCCAAGCTCCTAATAAAAGGACCCAGACCGGGACTAGCAAGAAAGCTTCTCTCACTGGATAGAAGACAACTTCGTACGATAGTGGGACTGCTTACTGGACACTATCAAGTTATGAGGCACCTTCATCTCCTGAGAATTACAGACTCGGCGAAATGTAGATGGTGCGAGGAAGAGGACGAAACAACATCGCACGTACTCTGCAAGTGTCCCGCCTTGATGAGGACTAGAGTTAGGCATCTGGGCTCACCATTTTTGGAACTAGATGAAGTCAGTGGTATCCCCGTGGAGGACATGTTATCCTTTAGCAGGGCGACTGGACCCTATGGGTGGCCACAGACACGGTGGTTAGCACAATGGACCATTAGGTCTAAGTGCCCCAGGTCCTCCTTGGAGGAACTCCACCAATTAATTAATCTAATCTAATCTAATACCTGGTGAATGTTAACCACGATGGACGTGGCCTTTCTGTATTACAACTGAGAGTTGACGTGAACGTCGATGGGGGAACCAATTAACTTCGGATTTCATTCAGAGGAAATTTTTTACCACAAATTATATAATCAGGCCTTTAGGTTATACATATTTTAGGCGCTGAATCACTGGCAGTTGGACTTATGAAGTGAATCGAGGGAAGGTTCTCAGATGATGAGGTAGAGGAGAGATCCTTCTCTCTATTCCGCGACATTTTTAACTTTTGGCTACTTTAATTTTCGTTTCGCCACTTCCAATTCACATTTGCGAACATTTGAGTTCAACTGCACATGTTTCTAGAATATTTTACGACGAAAATAGCATTTAATTTTTAGTTCGGAGCAATTTCGAACGAACAAAAATTTGTGACTTGAAATTTTAATTTATAAGTTTCATTTGCGAAGCTGCCTACCATCATTGTCAAGGAAATATTAATTTTTTTTTCATAAATTATTCTGTGCGCATTTATGAGAAGCATATGAGAGCAATTACATTTCCTGTTATGCCATTCAAAATCAAAGTGGTGTCTTGATGGCAGGTACGTTTCTAGTAAAATGTTCGTGGGGTAGTCACACGCGTTCACCCAAGGCCGAATACATTTTTTAAAATTTAGGAATCCCAGTGAATATGAAATGGAGTGCTTAATTCTGTGACAATTCCCTGTGCCTCCGGTCAAATGAACTGAATCCTATTATGCAAATGTCGACGTCGTCTCTCCGGTAAAAGTGGGGTAATGGAATGCTTTCATGTGGAAAGAATTCGATAGAATGACAGGGAAAAAAACGGAAAATGAAAATAAAAATATAATGACCCATATTTCCGTCAGATGGAAGGTTGAATATATAATTACTTTGATTATCAACGTGAGATTGAGACCAGCTTCTCACTCGACATGTATCATTCATCCAGTGCCTTTCTGGCTTTATTCCCGTTCAAAGCGAGTCAGAAAATATGGATTGGTTCTGTATTATGCTCAACAGATTATCAGTTTCATGCCTTTATCTTTGGTGTTCTAAGTCTTGGAAGAAAGTGGATTCGTGAGGAAATCTTATATCATATAGCAATGGCAATGATTCTGAGCTCCGTTTCTAGATAAGATCAGTTTCATGAATTATTATTCCTAAAAGATCTCAAAATCTTTTCAAACGTTTCATTACATAACTTTTGTATTTGTTTTCCTATGGAAAGAAACCAAAGAACAAGTACAACTAATATTGCAAATCAAATCTCATCCGGGACCGACACAATATAAAATGAAAAATCTATTCAAATTTATTGTTGAGAACTATATACGAAGTAAATACATCTACGATAAATTTACATTCTATGCAGTTGCAAAAATTATATGGTCCGCAGGCATGCACTTGGGAGCATAGTTATGCACCAAAGAGGGTGAAATTTTCCATGAAATATTTATTTGACTAGTCCGGGGTTCGAACCTGGATCTCCTAATGGCTGGTCAAGTATGTAAGCCAGTTACACTACCAAGCCATCTTAATTCAGTGTGAATTTCAACGTGAAACTCACTGACAACCTCACCGAAAATGAGAGATCCTGATTCGAATCCCGGTCAAGTCAAATGATATTTTCATGGGGGATGTCATTCTCTTTGGTACTACATTTTAAGCGGAGAAAGAAACTGATAATGCTAATAGCATAACAATAACGCCTTTATAGCAGCATAAAAATAGACCTGGTGAATTTCTCAGGAAATATTTATAATTTTTAACTTTTTTAAATGATACTCAAAGTAAGAATTAAAAAATGTAATCATAAACAATAAAATCTAATAGCTTAGATGTTAAATGACAGTACATTAGTTTTACTCTTATGTGAGGGAAAATAATAAAAAAATATTTGAAATCATATGTTAATGCTAATTTTCTCGATCTTCAAACTATTCAGGATATAATGGATGTCTTAAATGAAGTAAAGTGTTGTAAGGGTGAAAATACACGAGTGGGCAAATTTCACAATGAAGATTCACCCGGAAACTGAATATTCGAACCCAGAACCATCTATTTCGAGTGCATCAAATAATTATGCTACCCAGTCTTCCGCTTCCACAGCGGATTTCAGAGGCTCTGGTGCTATCGTTATAAATTTAAAGATTTCAAAGAAATATTTAGAACCTCGTAATTAATATTATGCTTCTTTAATTTTGGTTAATAAATTTTATGGCATTTTGTAATGATATGGCTGTTATAATGCTCTAATGTTTCGTCATATAGCCAATTTTATTCAGCTTTTCATCCAAATAGTTGTTAAGTGTAAACTAACGTGCCTATTTGTTATAAATATTCCGATGTGAGTATACTCTGCGGAAAATGTGTTGAAGGTAATACCATCGCTGTTATTTTTCCTCGACAAAGGAAGAGACAGAAAGAAGTATTGAAATATGTTGTGCTTTAAAATGACAGTGTATGATTTAATAATTTCATCAAATGCATTTTTTTACTAATGCTCCAATAGGTTGATTAGAGGAACAATTTGGATAAACTGAATGAAGTCTAAATATGGTTTATTACCGATTGATGATATTTTAGATAAATGATAGACCTTAAGTCAGTCAAACAAATAACTATTATAAGCAGTAACAATGTATCCAGTTTGCCATGAACTTTGAAAACATAGGTCTCCCATTTAAGAGAAGTAGGTTAAGAAAATTTGACTGATAAAATTACCAACATTTATTACCTATTCCACATTATTAAAGTTCAATGCTGTTAATCTGAGTGAAAGACATATCGTTTTCTGTCTACCATTAATATTTGCTCAAATGCCCATTCACATTGCCGGAAAGCAATGTGAAGTCCGAATATAGTCGCGGAGAAGACACCTTTGCAATGCGCTTTTGAAGACGCCTTTCACTTTCAAGGCAAAAATATTCATCCGTTGCCGCTATGGCTGGTTAAGAAAATGCAACACGAACTATGCTGGAAAAGAAAGTTTTTCAAAATGAACAGACAAGGTGAAAGGAAATGGGAGATAAAGAGATGTTGGACATTTATGGATGAACCGTTCGAAAAGTAACAGATAAGTTTTAAGATTGTACGCAACTGATTTTTTTAACACTGCAGGATACTGGGCACAGTAAATGCTATTTTGAACAAGTATTTGGTCTTATTCGTATGCATAGTGTAGGTAATCACATCTCACTGCTTCAGACTCGCTGATTTTGCTTTAATATGTGGAGGAAAAGCTGAAAATGTCATTAAACGAAGAAGGTGTCACTCTGTACACCCATTGTATGTACCTAATAATCATATTTTAATTTCAAATAAGTTGTATCTTTAACATAGTCTTATTTACTTATCACGGTTTTGAGCCTTTGCCTCATAGTCAAGGCATTTTGGTAATAGGTTAAATTCTGTTGAAATCAAAATTGGTGAAATCCGAGAGAAAAGTACCTATATATCCATTTAGCTTTTAATAACATATACTATGCTATCCACATTCTAAGCGTAACCACATAAATATTTCAATTGGTTTAGTTTGATTTTTACAAAATATTTGGTCGCGGGCCACCGGCTTCCCTGACTACAAATGTAACGACAAAAAAAAAACGTTCAGGCAACAGATCTGGCTCTAAGCTATTCTGAGATGTACCAATTAAAAGAAAGGCTCGGTCCTGGGTGCGAAATGGCTCAGCCCAAATCACCCCCTCAAACAGAAAACATCTGTCCAATGGCAAGTAAAACATATATGCCCTGGCGGAATTCGAAGCCGAGACAATAATTTGGTAAGAAAATTACGTTACCGACGTGACTACCTCGGTACTGCAATTAAAGATTTGATGTCGGTCCCATTTTCATTTCAATCTGATTCTCTTCTAATTATGTTCCAAGGCTATCTATTTTATGACGACATCAAAAACATATTACAAACCCCCGACGTACCACAGTGGATTTCATTATGAGCATAAAATTATGTATCCAGACTGAACACTGAAGTTGAAAACACAAGAAAATTTTCACTTTTTCCGCGAACGATATTTTCCGCGAACGTTCCAATGTTGTACAGGAAGGCGTAGACCATATCAGCCAACATAAAGGCTTCATAATTAGTTTTGACGACAAGTGGTCGAGCTAGTAGATTTATTACCCAGCGCTTCTGTATTGCTGTGCTAAGTAGAACCAATTTGCATGCTTTAGGTCTTGCATGCCTTCTACGTTACGCTAGTACCTCTTATGAATTTATGTAGTTGAAAATGCATTAATACACATAATTCTATGGCTATATGACATTTAAAGAATATAGTATAATGCACTTTGGAGAAAATCCATCTCTTCACAGGTATTTATTAGTTCTTGTCAGTTCATAAATAGTCGTACTTTCCATAAAAATGCTGAATATAGTGCAGAGCACGCTGGTAAAAACTCACCCCCTGCCACACATCCTTGCGGTAGCTTGCAGGGTAATACGTAGATATATGTGCATAGATTACATGTTAGTTCCATTTTGCTTTGTACGCAAACCGTTTTATATATTCTATTAATCATTTTTATACACCTAGCTTTCTCTTAAGCATGTATTCCTTGATCCACTTTAGTGGTTCGCAAAAAATCCGCTTCGTGAAATACCACCTTATCAAGGTGGGGGGCTTGGGTATCCCAGTGACCCTGAGGGTTATGCTGGTGGAAGGTTGAAACATCCTTCCAATGCTGTGCATGTTGGAGAGTACTCACTCCCTGCCAAATATACGCCGATAATGCCTAGTGCATCAATATCCGTCGTTTTTATGATGTTTGTATCATATAGTGTATGAAATTTCTATATATATATATATATATATATATATATATAAGTCGGTAATTAAACCATTATTACCTGGAGCTCTACCAATTGGTCGTCGGAAAAGCAATAATGAAGAGTTGACAGCATTAACGACGAGTACTTTTTTGGAATTCGCTGAAAGGCGTGTCTCCACCGGAAGGCCAGCCGATTGCTCCGCTTATTCTAGGTGGTACTGACCTACTTCCACATCGCGGTTTTACGGAGGTATTACAGGAGTGAGGAATTGCCAAGGAGGTATCATCATGGAGACCGAGTACATATGGAAGTCTAGCATGTTGCCTCAATCTCCACAGTGCAACGAATGTCATTCAATGCTCAAATTGGGGACACTCATTACTCAAAAAAAAAACTAAATTTATGTAGAATTTGCAATGCTAAATGTACAGGACAACAACTTTTTGGGAAAAAAATGAGCTTTTACGAACATATTTCTCGCTGAAAAGGTTTGCCATTAGCTTACCACTTCACTCTTCTCCGATAACCGCTTCATTTCTTCATAATTATTCACTCTTACATCCTTCATAAATTGCCTTAATTATTACATCCTGGATTTTCCTTTTTAATGCTTCCCATACGACAGATACCACCCTTCTACCATTAGAACATTGTGTCACAGAATTTGTCTTAATTGATAGCTTCTGGATCGAGTTACATAAGAAATGTTTGCGGTAAAAGCAGGAGGAAAAGCATAGGGTTAGGAATGAATGGATTATAAATTAAGGTGGAATGGATTCTACAATAATGGACAAAATTATGAGGAGCGTGATTCGTTGGTTTGGCTATGCCTAAAAAATGGAGAGTCGAATAACGAAGCAAAATTATGATAGAATAAAGAATGTTGTACAGGAAGGTGTAGACTGAGAGAACCATGGGTGAATGTGACGGAAGAGACTATAAAGGGAATAACTATTAGGAGTCTTAATAATAGGAGAGTGTGTATGAAGCAGTACGAGTGTAACTGAAGCAAAAAGAGATATGCAAGGATTGGGCACTATGGAATAAATTATTATTCCGGCCTTTTTTACAAGCCTAGTACATAGGTACTTAAAAATTAATCTCATTCGGCTGTGCCGACCTCGAAATGGGACAAACGAGATAATTATGTACGTATTTATGTACTTGGTCAGCAGAATATCTATCTTATTTTTCCGTATCCGTCAATCCTTAAGATACAGAACGGGTTAAAAGAAATATTTTTTGTCTTCGTGGAACTCGCCAGAATTTTTTACGTAATTCTATTAAGTTTATTTTAATTAAATTTTTTAACCACCAGCAACAGAGGACTATACATTGGGTTCAGTGAAGAGAATAAATAAAAAATAACAAAAACAAAACAACAGTAATCAACAAAATGCAATTAGGCAAGTGTGAGGTGACAGATAAAAGAATATTACTCAGTGCGTTTCAGTTGGGAGTAAAAGATGATACGTGAAGAGAAGAGCGGTTAACGGTATGGTGACTGATAGAATAGGCATTGAATAATGAAGGTAGACGGCAGAATACGGATCGTCGGGAAGTGGAGAGACGGAATTTGGGTATGTGTAGCAGACTCGTATTACGAGTGGTGCGGGCTGGGATGCGGAGTGAAAAATATGAGAGATGAAAATCACTCATTGGAAGGACCCATTCATGAGGGAATGTTGAGATTTAAGCTATGTTTAAGGGAGAGCACGCAATGACGGACTATGGCAACAAATAACTTAAGGGGGAGGTTGAGTAATTATCCCCCATTTACCCGCAGATATCACCAACAAATAAGACATTTTAATGGCTATAATGCAAACCTTACTTCATTAGGCACGTTTGAATAACTCCGTGGATCTCATTACCGCTTTTAGCTGTCCCCCACGAATTTTTCTGTGAATCATGAATTCCGTCGAATAAAAAACTCTTAAAGATGCTCCCGGAATTGAAACAAGATCTTTCGTATGTGGCTCACGATAACTATTAATGGAATAAAAATTCTTTTTAAGGGTGGTTTCCTAGACTCCTAAGGATTTTGCGCCTAAATTCTCGGAAAATGTTTGCCAGCTCCCGGGGGACTAAAAGTATCAACTGACACCAAGTGAATTAGTGAGTACAGGAAATGAATCATCCTGATGGAAAGTAGACTAATTCCAAAGGAAATTTTTACCTCATACGGAATAACTGTGCACAGCCAGTTCCAGTTTCAGATAATGCAATGGGCCAAAGCTAAATGCTCAAAATTCTCAGCTATTCACGTGGATAATTTTACAGACAGTTACGGTGGATATCCCCATTAAGCGGCAGATTATACAAACCTTTATGAGGGTCACATTTTATGAAATCAATACTATCCGGGAAACTAATCTATATAAATTCCTCCACTTTCGACTAGCTTTTACTTTTTTCTTCGGTAGTATAAAAATGAAGGTCAAGCTTAAGAGTAAATGGTTAGTAAGTATATTTTTTTGAAAAACACTGATTAAAAATCCTTTGAAAATATCACAAAGTAGGGGTTATCAAAATATTCTAAAATTTGAAGTAAAACTACAGTAATTAAAACTCGGTTTTAAAGTTCTACAGTTAACCAGAGCCCTCTACCTACAAACGTAAGACTCGTAATTAATTGATAATCGGGGAAATGGCCCAAGCGCCTCAAATCCAAAAACATATCAACTAAAGAGAGCCGTTGGATTTCCGCACTTACGTTTTTCATGAAAACCATTCTCATTACCTCACCAATTTTTCATGGAATAGTGAAACCTAGACCAAGATAAGTACTTTTAATAATTTAAAACAACTCAACGTTTAAGATGCACCACCGTTGACTCTTGTGGTTCTATTTCTAATATTATTGTTGTCACTTTGCATTCAAAGGATATGGTGGGAAAAGAAAGACTTTAAAACTCTTACGTTGAAGAAAACGATATATTGTTCTACCGTAATCTCTAAATTAACTTACAGAAATACGTGCCGATTATGTTGAAATTTGATTAAATAAGCAATGAAATTTAAAAAGCCGACACCTCTTAAGGAAATTAACAGAATTATTACTTACATATTCCCTTCTTTGTTATAAATTTTTCTACAGGACGTATGACAGATTTAAGGTTTCTTTAGCGGTGTAAATGATAACTCATCAATTAAATTGGTCTCTTTATGCCATGTTACTGATACAAATTAGATAAATCCTGCCCGTCTGCAGCAGAAAAAAATAAAATGGTCACTTATTTCAATAATTTTCGAGATATATTAACACTTTGTGCACTATCGACGTCATACTAAGTTGCAGGGATTTCTCTCGAGAATTGCTAGCAGCGTATTATTACGTACTTTTTAATTTTTAGAAATATTTAGTATATTTTTTATAAGCGTCATATAAAAAATATTAACTCCCACTCGAGGAATCATTCGAATGTGATGAAGTTATAAGCTAAATTACGACGAAGCATTTTCCGATGTTTGACGGGGAAAGTTTTACAAGAATTCCTACAAATTAGTAAATATACCCAGCACTTCTGCAGCACAAAAAGTAAAATGGCCTGTACTCAAAGTGGTAATGCCGCAAATAGAAGCCGTTTTTGGTAAACTATGTAGCTGCTTTGCTTTTCAAACCGTCAACATATTTTGATTCTTATTGAAAGCATTTTTCAACACTTTTACAACACTGTTCTGCGGGAAGTATAATTAAGCAATGAAATATTAGAAAAAAATTAAATAACCTAAAAATGCCCTAAGCGAAGTTTTCTCCGTGCCTCACTTTGCTTTGGTGAATAAGAAAAAAAGGAAAAATAATAGGGAGGATATAGTAGAATATATCTGTGTCCATCCATTAAATATTTGATTTCCCAAAAAAATAAAAAAGGAGCCGCCTCCACACTGAATACTGCATCCAAAGCCGTTTTCGATTCACCGGAGAGGCAGAGGAAATGAATGTTCTCTAATTGTTTTTTTATAAGGTTTCTAATTCAAAGGGGGGATTGATTTTTATTATAAGTACACTTTTTCATTACTTTTTCAAAGATAAAAAGATTCATTTCAACGGGACTTCACCCACACGGCACTATGTCTCCCATAGACACATAGACACATGCTAATAGTGCACGAGAGACTGGAGGAAGCAAATTGGGGAGGTGGGTAGGCCGAGGTTGAATTGATTTTTGTGCCCCCTCTGCAGTCTCTTTGAAGTCCGATTAACTTTTCAGAGTGGGGAAAAAGGATGGTAGGTAGAGATGGAAAATATCCAAAGGGAAATAAAAATACCTTTCCCTTTTCTCCACCGATGTCGCACTAACCCGGTTTCTAAAAAATAAGATAGGGGCTCGTCCTCTTGTTAATGCATGAAAGCCGTCTTTAGACTATTTTTCTCGGTGATACATATTGCGAAATCTCTTGCATGGACTTGAACTCGGGAAGTATTGTGCAGTGTAAAGCCCTCGTCCCACCGTAATTTTTTCGGTCATTTTTTCATTAAATGAATATTTATCAAACAGTTTTAATGAAAATGAATGTCTCAATGTCACATGTTCAGGAAAAAATCATGAATGTGGCGCCAACCGTCCTGAATTAGGAGTTTTGTGATGTAAAGAATCAATAGTGTGTGAAGTATATCTAATTGTGAAGGGAACAAATAGAGAAGAGTTTTATACAGAGTCCACGAGCCTATGTATAATAATTAGTAGGAAAGGATTACAGCCTAAAGTGACAACTGAATGAATAGCATGAATGAAAACACTGGCTCACGATAATATACATAGAAACACCGAAGTTGCAGTTCCTTAAATAATGCGTAATTTATCTATCAAATTACATCAGATGATTTAATAACAGATGTTTTCTCAACATAATTCTGTTTCGGCCATTCAATCGACAATTCACTCAATATACGATGTGTATACTAACTTATTTACCTTATTTCAACTGGTGGTACAGATGGAGTATTTTAATTAGGTTTTCTTCTCAAGTAGTGGATATTGTCCCTTTAAAAGGGGAATGGTTGAAGCGCATACGCGCAGTCAAACCAATCAGAGATCGCATTTCGTAAAGAATTTACAGTTACCTAATTTGCATAAATTCATGGAATATTGAAACGCGCATGCGCAGTCTGATGATACGCAGTCTGATGTGCAGCCATGAGTGATATCCTGAATAATTCATGAATTAATTTACGAAAATAAATAGCGCTGGACATCGACTTCAGTTATTTTCACACGATGCTTACTACATACTGAATATCGAGCTGAGTCAATATGTTTAAAATCATAACGCGTCAAGGTTTTCAAGTATTGTATGAAAAAATCGAATTCGATTTCCTGTCACAGTCGCAGGTTTTTTCTTATGAATCAAAACTCGTAGAGTCCTTATCTTTATTAGGGTACGGCGTAGTCCATGTTGGTAAAAACTCACCACATGCCACACACCCATGAGGTGACTTGCAGGGTATCATGTAGATGGAGATGAAGGTCTCAGGAATAAGTTCACATTTAAAGTTAACGCTATCAAGGAAATTAACCGTTACGCTTTCGTGGCATTTACCTTTTTTTACTCTTAAGAAATCTTATGCCGGTTTGTTTTATTTCAACTATCTATTGAAGATTTAAGCATGGAAAAGCTTTGACAAAAAAATTACATACAATTCATTTAGTTTTTTTAAAACTTCATTTAAGAACTAGAAATGTATTTTTTTTAATCAAAGCATTAACTAAAGAACTTTAGCATGAGCTAATATATACTAATGAGAATGATGAGCGTTCAAAGGTGGCCAAAGGCAAGCGATATATAGCCACCATGAGCGCATAAGGGTCAGAAAGTCCAAGTTCCTAATTTTAATATCATTATCATCATCATCTGAGTTATCTACCGGTTAAAGGTAGGTTATGATGAAAGTCAGAGAAAATACAACAGGCTCTTACAGTGCTCGTGCAGTGCCTCATCTGCCTCTAGTATTTCTTTTCAACCAATTTCAAAAAAACCTCTCCCGACCGATATCAGCGGCATTCTACTAAGAGTAAAAGTTAGCCGATTTGGGATAGAAATAAACTATATAATATGCTGAACGCTGAGTACGCTATATTTCCGATCGGCTTCGGGTAACAAAATTGGGTATTCCTACCGAATTTCAATTATACAAGGTCGTCTTGAAGTCCCATAAAATAGGCATGATTGACAGACAGACGGTCGCCTCGTCTGACACTGCCGATAGATTAAAAGCACTTCCTATCACTCCGAAGGTTTCACTGAAAGCAGGTGTGGTCATTGGAGTACGACGTGCTTGCATAGCGACACGAACTTGCCCTTCCATCCTCAGCAAAATTCCATCCCCAACAACCTCATATCTCTCCCAGACGTTCTCCGTTCCGCCGGGGAGTATGCGGGCACATCCTCATTATCACTCCCACCGAGAACTTCGGAATCGGAGAATCCCATTAACTTATGCTTAGATATTAATTTCGGTCTTTCACCTGAGACTGAGCGGAGTGCAATAGTGGCACAGATTTTCCGGTTGGTTAAGAACTTTTCATTAACATACCATTTCACTTTCTTTTGCACTCAATACTTTTAATGGCCATTCAAATGATGAGGGAAACCGCAGAAATCATTCTGCGCCACCAACTATGGTGAGAACATCGAAAATGGAAGAATTTCTTCTGTCTCAAGAAAGGCGTTAAGGAAAAGAGAATATTTTGGGTAAAAGAAGAACTATTACCAGTTTTCCTCTGTGATGCGATCAGTATCAATGTTTTACATCATTTTCTCTCGCTTAAAATTCGGTGTGGTAATTATATAAATGTCTAAACCGATTACATCTTACGTGATTATCACTGTGGAAACCAGAAAAAGTCCTTAATTAGTTACGTACAAGATCCATCGCATCAGTTCTGAGACAAAGTTCTGTAGCAATGGATTTTGTTTCAACTTCTGGGATTAAAATCAATGTTTTTAGGTATAGCTTCCTGTATTATGCAAATAACAATGAATAACTTTTTATATTCAAATAAAATGTTTTATTCACGACCTTAAGTTGGTTGTACTACTGCGAAATCTAGGTCAAGAACAGAACACCATATGTGAATATAATGAGTCATTTATTGTTATCTCTGAGATAAAAATAAAACTAAACTAATAACTGTATTCTAGCTGACACATAATGCCCATGAGTGAGGTGGGATCCGAATCCACAAACATTAAGTTTCCTGGCACGTTGTCTTAGTAAAAACCAGCGAATGCTCGTCAGATAATCGATTTTTTCCCCCTAAGGATTGAAAATGTCATCAAAGTGAACCATAATTCAAAGTAAAACTAAAACACAATAATTAACTTTGGCACACAAAAATTCAGGTTAAATCTCCAACGCAAATTTACATTACTGTCTTTAATTGATTGAAATTTTGATAATCGTGTCATAAATTATTTTTATTCTATTACTGTAACGATAAACTAATGTTTGATTAATGACCGATGGAATTGCTGCATCCTTCCATCACATGAAACACTTAAAAGTCAACTATTTTTTATCAACTTCGCAATTGATAAACCTATACAATTTTTTAATTAATGACCTCTGGCATGAGTGTATTTATATCACTGTACATCAAAATATTCATTAATTTTAGGATTCAATTATGCTGCCATTCACTGATAAATATTACGCATAATTTTAATAATTCTTTTTAAAATTGAAATGAATGATCCAACATTGAAAAGAACGGGTAATGCCAATCCGGCAAAGATATTTCCACTGAATCTAAATTTTAGCCTCTTCAAAAAAATAATATAAGTATTGTGTATTGCATTGCATCACATAATATATCTTCATGCCGAAAATACAGCCCACAAGATATTCCGTTGGTATTTTCAATTACCATCACGTCGTGTGTGACGGAAATCATCTCAAAATACCGGATTTGATTCCAAATCGTAAGAGAAACTTTGAGACATTTCACTCGCGGTTTCATCGCACTTAGTGAGGTTAGAAGTTTCACCAGTCCCGCAATAGAATTGGGAGCAGAGAATTTCGGAGACGGAGAATATCTCGTGATATATAACACGTGAGCATCAAAATCAGAGTTCATCAAACTCGGAGCCACCCGGAAAATCCATGAGTTCCGCCAAGGAAATTGATGATGGAAGGCTTGAAGGGAGAAACCACTCGCAGAAAGCGAAATCAGCGACGTCCTAGTTGGATCCCTTCTGTTTCCAAATTAGAAGATCGTGGAACCGAGAAACGACTTATTGTTTCGGAATTACTACTACAGAGGCAAGCCCTAGAAATGAAACTGTTTTGGCACTTCCTTTTTAAGACAGGGTTTACACTGGCAAGTTTATTGTGCAAGTTAGGTACTTTAAGCAAGCGCCTGACTTTTGACGTACATTGCATGTGTAAACGGCTCCGCAAGTTAGCTAGCAGACGTTTTGAAGTTTCCGCAAGTTGATTGCAGACGTTTAGTTGCCGATGTAAACAACAGCCAATTTTTCTCTGCACTAACTTATGAAAAAGTTTTCGTCAGGGTTAAATTCTCCGCAACCTCTTGTAGAATAAACTTGAGGAAAAAGCTTGCCAGAGGAAACCCATCCTTATGTACAATGAAGAGAAAATATGATATAAAATTCCCTCGATAAAAAATAAGAGCCCCACGAGGAACCACAGTCACAACATAATAACTTCATGGTAAAACTTAGTAACTTTAATGTTTCACTAATAATTACCAGCGACTTAGCTTTCCTCAATCAATAACCTTCTAAATATTAAACCACTTCGTTACTCACTTTTCATTCAATCTGCCCCTCCTAATTTAGTTATGGTACCATATTGTATTGTTTTTTATCTTTACATAGCTGAAAGCAGTAACTGAGAGACATCGAATTTGGGTCATCTTTCTCTCAAAAAATTATACGATCAAACTATTTCTCGAAGAAGATCACTACTTATTCTCCCTCTTTAGTATACCATATAGTCCTGTATGAGTTGTACTATTTGTAAAAATGTATGTAAAATGTATCTCGAAAACGGCATTAACGTTATTAATGAGACATCATATATGGAGGGTTTTAGGCACGAAAACTCCATTGGGTTAGGCCTATTATTCGAAGAAATTTGTTATGGGACCGAGTTCGAGCAAAGAAAAGATAGCTGAAAAAAAAAGATTATGAAGAAGGAGTCAACGGGGATTTCAAGGTAGAGGTTTTCTATTTCACGATATTAACTACGATATAATAAATTAAGGAAGTGATACTTGGACTTACTGGCGGGAGAAAGTTTACATTTTATTTTTCTAGCCTTCAATTTGGACTTACTTATACTTTTAGATAATTAAGATGAAACACTATTTTGGTGTTCTTATCAGCATGTTCAAAATTATTTACATGACTAAAGTAGTTGCTGTTTGTTTATTTACGGGAAAGGATGGCACATGCCAGAATCGGAAAAGTAAGCGATTGGTGGAATTGTGAACTGTTTACAACGACATTGAAAAAAATTAATGTGCTCAGCTCGTGTCATTTCTTCATGAATTCACCTAAAAATTCCTATTCATTCGAAGATTGGCCTCCATATATTTTTATTAAAATGAAAAATAATTAAATCAAACGTTTATAATAACTTGTACGTTTGAGGGCCATAATATTATAATCGATACAGTTATAGATATTGATCTTTTTTAAAACGTCTCATGGAAGCCCTGCCACCGTTTTGCTTAACTAAATTCATTTTAAATATCATTGCCATTTGAGATCTTAGTCACGTTTACAGCAGCTTATGTTGTAACATTCACTCTGTTAAACGAAAAATATTTTGACCTCATCAAGTTTCTACTTTTTTTCTTCTTTCGTTTCCATTTCGGTTGGTGTATTCATTTTATTTCTTCCGGAGCATAAAATTCCATCGCTAATACATTGTTATCCTCCTTTGGACTACAACCTTGTCGTGGTGCAAGGGCATGCGTTCTCCGATGACCCCTAGAGCTGAACTGGCGGGAGCAATGCTCCTGGTTGGGTCACCCATGCCAGATTGGTCGAAGGTTAGAACACAAAGGAATGTTAGTCCGCGCAGCGTCTGTACCTCAGTGAGGCGGCTCCGTAAGGCGTCTCACCCCAGTGGGGCGGCCTCTGAAGTGAAGGTGTCACGTAAAAAACACTATTGAGTATGCCACGGAATACTATCTCAATTTAAAAAAACCTTGAAATTATCGACAGTTCTCAAATGATAATAAATCCTGGCAACTACGGGACTAGGCCCAGTGGACCGGGTGTCGTGCCCGGCAGCGGTGGGAGCAAGGCCCCTGCGGTCGTCATCACACGAAATCCTTGCTCAGAAAATACAGCAGCAGAGGAAAAGAAGATGAAGAAGAGGAACGAAACAATCTGAAAGGCAAGTGGAATGTTAGGACTATGCTAGGGCGGGAAAGCTAGAGAATATAAAGCAAGAAATGGAGAGGGTGGGTGTACACATCATGGGTCTGGGTGAAGTAAGATGGAAGGATGACGGGGAATACTGGAGAGATGGATATAGAGTAATTTATAGCTGAGGGAATGAAAGTCAGCGCGGGGTTGCATTCGTAATGAATAGGAAACTTGGTAGAAAAGTAGTGAATGCAGAACGAGTGATAAGATAACAGTCATGGAACTAAAGGCAGAGACAACAAATTTAGTTATAATCCAGGTTTATATGCCTACCTCTAATCATAAGGGGGAAGAGGTAGATGGTATATACGATCAGCTAGAGGAAATAATTGGTAGGATACCTGGCAGTAAGCACTTGGTAGTAATTGGAACGCGGTGGTGGGTGAAGGAAGAGATGGGTGGGAGGTGGGCGATTACGGGTTAGGAAGGAGAACGACCGCGGCGAGAAAGCTGTGGAGTTTTGCCGCAGAAATAACCTAGTGATTACAAATACATGGTTCAGACATCATCCTCGACGTAGGTACACTTGGAAGAAGCTGGGAGAGACAGATAGGTTCCAGATAGATTATATAATGGTTCCTCACAGATACAGGAATAGTGTTAAAAACTCGCATACTTATCCAGGAGCTGATGCAGACACAGACCACAACTTATTAGTGATGAAATGTCTTTTAAAACTAAAAAAGATAATAATGGGAAGGAGGGTGCGAAAGTGGAATACCGAGGCATTAACTGGGGCAATTAAGAAAAGGTATCGAGAGAAGGTGGACGAGATAATGGGTGAGTATCATGGAGTTAGATCAGTGGAAGATGAATGGGGAAGTTTGAAAAATGTATTTGTAGTTGCGGAGAAAGCAACGGTAGCCGTAGTCAGTGCAACTTTAATTAGAAAATCGTGGATCAGGAAGGAGATGATAATGGAGATGCCGGAGAGAAGGAAATGGAAGAGCGTAAACTCAGAACTAGGTAAGAGAAAATACGGAGAATTAAATAACAGGCTTATTAGAGAAACTAAAAAAGTAAGAAAGGCGTGGTGAAGAGAACAGACCGTCTTGTTAGATAAATACCAAAAAGAGGGAAAAGCAGACGCATTATATAGGAAAGGAAAGAATTGACGGATAGTAATAAGGGAAGGGGAATTACGACGATAACAGACAAGACTAGAAAGGTGATCGTAGAACCGAAAGAGATCCAGGAGAGGCGGAAGGAGTATGTTGAAGAGCTGTATGGTAAAGAAATAAGCCCAATACCTTAGATATAGAAAGGGAAGACGACATCGATAGGTCAACGGACCAGGTATCCTAGATAGCGAAATCGAAAGAGCTCTACGAGACATGAAAAGGAATAAGGTGGTGGGAATAGATGACATACCTGCAGAGTTTTTAAAGAGCATGGGGAAGAACATAACGGGAAAACGTTTTGCGCTTATACGTAGGATTTATGAGGATGGAGTGTGGCCGGAAGACTTCGCGAGGAATGTACTACATCCGACTCTAACGAAGAGAAAGGCAAAAACATGCGAAGACTATAGGATAATAAGCTTAATATCCCACGCGGCCAAAGTAGTTCTGAGAATTATAAACAGAAGGCTAGAGAAGAAGGCAAAAAAGAAGACCTGGGTGACGACCAGTTCGGGTTTAGGAGAGGGACGGGAACGGAGACGCTATAGCGGTGATGAGGACGCTAGCAGAAAAAAACCTAGTGTACTGGCAGAATGTTTTTACATACTTCGTAGATTTCGAGAAGGCGTTTGATCGGGTGGACCGGACGAAATTAATGGGATTGTTGAAGAAAATAGGGGTCGATTGGAGGGACAGGCGTCTGATTCGGAATTTTTATATGAACCAGAAGGCGCAGGTTAGGGTAGCCGATGGAGAATCGGGATGGGCCACGATAGGACGAGGAGTGCGGCAGGGGAGCCCACTATCGCCGTTGCTTTTGAACGTGTATCCAGAAGAAATGGTAATGGAGGCATGGGGGGAGGAGGAGGTAGGAATAGTGGTAGGAGGGGAGCTGATGAAATCAGTGAGATTTGCAGATGATCAAGCATTGATTAGTCAGTCTGCCAAGGGGTTACAGTCAATGGTGAATGCGTTAGAGGTGTAGTGCGAAAGGTATGGGCTGAAGATCTACCACAAAAAACGAAGGGGATGAGATTTTCTAGAGGTAAGAAGGAAGGTCTGAATATAAGGGTGGGAGGGCAGAATATAGAGCAGGTCGAGCATTTTACGTATCTGGATAGTATTTTGGAGGATAATTGGTTTAGTGAAGGACATCAGATGCATAATTGCGCTGGCTAAAGAAGCATTTTCGAAGAGAAGGGAATTGATGAATGGGGGTCTGAGAAGAGATGTAAAGAAAATGCCGGTGAAAACTTTAATATGGAGCGTGGCGCTAAATGGGTCGGAAACTTGGTCATTGCAGAGGGAGGATGTGTGTAGACTTGAGGCGTTAGAGATGTGGGTTTGGAGAAGGATGGAGAAGGTGAGCTGGGTGGCGAGGAAGACGAATGAGGAGGTATTGGATATGGTTTGAGAGGAGAGGAAGCTTGTGGCGGATATTCGGAGTAGTCAGAATATATGGATGGAGGAGGTTTTGAGAGGAGAGGGCATGTTGAAGAGAGTGATAGAGGGGAGAACACTGTGGAAGCGTGGAAGAGGAAGGAAGAGAATAGGAATTCTGCACGAAATAAGAGGAGGTAGAAGATATGAAGTATTGAAGAGGGATCTAATAGCGGGACATCCTTTGGAGGGAAAGCGAGACAATGTCTATGAAATTGGAATGCAGAATGGGAACTGTCCAAGAACCAACCAATCAGCTGGTAGAATACTTAAAAAAATTCATTGTTTCCATAGTTACAACTATTTGTAATGTCCCGTTATTTACTAGATTTCTACGCTAGTAACTCGAAAGCGAGTAAAAAGTTCCTCGTGGGAACGCAAGTTAGCGTCTACCCTAGTTAACTTGTTCACGTTGTTGTTTACCCCGCAAGAGTTACTAGGGGTTAAAATGATAGTTACTAGCATAGAAAGCTATTAATTTAAGCGGGGAATAACTAATTGCTGCGTTTATGCTAAATTTATTGTACCCTTTTTTAATAATGTCAATCTAGTTGTTTGCAAAATTATGATAGGTATTCCGTTTGTATTCAAATTACATCGGATGTAATAAAGTTACTTTTTTCTAGTTCAGTTAATTAAAAGGACAAACATAAATATTTAGTAACATTGCGGTTTTGCCGCTATTTCCTTGAAAATTTCTAATCGTAATTATATTACACTTCATTTATATTTGCATTAATTATTATTCATTCTTGTAATCATTATTTTAGTGATGTTCCTTTTTTATACATATTTCTTCTTATTATAGCTCGTCAACTGTTTTCTGAGCATGGTGGATTTTTCCGGGATTTGGTTTTTAACTAGCCGATGCCCCGTTCACACAACTAATTAACTGTTTACACAACATCCGTACATGCCAATGTAGCAACCCTACGTGAGTACGACATACGACATTGGCGTTACAGTTGTAACTCTGTGCTGCCCTCTCCAGGAATTTCCGCGAACAAGTGGAACGCAAGCAGGTAATTAAAAACAGAATTCGAGCATTGATGATACTTATGCAATATTCGAAATGGTTTCAAAAGCAAAAGAAACTTTTCTCTGTTTGATAATCACAGTTACATTTTCACCATTAACCATTTTGTGTACCTTTTCTGAGTACTGTACTTCAAATTTCCGGTTTCTCCCCCGCAACGCCAGCGCCAACCAACGTAAGGTCCGCAGCGCTAGGAACTACGTGTTACAGTTGAACGGACGTGCGTTTCCACAGCCTTTTGGGCCTGCGGGCTTACGTACGTGGGTATGTACGGCTGTTGTGTAAACGGGGTATAACGTAGCAACCGTCGCGTCCAAGGCGCTAACCACGTGTGAACGCTAAAAGGTTACTGGCGAAGCAGTAGTTTTAACGACACTACCTAACAGTGGTCAGCGCTGGCGTCGCGAGCGGAGACCGGAAATTATGAAAGATTATAATAAAAAAAGACAATCGAAGTAATGAGGGGGTTTGGCTTTACCTTGATGAATAGCCAAAAAGAGAGGTGTCATTTGCTTTCAAAACTATTTCGAAATTCTCAAAACGTCACAGTGATGTAGGAATCCTTTTTTAGTTCACTCACTCACTTCTTCGTTGCGATTCCTGGTGAGGGCAGCACTGAGTTACATTAATGTAGTATGAATACGTGTAGGCAGGAACTTTAGTCCGTACAATAGTAGTTTGAACCGGGTATGTGATGTAACTGGGACATGTGCTCCCTCGTTCCTCTTCCCTGAGCTGCAATGGCAAACGGACATATTTGGAACATATTGTTTTCTCGTGCTAATAAATATATAGCTTGTTTATAATCGCGTCTTTCCGTGCTTATGAATCTACTCACACCTTATTTGCAGCTGGATGTGAGAGTCGGATGAAAAATAATCATCGCATTACACTGAAATTCGTATGCGACGAATTCATCGAGTTTGATTGAGCCTTTAACGCGGTGCAATTTTGAGCATGATGAATTTGATGTTGGATGCATCTACATATAGGTGTAGTGAAACTTGGTGGAACTCGCTCGTGAAGAACATGACGCAAAGGAGAGGAAAGCATACATGAGATATGGGATGAAGTGGTCGAGCCTTTTTTCAGAGGACCCTGTGGGAGTCCTACGATAATTTGGCCCACTCATCAACGCTTTACGTTATGGTTTACGGTCAATGTCCACTAATCCTCCGCTGGTGAGTGCCACCAACATTCGCTATACCTATACTACCATGAAAGCTGCCGCAGAGCTGTGTGGCATTGAGGTGTGAGTTATGGAAGGGGAGGGAATGAGAAAAAGGAGAGGACAGAGTTGAATTGTTGCTAAATGATTTTTCTTATGTTGATGCTCATATGCTAGTTTAACTGTTAGATTCGATATTAAGGGCTGAAATAAGTATTCTGAAATAAGTATTCTGAAATAAGTATTCTGAAATAAGTATTCTGAAATAAGTATTCTGAAATAAGTATTCTGAAATAAGTATTCTGAAATAAGTATTCTGAAATAAGTATTATGAAATAAGTATTCTGAAATAAGTATTCTGAAATAAGTATTCTGAAATAAGTATTCTGAAATAAGTATTCTGAAATAAGTATAAGGATCCTATGGCTCTGCTCGAATTTGGAGGGGTGGATTTCTCTATTTGTTCACTGCTTCTGACTATAACTTCAAGCGGTATATAATAATTTCGAAAGGATCTTATCCGTCGGAAAACGCTAAAATGAAACTCGAACACTTGAGCAAATTTACGCAAAAATTCAATTCTCACGAAGGTGTAACTTTAGCGTCAACGGAGGAGTCAAATATCCTTTTCTCGTAGTGGTGACAAATGCGAGAACAGATTGAGAAGGGATGGGATAACTTCTCCCAAACTTTTTTTCCTAGCCTCCTGAGCCCATTTTCGTGGCTGATACCTTTTTTCATCTCCAAACTTCTTTTATCTCCATCTTGAGTTTATTTTTTCCCTCTGAAACACAGCATAGGTCTTCCAACATCGAGTGAAATGGCTTCGCCCTTCCTACAATTCAAATTTACATATCGGAAATGGGAACAAAACGTCAGCTTCTGTTCTACGATCCATGTTTTTCATCTACAACCAACCATACATCATGACCTTTTATTGATAGTGAAGATAATATATTGACAGGCTAGGACTGTCGGAAGAAAACCCTTATGCTGAAACCGAAGTATTATGAAAATTATGAAGCGACACACAGACAAACAAAGAAATAAAATAATTTGATGAAGTGATGAAATTATCCATGAAATAATAATTTCGCATTAGATTAACAGGAACGGGATAAAATGATTTTTCTCGTGAACTTCAATAATTTGGTTTATATTATGGCTAACATGAGCTTGACTCCATACCAATTCAATTGTGTATTTTTCGCAATGAAAATTGGCTGCTGGCTACACACGAACGGACAGAAAAGAAATACGGATATAAGGCTATCTCAGCTCACGAGTCATCAACGTAATTAATACTGGGCAGCATAAATGAATGGAAAGAACATACAGAAAGAATGGATGAAAGAATAACAGCAAAAAAATATGAAGTATTGAGCGGGAGGAATAAGATCTCTGGAACATCCACGTAAGAGATAGAAAAATCAAGACTGAATAAAGTCGTAGCAGGCTTAAGGTAGTTAGAGCGAGGTTTTCCCCAAGTCATAATAGATACCATATTCGAATTTTATTTTTATATTTAAGAAACTGGAAGAAGCATTAAGTTCATATTGTATCATTTATGGAGGAAAAAGTTGGTTTTAAATTACTTCAATTATCAGTTGTTAACTAAATACACACGTAGATATAAGGTGTTAACTTGACTCATTCTTTCACACCGAACGCTGAAAACGCCCTAACACCTGAACATTTTTCCGCATTTCTGTAAAAATTACTGCGATGGTAAGTTCATTTATTTTTTTTAAATAGTTGAGAATATAGTTGAGAATTAATACAAAATACGCACTGTTACATTTTTGACGAGATCTATTCGTTATAAATTCCTCATTTAAGAATAGTTTCCCTGGAGTGCAATAAAGTACCATTTCCCATGGAAAACTGCTTTTTTTACAAATATCTCGATAAGTAGTGCGGTAAGTGTCTGATATTTTATTATCTTTGGAAAGGTCACAGATATTTTTATTTATGACGAGGCTGAATTTATTGAATGTTATGTGAGAAGGTATTTCGCTCAAATTGCCTTAATTAGCAATGCATGCAGGAAAGAGATGGAGAATATTGGTTCTGAAATATAATTGAAAAAAAAAGTCATTCGCCTTTCACGACACAGTCTTGGCTTATCCTTTTGAAAAACAGGCTTATAAATACTAGCGAGAAGAAAATAACCAATATATCAATTAATATTGGAAATTGAATAATTTTTAGGGGAAATGAGATCTAAATACAGATTAATATCTCGCCATCGACGGTTCACCACCGACGTCTGTTTTCAATATTTGAACAAAACAGCTATGATTGAGGCGTGCATGACGACGTGAATATAATTTTGTAATCGAGCAAAGTTGTTTCTGAAGCCGTAGTAATCGTCAGTCACACAAGATAATCACTTTCAATTACGCTCCACTATGATTGACTGATTGCCATGAATGCTTAAATAATTTTCAATTAACCGTCCCCTTTGATAAAATTTCGTTCCCATATTTCCTCCCGATTGAAAAGATTACGCAGTAGAGATATATCCGATAAGACGAATAGCGTGTTCACTCTATGTTTTTACTGCCACGAAACGAAAATTACAATGAAATTGTGCCAGGCTTTCTCCCGCATTGACCAACCAATCAACCAATTAAAGAGTTAATAGAATAATTTGCGATACCAATAAATTGATGCTGTCATGATTATATCGTATTATTACCGGCATTGAAGATGACCTGAAGATTGTAGATCCTGAACGTCATTTTAGCATCATAATGGTGTGCCCAATCGAACGAGAACACATTTATTTCAATCACGTTATTATTGGAGAAGTTGTCTCTTTGGAATGTATCGCCCTGCAAACGCTACACCACCATTGCCACCCTGATACCCATTGACAGTCAAATTTTGATGATGAAATCACGTCAAAGATATTTATCTGAACTTAGCGAATGAATAAGGTTTTCACTACCAACAATTCTTTTTTTAAGTAAATTTATCTCGAGAATGGGGTCAACTAATTGTAAGAAAGCCATTCGTAGATGTGTTAGATGTCAGAAGTGGAACATTGAGAATGGTCATGACTGGCAGTGAGAAGTACACAGTATATAAATAAACATTTATAATAAAATTAATATTTCTGAAAATATGAATAGGAATATTAAATTTATATATTAATGGTAATTAAATTTAAAAAATGCCAATAAACTTAAAATATTCATATGAAATTACATTATACCCCTCCAGTGATAGTAATGAGAAGTAATTCAAAGCACTTGTACATGCGTAACCACACAACGACTCGAGGTATTATGTTCTTGAAAGCCATTAAAGTACGCGCCGAAAATTCTCAATTCCCTTTAATGTAATTTTCATATCCTGCACAGCATATGACAACTGGCAAACCTCGACAACTATGTAAAAATTCCTTGGTGAAGAAAGTGAAAAAAGCTCTAAATTCGTATAAATCATTCGCGTTAAGTTCAATCTTTTCAGTTTATCGATCGATAGAGAGAATATGACTGAAAAAATTAACGTTTTTTGATGCTTTGGCCTCATTTTTAACCAAGTACCAAACCTCTACCCTAAATATCTCATATTTAAATAAATGAAAGAAAAAGGTTCTATACGGAAATTCCGTCGTGGAGTTGGGTGTCGAGTGACGCTCGACTTTCGCGAGACTACAAGTTTAATCTATAAGAAGTTTAATACTTCAAAGAGGTGAAAAAGGACCTTGTCCCTTACAGACGAAAAACCTAACAGACGAAAAACCTTGACAAACTCATTCATAAAGCATTCTATTCATTAGCACTCTAGCCTTGGAAGCCCCTTCAGTCACGCTACTCCAAGAGTTCAGAGACTCCAAGAGACAAGGCTTCCGAAAAAATCGCTCAACCATTGTCGCAATCTTCGCCCTCCTTCATATGCTCGAGAAATAGAATACAATGCGCTTCATTGTTTCACAGACTTGACCAAGGTATTTGATAGAGTCAAACTGCAAGACATCATCGGAATATTCAGCAGGAAGAACGCGCCATTATAACAAGTACATAGATATAGTATCAGACCTCAGCAAGAAAAAAACCACCCCGATACGAATACAGCATTAATCAACAGATTAACTAATAGATGAAATATCAGGGCACGTAAAATCTAATGCGAACAGATAGCGCCGCGCCGTGGTATTCTCCAGATAAAAAGATGTGTGCTATGCTGGCGATACTGTTTTGGTTGCCCAGAATGAGGATGATCCACTGGATTTTCTTTATGCCCTCAAAACTAAAGCTCTCGCAAACGTTTCTTTCTCTGCACAGTGAAGTATTTTGTTACATGAGCTACTTAAATTTCAAAAATACAGCGAAATGGAGAAGGAATGTTGTTTTTTAGTGTAAAGGATCAGCCAGAGAACCTTTCTAATCCACTACCTCTTGTCTTATTTCACAATGAGACCTTCAAGTAGGGTTCCAGGTAAAGGCATAGCCATGGGTGATTTTAACCACTTGCCTTACGCGAATATTCCTCGTATTTTTTTCGCAAATTAGCTTGGTTCCCCTGCGTTACTTTCGATGCCTCCCTCTCTACCCCTCTGTCTTTTGCATTCACCCCCTCTACTTCTACTCTCCCCTCATTGCTGCTTGGGTCTGCACCAGGTACTTTAGCTGTAGTTTACCAAATATATTATGATAATTTCCAATTTTTTAAACTCATTTTCATAAAACCTATGACACACTCGAAAATATTACTAAATTAAACTACTCTTTAAATTTTCACGCTCTATATAATGTCACTTGTATTTTTGTAAACATAATGTAAATGAGTAAATATTATAGGTAGAGGTATGATGGTGCCCGAACGTCTGGCATTGCTGACCCGGGAGTCTTCCCACAAAACCCTTTTCTCAACCCTTTCTCCCGGCCAAATCTATTTTTGGTCGTAGAGGAAATGGCCCTAGCCGTGCGTAAAGTGCCTGAGTTTTTGCCCGGCTGACATCTCGGAAAATCCCCAAGACCCTCAGCACAATCAGACCCCAGTGATGACCCCTTTCTTTTCCCCACATGCACAGACACGCGCGATTACATTTCGCTGACCCAGCCGCAGGATCACTATGAAAATAGAAAGCGCTGACGAACTGCCGGATAGTCGACGAAAAATCTACGAAAACTCGGACGGTGGGGGTAAAACGAAAAAGGAAGACGTAGAGGCAAGAGTGAAGGCCATTGAAGGAAAGAACGGTAAGCGAAGTTGGCGATACTTTTGCTTATGATATGCAATTTTAAAGGGTGTTATCAATAAGACCTTAACAACTTTAATATCATAATATTGTATTAGAATACTGACAGAATAGGAGTATTACGAGCATAGTATTTGAAGCAATGTATGAGGGTTAATAAGACATCAGAGGAATGTATTGATAGGACAGTATGGTGGAAATTATTGAAGCTGAGTCATTTTACAGGCATATTACCTAAAATTAAACTTTTTTGAGACTGCATCTTGCCCCGAAAGCGAACGGCGTGATGTATATGTATGGGTGCACGTACTTATAAAACCGTTTAAGGTGACCTTGTTGGGAAAAACGCATCAAGTCTTTTATCAAATTGATATTTAGGTTCCTGTTCGTGTTAGGTTTAGGAATCCTGTTCGTGATGTAACACTCTTACCACCTTGTCAATTTGTTGCCAAATTTCAGCCAGTACATTAGGCGTCACTTCTGAAACTGCGACATGAATTTAATGCCTCTTCTTCAGCAACATCGGAATGCAATGGTGGAATAAAAACACTAATCCTTGATGAATCCCCCACGATAAAACTCGAGAGGAGCCAAATCTGTGGGGGAGTAGGCCATGTCATTAGCCCCTCAAGACGAATCCAATGACTAGGGAAACGACGATTAAGGAAATCCCGTGACATTTTTCATGTCGCGCAAAACAACCAGTCTCGACAAAATTGCTACGCCAAGAGTAAATTGTAGGCTTAATTGGATAATTTTTACCGTAGTGAAATTTACGCTGAACTTCAGTCACGTGAAACCAAAGCAAACAGAAAATACGTTCCGCAACAGTGAAAATAGTAATTTTGAACTGAAATGGTGCTAGCGCTATTGGTGGCTGTACTTGGTACTGAGGTAAGACGTGAATTAATCATGATGTGTTTTGCATACAAATGACACATAGACCCTTCAGTAGGTGCGTGGGCCTCAAGGGCGTACCATATTTAGTTTTTCTTTCCTGCGCGATTTTTTATGCGATAACTTTAAATACGCGTGATTTTCAGTAGCATTATTATGTCCTTGAACTCCTGATTTGTCAGTATGTAACAGTTGAAACAGTGTTAGGAGTAAACAGCGAGCGTAAGGAAGTCATGATGAGCGAGCAACAACTGTGGGTCACGTGAATAAATGTGTAACCTTTTTCTGTCAGCGACACTTATGGTTGGGCTACAACTTTGGTTCAATATTGTCAACGTTGACGTGTCAAACAGTGTTCGGGACGTTTCCCTTACCAAAGCCCCCTCTCTTTCTTGGTGTCGGGGAGTCTGTAAATTACTTGAACGAATTTCCATATAATTTTAAAACTGTTAATTTCTTATTGAAACAACTTAGTCATTGATTATATGTACAATTGTACATATAACAAAAGGAATGCAAACCTTTCTATTTCAGACAACTTCTATCGAAACACACGGCCTAGGTTTCGACGTATAACATCATCCATCATCAGGGGGGAGTCGTCCTTAAGTTATTACGTCCAAACCTAGGTCATGCGTGGTTCAATAGAATTTGTAAGAAACTGAAGAGTTTTGCTATAACTTCAATGCGTACGGCGAAGTGCACGAAGTTACGCCAGAGACATTGACATTGATATTGGTTTCATTGAGAAACCATTAGCTCCTAAGTATACATGTAGGAGAGAACGGTTTTGGTATCGCATAGATGCACTAGGCAGGCCAAAATTATGCACGGAGAATATTAAAATAGTCGAAAACCCTGTAATATAATACAATTTGAATAATATGTTATCCCAATTTCTAGGAATAATATCGTAGGTACTTGGAAGCCTTACCCTCTCACTACGTTTTTTTTCAAAGGTGAGAATAATTCTTCAATGGAGATATTGAGTTGATACTCGAATTTAAAAGGGATTGTTTAGGTTCATAATTAAAAACTCACTCACAAACTGTTTATACACTCCAATGACGACCATTTAGTGCCTGCAAGACACAAAATACCTAATCCCTCCTGCGAAACATAATAAGCGCCGCAGGAAAAGTAAACCCGACAATAATTGAGGATTTTGATCACACTGAAAGCAATTTGCAAAGATTAAGCGAGGAACAAACAAATAGAAGAAAAATTAGAGAATTCTAGCTAGAATGCCATGTGGTAGAGAGGATTTGGAGTATTATGAACCTGGATACACAACCTTTTATATAATATATATAGAATCAAGACGCGACTTAACAACAACCAGCATTCAAAGATTAAATTTTTACATTAAACAAATACAAAGTATATTTGCCCTCTTTACTAAAAGGGAAAGATTATAATCGAAAATAAAACGTCAATCTTATGATGAAAGATTGTATATTTTCTATATTTTACAATAAAAATACTCTAAATTGCACAAGAAGAAGTACAAATTACCACGCCACCCGTCGGAAAACTTGAAAACAGGCAGAGGTAGAAGGAGAAAATGAAAATGTATGTATCGAGAATAAGAGGGCAGTATTTTGAGAAGGAAATGAAGGGAAATAAAAGTACATACCGTCAAGACATTCCCTTTCGGGGTAGGCAGAGTCAAAGAACTTGGATATTACTGTTAGGCCAAAGACACTGGCTCTCTCTTAATGTTTTCTTCAAAATTCCCAATCCTTGCACACCTCTTTCGCATATGTAACATTCATGTTGTGTTTCACGCGCGAACTCATATTCTAAGGGCGCTTAATATTCCTCCTTTTCAAAGTCACATACACCACATTCACTCATGATTTTCTCCCTTCCCCTCACACCATTTACTCCACTAACACGTACCTGTATCGTTGCCCGAGAATCATCCAGTCTTTCGCAATGGCCAAACCAACGATGCCCACATCTTTTATTCATGTCTATCAACCTATTTCACCTGTTTTCACTTCAAAGATACCCCATATTCACTATGCTTAATCTACTTTTATGCATATCCTAGTATACTCAAGTTTCACGCGATGAACACATTATTCGTACACGCAGGTGTTATAAAAATTAGGTCTAATTCACCCAGAGTTACCTAAATTTACACAAATACAGAAAAACTCTGAGTAATTAGTAAAACGTTTTGACACTTAAGACGATATAAATCACAATTTTACACTCAAAAAGTAGATAACGATTCCGATTATGTACAAAAACGAAAAAAAGTCTCACTAAGTCTGATTATCATGGGGACATAATACGGCATAATATGATAATTACCTTACAATTGGAAGCGGTTGTTTTCATGGAACAGGCCTAGGTTGCCAACAAATAATTTCATGAATTCATTTCCACTGTTGATTTACGTAAGCTACGGTGTTTCCTTTGCACTTTGTCAATAACTGTACACATTTTAAACGCTCTTCTATTCGCTATTCTGTCCCAAATCCCCAGTATCGCTGAAAATCTTGAATTTTAGCAGGTTCAGAGACTTATACTACGATTCAACACCACCAACGATGGAGAAGTTCATAATTATAATTTATCATTTAGGTACCAAAGATTGGTTAACTACAGCTCTCCAATCCACTATCCGCTCAGCTAACTGCTACATTCCTACATAATTATTCACTTGGAAGTCCTTCATAACTTGCCAGTTATATTCCATTTTTGGTCTTCCTCGGTAACTATTCCCATTTATTACTCCTTCAAATATTGTTTTCTAAAGACCGTTTGTGTCACCATATGAGTCCAATTAGTTTGTGTCTTCTTCTTCGCAGAATTTACATTATACTCCTTTGCATTTCATCAATTCGTAGGAATTCTCTGATTCCAATTCCATTTGATCTTCATTATTCTTCGATAACACGACATCTCCAATGCTTCCGATCTCTTTTACTCTGCGGATGTTATTGTACAGTCTTCACTGTCTTATGGGAGCATGCTCCAAATGTATGGTAGAAGTTATACCGATAAAATTGCCTGACAGGAATCAATTGATTTATCTGACACTACTGCTCAATTTCTTTCCTAGGCTTCGAACCACGTAATAGTGACTCAATCGTTCTTTACTTTTTATGCATAAAATTTTCAAGTAAAAATATAAAAACTACATTCGGAATATGTGGACTTACCATAAGTTGAAGTTCAATAAAGACGTTAATACATATTAGATTTAATTAAAACATATACAAAAACGTTATCACAAATAATTCATAAATTTTATACAAAATTTATCAACGTAGGTATGTACTCTGTGATACTCCTATCCAGAAATTAAAATAATTCATTAATCAAAAAAGAGGTCGAGAAATCATAACATCTGGAGATAATTACATAGTCTAACTCAATACCCTGTGAAGAATTGCTTTTCCTTTTTTATATTATTATTATCCTGAGTAAAGCATTGCAAATCTTGTAACAAACACCATTATTAAGTTATTATTCAAAATTAATTAAGAACTAAAATTCTAGACAAGAAAAAATAAGATAAATTAGAAAGTTATCCGAAAGTTTACGCTTGCGCGTGTGCAACTACAGAGGAGATAGTAATCTAGTTCCCTCGGTTAAGTCAGTGTTTTTGTTTTTATTTTCGTACTAGATGGGTTAGGTAAACTAGGGGAGCAAAATAGGACCTGGGAAAGTGATTCTGGTCGGTAGACAGGGAACAATGAGAAGCACGTCCATTTCCCAAGAAACAAGTCCGAAAGCCCATCCCCGTCAACCAAGCCTTCACTTCCTGGGGCATCCGCTCTCGTCCCCAGCGGTCGAAAAGAGGCCACTGAGAGGAAAGAACTCTTGACCCCAGGAGAAAAAGAAAACCAATTTCTCCTTTTTTTTTGTTTATTTTCATCGCAATAAGGATGGTGGGACATAGCGGGAATAGTTCCACGCCCGAGACTTTCTCGTTCCCCGTCCTTGCAGCAGAGGAAGAGAGGTAGTAAGGAAGGAATGAGAGAAAAGGGCTGTAAAAATTCATGGAAGGCAGGATTCACAGGAATGAAAGAGAGTAAGTGAAATAATCCCAAGGAAAAAGTGTAAACGTTAAACATAAAAGTTTATTTTATCAGAATTCACTTCGTGGAGGTACTTAGTACTCATTATTGAAATAAAAACACAAGTACCTACACTTTCACTAATATATCTCATTTATTCGACGAGTCCGCCGACTTACAGCCTCATAAGGTACAACAATATTAAAAATTATCTTTTGGGAGAAGATTTTGGCTAAGAAATAATAGATATAATTCACTCATTTCCAACGTTTCTCTAATATACATCTGCTTCATTGTAGGGATATAATTAATTCACAGTATTAACAAAGAAGTATTAATTGATAGATAGTAAAATATTTCGTGAAAATTCAGAAAATAATTTATTAGGTAATAAAAAAGAGGCCTTAAAAATTTAGCATGATGAAAAAAATAATTAGGGATTTTTTTTATTATTTTTACTTCATTTTCGATGTAAGCGGGCATTAGAGATGTTGGGAGAAGATTGAAACCCTGAAATAACTCAATATTTGTATAAAATTACAAGTGTTTTGATCTCAATTATTAATTATAGCATAGACTTGCTCAGGGATTAGTTAGAGGATCCACTATCACGTGACACCGACAAAACAGCGAAATTTAAAATGTAGGACAATTTTGATTTGAAAATATCAATATTTATGCTGTAGCACTTCAATTATTACAAAGTGTATTTAAAAAACCGTAAAAGTTAATAATTATATTTATGTATTAAAAACCCAGGCGATAATGTCTAAGAATCTAAAGATGGGATCCTAGAGTGATCACGCAACAATTTGACGCTTAGCAGTCATATTTATCTTTATTAATTGCTCATACCCTTGCATTTTCACGCTACTTATTTTTCTATATTTTTTGTTTTCTGCAGCAAAGCTACACTTTTGCGGTTCCCCTTTCCTGGGCTACAAGAGGATGTGACGAAAGGTTTAATACCGGTAGTTCAAAATTTTATTTAAAGAGATTCCGAATACTGAGATACTTATTTTCGTTTTTTAAAGCCAAATACTTTTCAACAGTATTTATATAGTATGACGCGTTTCTTCAGGTACAGAATGATTGACTATTTTCGGTTTATTTTTGTAGTAGTTACGGGGGGAGGAAGAGGATTAAAATATTAAGGTTTGGGGAATGGTGAGAAAGGCAGCAACCAGTAGACACGTAGATAGAAGGTTGGCGAGGCGGGAACGTTTAGTTCTTTGCATAGGTTATTGTATTTTCTGATAATGTCCATTTGCTCAAGAGAGTCCATTTTTAGGCCTTTCGGAAAATTTCGAGGAAAAAATTATTTTCAATTATTCTGAAGTTTCCTCACTCATTCGAGAGTCAAGGAAATATTAACATTTATTTAGATGTTATTAACATATAGAGTACTCTACCGGTTAAGGTAATTTTAAATGTAATAAGAGTCATTTTTTATTGTTCGAATACAAACCATCCTCTACACTTCTATAGGTTCAGGCACCCATCTGCTCAACATAGATGCGTCCTGTTTCTCTTCAACCCGTCCATAAAACCTACTCTATCACGGCCTTCAGCATCTCTTCACCCATTGATTATTCCAACCACCAACTCTGTTTCCAGGATTTTTATATCTTCATTTAATATTTTATGTCTAAGAAAAATTTCTATTGTCACTTTCGCAACTCAACTAATTGCTCAATACTTCTCTTAAATTACCACATAAATTATTCCCTCGCCATATTTTTCTCATTTGATTTTATTAAAATCAGTGACTTGATGGTTATTCCACATATATAACCGGATTCCACATACATATTCCGTCCAAAATAACCTGTTTGTGTCACTAGCATACAGATCAAAGTCATCACCTTTGCCAAACAGCCGGATCACAAATGAATTTTCAATATATTTAACTTTACTTACAATTAGTTCCAATTTGAACTGGACACCACTGTCCGTGAACCCTTTCGGTTCTTTTTTAGTAGCAAAAAAACGTACAAGAGTATGTATTCACGAATTCCCCAACTTTTGGAATTAAATATCAGCGCAGAGACATGAGCAATCGGAAATCCCGTGCAGAATACAACTGAGGATTTCCAAACTTGGTGCTGGATTGAAAATCTGCGTATCAAATGGAAGGACGAGGATCAGAAACGAGGAGGAGAGTAGAATAACAGGAGAGGAGAAACCCATATGGAGCATTACCAGAAAGGCAAAGGTTCAGATGAATATGCCACACATTGAGACGAAAGGAATTTTTAAGGAATATGATGAAAGGGAAAATAGAAGGGAAAGCCCCACGAAAAAGACCGAGAGACAAAGACATAAGCCATTAACAATGTGACATAAAACAATGCAGTTTAAAGTACATAAAGGAACTACCAGGGTATAGCGTAGATTCGAAGGACATCTCCAATCTTAGGATTGAATGGTGATGGAGAATAAACCCAATAGTTAAAAATAAAAAAATAGATTTTTACTGTCATTATAAACCTTAGCATTTGACAACCACAGGCATAAGGAAGGAGTCCAGGGATAAAGTAGTCAACTAGCGGTGAGAGGGTTCTAGTTTTAAGTTCCACTGTTTGATTTTAATTGATAATTTTTAATCTTTAACCTATATGCCTTTAATCAATATTATATAATTATTCACGCAATGAAATCGACCTTTGATTTTTGGAACCGCAAACACTTCTATCCGTTCATTGTGGCGAACCGCAAAATGATCTCATAATAGCTAACGCAGTAACTTGCCGTCATATTCTATTAATACAAATAACCCTCGGCATTAAGGTCTAATACTAAGCCCTTTTAATACTTCTTCATGTGTATACATATTTGTAACTGTACGGTTTATTATGTCAGAAGAAATAAAGGGCGATTCAAAAGAGATCCTGCAATACTTAAATAGGTGGTATGGGAGGTGACTTTAAGCATTTTTTAAAAATAAACATGGGGTCGTAGCTCCTTAGATACTGAGCTAGGGTAGTGTAAACATTTTTTCAGAAGCATTTTCAGTTACCTTGGAAAAGTCAAAACGCGGGGTCGTACACCAATTGTGTGAAATAAATTTTGTTTGAGTTGTAACTTAGGTTTTTATCTACCACTTTATGACAAATTATATGATTATTTTTTACAATTCTCAAGTAGGTTTAAACATTGGCAAAAGCATCTTCAAAAGCAAATCTTTAAAAAATATTTTCTCATACATATTTACTTCTGAGAATCAAAAAAAAATATAATTTAGGAATTTAAATTTTTTTATACTCATGGATAAATTATTTTTACCCTCAATCATTCATTTACTGATGCAAACTGAGCCATTGAAGCTTATAGATTATCTTTTAAATTCATCTAAAGGTATAAGTAGCCACTAGAATCGGAATGGAGGTCCTCATGTGGGCTTAAGAAAGCAAACAATCCAGCGGCAACATAGCCATTAAGAGGCAATCTACGGCATAATTTCACTATTGATCAAATGCAATGATATTCGTTGTTTAAGAAGCTGATATATCCCTCCCTGTATTAAACCTCGTTTATTTTTCTCACAAATCATTATATAACCGCATACGTAGGATGATTCGGTAATCATTATTGTAGGACTACCTGCCTGCCAACTTTTATCGAAACCCAAGTCCAACCTATTGGATGCTCCCCTTGTTAAAACCCCATGCTCGTTTCCTCTCTTCACAGATGGTAAAGGAAGGAATTACAAAATGAAAGATGGGGAAAGTCATGGAAAGGAGACACGAAAGAAACGAAAGAATAAATGAAAGAGCCCAAGGAAGAAAAAGGACTCTAGCATTCCAACTGCATTGTTGCTCGCCATCACTCCCTCCCACTAACTCTATCTTCACTCCCTTTCTCTATCCACGGTCCGGTTGGTCCTTCGTTCCACCACTCTCCTCGAAAACGTTGACCCAAAGCATACATTTTTTTACTCCTTTTCCCCGCCCCCACACACCGCACAATTTAACGAGAGAGAAGCTGCAGGGAGTCGCTTGGAAGAATAGAATGACGACTGACTCACAAACGGAAAGGGAAAAGAATAAAGCCAGCGAAAATAAACGGATACGTTCTCTCACTCTCAATAAGTCGCTAAAATAAGAGTTGCCCACAGTCAAATTTCGTTCTTTCTTTGACAGAAGTCAGTAAAAGAAGTGAGCATATCAAAAAGCGACACACCTATTTTTAAATACTAAATACGAAAAATAACTTATGGAAAACAGTCGAGAGCGACAAAGCAATAATCAATCAATCAAATTTATTTGTATACTCGCATTTACAATAGTATGAAATGTCAAACTAAATATTGTGTAATGTGCTGCATCGTCACACTAGAAAATATATCATACTAATATATAAAAATTGCATGGTGTCTGTCTGTTGCTCAATCACGCAAACACTACTGAACCGATTGAGATGTAATTTTGTATGTAGTTAGAAAATATACCGGGATGTAACATAGGCTATATTAAAAATCTAAATAATGCTAAGCATTGGGTTTGGTGCAGTGGTTTTATTTTTTGTTTTTAAAACCTACTTTCACTATTGATAGAGGGCTGAAATTTTTTTTATCGGATGGCTGAATAAATGAAGTATCTAATTCTTTCAATCGATTTTCTTTTACGCTTCGTAATTGTCAGAATATCATATTTTTTGCTGAAAATTCTGACATTTTTCTCTTTAATCAACAATAGCATATTTCCTTGACAACCAGAGATTTGAATTTCAAAGGATATTCACGCTTCTGGCATTTAAGTTTTCCGGCTGGCCCATGATAGCTCGTATAAATAAAATTTGATTAAGAAGGGCCCAGAGTCCCAAGGGCCCCATGATAAATTGCTTCGGGGGGTAATCGATAAATTAAATGCATATTTACAGATATACTCTTCAATGTCTATTCTCAAAGTAGCTCTCATAAGGGAACTGCATACGAGAGAACACTATGTATAAAACGATACACATAAAGGAATTAAACGTGGAAGAATATTAACGTGCAGCGAATAATAATGCTAATAATGCCTCTGTTGCTACAACGAATACGGCGTCGTTTATTATAGTTTAATACTCAGATGAATTACACGTAGTGGAACCGTCTGCCTCTCATTACGATTGCGAACTGTTTTTTAGACCGATTCCCACATAAACTTTACGAATTATTTATATATACTTAAACGTGTTAGAATGAAGTTTACTTACATTGACTCAATCATCGAGTTGCCTATTCCAGTCTCTCACTTGCCTCTGTGTTTCCCCTCCTAGGAATTAAAAATCTATCCATAAATACGCCTTAATATAGGGTCACCTTTTGAAAAAATCTTGTAAAACATGAGGAATGTCTTCTTTGCGAGAAAATGAGTCCTTGCTTAAAAAACGACAAAGGATGGATGCTTGGATGGATGGACTTGGATGATCAAAGACATGCCTACCAGCAATATCATGATAATCTCCCCGTGGTGTTTCTCGGATTACGCTAAGAACCGAACAAATTTCATCCTAACCAAACCTACTGACGGGTAACCAGCTAAAAATCTGGTCCAAATATTGAGCCATTCAATCTGTTTTAAGATGGCGGAAATTATAATTGCGTCACTACATGCTTCTTACCCATAAGAAAAACTGATATTCTGCGCAATGGACGTCATCGGTGCATGAAAATTGGCAAGTGCACTAAGACTGATCACCATAGATTTTTAATTTTGTAACCAATGATTATGATTTAGGAAACAATGAATATAGTCACCCTTTATGCCAAAGGCATAGTCCGGGTATTGAAGGATTCATAGGACAAATAAACATCGCTGCTATTGAAAATGCTCCTTTTGACGTAGTCAACCACTGGATTATACTCTACTTTCCTATCCTGATTAACATACTCAACGCACATATCAACGGTGAATGGCGGAACTCAATTAAGTCATTGAATGCAAATATATGTATGTACACAAGGGAAGTGCTCAAGCTGTTATTCACTCAGAAGACGGCTCAAGAGAACTTGAGGGACGAGGTCACCATCTATCAACCTAGGTGCTATTTATTAAGTACTAATGAGTCTTCGTGTCCCATTATTGGGTTTTCCCGTGTATTAAAGAGGACAAACAATCACTCAACTCTCCGTGCACGAAATGGAAAATGAACGAATTACAACGATCACAACAAACAAGATAGGATACGAACACCTCAAATGATCACGCTGACAGTATTCTTCAGGTTTTGTGGTTTTCTTATAAAATAAGTTCAATGTTTTTCACATCCGTTGAAGTTCAACGGGCACCATCAGCTAGTAATATAATATATTTATACATATAAAGAAGAATGTTTGTCTGTCAGTTTGGTTTTTTTACAAATCATCAGTTTTACTCTGATGGTGCTGACATTTTGCAGACTAATAGTTCAAGACATGAGGAAAATTATAGGCTATTTTAAAAAGACCTCAGACCACAAAAGGTCCCAAAAGGTACCGGCCCTTTGGTGCGCTACGTATTGGGTTTTGTGCAGTGGTACAATATTTTGCTTTTTAAAATAACTTCCGCTCAAGATAGAGGGTAGAAATTTTAAAAATCGGATGGCTGAATAATTGAAGTTTCTTATTCTTTCATTCGATTTTCTTTTGCGCTTCTTATTTGCCTGAATATCATGTTTTTAGCTGAAAAATCTCACCATTTTTCTGAAATCAACAATATATAGCATATTTGATTGACAACAAGAGATTTGATTTTCATAGGATATTCCCGCCTCTGGCATTTAAATATCATGTTTTCCTGCAGGCCCATGATAGCACGTAGAGAGAAAATCTGTATAAGAAGGGCCCAGAGTCCTAAGAGCCCCATGATAGATTCCTTCGTGGGGTAATCGATGAATTCAATGCATATTTACAGCAAGTATAGCCCTCGATGTATATTCTCATAGTAGATCTCATAGAGTCACTGCATGTATGTGAGAGAACTCTAACGTAGTAAACGATACATATAAAGGAATTAAACATCCTGCACACTTAAATATATGTGCAAGAATACTTAGGTGCAGCGAATAGTAATGGTAATAATGCCTATGTTGCTAAAATAAAAACATCGTTGTTTATTATCGTTTAATACTCAGATGTCTTACACCTAGTGGAACATTCTGCCTCTCATTACGATTGTGAATTTATTTTAGACCAGTTTCCACATGATAAACGTTGCTAGTTAATTATATATGTTTAACGGTGTTAAAGTGCAGTTAACTTACATTCACTCATTTTTAGGTTTCCCGTGCATGGAAGAGGACCATCTCTCCGTGCACTTGGAAAACGATCAGCATGTCTACTACATCGAACACATCGTACAAAATAGGATACAAACTCCTCAAATGGCCACGCTAACGGTATTCTCCAAGCTTTGTGATTATCTTATAAAATCAGTTCAATGTTTTTCACACCCGTTGAATTACAACGGGCACCTTCCGCTAGTATAAAATAAAATCAGAGTTATACAAAAAAATTAATACACTGTGAAAACAGATATTTCCAACATTTTTGCGGATTACTATTAGTAGCAAATTATAATATATGTGTTTCTCCTTAATTTCATCTTTTAAAAATTCGTTCTTATGGTAAAAACAATCTTTCTCCTGAAAGAATAGTAAAATATTCGGTCAGCATAGTTTATATTTAAAAAAGTTTGAGTAACCCTTCCTAAAACGTGCAGTTATATTTGGTCCGAAAAAAAATCAGGAGAGCAAAAGAGAAGCTCATTTTTGCTAGTCAGCAGGCCCGTAAGAAAAACTGAAAGGTAAAAAGATCATTCCTCAGTTCCTTCAGTTTGTACCTTTTTTTAGAGAAATAAACATTTAAAAACAAGAACTTTAGCATAAAAACCACAAGGAAATATTATTTCATTTCCTCAGTGATGTTTCCTAATGTCTCTGGGTTTTAACATTTTCATTCTTGAGACGTGTCTTTTTTCCTACAATTCGATGCATTATTTCCTTATCCTGTAGACGTCGATATCAATTTTCGCACCGTGGGTGTCAATCATGCCTAGTGGTTTTTATGCTGAAATAATTTGAGTTCAAAATATCGCAAAGCACAATAACGAAATTTCCACACTTCGCTTTATTCTGTGCGGAAAAATTGCTAATGTGACTTTGTAAATCCATAAGAAATGGGGTAACTTTAAAATACTCTGTGGTAAGATCATTATCTAGAATATACCCATCATTGAGTACATAAAATCATGAAACGTAAAGGAATTTAGGGACTTTTTGATAAACATATCTCACACAACAAAAAACATATGGTCTGTCAGTCTAGTTCAACGTATTCACTATACACAAACGAAGTACTAAAAATATAAAGCAATAGCTTCTTCACAACAACAAGTGCCTATCGGTCTCCTGAGAATTAAATCGAATTCGATAATTCTAAATCGTATGATTCACGGTCATCCCAAAGGAATTTGTAGGAATTACGCAAAGTCTCGGCCACAACCATCGCCAACATACGAGTATACTAGTATACTGTTGTTTTAGGGAGGGTATTAAAGTAGGCAATAATAAAAAACTCAAAATCATACTCGAATATTTTACAATGAAGAGTTTTTAGAAATTTCTATTCTCACTCCCTCTCCTTACCTATGTTCCCACCTTTCAGTCTTCACACACCAACGCCATTGCTTATAACGAGAAGAGAACACGGACGGAAAAAACTTGTTCCAGTTTACACTTGCCGTAAAATCATCTAACAGAGTAGAAAATTTAATTGTCAAAACGTGAGCTTTTAGCATTTCTTTTGTGGTTCCGTGGGTGTAATGAGTTCTAGGGCACATTATGGGCTGCAACCCGCAACGTGCTAACGTCGGGATGCCCAAGAGAATTTCCGCTTTTTCCGTCGAGAAAAACGGACCCTGACGGGCTGTAAAATATAAAATGAGCACCACTTCTCCTGAAGTCCTTTCCAGAGTTCCGTCAAAATCTAAGGGGAAACTCATTAACAGCCGAACTCTTGCAAGCACCAGATTACGTACCATTACCTAACCCCTCCTAGGGTAAATAGCCATTTAGTTTCACCGAAAAGTATCCTTAAGCTGGAGCAAACATCGATTCGGTAAGACATTGGAGGTTAGGAAGATGGACGGCTAATTAATTATTATTATTAGTAGGGTAATCTACAGGTTTCCGTAGATTTAATTGTCAACAAGTAAAATCCTCTTGTTAAGTTCAAAGACTTCAGGCTTAACTATGTGGAAATTAATTTTCGAAGTGAGAGATAAAAAAATGTATCTTTCCACTGATATTTAATTAATGCAGGTACTAGGCATAACTAGTTTCAACGCATAGGCATCATCTTCATGTACCCATAAATATCAGTGGAAAGATTTATTTTTTTTTACTTTAATCCTCTTCATTTTTACAGGTGCAGGCCTCGACCACTCAATTTCTTTATTCATCTCAGTATATTTCGAATCTATTTTCATTCCGTCCATCAAGCATCTTATTTTCCTTCCCCTTCCCCGCTTGCACAACATCACCCTTCTTATCAAGGCCTTCAGCAACCTGTCACCACTCATTATCTGCTCCAACCACCTACTTTGCCTGCTCCTAATCTCCTCAATAAGTTTCCTTTTATCACCCATCATATCAAGAGGTTTCTTGTTTGCCTTCCTTTCCGTACTTTCTTAATTCTCCTCCACACCCAAATCTTAAACACCTTCAGCCCATTCTGGTCTTCCCTTATCAGAGCCCACTTTCATGTAGCACATAACACTTTCTACACATTGAACTCTTTCCCAGCATCTTGTTTGAACTTTTACTCATGGTCCCCATCATCAGCTACCTCAGATTGCCAAACGCTTCTCTTGCTAGCGCGATTCTCCTTTAATGTATTTGCCACTGTGCCCATTGTCTTCCAAAATACTACCCAGGTAGGCTTACAAACATCCGGGGTTAAAACAACTTGTTGGAAATAATTTTTTAAATGTAATTCAACATCATCTATTCACTCAATATTATATTTGTGGGCAAACATTTTTTTCAGCATATACGGTAACCTTATTCCTTGGAATAAAAATTTGTACCGATTGGTGATTCGCAAATTAATCACACGGTATCATAAAAGATATGTGGTTTTGAAGGGTAAGTGATTTAAAACACTATTCCAGCAGATAAACTTCTTTTCTGAACTCCATTATGACGAATGTATGTCAGAAAAAGCATCGGACTTATGACGAATGGCAAGAGGATCTTTTAATTGAAAAGAGGTAAATCTTTAGCAATGATTGAGAATATTCTTTCAGTGCAGCCGTTTAGCATGTTGCTGACAATTTTTTTAACGGCAATCAGCGAAAACAGCTCTTATATGATCTTCATATCGGAGTATTAACAACGGACGAGCACATACATTCATGCCGTGGGAGGTGAAACATCCTCCCCAGGCGGGACTCAAACCCGCGACCATCGGGTTAGCACGTGAGGACGTTACTCCATCGCCACCGAGGCCAGAAAAAAATACTACCTGAAATTCTCAGATTTTTTCTTGACAGCAATGCTATTTCTTTAACATCTAGTTTTTTTCAGAGCTACAAAAAATATTTAGGTGAATAAAAATTTGGCATGGTCATTTTCTTCCAAACGTATTTTTTAAAATGCTTTTACTAAAATGATTCTATTCTATTCCTATCCTTGTAATTAATGATTTGCATATTGACCTCGGTAGCTTAAGGTTCATGGTTTGATTCCAGGTACAGGAAACGCCTTCGTCCACTGGGAATGTCTAACACAACCATACAATCTATTTCAGTAAAAGCCTGGTAAAGAGAAAATTTTTATATTCCGCCATTTTTGTTCATTACCCAAAAGAAATGTAATTAATGTTGTAACCGTCTAGTCCTGATATCGGGCAGTGATCACCTTTGATCCTATTACTGAATATACTAAACCTTTCGCATTCATTACACGACCCCCAATTTTACAATCCCTAAGTCCCTTATTGAACCCTTACAACTTATTTTTAAGTTCACATCCTTTTATTTTCTTAAACACTCACGATACATTCTTTTTACTATCAATCATAACGATAGACGCAAAATAAAGCTTATTTTGGCTCTGATAGACGGCGAATAACACAGATGTGGTTAGAAACTTCGCAGGTATAGTTAAAATATTGCCCTTAGAAACATGTTATCAGTGCTGGGGAGGATATGATCCTCAATCCATACACATTAGCTTGACAATATTTGGGGAGCTTCACTTGCAAACACGCATTCAAAATTTAAAAAGTTACACCAAACGTAGATTGTTGTTAACTTTGACAGTGAAGCATCATTTGGTATTTCAATGCCACTCCAATGAGGAGTTGTGGATGAGTCGTGTCACACCACAAATACAAAGATATGACTCAAAAAGCAACTGCATGTTTTGCAATGCGACGAAATGACTTAATTCCGTAATTTAACAACGGGTTGTATCGCCACATAACATTTTTAAACCCGTTGTTTATGGCCTAAAAAGCTACCATATCTTGACATTTTGGGGGAAATTGAGCCTCTTTCCATTTGAAATCGAGGGCCAATTTCCATATTTTCCCGGTGTTTTGACATGGAATGACCCTGTTAAAAATGATTGATTTGAATTGTGCTAATTTTGAGTTGGTAGCTGTTTGAGAACGAAAATAGGTTTTATATTCCATGTGTATTGACAGTGGAACCACTTTTATCTTCTGATGACCTCGAGATTTATGGAAATATTACCTACAGTTCATTCCCAGCTGACTGGGTAAATAGTCAAATTTCAGGTTCAATACTTCGCCAATTGAACGAAACGTTGTAAATGTTGGTGCATACGCGTCTTTCCACTGAGGTAGGATAATAAAACAATATCTTAGTTCTTCCCTTTCCCTGCCGATGTTTTGGTGTTTTATTGCACTGTAGTTTAGCAGTATAGCCACATCTTTAATTTATTCAGCAAAGAAGTTTATATTTATTATTTTGGTAAACATTATATGCTAGTTTCCCATGCCTTTAAAAATAGCAGCGACATTCTCTGAGTGTGGCTAGGTGAGTATATAAAATTATAATATACGTGGTATTTTTGTTTACCGCTATAAACCATGTTGATATTTTTTAGCTCGAAAAACAAAACAGTACTCAAATGAACTGCTCATGTTAAAGGGCCTAAATTTGTCGCTACTTATCTTACGTACGTCACTTTCATACTATAAATTCGTAAATAATTCTTAAGTCCACAAACTAGTATATTGTCAACGGCTACTATTCAAAGCAGGCTTTCTTGAATCATTCATAAAATAATCTTCAAGCATGATGAAAAAAGTAACCTATGCCTTCATCCAAATAATGATTAGTAATATACGTCATACGCTACCTTACTGTTACAGTCGTTATCTCAATATCATAATATAAATTAAATTAACTAAATCCGTGATTAACAAAGCAAAATTTAATGATTTGATCATTTAATTTTAAGTAAATATAAAATAGATATAATAATCCATATAAATGCAACAGCAATCAGAAAAAAATGAAAAGCAATTTATAAAACAAACAAGAGAAAATTATACAATTTACTATTTTCCATCTGAGGCAATCGCTCTTGACCGAAAAAAATATTGCATAAGTCGAATACAAAATTAGAGATACTAGGCCAGTTTGAAGTATTTTTATATTTAAAATGTTCCTTAAAAACAGTAATTTTTCATGCCATGCACATAAATCACAACGTGAAACATAACTAATCAAACAACTAAAGATATAATGAATTATCAGGCCTTTCTTTAAAAAATTAGGGCCAAACGACATGGGTCACAGTGAATTCCACAGCAGACTTCCCATTTTATCAAAGGTGACAAAGAACGCTGAAAGGGGAGTAGCAACAAGCGGATCATTTTGCTAAGGAAATGAGGTACTATGGGGAGTGTTATGAGAATAAAATGGAGTTCCCAACCTATATTCAGGGATTCAGTTGGATAGGTCAATGTAAGGGATGGGCAAAAAATACGGGTATTCGGCACTACTGATTACTATGCTTTCCTCAATCCAGTACTATCGGGAAGTACCTTAAAGCGGTAACACGGAAGTTATCAGTACTAACAGTCCCTCTAGCTACAGAACTAGCGCAACCACCTTTCAAAAACTATTAATTAGCAGGTGTATAGCAAAACCCAAAAGATTTAGTACATTTGTACATTAATTAGGTGCATGATATAAGTGGTTAAAAAATATAAACGGAACCAAAAATTCGGTGTAACAAAAATAATTCAGAGTTTAATATAATATCTCCCCTTTAACGTTCATCGATTAGTTTAGTTCAGATTATATCGATGATATTTTATAACAATATTCATAAATACTGGATTAATTAGTTTAGATATGCACTACTTCATAGTCAATAAATCCACAAAAAAAATACGCGAATGTTTTTTTTCGTCGTAATCATTGGGCCAGTAAGTACATTATTTGCTTTTAAGGTGGCTTGAGCGAGCTATCATTTCACAAAAAAATTCAATGAATTTGGTCTCAATATAAATAAAAAGATCTCATCTCTCTAATAATACAAAAATATCAGCTGAAAATCGCATTACATTCCGAGGTATCTCCAAAAAATATGTAACCCGTTTTCTACGGCATATGGCGCGGATGTGCGCTCCGGAGACACATCTACTACATATATAATATGCTACACGTACAATGTTGGTTGGTTTGGACATGCTGGTTCTTGCACATACCTCCGCCATAGTTGACAATTGAAGGCACATTAGCCCCGAAGAAGGTCCAGGTTGATTTTCATCCCTAATCGTATGAGGAACGTTGAGGTCCAAGTCGGCTGATTCCTCGTCGGTTGAATTTATTCGGGATGTTGAGGAAGAAAATTCCTGATGCTCACTTTTTTCCTCTTCAAGAATGAATGATTTTGACTCGACGCTCTCCGACGAAGTTTTTTCTTCAATCGCCGAGTTTCTGAAGCATCCAAATCACCGGATATCATCTTTAGTTTTGCCCTTTGATCCATAAAAAATGCCACTTCATTTAGGGGAACTTGATTCTCCTCCTTATATTTACACTCGTTGATTCTTTTGCACTTCCACGCACAAATATCACAGGTTTTTCAGATACATTTAAAAATTTATTAATTTTTTTTTGTCAATTTGACACCTTTCGTAGACTTGCTTGCACTTATTCTTAAGCCGTAGTACGTCTTATGGTACCGTAAAATCATTTTAATCACACCACGTTCCGGAATGATTGGAATAGAGACGCATCTCCTAAGTTCGGACACTTTTTTCGCCACTAGACTAGCTACTTGATTAACTGCAGGCTCCCTGCCTGCGTTTTTGGATCTCAATATGTCGCAGGCATAAAAAATATTTATCACTTCTTTAAAAGTTGGTAGCGTCAATTCGTTTAATGTCGACGAGACACCAAAAAAGGGATAATTTTCCTCACTACGCATCCTTTTTTTTGGCATTTTCCAAGTCCAAATTATCGCACAGTTAAAATATTCAAATCACTAAGGCAGTGGTTCCCAAACTGGGGGTCGCGACCCCCAGGAGGGTCGCGGGCCGTTCGGAAAGGGGTCGCGAGATGAGGATTATAATTACTTTAAAAACAATATCATTTGAATGTACACATTGTTTGTTATTTTTAGGGGGTCGTGGCTAAAACGTATGGGCTAAAATGGGTCGCGGAAAGAAAAAGTTTGGGAACCGCTGCACTAAGGGATTTGACTTTAAGAGCGGCGCACTTATTTCCAAATTCTCACCAAAAATGACTACCACAGCACTGACCAAAAGGGAGAAGGCGTAGAGAAAAGCACTTCACTGAATGCTTAGTAGAGAATTGCAAAGTATATGCTCACTGAAATAGCAAGGTGCAATTTTCCACTTAAAGAAATGGTGCAAAGAGCTGACAATATATACATATTTTGGAGGCGGTAGGGGAAGGAAGAGAGAAAGGAGAGGCGATGACAGGGAGGAGAAGGGGTGGAAAGCGAGGGTATTGGGAGTTTTACCAGGGTTAACAAACTCAGGCAACAAAATATGTATACATTGTCAGCGCCGAATACCCGCCAAAAGCCACCTGAGGCAATTTAGAAAGGTTATATTGATTTGTAATAATTCTTCCGTAATGGTTATTCCATGGACATTATGCTTAATTATCTAATATTAGTTAGACCAACGACGGAAGACGCATGCATGATGAGTTTTGCTGCATTCGCGGTGAGCGGGCAGGAGACGCGAGCCGGCAGGAGGCGCGAGCGGCCTGCTGACCGTTGCGCTGCGACGCGTCGCGACGCTGCGTGGGCGTCGCATAATTAAGCGCGGCCGCGCACTCAAAATAGACATTTTGTGGCTTAACGGCTGCAGATACGTCCAAATGGACGAAATTTTTGCCCTTAAGGGTCGCGACTCGGCAAAATCTATGGGGAATCGCTATAAAAACGTGACTTTTTCCATTTTCAGCCCCCCTCCCCATAAATGGCCACGGCGCGAGGGTCAAGGGTTGACCTAGAGGTCCCAAATTTTTCTGGCCTTATTTTGAGTCACTTTGACAACTTTTTCCAGAAGGCCAAGTTTCTCCGCGAAAAATCGATTTTTCCGATCCGCCCTAACGTACATACGTGGGTTTCAGTTGTTAGACGCAGTGATTCAGATGTGTGCCAATAGATAGTAAGCGAGCTCCCGTATACGTTCTCTGCTAACTGGCACATGGCGCGGGCATATGCATTTTGCAAAATACACGCAAGGGAAACTGCTTAGTCTGACATTTTGATGTTAAATATTTATTACCCTACTTACACATATATTTCATAAAAATAATCCACATTAATTTCTATTGAATTATTCACTTTATTCATTACTTTTTGCCTATTTCACCAACATTTTTGCCCGTTTCATCAGGCTTTTCAACAAGAAGATTAATATGTATAACAAAGTAATTAAAATAATGAGAAATATTCTGATGCATAGATAGCATCAGAAATTTAACGGTATATATTTTGTATGTTTTCTCCATTATTTTTGAGAAAAAGTTGATCACTCACCGTATATTTTTCTAAAATAGCAAAAAATACTATCGTTAGGCATTTTCAGCGTACAGTGTGAACAAATAAGTAAAGTTATGGACTTAAAAATGTTAAGTTAGCTGATTAATGAGTGGTTTAGTGACATAAAATAAAGATTTAGAGTCATTGATGTTACAGTATTTGCTTCACGCTTATTAAAACAGCCTAAATTTTAAAACAAAATTCGAATGTGGTCTCTATTATGACTAGGGAAAATCTCGTTCAAACCAGTCGAAGTCCTCGTCGGATAACTACCAAATATTTTTGAAATACTGCCCATGCCAAGCCAATGTGAACGAGGCGTAATTGAATAGAAGAAAGTGGAAAAGGACGTTCAAGGTGAATTAAAAACGCCAGGAAAAAGGATAACTTGGGAGTGGATGTACTTAATTGTTGATCTTACCCGATAAAGAAGTAACTGGCAGATAAACTGGAAGGCATAAGAATTAATGAGACGTAAAGATGCTAAGTAAAGATAAGTAAAAGCACCAATTAGGGCAGTGTAACGGGCCTGCAGTATGGTGATCAAGGAGAGACGATTACCGTACATTGAGGCTTCTGAGAAGAGGTTATGGGGAACAATGTGGAGATGAAAACGTGACGGGAGAAAAAGGTTGACGATAAAGTGTAAAATGCGGTTGAAGTGAAATGAAATTGAGGGAAAAAAGGAATGATGCAGTGAAACCTAATGTATGGCCCACTAAATATTAACGGGAAGTTAAAGACGGTAATAGAGGAGAAAATGCTGTCCAAGGGTGAACGTGGGAGAAAAAGGAAAAGGTCCCTGGAGCCTATGTAGGTTGGCAAAGGATAGTCAGGGCTCATGAGGATCAAGACTGGTAACAAAGTGTTGAGTAAGGGAAAGTTTATAGACAACACTGCAATAGAGGTGGCAGTTGAAGGCATGCATAGGGTTTACTCCAGGGCAGGGGTGGAAATCCTGTAATGCATGCGCCAAACATGGCGCATTGGATGATTTTAAGTGGCGCATTGCATCCTTGCGCCTACATATCCTTTTAAAGTAGACCCCAAAATTGAATTCACATTCATATTTTCAACACCAGAGTACTCTCAGTGCAATTAACAGCCTTCTTAGTCGTCAGTTTGTCATACTTTTGGATATACGGTTGATATTTTGTGTGATACGACGTACGTACTTGTCATCTGTTAGTTCTTTTTCAACATTTAGAATATTATTTTTTTTACTTTTATATGCTTTTTTGACATTCCTGTTATCCATAACTGTGTAAAATAAAATGAGCAAAATATGCACAGAAAGTTATAGCTAGCGTGAATTTAATGAACAGTGGGAAAATGAGCTGTTATTTACCGGCGGTTGTAAGGAAATGCAGGTGGCAGTACTTAAGTGGGTGCCATGGCCGAACGTGGAGGATGGAAAGCGTACATACGTTTCCATGTTGAGAAAAACCAACTTTGTAATTTCCACAAACTTTATTCCGCTGGCACTACTGGCACTGGTGTTAGCGGAATAAAGTGTGTGGAAATTACAAAGTTAGTTTTTCTCAATATGGATATTCATCATTTCAACGATATCAGGCCTGATATCATCAGTTTTATTTGTACATACGTTTGTTTACATTGGTGGGTAAACCGTGAGGGATAGATGACAGCCTATGGATAGGTTCTTTTTAAGGACAAAGTAAAAGAACAGTTTCTTTAGTACAAATAAGTCTATTAGCATTAAGATAAGTTGCATTTACGAATGCAGTAATCGTTCTGGGGTGAATTTTCAAATACGCAGGATGTATTTCAATTTGTGCAATCCTACTCCTACCCCAAATATCCTGAAAAAATTCTGTCACCTTAAGATCCCAAACTAATAGTTCTTTGACATAAATCCCATATTGCAGAATATTGACAAGCAGTAAAAAACTATCTTTCTGAGTCGAAGAATAAAACACGGATTGTTATAACCCTTGCAGTGATCATTATATTTGACATTGCTTCGAGCAGTTGTGCATGATTCAAGAATAATATGTTGAGACGGATTATAAAGTCGGTGATGGAAGGTATGTGAGATTTCCGATTTTTGCACTCTGAAAATGCACATGATTATAATGTAGACCGTAGTTAATATTTTGAAAACACTCAGGTGAAAGTCATGTGCTCCATAACACAGCTTTAGAATTCAATATTATTTCAATGAGTCAGTTTGATTTCTCAATGACATTCTTTTTGGGTAATATTTCACTTGAAATGAATGGTGAAATGAATTTCTCCAACCCTCAAAAACCCCTTCTACAAAGGATCCGTGTAATCCGTACCTTACTCGCGTTAATTTTTATCGTTCATTTTTTTCCCTAAATCCCAACGCATGTTTGTGCTCAAAGGTTAGATATTGATACTGGTTTGATTACGTACGTCGAACAGGCAATGACATTTGTGGAACTCACAATTTCGAACATCAAACGCAGTCTAAATACTCTAAGAAGTCTATAGTTAGTATATAGATATTCATATAGGTGCATAATGATATACCCGCTATATCTACATTCATTAAAATACTGTGCCCACAACAGTATTTAAATGAATGGCCACCACAGGTCTTACTTTCCAACTAAAGGGTTACTCTTGCCAACCCACTCGATAATCCTCCACTAAAGCCTCCGAGAGTCTTTGTTGAAATGCAGATTTCTTATAATGCAAAACTGAAGCTGAACGTCACATCATCGCGACTGTTTGAGCTAATTCACTAAAATACACATTAACAGCCGCCCAACGAGCAATACACTCAACATAAACACAGGGCTACTGAGACATCCGATACCCCTCTACTCTGTTCTAAATATGGCCATCAGATTTTATCCGCATCGCTTACAACTATCGATTGCTGCTAACAACTCTCAATGGCAAGTCCATCAGGAAAACCGTTTTGCCTTGTTTGTGCAAATCACACGATTTTAAAAAAATTCGTAGTCCATTTCCCAAAATCGTACACTGCGCAGTACCAGCAACTTTTGTGAGAGCTATACCGAATCAACGGAACACGTCAATATGCCCCGGCGGATTAGGGCAAAGGTCACTGGCCGTAAAAGCAACGCGCCCAAGCGTTGGAGAGGGTCTAACAATGACACCTGCCTCGATCAAGAACGCAGACACAACTGTCCCCTGCTTGTCAAAACGATAAAACACTTTGAGATCGACAAGCAGGAAAACTTGGCCTGGAAAACTAAATGCACCATCATTGAGAGAAAGAAGGCGTTTCCAACCCAACTCTCACAGTCAACCTAAAACAACCACTCCCCTCTTCAAAGAGCATCAGGTTCACGCAAGATTATGTACGAGGTCGACGACCTCCTGACGCCCAAATGTTGCTGAAACTTCTCCAGCGTCTGAATCTGAACTCAGCCAACAATCGACAACAGAAATTGAACATCCATCTACGATAATACCTGTTATTTGGTTGTTTAGCGGCGCAATAATTACCAATTACCACCATTATTTCCCACAAAATTGATGAAGGGATGTTTATTATATAGTGAAGTGATTAATGGTATCCAAGTATGAAATGACAAAAAGATTACGGAGAAGAAAAGCTGTTTCAGAGTTTGAGACATACTCTGGGACAGGAAAGTACCAAGAAGGATAAAATAATGATGAATAAAGTTTATCATGAACCAATAATTTACCAAAACTTTCGCGTTCCATATTCGTAGACTGTCTGGACGTAGGTAATCCCAAAAGACAGAACAATCCTAAAAAATACTTGCGTATGCACCACAAAAATGTATGTTGAATGAGAGAGAATGAAGCAGAGTATAGTCTGTGGCAGTGAGGTTCTTGAGAAGCATAGCCATTGAGAATAATATGGACAGAGAAAGAAATGCAGACATCAGAAATGAAATTTGAGTCAGTAGCTCAAGAAATAAGTTAAAATTCAATATATTGAAATGGCTGGGGGACTTAAAAAGAAAAAAGATGGTAGAATCCTCAAACTTCGAGAAGAAGAGATAGAAAGTGAGGAGCAGCCAGGGGAAGGCAATACAAACGAAGGGCAGATGAAGTGAAGAGAGATTTAAAGACGATAGACATATCCTGGAATGAAATATTCTAAGAGAAAACGTTTAGTGATAGTATACGATGGGGAAGTTTTAGTAATACCTAGACACGCACATGAATGAACAGGAACAGCTCTGGGGGTCAATTCTCGAACGCCGTGATAATTATCGTAAGTGAAGATAATAGCATGGTTTCATCAATTCAGTATTGTTGAGTTGACCCATCCTCTTCGCATGTGATAATGACTGCATGAAAAATATTAAGTTCTGGTGAAGCATGCAATACTTCAATACAATCGCGAGATAATCAGTCAGTTTAGCATGAGATAATTATCATGACGATGCGATAACTGACCTCCCATGATGGATGGATATTTACTCCATAAGACGTAAAAATTAAGGAATGATGGTCGAAAATGCTTTTAATAAGATATTCTACCTTAAAGCCACGTTGATAACGGAGGGGGAGGGAAGGGGGTAGAGTAAACTTCAGTGAAGGTATAGTAGAGAAGAAAATAAGTGGTCCAAAACCCAAAACTCCTTCCCCAGCACATTCTAAAACACATTCACACACAGACACCCCCAGAAAGGGAAGGAATGTTGCCTTTCCTTCAACACCCACCACCCTCAACAAATCCACCACCATCTCCTATCTCCCACCCTAAAAAACTTTCCACGCCACAACCTTTCACGGCAACAATACCGAGACGGCAGTGGGAGAGAGAAATTTATCTCAAGAAAAGAAGAAAAACATTAGAAAATAAAGAGCGCAAGAGTAGAAGAAAAAGAGAGGTCTGCAGATGTAAAAAAACTCGATTCCTCCTCCTCAACTTTTTTTTACTTTTAAGTTTCCCCCGTTTTTTTTAGTGGTTCTCCGGTCTAGCGTCGTGGAGGCAGATAAGGGATGGTAGGGTAGAAAAAAAATATATAAAACTGGGATGGTTGTAGGAAGGAGGAAAAGGGATCAAAGGTTTTTCACCGCTCGGTCCATGGTGGCAAAAAGGGGTTTGTAGGTGAGAGAGAGCAATGAAAAGGCAACGAGATGGGAAAGAGGGGAAGGGAGCAGAATTGGTTGGGAATTCATTTGACGAAGATGTGTGAGCGACCGAAGACGACGAAGGAGTAAAGAAGTCGAGAGAAGAAGCTGTGTTGGGTGATGGGGGTTTGGAGAAATACGGTTCACCCTCGATGGGCCAAAGTGTTTGTCATCGACAAAAAATTTTTAAATTTCAGACGATTCAACAAATAATGTGTGAAATTTTAACACTATGATTGAATACAGATTTTATATATTCCAGATATAAATAAAACCTTTATTTTGCCCAAGTTTTGATGCTATTACATCATATCCAGGTGATAAACTGAGTAAAAAACTTCTTTAGATAGCATGTACATCGAGGTGGCTAGGAGTTACGGAGGACTAGAGCATGTAAGGTGGGGGGAATGAGAGAATTTCCCTCTCAAGCACAAATTTTTTTTATCAAATGCTTTATATTCTATTGTATGACCGTGTCCTTTGTATTTGTATTATATTGAATGACTATTCAAGAAAAACAACCCTCACCGCCACTGTTTACTCCGTCCTCATCCTACTCCACTCCAAACTCTCCCCTCCTTGGTCAGTCCGAAAGCCGTTTACCTAACTTTTACCTAGACAACATTTTAGCTGTATAACATATATTTTTTTTAATTTGTATACGATTTGTACAAGGAGTTTTGAGAATAAAAGATCGTGTATAACATGAAATTAATAGAAGCGAAAGAGCTATTAAATGTTAGGGCATTATGGTGGAAATTACTTTGATTCAATATCCTGCGGCCTATACATATATTAAATTCACCGTTTTTGTTACAACTGACATTACATCATTTATTTCAGTAAATCCTGCCCTTGCATATGACACCTCCCGATGGATAACGCTATGAAAAAATACAAGTGGATTTCAATAGCAGAACAATAATGGCCTATCGAGAATTAGATGTGACATCAGTAGTTTCAACAAGAGAAATGGAAAATTATTTACAATTATTTAAGCCTCTTTTTGATGCTGTATGTTTATGTTCAGTCTCATTTCTTTTGCTTTTGATGATATTTCTACAGAGTGGTAACTCATAAATTCGCTTAGTAATTGCATCTTTATTCTGCATATCGTGAAATAGCCCTGGAGCACATCTTAGAAGATGTTTCTTTAATAAATCTCTCCTTCACTGAGGACATTTCCATGCTGATCTAAGGCAATGCAGAGACTTGCTGATGCTAAATTTTTAGTCTCTCTTTCTAATTTAAGGATGGAATTTGATTGGCTCTTATAGATGGGTAGCTGCCTGGAAATGAATTTCTTCCTATCATCCTCACTTTTTTTCAAATACAGCCTGGGATTGGTTTCAAAACGCCTATTTATATTCCAAGTTCTGATTACTACCGTTTCATTACACATTTTGCAACATGATCTGTTGTTTATGACAAAAATTACATACATCTCCGTCCATATATCTCGAAAGGGTCGACTGCTGCTACTACATCTCCCTATTGTTTTCAATATTACTGTTTTTCGGGTTCTCCATCACAGGGCGACGACAATAAATAATTATATATAAATAAATACAAATCACGGCCTACCTCTGTAACAGTGCTGTTGACTGACTCCTGGTACAAAATAATTCAGAGCACTACTCTACGTACAAAAAACAAATATATGAGGATTCTTGTGATGGAATACAAGCGTCTGATTCGCAAAATGCCTCGTCGAGCACTATCTCTGTGCATTCTACCCCTTTTACACGTCTCTCCTAACAGAAAAGGAAGGCGAACGAGAGCAGGGTGGCCAGATTGGGCGGAATATTATATAATATAATAGGCGGAAGTTTATTACTTTTTAATTAATTTTACCTTGATATGTACAAAATGTTATTTATAAAATAATATCTCAGCGCGTGTTGACTGCTCTTGGGCGATTACCGTAAACAATGCGTTTCACCCAAAATGTTTAGGCAAGTCATCTTTGACATTCGTGTCATAGGCCCGCCATCACTGTCCTGGACCCAACAGCTCCTTTTGCCTACCCCGAAAGGCAAAGGCGCAATGAATTTGTATTCATGTATGTTTATAATTTTTCAATTTTACCTAATTTGGCACACAGGACATAGGTGAAGGAGGTGAGATGACTCAAGAGTTTCAAGTGTAACTTGGTCGAAATTCTTATATTCAATAGTTTCAAGAGAAAAAACAGTGGTAAATTTCCTTTCTATTTTAATTAACACCAACACTGGTTTCAACATGTGATCGACAGTAAATCCATGCCAATAAAATCGCCGCTAGACAACTTTGCTTCCGCTTGTTTACTTTCTCATCTCACAAAAAGATCCCGGTTTCAAGAGTTAATTGCTCTTTTTATATCATTTAAAAGGAGATGCATGCGCTTCAGCTAGAGAGTTTAATTGGAATATAAGCTAAATAAATGCTCATTCCATGCGTGTGGGAGAGACCTCAATCAAATGAGCTCATGTAACGGGGTCACCTAAGATGCAACAAGCTATACATTTTGGGCCCTAAATACGTACACAAATGATCTAAACCTAGTAATCCATTCGATAAAATACCATTTGTGTATTTAGGGCCTAAAATCTATAACTTGTTGCCATATGATAGGATATATATATGTAAATGGCTGTCATTTATTTTTTTTAAAGGATACCGAAATGGTTGTTGCAAAAAGAAGTAGGTGCATAGTTGGGTTGGATTAATATCTGCTCTCGTTTATCCTGTAAAATAGTTCATTTTTGTTTTTTTCAAATTCCTATGTCTTATTTTGCAAGGTACAAGTTTTTTTTATTTGTCAAAACTTTATTTGTACTCCAAAAGGTAAAATTAAATAAGCTTGAGTTCATATGCGCGAGAGATGAAAACGGTGTCAACATACACACAAGTATCCCTCGTTGACACATTATATATAGCTCCATTATATGCTAACTACATGCATAAAATGCTTTGCAGTAAGTAAAACTCCTGGAGCAATAATTCTCATTACATAAATGTCATATATTCTCTAAAATTAATAATGGAAAATAATTTTTTCAAGAGTAGAAAGAAAATTAAATTTGCTATATTATTTTCTCTAAAAATGTTTCGCATCCATAAAAATACATGAGCGGTTCAAAAAAGTAAATTTTTAAATAATAAAATATTTGCCAATTATAATTACCATCTTGAAAATCCGTAGCAATGAGCATTAATTACGATCAGATAAGAATGCACACATTTTAGGTACAAATTGGATAAGTTTTACTTTATAAGCATAGAGGAAAAATAAATATATTTAGATGGCTTTGTAGTGTATCCAACTCTTAACTGACAAGCCGTCTTAACAAGACATCTATACAAGCCATAACCGACAATTGGGAGATCCGGGCTCGAATCCCGGTCCAGCCAAATGATTTTTTTCTTGGAGAACTTCACTCATTTGGTGCAAAACCTGCACCCATGCGCGTGACTGCGTAACTAATCATTTCCGTATTCCGCCAATATTTAGAATTTAATGAAGTATAGTGGGTTCTATATTAATCCATCAGTATATTTGAGATCTCCTATGTCTTTGTCACCTCGATACCGACACTGTGTGTTGATACCATAGACGGTCTCCTTTGAAATATAGTGAAACTTTTGTGTTTCCTCTCGCGGTTATGGAGGAGAAAGAGAATGGAGACGGGGACAGTTTGCCTATTGAGTGGACGTGCAGCCATTCCAGTAGCAAGGGGGGGTGGAGTTCAGCGATCCCCTTGTCAACGGAGTTCACGAATTCTCCCCCGTTTTTCCAACCGGAATAAACCCACCTCGTAGGGTCCGCCATATAATACATGGCTCAGGTGGGAATTTGCTTTTTTTTTCGGCTGGGAAGAGGAGGTAAACTTTCACTCGTCTGCGCTCTTTTTCTCTCTCTTTCGACGGCCGAAACAATGAAAGTAAAATAATAAAAGAGGAGGAAAGGGCCTCTTGTGGAGGAATATTAAAAAAACAGCAGAGTGCCGAAGGGCCATTTTTCAAGGGGAATCAACAAAAACTGCGCACACTACTTGCGCGTTCGTGATCAAAATATTATATAGAAAACGAGAGGGGAGGGGTTCGGTTTTTCGTGCAGGCCGCAGTTGCCGGGTTCCCATCCTTAACGTCCGGGTTCAAATACCGGTACTGGAGGAGAGCTTTCAGTGTAATTCATATTCCTCCTTGGGTGCCATGAAGAGAGCTTATCTTACTGCGAGCAAAGCATGTTATGATTCGCGGCATTGAGTACTTGACACAACGGACCATTAATATTTCATCATTGCATTTCAATGAGATTTTGATGGTTTTTTTGTACCGTGTCCAAATGTTTGTGAAAAGTGGGATGCCGGTTGAACAGATTAAAAGGCGTGCGAGTGTTCGAAGGAAGTAAAAGAATGCATGTTTCTTCAAGGAATAAAAATATTGCAGTGCACAAACGTATACAAGGAGAACTTGTATACGTTTATGACCCATTAATGTATCTTTATTGTATGGGAGCAAAACTTGGCTATGTCAGGATAAGCATAAGATAAGGCTAAATGCATTTGATTTGTGTTTGCGGTGTAAGCAAATGGGATAGGATTAGGAACGAGATTGTTATGAAAGAATGTGGAATGGACACTGCGGTAATGAAATGCATGAAAGGAACGTGCTTCGTTGGTTTGGCCATGTAGAGAGAGTAAATTAAAATTAAATAACGAAGCAGTTGTATGATCGTTCATTCATTAGAGTAATCTACCGGTTAGAGGTAGATTATGATGAAAGTCAGAGAATATCCAACAGACTCTTACACGTGCCATGCCCTATCTACATCCAGTATTTCTTTCTTCATCTCAGCGTAAGTCCTACCTTTCTTCATCCCGTCCATAAAACCTATTTTCTTTCTTCCCCTTCCCCGCTAACCAGTGAATTATGTGAGAGGAAAAGGTAGACCGAGAAAGTCGTGGGTGAATGTGGTGAAAGAGACTAAAGAGGAGGAATATTAAGAGTCTTAAGAACAGGAGGACACGTATAATGCGGTGTATGCATGTAACTGAAGTAAAAAGGTGTGCATTGTCAAGGACAACATGGAGGAAAATATTAAAACAGGGTCAGCTTTTAAGTCCTATCACCGCAAATGAAGTTTTTTACTTTTCCTACCTGGTGGGGGGGGAGGTGTTTGAAACGCTCGAGATTATTTTGATCACGCAACTACGGAGTCACGTGGTACAAACACGAACGGTTCGAACATTTGGTGTTTTTCAACCACTCTTGGAAATATCACGCAGCCTTCCCGATCGGGTTTTTTCACCGGCATACCGTTGATGGAGTCGCATATCTCAGTTAGTCGCAATAATCAACATATCAGACGCGCAATTTATCCACTCAAATGTTTCAAACACACCAAAATCGCGAACTTTTCGTTATTGTGCCACCTCTTGTGTGTGTGTCCTTATTTACACGATTGAAATTATCTCCAGTGGTTCAAACACAACCCCCCTGGAAAGGATCGGTGTAATGGGTATGTACGCATGTACATTTCAAAGTCCTAGAGCATCTTTGGTAGGAAAATATCATTTAGTTCCATGATTTAGATAAATATTTGCAATCTTCTGCAAATAAATTAAATTTTAATTACTACATAGGTTTCGATGCTATTGCATCATCTTCAGCTAAAAAACTGAGTTAATGAACTTTCATATATACCAAGTATTTCGGGGTTGAGAAGAATCATGGAGTATGGAGGAGGAACAAGTCCTGAATAAGTCTTTCTGTTGCCTTGAATATGATGTAATAACATCGGAACTTAAGCAACAATTCAAGTTTTATTTATTTATTTGTGGAAAATATAAAAGTTGTATTAAAGTATAATGATAAAATTCCACACATTATTGCCGGAATCTTTGATTTCATATTTAATTCCAGTTTCATTAATACTTTTTTTGCAATCTGAGGGACACCAGAAGTGTCAAATTTGAAATCTTGTATACGCAATAAGAACGCTAGTAACTTAAGCTGTCACCATTCTATTACTCGATGCTTAATCTCGTTCAGCCGTGAGTCTGCCGCCATTGAACTCCTTAAGGCCTTGCGGTAATGCTTAGCTATCCAGCAATACACTAGATGTCCTGGAGTCTAGCAATGCTGACATTATATGAAGGATCCACGCGAAACGTGAATTCCCATCACGTAGGCCATCCCATGGGACATGATTTAGTGACCACATTCACTCAAAGGCCTTCAAATCTAGCCAACCACGAGAATTCCACTGAATAATAGCCTTTTGGTTTTATAGGGCTACGATATCTTTTGCGCAAGGTTAGCAATACAGGGGACTGTGTGCTTTCCAAGAGGATATCAAATCTCAAGATCGAATCTATACAAAGAAAAGAAGCCGTCTGTCATGGATGGGAGACAGTTTCAGAGTCATCGGCCTTTATGGTATCTTCATTGGATCAAGAAACTTTCTGGTTTTCAAATAATTCGGTATCGACCCTAGTTAACGATTGGTGTAATTCTAGAATGTTAACCGTGAATGAGAGTCACGTTCATGCTTTTGGATTACGATCGGATGACAACTGGAGCTTGCTACCGTAATCGTCATCCATCTTCGTACGTCGTCGGCATAGACTAACGTAAACAATCCACCGCTGTGAATGTAAACATGAAGATATCTTTTCGTGGATTACGATATACCAGCATTCCAGTACCATTGGCGGCGGAGTAAAGTTCGAGTCTCGCCTCGGTGAATTTTTATCTCTCATGGAGACGATTTTGGTGGTCGTAATGGTGAATGGGAAGAATTACTGTATTACAAGGGTGGATTATGACATACTGGAGCATTTGGATCATTTTCTGTACCTTGGCCGAATATTGGTGAAAGATGGGAGGATAGATGAAGGCATAAAAAGGTGGGCCAATTCTGGAAGAAAAGTGGTCGCTAGTATATAATACTAGTAGATAATAGATAATGAAATAACCGTTTGCATTAGGAAGCAAGTATTTCAGCATGAAGAGGTACTCCATCAATCTTTTTTGAATGGAAGTAAACCTTCATGTGAAATACCTTATAAGCTGTTTGCAGTGGTAATGGAAAACAGATAAAATAAATACAAATTAATATCATAATGTAAATAACTGCTATATAGCGGATATAAAAAACTACGCTGCTGTTTTCAACGTTAAAAAATATCAGACGCTTATTATTGGCGAATAAGCCGTGGGAAAGAGATAATTTCAGGAAGTTTAAGCTCAAACATTAATAGCCATACTCGTACATCCAAACGTTAACTGCCTTTTACAGATACTAAATGACGTAATGGACCTAATAAGGTATTGCTCTAAAGAATCAAGCATCAACCGACGTCAAGGTAAAACAAAACGTTCATATTTTGTTGAAAGCAAATCATAACGGTAGAGTAGTAGCTTCCCACCCCAAGGGCGCAATTTAAAATCCCGGAAGTGGCGGGGCTATTTCACTGGAAACCTGATCGATACTAAAGAACTACGTGGAGAGCATTACAAGTGCAGTATAGGCATAGCGAAACTTGGTGGCACTCACTTGTAAAGAACATGATGCAAATAGGAGAAAGCATACAAGAGATGTAGGATAAAGCGTCCGAGTCTTCCTCCAGTGGTCCTTCCAGGAGTTCTTAGGTTCTTTTGCCCGCTCATCAAACCTTGATTCACCCTCAGTGACTTTCAATTCTCCACTGGTGAATGTTACCACGTTTTGCTATACCTATAGGTACTCCGTCCGTAGTATGGGAAACAATACTGTGGCCCCCTCGAAACCTTCAGTAAATATTTCAGCAATGCCGAAATCAGGTTTTTACACACCTTTCTAAATTACCCCAATAATCCAACACTGACAAGGTACCCACCTTTTTCGCAATGTCAAAATAGACCTCAGTTTTCGGACGCATACCTCAACAAAAAATCAACCTCTATCATTTTCCAATGATTCCTATTTTGCCCAAATAAGATGAATAATATAAAAATTAACATGTTCCACGAGATCCATTACCCAGGGGTTCATAGGTTCGGATGAAGTTTTCAGTATCTTTAGGCATTAAAATTATTTGTCGGCAATAAAATGAAATAGTTACAGCATACTTCAGCACCAAAATTTCGATTTTGTATACACACGCACATCTTCAAGGGCTTTGGCAAGATATTTACCCAACTTAAGCATTCTAAGATTGCTTAATGCAGATCAATTAACAAAATCAATGAAATCATGCTAAAATGCAATTAAAGCTTTATGAAATAAGGGCAGTTTATAAATGATCAACAGCAAAAAGAGCACAGAGCTACCAATCATAAAGCCCTGATGATATATGTAAATGCATGTGAAACGTTGGCAACGAATTGAGGTATAAGATTACGTTATTGGCCAATATCGTAATTATACTTGAAGAACTGTAAATCAACCGTGGTCATGAACGGAATCTTTCGTCTTTAATTCTCAATTTCGATCCGTTAGAGAAAATTCATCATTTTAAGGTTAAGTTTCATTTTGCTGTCTGGATACCTATGTCATTTCAATCGATTTCATTGTTTGGTTCAAATGCATTGCATGGTCGACTAGGTTCCTCACACAATAGCGAACATTATCTCCGCGTACGTTGGCGAGCGAAGGTTGCTTCACATCGTGCCCAAAGCTCCGCTAATCATTGCTGCCCATTGTAATGTATCTCGCTGTTTGCAGGGTAATTATTATTTTTCCTTTTTTATATTTGTTTATCCAATCATTATCATCTATAGTCATAATTTTTATTTTTCTTCGTCAAAGAACGTAGTTTTTAACAAGGAGAATGGGAAGAATGATTCTATAATAAGAGTCCATGGTGAAATAATTGAACTAGTAGACAGTAAAAATGTTTTAGCCGAAGGTTGCGAAAATTTGGAAGGATAGATAAAGAGATTAAAAGAAGTGCGAATACTGGAAGAAATTTCTTAATAAGTCTGTAAGTAAGGTGTTCTTACATCAGGTGCATATCAAGTGTTCTTCGTCGGTTAGGCCATGTTGGTAGAATTTATGAGCGTCGAATATCAAAAGGGATTAATGACAGCGGAATGAACGGCGTGAGAGAAAGGGGAGACCAAGAAAGACACGGGTGAATATGGTAGAAAAGACTCATTCCAGGAACAATATCAGGAGTCTGAAGAATAGGACACGGTACCTACTTGAAGCATTGCGTGAGTGAAACGGAAAAGTAAGAGGTATGCAAGGATAGGAAACTAGGGAATCAATTATTAAAATAGAGCCAATTTCCTAGGCCTAACAGCAATAGTTAAATTCTTTCACTTTTCCCACCCCGGTGTGCTGTGTATGAATGCAAGATTATCATTATTTTTACCATCCCGTATGAAATATCTTCCAAAATCTCATCCATTCGCCCTAGAGTCTTTTCTTCAGACGTAAATCAGGCGCGTTTTCTCTAGGAATGCGAAGCAGGGCCTGTGGCAATAACCTTCTCGCGGTGACTTCATAAAAACGACCAAGCATGCACGGTCACTGCGAAATTCTGGCCACTTCTCTTAACACTTCGGGGAGGAATTTTTTTTACGGATGCCATTTGGCAACACAAGAGAAGTAGGGTGTGAACATCAAGGGAAAGGAAAGAAGGGAAGTAGCGGAGTGAATGGGCAAGGGTGGTAGACAGGAAGAGATGTAAGCGAATGGGGCAGGATGTGACGAAAAGAAATTATATCCAGCGACGCGAGAACCGAGACTTTTTGGCGTCTTTCCCTCAAAATCTAACTCTGAAACAGCTCAAGAAAAACACGGGAAAGCGTAGTTAAGGTAATTTTAGCTTGATATAATTTTTTTAAATTTAAAATAATTTGGCCACATTGTAATAAGATATCATCTTTTTAATTATGCAAAAATATCTGATACCGCATTGCTGATAGAAATATTTTCTGATAGAAATATTTTCTGAATGATATGGCTTTTTCCTAAGGATATGGTACGTTTATACATTCCGGAGAAAAATTATTTAAAATAATGAGGTAGAACTGACGCACAGATCGAGTCAGAAATTTATAGGTAGGTATATAGTATGTTTTCTCATTATTTTTAATAATAACACCGTACTAATTTTACAAAAACATACATCTTGTTCTGAAGGCAACTGCAGCTTACGGCGTGAAAAACTAGTCGGATTATAGCTAGGTTGAAAGTTCCTGGTTAGTGTTGCAGCGATACGAGACTTAGTTCAGTATCGTCTCAAGTCTAATTTTCCGAACTCTGGTCTCGTCTCGAGTCTTGCCTCGTGAACCTCAGTCTCGTCTCGGTCTCGAGAATGTATCCTACTGTATATCAAGAATATTTCTTGATATACAGTAGAAACAGCTTGTGGTTTACTGGATATAGTGACTTGATAAAGAAAAATATCAAATCGCAATCTCTACACGACCTATGAGATATTAGATAAAATAATAATACTTAGAATTTTGAAATTTACAAGGAATATCCATGATATCCATCAATATATAGTTAAAATAGGGTCATAAAATTAAATGAACTTATAACGTAAATACAATGAAACTATCCAAAACAATGAAGAGAAAAAAAAAATCTTGCAATTATTGAGTGCTTAAAAATAAAAAAGTAGGATTGCGAATAAACTTGTCACGATTTATTATACCTTTTGAGATTTTAAAGGCATACGCAACATTTTTTATTTCAGGGATAAATTACATTAGCTTACGAGTTCAGGTAAGGCAAACGTTCTGTGTAGTCGTCATTTAATCATTATGAACACTAATGTCAGATATTTCTGCAGGAACTGATATCGAGCCTGGGAAGGCATTATTCACTTATTTCCACATCTGGAAAATGGTTCCTTCTATCCTTTCAACCCACCAATATCCTTAATGGCTAGTTATCAAAACTCTCAACGTCTCGTACCCATCCTAGGTTATTAATATTCTTCAGTAAATAAGCAGTGACGTTGCCGCGGTTTGAACTGATAGTTAAAGTACTCAATATGACCGCCACCGGTGTTAATTTGGGAGGTTTCCTTTCAACGTGTTGAAGTTAGCGCTAATGAAAACACAGCAGCGCACTTAAGCGCACACAAACGACCATTAACCGAAAGAGGCGAAACGTTCGGTAGTCTGCCGGTAGGTGTCATTCTGTAGATTCACAATAATCTCCGCCGCGCCGTATACATTGTTTACTGTAATGGAATTCGTTCGAAATGCGTGTTAGAGAATGTGAGTTTTTAATCATACATTAATTAATAACTCTACATTATCCAGTTTTGACGCCTTTCCCGAAAATAAAAAAACAACACATGCATATGCGATAATCGAAGCTTTTTTTATTGACTATTACACTTCAACTCTGCTCCAGATCCATTCTGAAGTGCTGTGCCTATTGTGCAGGGTATGAAATAAACGGAAAGCAGGTGCACCGTTGTGCTGTGAAGGGAGCAGCAGTAAAGAGATCATGTCACAATTTATGTTATGTCTTAGATCCCATTCCTAAGAGTCGCGTACGAAGGGTCTTCTTACCACTGCATCGCAGGGTCTAGATTCGTCACCTTTTGTCCATCCAGCCGGAAGGGTGAATGGGAAAACTTGGGATTACACGGTGATAAGGACTGGTAGAATTTGACTCGGCAGTCACCGATAGGATTCGGCTCAAAATCACTGGAAAGCATATGAACACATTCGAATCTAGCTTCTTATTTTTTCCTACCTATTTAAAGAGATGACAACAACTTCCAGTAAACAAATCTAAGGCTGTGTGATAAAAAAGCTAAACCTACATCTACATTTCGGATATACCCAGGCCTAGCTTTTAATTTTTCTCCCGCGCAATACTCCACTCTCTCAACATTTCATTCCTTTGGACGCCAAAGCTAACTATAGAATAAATAATGCTCCACGTGAAAAGGGAAAAATACTTCTCACAACGCTCTTCGGGCACACGGTACAAGGGTATGCGATTAACATTTATGGGAGACATGCTGTTGGTACTACGTAGTAGGTTAAGAAACAAGCATTAGAGAACAAATGAAATAACTAGATACACTACCTATCCACGAGAGAGGCTAGTATTTTCCTTTTAATTTAATAGAGCATAAGATAAACGCGATTTGGGTTGCGCTCTCTAATGAAAATGCATGAAAATTCTTTTTCACCGTGAAAATGCATGCAATGTGAAGTGGGTCAAGTATATCTATCTGGATTATGAACCAGATGCGTAAAGTTCCTGTGCACCCCAATCACGTTTCCCTGTTTGGCCTCGGATATTTGCAAACTTCGCTGAATATCGGTAGTTGTGACGTGCGCGGAAAACAAATTAAAAATTAAATCCGGGAAAAATCAAACAGCGCGCCACTCTTCCGTCGCTGTCGTGTTGACTATCAAGTCTTCCCCTCCAGGAGTTTAAAAAGTTAAAAGTGACTTTTCAGCTATGGAAGCAAGAAAGCACGGCTATGAAAACAAAAAAATCAGGGGTAACGAAATTCCGGCTTCAATTTGATGCACGGAGGATGGAGGCTTTACTGAGTGAGTGGAAGCTTTCTGGAAATTCGCTCTTGTGCAGTTCCACTAGGAGGGCAGTTCATATTCAGGCAGCCGAGAGTTCCCATCTATGTATTTCGAAAAAAAATGGTACGTCCTCTTATGCACCGACGGCTTCGTGATCTCTCTTTGGAAAGAATTTGTTTTATCCACTATACGATACTTTCTTCCTCGCGTAACGTAAAATTACTTCGCCATGCAGATGTCAGATGTTTTACGCTCTTCATTATAGCCGCGATTATACGACGCATTATCATGATGTTTTGACGGGGGCATTGATTTTATTCAACTTTTTTAAAAACATCATTCCATGTAATCGAAAGCGAGTGTATGATTGGTTCAGAGAAATATCATCCTCCGGATATCATACGGAGATATAGCGTACGATATTTTGATGACTTTTCAGTGGGATTTTTAAGGAAAAAGAGTTGATTTTTTTACCCGTCTCATATGCCTATATATGAAATTCTCGGGCGCAACTACAGAGAAATCTTTCGTCGTAGGAATGAAAGGTGAATTTTACAACACTGCAGTTACAACTAGATATTTTATTGTTCACGACCATAACTCCCAAAAGAGTAATATCAACCTGAATGTTAATTTGCAAAAATGTATAAAAGTCAACAATATGATACCTAGTTGAAATTGTAGTGTTATAAATTCACCTCTCATTCCGTCTCATATAACCTATTTTTGAATTGTTTAATTGGGGAGCCCTGGAACCACATTCAGGAAGACCACGGGATTTTCGAACCTCGACAATTACGGAATTTCTGCATCACAACCGCGAAAATGTCACATAATGCCATTAAAAAGTATAGTTCGACGACGTAACTTCACATCCATGATATTTCCGTGGTTGAATAGTATCTGGAAAATTCCCCTGATTGGCAAGGTTATTTCACATTTAACAATTCGGCGTTGTAAATTGGTAAAATTGCTAATAACATCGACCGGGAATACTGCTACACCCTCGAGAATAGTTGGAAACGGATTTCTTAAAAAGTTTAAAGCCTATCGACAATGAGCTGTGTTACAGGAGGTAAATAAATGCATTCAAACGTAGACCTGAATAAACGTATAGTAATGTCGGCGATATATCGCCCTCAAAAAATGGATCATCGTGGTATTATATCTAGAAGATCGATTTCGTTTCAGTCAAACATCTGAGGCAGCTTCCACGATTTAGGCTTGGTACATTGGTTACTTATTTACTTTTACACCCATGGCTGCTGGGATTTGGCATCACCCACAGCTAATTTATTTCTCTTTCTACCTTTTTGCTCTGTATACCTCTGTTGATGCCTGACATGACTCTATCCCACCGTCTTCGTCTCAGTCTTCCAGGTGGTTATCTTCCTTCTGGCCTTCCAAAACCAACCTCCTTTAGAAGTGCACCCTGCACACTTCGCATCACGTGGCCATTCTTCTTGTTCGCACGCGTGATACTATATCCCGATCTTTGTAAATATCTCTTATTTCCTTGTTGCATTTGATCCTCCACATTCTGTTTTCCTTTTTGGGCCCATAGACTTTATTTGTATTATGTTTTAAATGTTATAAGTTATCTGTCTTCCCTCTTGATCATTATCAATGTTTATGCACCGAATAAAATCACCGGGCATTGGTTACGGTAAGATTATAAGAGTAGTTGATTATGGGTAGAGCAAGGAGGTTGGAATACATCGGAGAGAGTGCTGCTGGTCCCATGCATGGGACGGGAGCATAGAAAGAATACGGGTGCTTAGGAATGGAAGGCCACGGCTACTTTGACCAAAAAAATTGAAATCACAATGAGTTTCGGGGTAACTTCACCAACCATCAATTTCGGGTAAAATTATAAGGTATATTAGCTATATTTGTTTTTTAATATCAATGTTTATTCCATGGTAGCCTAGTAAATCAGGAATGCCCACTAGGTGTTTTTTCTGTCGCTGAACGATGACGAAAGTCAGTCTTTCCTGGAGGTTTTTAAAAGGTATTCAGCATTTAAACGCACCTACATGAAGGGCGTTTATCTCCGGTGTTCTCACTTGATGCTGGTATTACTGTAGTAATAGCATATAGTTAAATGCTCATATTGTTTTTTCGATGTGAGGAAGTGCAAAACTCCACTGAGGAAAAATCATTGGTCTTGACCGGGACTCGAACTCGGGCCGAACTTGGGCTGAGTGCTTTAGCCAGTTAAGCTACCGAGGCGTCCTTCTCCCCTGTGGATTTTTGAGGAATTTAAAGAGACATGTTACTCCGGATTGCCAGAAATACGATGTTATCGATGCAGTCCAAAGCGTTCGATCACTGAGATGTTCACGCTCTTTTGACGAATTTTGAGAATACCGGGAATTGCCATTTTTAAATTCAACCCTTTTACATAAATAAACTGATTCCAGGTTTCATTCCAAATTGGCACCTACGTTTCTAAGTCCAAGAAGTATAATTTTCACTATTGTATGCATTGAATAATAAAATTTTGTGTTTTTTATATTAAAATTGGATATTATTTTTTTATTAAAACAGTTGATGTATAGCTCATTTTGGGTTCAATTTTAATTCTGCCGCCAGAGGGTGGAAATATTCATTCGATTAAAACAGAAATTTTCCGGAAAAACGTTATTATTCATCACAAATGCGCTGAAAATCTCATCCCCCAAATGTATGAGGATACATATTCTTTCGTTAGACCAACGGGTTTGGCAGAAGTAGATTTAATTGCCTTTGGGATAAAAGGAATGCTACCCGACATTTCGCCGGTTTTATTTCAAAATTTAAAATAAAGTATTGGTAGACAACTTTACTTGAACAGTCATACATCCGAACTATTTTTTGGCAGGCTCTGAATAAATAATAAAAAACATATGGTATGTAGTCAACTATACAAGGTATTTCATAAAAAAAGGATTTAAGAACTTTTCAGGAAGATAAAAATGTAAAAAAGGGCTTTTTAATGTAACATAGTGGCAATATTATGGACTAGAAAGTGCTGCGGGCAAATTTTTACCGTGGTTTTTCTTTTCCTGGGAGTCAAAAATGGTATTTCCCTGTCAAACTCAAGTTTTTAATTCACTGAAGTGAAATTAAATTGTATCCCTTTTACTCCTGAGAGAAAATTGAGTGATCAGACATCCTGCCGAAGCCCGTGGGGAAAATGTTTTAAGTCTATGGATTTTGACGACAACCGATTGCGTTCGTCAATACATATATGAATCTGGAATAAAGTTAGAAAAAATTACATCATTTAATGTATGGATGCTACACGCACTAAGGGACATGGCAATGTGAAATATTGTGTTCTATGTTTAACACAGCCTCTGTGTCCTCCATGGCCCGAAATCATTCGACACTTGGAGAGTTGCTTGAGACAGCCGTCGATTTTATATTCCTTTGCGTTTGACACATCGACTGCTTGCCTAAGCATGACTAAAGTTGGTGTAGTACATTGCTGAATTGATTTTTCTCCTTCACTTTATGCCGGCTCGTTGAAAAATACTTTACCATGTGATATCACATCCATGATAAATATTTTAAGTACAATAATATCCATGACAATGTAAAGTGCATGGGGTCTCTTAGGCCACCACAACTTATTTGAACGACGATGGATAGTATATTTCATACGAATCATAAATTTGAAATTGGTACCGAATCAATATTTGCTACTTAGTATTCATAGATATCAAAACTGCCATCCTTGACTTGGAATAAGATAACTTAAATTTCAACTCACAGAAGCTGTAGCTCTCGTTCCTATCTCTTACCATTTTAGAAATCAAACATACTTTCAAGATTTTTCAGGACGTAGACATGCTCCTTCTGATGTTAAAAAATATTCTTGTGCCACCATGATTAGTCTGTACTTTCTAACTTCAAACTCATAACATCTCTCCATCGAAATTTATTTTATTGCACAATCGTTATTTTACGTCAAAGATTTATAAATATAGCATTATATCCCGATAAATGGGCTTACGTGCTTGATATTCACCAACCCAATCACGCAAACCTTGGATTGGAAGTTGCTGTGACTAAGACCATGAAGATATGTTGTTTGAATGGTTACGTAGGCATTCAAGTATTCTGTATAATGCCTTTTATATCACTTTTGACGTGGACCTATGAAGTGAGAAATGAGGAGGATTCATGTGTCGAATTAGAAATTACTCCATTAAACAACATACGCAAAAGAAGATTTCCATACGCTGGAGACGTTCCTACACATACAATAAATACTATGCACATTCCATAAAAGGAGAATAGAGTGAGAAGCCCCGAGATGGAGACTAAGGGAAGGTTACCAGTAACAAATCCGAGGAATCTGGAAAACATGAACTACAGGGAAGTAAATTAATCGGAATGATGGAGCACTAAATATAAGTAAAGCTTGAAAGATATCAACAGCAGAGCAAATAAAACTAGCAGCTTGTAACTGTGTACAACCTGCCGTCAACATTTAAAGAATAATTAATCGAACAATAATAAACATCGAGAAGTTTTCAACATTCTAAACCTCTTTCTCAGCACATATAGGTGAAGTGAAATCTTAGTCGGAGCAAATATAGGTGAAAACCTATATTTGCTCCGCATATTACTAAGGCATCAATTATTTATATAAAGTATTACGACGTTTAAGTATAAAAATTGGTAGCACATGCATAACTTAATAAATCTTCTTCAAATTCCTTGCGGTAAACTCGTGTAGCAACAGTCAATACTAAACACAACCTTATCGAAAGGTGTTTGGAAGACTATAATTGGATAATGTTTTACCAAATTCTTGTCTAAATTCTAAATCTTTGTACAAAATATTGAATAGTATACATACGAGGCTATTAACTAAAGAAGATGTGGAGATTGTCCTTTATAAATATAATGTTAGTACTAAAATAATTATGTTCATACTGATGATTTATTACAAAATTGATGGTTAATGGTTTTGCATTCATACATTTATGGTTTCATAAATACAGGGTTTGCATCCATACATTTATGCATTCAGTTTTGTAATATACTTTTAGAAAATGTTGGTACCCATTACACATAGCCTTCAAGGTTATCTAACGCCACACTCAAAATGTATTTACTGTCTTAACAATTGCTATGACGCGCGATATAATAAAATATTTTCTACCTATTATATATAATCAAAATAAGACATTAAAAAAATTATGATCAAATGGACGGAGACAATCACCAATGAAGATCTACCAAGAACTGAACACAAAAAATGTTTCATACGCTCTCTCCAATTCTTACGACTCTTAATATTCCTCCACTTATTACGCTCTTCCACCACATTCACCCATGAATCTTGGTCTACCCTTCACTCACACCATTCACATCTCTATCATAAATATTCTCCATTATTCGACTCTCGTCCATTCTAAATGGCCAAAACTAGCGGAGCATGCTCCTTTCATATATGCACTGTAGTATGTAATCCGCCTTGTTTAGTAACCCTCTCATTACTATCCCTTCTAATTTTACCGCAAACACTTCTCAAGTACCCTATTCCTACTATATTTAGTGTACATTCATGCTTATACAGGCATACCCAGATTTTACTTCCCCACAATGAGGTCTGAGGGAGAATACTAATGATAAATACTAATAAAATAATTTTCTGTGACTTTTGTTTCCCATATACAAATAGTAATTTTTAATTATAAAACATTGTAGCCACTTATTCAAACTTTCGTGATATGCTTCAAATACTACGACAACAGAGCATCAAATTTTTATTTAACTATACATATATCATTATAAGATATAAAGGATCTTCTCGTATGTTATTGCTAGTTATCGCGTTGTATGAGTCAAGGTCGTTTGAAGTGTAGTTTTGTTTTGGTTTGGTTTTGTATTGTACGGCTATGGTTTAATTAATTAGTGTCACTCATCACGTCGTCTTTCTCTTGCACATAACGGTATGAATACGCAAAGTCCGTATATTCAATTGTGTGGCCAACTAAGACATTGCTTTAAGATTTATTTATATAAAACACCATATTAAATGTTAGTCATTGAGTAATACTGAGTAAATCAGAGTAAAATAAGGTCAGTTCCCCCGAAAAATGAACTTATGTCATTTAATTAATAATCTCTAATGGTATAAATACGAATAGAAAAATGTGTTCTCAGTTTTTTATGGACAAAAAAAATCCCACTTTTCCACTCTCTTTGATAAAAAAATAATTTGAAGTAAAACGACGTAAAAAATATGAGAAAGGGTGAAGCTTGGGAAAAAACATTATTTCACTATCTTATATACTTATTGATAGATACAGAAATTCATTAAATCTCTTAAAGCCATTAATCCCTACGTTAAGGTAAGCTAAGATTATATAAGAGATATCATCGATAGTCTAGAAAAATCTAAAAAAGTTACTAGAGTTTCTTATCATGGTAATGAACCCTTTTTTAGAATCTCTATGGTAACACCTGGGAAAGAAATTATAACATACCAATATTTTTATATTTAATTCAACACAAAGTTAGAGAAAAAAGATTTACATCAAATAGGGTAAGAAAGGCAATAAACGGTGCATTTAGACCATCTGTTGAACAATGGAAAGAATATTTTGAAGACTTAGTTAACGATAACATATTAACTGCTCAAAAAACTTCGAAACATCATCTTTATAGTCTTACTGATTATAAATAAAATTTTATTTCCTATCTTGGTTATGATATTCAGCAGTAAAATAATTTATTTTCTTGATTTCTTATCTTCTTATGAACAAGTAATTTGAAAAATTATTTTAGCTAAGGATTTTTAGATTATTATTTTTATATTGATATGATAAATTTCTTCTTCAAAATTTACTATATCACCAATTGAAAAGAAATCTACTTAAAAACCTTAAGATATTTTTTTAATATAATAAATAATAAGGTAACTATAAGAATAGTTAACATTAACCATTCTGGAAAAATAACTATTAATAAAAAATGCAGAGGAATGTACGAAAATAGTTTGTATTAAATTACCTCCTTGATAAATCGATTTCACACCTTTTTAGCTTGATACCGTTAACTTCATTGATAAGAATATAACTCTCATAAACAATTAATGTTAATGAAATACAAGCATTAATAAATCCCATTTTTTTAGTTATTAGATGAGAAACTACAGGAAATGAATTCAAAATACGTTAGTAAATAAAAATGGAGCTGAAGTCAGATCCTATTGCTGAAAAAAATGCTCATTAAAAATACAGCCATCGAATTTTTGTTATATCATGTGACCTAATTTTATTTTATTTCGTACTTTTGACTTGGTATAAGTGAAAGCTGTATTTAAAAAAAAATTGCCAATAAAAGATTAATTTTAGTTTTATATTTGACTCACACAGTCGTTGTGAAACCTCCTTAATACTAATGCAGAGGTTAATGAACAGAATTAATTCAGTTTAATCCTTTAACACTATAAATTCCGGCAAAATGGCTATCTCTATATCGTTCTGGACATTATACCGTGCCGAATATGGGCTTATAAAAAATGTTCCATTGTCTAAACTTAGTTCCATAGAAAGATAATAATGCTTTATTTCGGGTTAATTATATATTCTAAAAAATGTAATATGAGAATATAAATATACGTCAACATAAGAACATGGTAAAACTGTTGACTCTCAAATAATATTTACGATGACATTTTCGAAATTTAGCCACGACCTTTCCTTGAGTGAGAAAAGGAAAATATGACTGGAGTTAAGAGCGTAATTTTCTCTAGTCTAATAAGAGAGAGTTAAATTCAGTAACTAGAAACGTCTTCATAAAATAAAGTAAGCATAAATTAAATCCTTTCATTAAATCTACACGACTATGTTCATTTACTTTTGCTAATAAACTACATTAAATGTTTTTTTTATTTGTATTACCACTATTTTCTCATTTTTTTAATTTCATTGGCAGTGGATGCAAGATTCTGTCTAATGGATAAGACTGAAAAATACGTCACATTATCAGCATTCACGTAAGTATTGTGAGCTTTAAAATTGCGCGACCAACCGACTTGATGATTTCGGACGAACTGACTGGGAAAATATTACGTAGGTACCCCCACCACGGGGACCGCCATTCGCATTTTGAAACGAGAACATTTAAAGGGCGAGTGCAAGTGCACACACCACAGCGAGAAGAGCACTAGCCAGCATGGAATCCCACGTGACGATATAAAAAGTGGACCCTTTTACACCTTGTTCGAAAGCGATGACCGAGAATATGTATTATACATACACACATAAAGCATATATGTATGAACGACCGTGGAGTGGAGAGAACCGCGCCTGGGGCTCCAAGGCACGTGACTGGAATGAGGTCTCGACATTGGACGGTCGGCCTTTTTGTGAGTGTATGAGAGGAAGAGAGGGAGCAAGAGAGAGATTGAGACATAGAAAGAGAGAGAAAAGAAGAGAGAAAGGAGGTGAAGAAGGGGAGAATAATGAAAAAAAAAAACAACTCCGCGAGGAATTTTGGGAAACCAGATCACGTGATCCCGGCTTAGTTTCAGCTCACTCCCATTATTCTCCTGCGCGCAAAAACCCCTTCCTTTCTCCTTTGTCCCACTCCACGTCCCGCGCCCCAAAAAAAATACCCTGCGTTACCCCCCTTAGGGGGTTAGAACCACCTCGCGCCTAAATCGGAACGTTCATGGTAGCCTGGGAGACAGGACGTGGCCAGCGACGGTGGTCATGGCACAAAAAACGACGTTTAAGGGAATACATAGCCCGTTACAGACTATTATTCTTTTAATATTTTTCCACTGAACATTATACTTACATTAAGGAGTCGCAAAAATCGGTGGCGCTCACCAATCGAGAGTTTGGGGTCAGTGTCGGTGCATGATGCGTGGAAGATCGGGTAGAGGAACCGAAGGAATCCTGCGAGGATATCTGGAGGGGCCCTGGGCCTTATTGTCCCTCCTTTCAGGTATGTCTTCCTCTCCATGACGTCCATATCTTCACAATAGAGTGCCACAAACATCTGCTACCCCTAAACATACATAAATACATACCCATCACCCTTTCGAGGTAGGCACAGCCAAAAAAGCTTGATAATTATTACTAACATTTCTTCCTCACTGCCCTTTCCTTGCACTCCTCTTCCTGCTTCTACCACATTTATAAGCTTTTCATTGAAACTTATTCCCAAGCTTAAACCCGTTTCACACGATGTTTAACAAGCACAAGTTTGAGGATTCTCTCTAGTATGAGAGCTTTGCAGTGCCGTGAGATACACAACCAGCAGTCTGGATAGCAATCAAGATCGCCACCATACTATACCCTTTTTCACAACTCATGGTGGCTGATCTTGAATGTGCTGGTGTACTAGTTTCACTTCTCCAGCCAATCACGGAAGAGCGGAATGGAATGCATTTGGGGGGGCACCTCATTCTCTCAAAGACTGCCGCGAGGTTCACTTCGGTCTCGTATTGTCTGTGTTGCCAAATTTACTGTTGTTTTGATCGACTACTACCGTAGATTAGTTTACTTGAAATTAGAGCAGATATGAGCTAGAATACTAATGAAAATATTGATATAATAATATAATAAATGAAATTACCACTTCCGCGCCAGCACAGTTTCAATGCTGGTGTGAAGCCTTCTCGGACGGCTCAAACCATACTGATTTCCGTCCATAATGTTAAGTACCAGCTAGCGTACTACATCTTGTGATGGACCAAGTATCGTGTGAAACGGCCTTTAGTACAACAGATAAAACAGGAAAGATACTCTACAGGTGTGCAATAAAAGCCATATTTAAGACACTTTAAAGTTAAAACTGTTCTCATAAGTACGATGGAGAAGACACCACACCAAATAGAAGCAGCTGTTAGAGATATCTTGCAGGACTTGTGGAGAGTAGTACATCGAGGAGAGTGAACGCTCAATAAGGGGCCATTCAAGTTATAGATAGATAGATACTTTTTATTTTCGTACATTATATTGTACAATAAATCTTTGAGTAGTTATATCAGGTAATGAATAAATAAAATACTAAGTACATAGTAAATAAACACATAAAATGCATCAAGTTTTTCTGCAGACAGAATTTAGGGTTCGCCCTCTATGGTGTTAATTTGTAATCGCAATCGAGTCTTGAATGCTGTAAATGAGGGAGCGTTTCTCACATGAGGTGGTAGTGTATTCCATAAGTACGATGAGCTAATGTAGAAGGAGTTACGAAGCGTCTCCGTGGAGCAGCGAGGTATCGCCAGGGGTGGGATCTCACCCCTCACAGGTCTGGTGCTGTGATAAACAGATAAATAACTAGCTAAGTAGTTGGGTAGCCCAGTTTTTAGTATTTTATGCATGAGGCAGGCGGAAAAGTAATGCCTACGTTCCTTTACTGTGAACCTACTCAATTCCCGCCTGTAAGGTGTGATGCGCACATCCCGTCTAAGGCCCAAGACATACCTTATCCCTGTATTGACTAATCTCTGAAGCTTGAGGTTCATTTCCCTTGAAATGTTGCAAATGACCAGAGAGCAGTAGTCCACCAAGGGGAAGAGAAGCTTTTCAATGAGATGCTTCCTCAGCGGTTTAGTGGTACTTTTCCTGAAATAATTCAGGCGCTACATGAGTGAATTAACCTTTTTGCACACGGGTAAAACATGCTGCTTCCAAGATAACTTTTGGTCCAGAACCACTCCGAGGCCGCGAACCGAAGATTAAAAGTCAACCCATGTTCCATTTAGGACGATTAACTTGTTATTTTGAATAGTCTGTTCACAAAATAAGGCGAACTATAAATTATAGCTTTTTTTTTGGACATATTGAGTTTGAGGTGATTTGGGTAGCCCAACTTTGAATATGTTCAGCGCTTTGACTCATTTTTATGATATTATCATTCAATTCCTCAAAAGGACATTGAATGTAAATTGGTAAATCATCAGCAAAGACAATGTGGTATAGATGATCGTCCAACCCAAGTGCAACGTCATTTACGTAGTGATCAAACAAGAGTGGGCCCAGGACGGAGCCTTGAGGAACACCAGAGTTGGTGGATACCAAGTTGTTTAAGTTTCATAAGTCGTTTGACGTGGCTCACGGAGTCGAATGCCTTACTGAAGTCAAAGAGTAGGAGAAGAGTGACCTTACGCCTATCTATATCCCGTCTAATATCTTCCATGAGTTTGATAAGTGCAGTCTCGGTACTGTGACCTGTGCGGAAACCAGACTGGTAGGGGTCGACGTGATTGTTGACTTCAACGTATTCATAGATCTGTTGAAAGATAATTCTTTCAAGAACTTTAGATAGGAACCAGAGTAAAGCAATGGGCCAGAAGTCGCTCAGATACGAAGGATTGGTCTTTTTGTTAAGAGCAAGTATTAGAGACTGCTTCCATCTACTAGGAAATTAAGATTTCGTAATGGACTGATTAAAGATAATAGAAAGGTAGGGTCCTATTCCTGGGAGGGCCAAGTATATAACGCTGCGGAATACCATCCACGCATCTAGCCTGAGAGGAAGAACGATTTACGGCCCTACTTTGTCTCTTTCCTGATTCTGATTAATTTGATTATGACCCCGTCACAAATACGTAAATATCATATTTTTTAAACATGTACGTCGCCAATATTTTTTTATATGTAGTTCAAAGGTCATACTGATTTATATTCTTTATAGAGTAACTGACATATGAATTTTCTACTTGCTACTCATCCTTGTGTTTATTTTGATATTTAAAATTAATTCCCGTGAAAGTACATTTTTGTCCCAATGAAGCAAAGCCCATAGGACAGTAAATCTTTTTCTAATTAAAAATTTTCCGACATTATCATTTAAATCACAGATCCACAAACTGCCCCTCACATCACTCATAAGAAGTAATTATACGCTCCATGTAATTTTATATGAAATGTAATTCTTCTTATTTATTAATGCAGCTATATAAAATCTGACTTTTGTTTAGTTCTCTCGATCAGTTTATTGCGTTCCTCGGTTTACTTTTTTAAATATTCACGGTAAATGTCAACGCAGATATTTTTGGTTTAATTATTACATTAAATTATAAATAATTGAGTATTTTTTAGAACTAATAAAAAGTCGAATGAATAAAAAACATATTCCTATCCGTCACTAGATGCGTCACACACTGGGTAGTGGGATTGAAGAATGGTACAAGGGCGGAAGGGAAGGAAGGTGAAACCCCACCTCGCATTATTATCCCTTGCGGGAGTTTACCCCCTCTGGGGAGACGCGGCCGAGTGAGGAAAAACCCACACGCGCGCTCTCTAGCGGGTCCGAGCGGAAGGACGGCAGAGCAAAAAAAAGAACGACGACGACCGCTACTTTTTTTCTTTTTTTCTGACGCGAGGAATAGTCGCGGTTGTGGAAGGGGAGTGGTAACCCTTCATCCCGCCTCGGGAAATCGTACAAGAGGAAAAGGAATGGGAGTGAAAGAATCGTACAAGTAGAGATAGAGAGAGGAAGATCTTTTTAAAGCCCTGGGTCAAAGCTTAAAAAAGAGGATAGAGATAGATATTGATTCGGTCCAAAATCTCCTCTTTTGGATACAGACCGCCGACGGCGAACCATCCCCCTCCTCCTTCAAAACCGCTTCTTTTGCCTACCAAGGGGGGTGGGGCGACTTTCTCAATACTCCAATCTTCGCCTGAGTCCATTTCATCCAACCGTCGCCTTTTTTTTTAGAAGGCCAAGCGCCTTTCAAGAAGATCACACACGCAAGCTACCTCCTCTGCCCCCCCCCCCCGTATCCCGTGGCACCAATCCCCTTACATGAACGGTTGATCATCACCAAAAGAGAGAAAATGTAGAAAAAGATCTGACGTATGAGGGGGGGAGCTGAATCGCTAGGTCACTCGATTTTATGAATTTCCACGACCTTTCACATTGTACACATTTTTACATACACTTCTGTGGACAAATTTACTAAAATTAAAATACTTAGGCTTTTGCAGTCGAACCAGTAGTTTGAAATATTATTTTCATGTGATAAATTCGTCTGAAACTAAGTCACGTTTTAAAGTGGTAATAAAGATAAACTAAATATCCATCATAGAAGAGTAATTATTATAATTTTCTACACCAAAGGTGGAGAAATTCGCCATGAAAATATCACTTGAACGGGGTCCGAACCCGGATCTTCCAATTGCCGGTCAGGTATGTTAGCCAGTTACACCACCAAGCCATCTTAATTCAAGGCGAACTTTAGCGGGGTTCATACGAACAAGATGTTCTCGTCCCCAGTCTACATTGTAGCAAAGGAGACGTGGTCGTTCATGATATGCACACCTGACCGGTAATTGGGAGACCCGGGTCCGAGTCTCGGTTAAGTAAAATGATTTTTTCATCGCAAATTTCACTGTCTTTGGTGTAAACCTTCGCACCCGTGCGCGTGACTCCGTACCACATCATTTGTGCAAACGCAATGATTAGAGATAATAATTTTCCTTCTACCTTTTCCATTTTTATAAGCATATAAATTAATTAAAAACTAATGAGTAAACATCAATGGAATAAAGGTATCCCAGAGGAAAATCTGTTTTGGGTAGCCAGAAAATATGAGTTATATAACTAGCGTATTTACTTGTTATTACACCTGTGCCTGTACAACAAACATCATCTCTTTCATCTCTTGGGGCGTTCAGAGCGAAAGGAAGTCTTAATCGTCTTTTTATCACATTTAGGGGCAACACCTAATCGTAATTTTTATGCATTATCAATGAACATAACATCAAACGAAATCAAATAATACATTTAATGAGGTCTCTTACATTTTGTTTTAAGAGAGACCATTGTTTCCAGTTTCGTAAAAACTTACCAGTGAAAGTAAACTTAGCCAATTCTTCAGGGAGGGAAAAGAAATACTTTGGCGCAATGTACGCGTATGCTTGTTAAAATTCTTCTCTATTAGACTAAAAAATTACTAATTGATGACTCCCTATTAATTCGCTAAAATATTCTCCATGGTACGAGAATAATATTCAAGATGCATAACATATAATTTAGTGATAATAAGGTGAGATTTTATATTGATTCCATGTCTATCAGGAACATAAAGTGATGAAACTATCGATTAATTAACATTGCCACACCAAAGATAGCTTATGCAGAGTCCAAATTTATAAAACTTGTTTATTATTATGCATTGATATAAGAAAAATGCGAAGAACTGCGGAACTGGCCACGCAGTTACTTTAACGAAGTTATTCGCTGGTAATCATACAACATAGGAACTTCATGGAATCATATGTACTGTACCTATGAGGAGACCTCGCTCCTTATAGCTCGCATGAAATCAATAAAGGGGATGACGCATGGGTAGCCTGAATGGTTTGATCACTTGGCGCGATATCGAGGATACTGGGTTCAAATCCCAATCTAGGCGAAGGACATTTCAATAGTGAATTTCCAAAATTGAGTGATCGCTGGCGTGTGACTCCGTCATATTTCGTTGTGACACTTATGACCACCATGGTCCACTAAGGTTCAAGGGTTTGCGAGGTAAAGTGATACGCTGGGCACCAGTGCGGGTAAAGCGTGCATATTAGGCTCCAGCGAGTACTACAACGAGTCCGTCTCGATAAAGGTACGAATTCTAACAACTTCTCATTATTCCTTAGGTAGACATTCAAATGTATCAAAACCGGGACATAGTTTAGAACCGGGACATAGAAATAGTTTTGAAGACACAAATTGGGACAAAATCGGGACGTAGCTTATATAAGTTGTTATACAAGATGACAAGCTAATGGTTAACAGTTATTTTATAATTTGATTGCAATTACAAAATAAAATTGATACTTGCAGCTGCAGTCGCTTGATATAGCGCCAAACTATGGAGCACCGAGTTAAAATCTCGTAAATAGTGGGGTAGCCGAACTCTTACAAATTTACACATTTGTCACTGCCTAGTTAGTAACGGTTATTAAAAACTCCGAAATTTAACATATCCAAAATAGTGATCTTCCCCATCATTTCTCTTAAAGGAGGTCCCACCCTAATAGGTTTTGCATAAGTACACCACTTCCATCTTGTACTTATAAAGATAAAAGGAATTTTTGAGGGTAGATGCCGGTGTACTTCGAACTTCGTAAAATAAGTACCTATATAGCAAGCTGTATTGCTGGGAAATTAGAGCGACAGAAAAAAAACAAAGTGACGTTTGCCATCTGCTTGATTACTTACCGAAAGGTTCCATGGGGTCAAAAACTTAATCGGATCATTCGAAGTATGGGTACAGCATTTGAGATGTTTTCCGTACGAAGTTCAAGGAGCGGGATTCTACTGAAAAATGGACGAAAAGAAAACAGATTAGCGGCAGAAAGCCAGTAAACTAAACACCACGTCAATGGAATACCTGCCCACTGACTCTATCCGAACCCACAAATTTCATCACTGCCTCGAAGAAAAAGATGACAGCAAATCAGTATGTGCTCTCAAGATGCGAAATACTCAAACAACTTTATATGTGGGAAGGATTTTGCAGCGCGCAGAATGTAAATGCTGCATTCCCGGGTTTTCCGCCGCTTATGTTGGTAATATTACTGCCATCATACGCAGCGAAAAGCCCTAGAATACAGTCTTTAATAAAACTACGATACCTGCACGAGTTCATTTTGCAATGTACTCTACACGTTTTGCAGTGTACAATGCGCACCGAAATTCGCATAAAAAAATCACGACAAAATTGTGATGTGATTTTTTCGTCCTCTTCGCTATATGTATCGACAATTCAGTGAGTCTTCATGAGGAGTGAATAACTGGACGATTTTGTGTATCAAAGCAGAATGTTTGAGAAATATGGAAGGTTAGATAAAGAGATTTTAAAGCGTGCGAATTCCGGAAGAAAAGTAGTAGGAAATATGTTGGGCACATGCAGGAATGAGTGTTTGTCCATGGAAGCTAAAATTGCAGGGTATAAAGGTGTTCTGCTCCCGACATTATTCTATGGCAGAAAAATCTTGAATAGTGATAGGAAATGAGTTGGTCGTGAAAGAATGAGGGTTGGCTACTCCAGTTATGGAATTATACGAAAGGAGTGTGCTTCGATGCTTTGACCAAGAAGCGATAATGGAAGGGGTAAACCGCGAAAGTCATGGGTGGATAGACTTTGAAGAGAATGAATATTAGGGGTCTTCAGAATAGATGAACGTATGTGAAGCAATGCATGAGTGTGTGAAAAGCGAAACAGATATGCAAGGATAGGGTATTACGAAGGAAATTATTAAAATAGAAACAGTTTTCCAGGCCGAACATCAATTACCATGTTCTTAGACTTTGCTTTCCCCGAAAGGGCATTGAATGATGGGTTAGTATGTATGTTGTTACTTACTGTCAGCATACGCAGTGGAAAACCTTAGAATGCAGTCTTTAATAAAGCTACTATGCTTACGCGTGTATATTGTGCAATGTACATCGTACGTTTCACACTGTGCAATGCGCACAGTAATTTGTATAAATGAAAAAAAGACGAAGTTGTAGTGTGATACGGTTTTTCCATCCTCTACGCCCCATCTACAACTCTTATCTTCATAGTAATATGTTGTAATACTCCATTGTACCTCGCACAAAACGTGTCTACGAGAAAAATACGGAAAATCACCCATGAATTTAAATGCAACATAATTACTTTCACTTCTTCCGTTTCGGCCTCTGTTAGGACCACGGATAGTTCCATCATGGTTTAGTTTTCCTCTTCCCTTCCTTGAACTGCTTCATCCTTCCCATCCTTCTCTCCCGTTCTTAATCTGAGATTTTTATTATCCTCTTCTCTTGTTTTCCCCAATGGTGCTTGTTTAACCTCTTCCTGTATCGTGCTTTGTCGTTGACTTCCGGAATTTAAGTTGTGAAACTTGTGTTAAGTTGTTTCCCCAGTTTAACCTTCCGTCAACCTTGATCCTCATATTATTCCAGTCCTTTCTGAGTTCAAAGACCCAGCTGGTTCTAGTCTTTCCTCTCGTCCTTCCTGTTGTCTCCCAAACTCTTCTGGTCAATCTATCCATGTCCATTCTTATTATATGTTCAGCAAATCTTTTCTTTTTAATTAATTTCTTCAGAGATCGTCCCGATACATTTCGTTTACTTGATTTTCGCTATTATCTTTCACCTCCTATTGTTGGTCCCAGCATCTTCCTCAAGATTTTTCTCCCTTCGTTAATCAGTTGTTATTCCACCGTTATCGTATAAGCTGCATACAGTACCGGAAACTTTATTACATATGCATCAATCACTTTTTTAATTAAATTTTAGCGCAAAAATGGCCGGACATCCATCGATGCTATCAGAAGTCATTCAGGCGAAACGCTAGGTATAACGTATTAAGGATCATAACTTTCCAATTGTCGTGGCAGATGGAAGCAGCCGCGATATGATTCAACGTACGGTCGTCGCCTTTGCTGGCAGGACGCCTTCGCGAAAAACTAGCGAAACCTCAGCTTCCAGCCAAGAAACTGACCCGTGCCTTATGTTACGACCGTAGTAAATCACAATAAACCTCACATGGCCCGTATCTCTTCCTCTATATCCTTTTCTCTAATAATTCATAAGTCTCTTTTAACACCATAGTGGTGTTCCATAGTTCCCCGAGTCTCTTTAATGAACGAACAACTTAGTTGGACGATGAAGCACCTAGTGATTTACAGTTTCAAACCACACATCACACGGTACTGAAAATTGCAGGCACAATGACTGCATTCACAGCGGGTTCATGGCAATTTCTAAAATTTTACACAAAGGAAACATTTGCAAATTATTATTTGAGCAAACTTCATGATTTATTTTATTGCTGGCTTGCGTGGAAATAATTCATAAGCAAAACCTTTTTCGGAAAATCTGGTTATGCAATCAGCTCACAAGATAGTTTCCAGCAATATATCTTTGATGCAAGTTCATGGATTTCGAATACCTTGTCAACTCATCTTTAACTTCGAAAGAAGGAAAGATACAAAATCTAAAAACCTTTGTAAAAACTTGAAAAAACAACTTGATAACATCTTGATAAAAATTCATCCATGGATCTACTTCCCCTAATTCTGGTCGCTATTTGCATTGCAGCTCTATCATTGATAGTCTCCTCTGACTAATTTTAAATACGCACTTTTATGGTCCAAAATAAATAAATGAAGCTAACAGAAAGAAACGCCGCAATTTCGTACATAATGGATTGTATCGCGCAAGTACATCTCGAAGATTAAATGCAATAAAACATGTACAACACTTATACTGCCATTCTGAAACAACAAAATTACAATACAATGTTAGGACTCGTGCACGTCGTTAATAATTGTTTTTATTCATGAAAACTCTCATGAATTTAAATTTAAATATAGCAACGCTCATTTGTAATTACGTATATGTAAAAAAAAAGTTCTAGCTTACACTAAAACAAATTTTCGACTCATACCTTTGAAGCCAAATAAAATCAGATTTAAAAATGAGTACTGTGCACAGAGACTCAAAGTCTATTTTTCCAAAATATCTACATTTATTTCATTACTATCAATAGTCCATGAATATTCAATTATATCTAATATTATATTTATAATCATAATAAATGTTAATTATATTTTAATTACATTAATCAAGATAACTTTTAAAGAAGAAAAATATACGACATATCATTATTTTATATGTATTATAGCGGATAGTTTATAATTTGGAGCTCAGAGTGACTGCCTTCGTCTGCGGGAGGAAATTTCTCAGCCTAATTCACATATTTATCGCTAATCAGTGTCCGGTATATTTATTTGAATTTCTAACAGCAGTGGAACATTAGCCGCAGAAATATCAAAGGACACACGGCATGTTATTCTGCACCGATAATACAAAAGAAAACAATTCAATCCGAATGTCAGATTTATCATGAGAGCAGAGAAAAACAAGAAATACGAAATTAAGTAGAAATTGCTAAGGGAAAAAATCCGCCTGGACCGAGAATCGAACCCCGGACCTTGGGTTGCCGGTCAAATGCGTAGACCACCCTACCTCAGCTTCCCCAGCTTCCGGATTTCATGCGCAATTTTAGAAGGACTTTAGGAAGGGAACTAGACGTTCAGCCCATATGATCGATCAAGGATCGTACTCGTAAGAGACTATGGACTTCAAATAAGATACTAACCGCTAGGATAAATCCTGTTACATCACTTACGCCGTGATTATCTACCTATATATATTTCAATTTATATTTTTATTTTTTTAATATATATATTTCAATTCTGCCAATTCTAGGCATAAACAATATTTAATGATTCCTCTTCATGACTTATTTTTTTATATATGTACCTTTTTCTTTCAGACACAGAATTGGCTTCCTCAGCACTGAAAATGGCCAATTCGGGGCCGCGTGCCGCCCCACCCCAGCACCCCTGTTTCACTCTACAGGCCCGCAAACTTGTTGGGGGGGCATATTGTAGACTTGAAATTAGTCACTATCCATCTACCGGTTGTTCGTAAAATCTCCAAATATGGCGTCGAAATCTCACGTAATGAATCGCAAAATTGGTCATTTTTAACCACTAATTTCTCTAAAACTACTGATCACACCGGTATGCTCCTTACATTTTACAAATGCGCATTCATTCCTCTGCCCATAGGTATCATAGTCAATTCGGCATTTACGTAGGTTATTAGGAAATAGAACTATATATTGTGAAAAAAAATATATATAATATCGATATTACAATAATGAAAGTAGGAGGTGCAAAAAGACTTGTGACACAATAGAGTTCTTGAAATTGGCCCGAGAGAAATTTCATACCGTTCGAGAGGAAATAATATATGGACAAGTTGAATTGTATGAGAACTCCTCCCGGGTAACACACCGGGTCAATTCTTTCATTTCACCCATATTCCCCCATGATGATAATGAGCGAGACCCCCATCAAAGCGTTGGATTAAATGGTAGAATTGACCCAGTGCGTAAACCGAGAAGAGTTCACATACAGTATTCGCCGGGAAAGAATTAGTTTTTACATATTTTGAAATTTTTCATTAAAAATTCGAGACACACTATTGATTGTTTTTTGCTAGAAAACAACTCAGGGTAAATTTTTTTATTTTAAAAAATAGTTCAACAGTTAAAGCCCTTTTATATGATAGTTACTCCAATGCTGAAAATCATACTAAATTCATTACTGTTACAAAATGTACTGTGTAAAGGGTGTTACCGTATCTGATGAAAGAATCGGATTAGGCTATCTGTGCTAATAGTGGAAGTTTCAGAGTTTTAGAATGTTTTTTAAACAATGTAGATTTTCTAAAACAATATGGCGCGTTCTATTTAGGTTGCTTAGTTCAGCGAATGCCTGGATAAAGATGGGCCTCTGTGCACTGAAATTAATACGTGAAAACTAAAGTCCAAGTAATCGAATTCGATATGTGTTGATTTTGGTTCCGAGTTTTCCTCACTGATTCCAGTACTGATTTTACTTCTTGCCTATTAGTCGAGTAAAACAGCCGAAAGTCTTCACAGAATTCAATTAAACAAAATTAACGTGTGGAGTGAGAAAAGCTTTTATATCAATTTTCGCTCCAATTTCGGAAAAATGGCGGCACCAAAAAACAATTATAAAAGAGGCGATTCACTATTGTAGTTGTAGTAGTACAAGTCGTAACGCTACCCAATCAAAATAGATTAAAGAGGTCTTCACCGAATCACCGGCATTCATGGACGTTCTGTTTCCTCAGAGATTGTAAAGAACACTACTCCATAAACAAAAAATAGCTTCCACCCAAAAATAAACAATTTGAACCCTTGTTTAATGACTTGGCGAGGGATTTGTGGTCCATAAAATTGAGTAGTTGTAAACCCAGGCCAGGGCAGAGAAATTATTAACCGAGATAGGGCCTCTCAAGATATCCCTTCAACATTCCGTATGAGTACCTACTCAAGCCCTCTTCTCAGAGGAGCCTATTAGCAGGGAATCAACGAAAATGAATGTAATTCAAAATAGAGACGCAGTACGGACCTAAGCTAGAGTTTTTCCTGAGCTCCAAAGCAAAAAGTATGTTTCAGGACTTAGTTCATCACAAATATACTATTAAGCGCGAACAATGACAGATTTAAGTTTTTGATCCATTATCTTTGAGGATTTTTTTTCAAATTTGCTTTTATAGTTGATATATTTATTAATAAAATAATAAAGACATATGAGGAAGGTTCTCAATAGGAACCTTCAACCGAGTGCAGTATAGTCACACTCGGGGAATCTGGGAATCGGAGAAGTTCGCAATGGCCCGTTACCGACCCAAAGAAGATTATTCTTCCACATTACGTAGATATAACCAGCCTCTTTAAAATTTATATGATAAATTACTGATTATTCGTTTAAAATGACATACTTCTATGCAGAATGCAGAGATGAGATAAATTATTTAGTATATATACAGCATTTAAAAGTTAATTAATCAAACGGATACACGACCGAATCTACATGTGGTACTTAATTAAAAGAACTGTCAAAAGTAGTAGAACTGCCAGATTCCTCAAGGATTTATGTTTAGTGATTGAAAAAGGAAAGAAAAAATTTATGAATAGAAAATACAAAACTCTTTTCCTAATTGTCATATTATTATAGATAGGTTGCTAACGAACCATTGGGCATAAATGGTTTAATTTACATGGCTCACCCAATTGTTAGTAAATTAGTAAGTACCTACTCACATTACTTTAAGTCACGTATACTAATGTCCATATTTTTATTGATGTACATTAAACAGCAAGCTATGTTTGGATTGAAATCTTTGTTTAACGTTCACAATTAATCGAAATAAAAATCAATATTAATAATCCTGGAAATATTTAACTATATTCTTTCAAGTATCAGTCGCAAAAAAGATGACACTCTATAGCATTCAACGGCCCCACTACAGTTTCAAAAGAGTCATTCGCTATGATGTTAGTAGGAGCTCACATTTTTAACAACAACCGTTACTTTTTTCGGATGAAATTCAGTAAAAGTGCATTTGAAGCATTAAAAAAAATTATAATGTACATGAATGAACGTAGAAAACAAACTTTAAGATGCACTTCAGTTCAGTTTCCGTTTCCTTGTTTTAAAGAAGGAGCATCTGCAATTCGAGTATCTCGATTTTTACAGAGAGTAATATTCAGTGAGAGGCCTATAAAACTCTATCAGCCATAATAATGCAATCCCTCTAACATTGGTAGTATATCTGTGGCATAGTGCATGCTTGTGAGGCTTCGCCTCGTGACAGGCATTAGCGATGTATGCTAGTGCATCATTAGTCGTAGGTACACTAACTTTAGAGCATAGTGTAATGCATGTTGGCGACTACTCACTCCCTGCCATACACCCTTGAGGTGGCTTACAGGGTATTTTGTATATGTAGATGTTGAGAGAACCGTTGTGAATCGAATGACGAAGAAGAATTATGTTGGTAGAGTGAATGATTTAAGAGCAAGTGGTAGACCGAGAAACTCATGGTTGAAGCATTTTGAATGGAGGGACATAATGTGTATTAAGAACAGGATGGCGTGTTTGAAGCAATTAATGATGGTTGTGTGAAATTCACTATGAATACATTATTCGCCAGTGCCGGAAGTCGAACCCAGTCCCTCTCCGTTACTGTACGGCTCGTTCCATAGTTCTTCAACTATGTTATAGCAAACACCTTTTGTGTTTAAAGATCAGCTGTATCCCGTGAAAAAAGGCGCTTAGCTCACGAACACGGTTAATTTTGGGTACGGGTGTTTCAAAATGAATATCGGGGTTTCAATGCTGTCCTATTTATGCCATTAGACTTATAATTATAAATTATACATTCAATGAAAGATTAACTCAAACAGTTTCGTTGTACACTTGTACGCAAGCGCATGCAGTGTTTCCTCTATCTTCCGTTAGAAAGCGCTAGTAGTAAAGATTGGTTAAACGACGTTGTATCCAACCGCTGAATTAGCCGCCAGGGGCCAGATGACAGGGCTTGTTTCGCATAGCCGCCACGTTCACCCAATATGACGCCATGCGATTTTTATCTTAGGGGGTTCATTAAGTATCATTTGTATGTGCCTCCGCTACCAACTGACCTACCCGACTTAAGAAACAGGAGTGAATCAGTTGATGCATCAATTACTCCAGACACACTGATCAAGGTATGGGAAGAACTCGCCCATCGACCGGATGTGTGCTGTGTGACGAATGTTGCACACGTTGAACACGTGTAGATAAAACAAAACTGTTTGAGTTGCTCTTTCATTTGATGTATTATTTATAATTTTAAGTCAAATGGTATAAATACTACCAAGCCTTAAAACCCCAATATTCATTTTGAAACACCCTGTATAAAGAAAGAGGACGCCTGGGTAGCTTAACTGGTTAGAGCACTCGGTGCGATATTAATGTGTCTTGGTTCGTATCCTAGTCCATGCGAATGATGATTTCACTATAAATTTCGCACAATTGCGTGATTACCAGCGGGTTACTCCGCTAAAGTTACTACGCGACTAGTTCCGCAGTTCTTCAGATTTATGACGGTAATGGAAGCAAAAGAGGCATGCAAGCCTCGGGTAGTATTGGTGAAATTACTAAACAAGAGTCAGCGTTACGGCCTTGACACCGCGAATTAAGTTCTTTTTACTATTCCTACACCAAAATAAAACGCTGTGATGGATATGCATGTATGTATGAGATCATAAAACCCCCCATGAGTGATTTGTGCTGATGCATATCATTTCTCGACGTGCTTGTGATTTTGATGCATTTAAAAGTATGAATGGTTTTCCGAGGTCATTTAGCCGTCAGGAGTACTTCAAAGTAAAATATAATTACTAAAAATTCCGTACCCAGGCGTCTGCCTCTGTTTATTTTACCTATACATATTTTACCCATGCATGTGCGACTCCACCGATGCAGAACAAAAGCCTGGAATTCTCTCATGTTCACGAAAAAAGTGTTTGGTAAAACGAACCAGATGAGGCGGAAAAATAATTTTGGCGCTCATTTTCATGGAAGAGCTGAAGCTCAAATTAAAAAAAATGTGACCATCTTTAGGATCAAACCCAAGTTATCCCAGCTCGGCTATGATTCACAGGCACTGAAGAATTCATCACACGATGCACAGCCCCGTGTATAATTATGCGCATAATAATTCGCTTCTTTGCATGGAAGATGGCCTAAGAGGCGATTTTATGTGGGACACAGCGCGGAAAATAAAACACGGTCTGATTTCTCGAGAGAAAATGTACAGGCGGTGTTGCATTTACATTCATGGGCGTATTCATCAGACTATGAACATTTTATGTGCACAGGATTATTTTTTTGCTGTAAAAAAGTATCTCTATCCATTGAGCGCAACGTTTTCACTTACTACCCCGTTTCCTTCACTAATTTCCTTCAACATCTAATCACCGCTTACCTCCATTCTACACCCTCTTTTATACCCTTTTGCTCCTCTTCATCTCAGTTTAAGAAGCAAAAGCTACATAAAATACAAAAGCTACATAAAATACAAAAGCTATATACAATGAACCCATGCATATCCAAATATTACCTCCTAACCCTTACACTTACATTCCCTTCAAGAGTGTCTAAATACCATATGTTTTTAATTTTGAGCTCCAAGAGAAGAGGAATTATTGTTTGCTACTTTAAAAACAAGTTGCCAGCCACATTTCCACTTCTTAAGAGGTTTTTTTCGTAGTAAAGTAAGTAAAATACAGTATACCTTCAGGTTGTATGTAACATAGAAGAGGAATAAAAACCTAGTACGTCTGGGGACTTTTAGTATGTTTACCTCCCAACAACTCCAAACACATCCCTGCAGTTGGTTCCTGTCCTTTTCCATGTCCTTTACAACCCCTTCATTGACTGGACTACCTGTAAACATATGGTTTTCAGTGAAATGCGGTCCAAGAATTTGAAAAGTTATAAAAATGTGCACTCAATGGCCCACGATTACCGCTTCAGTCACTTTAGTGAATTACGCCAAGTGGTCCCTCAGCGTAACATCTCATAAGAGTACTTGCGGTTGAAAGTGCTCTCCATATGGCACCCCAAGTAGAAATCCTGTTTCCATCGAAAATGCTCCGCATCCACCGGGATTTTAGCTTACGTCCTAAGAATAGGAAGCCAACACTAGCTTTCAAACCAACCCGATTCCAACACAAAGCACCGACCACCAATGGGATTTAGAAGGAAAATGCCTATACAATTTGACGGAAAATACATAAACTTACTTAAAAGTTGTTTCGCACGACACTGAGGTCAGTAGTGATATCAGCGTCGAAAACTCGGAAACATATTTGGAAATTAAATTGAATCCGATGCATCGGAGCCTATATGTACTATGGGGGAAAAAGTTTCCCAACAAACGGAGCGACGCCACTATCGCTCTCGGGGGGAAATTCACTTTCCTTTCTGATGGCATATTATTCTTAGGTCTCGGCCATGACGAGGGAAATTCAAACCCAGTAAGGTGATGGACTGATCGTCCAAATCGCTGAAGGATTCCCTGCCGCTCGGCTGCCGGAACGTGTTTCGCGCTGTCCACGAGGACGGAGGCGCAGTAAATAACCTTGTATGCGTTTGAAACGTTCCATTAAACTCTCTCCTACGGCTCAACCGAAACCAGGTAATGATAAACATTTTTCCTGAGGCAAAACTCGGTAGGTAAGACCTTTAGGCAGCCTTACACTAAAAGACTCATAGCAGTTGATCGGTAGGTTAGATGGGATGCGGATTTCAATGCATTTGCCTTTGCAGACACTTAAATTCTCTGTGACGACTCTACGGATATTCACAAAATTACCAGGTCCAGGTCCAAGAATTAAAAGTCCAGGAGGGAGGGGATTAATCAATGGGATATTTGAGGTAGGGTCAACTATCCCCCAGGTATCGAGGGAAATGGATTGGAATAGAAAGACAGTATACTGACTATTATGCTACAGGGAGGTGGATGAGACGATGGCAGCACGACAAAGAAGCGGAGACCAAAATGCACCTCTCGAGATTATGATGGCAGCATTCATTAGCATCCTACTGAAAATCCTATTCATATTGACGGGGCGGCAGTGATGAAGAGAAAATTAAACTAAAAAAAAAGCTTTACAGTGAGAAATCACCTCCCATTTCCGGTATCAGAAATTGCAGACCGATAAGAAAGCCAGCAATAAACGAAACTAATTAAACGGCTAGGATAAATTTCGCTCCGGGATTCGTACCGCGATATGGACCA